>CM038705.1:43581121-43791121 GCA_021613375.1 Megaleporinus macrocephalus
AGTATGAAGACATGTTATTAGAAGAATGAGAAGGATCTTTAATGGTCCAATCATCATGACATTTTCCCACAATATAAATGATTGAGCTTATTTCTGGGAGCGATGATATGTTTTTCAATGTGTTCATCTACCCATTTCCTATCCTCCCCTTGAGTCGAGGAAGCCCAGCATTGATTGTAGTTATAATAATGATTGATCAAAAATTCATTGTTTGACTGGATCTAATTGAATAAACTTACAGATATCCAGAAAAGACATGTATATATAGTTGGTACTGTATATAAACTGTCATGTGCCAAAGCCTGAACATCCCAGTCATTACTCATGCTTTCTAAGCAGGGGTGTTAAGTAACAAAGTACAAATACTTTGTTACCTTACTTAACTAGAGATTTTGGTTATTAATACTTTACTGGAGTAATTATTTTTCAGCTGACTTTTTACTTCTACTCCTTACATTTACACCATTATCAGTACTTTCTATTCCTTACATTTACACCATTATCTGTACTTTCTATTCCTTACATTTACACTCCATTATCTGTACTTTCTATTTCTTACATTTACACCATTATCTGTACTTTCTATTCCTTACATGTACACTCCATTATCAGTACTTTCTACTCCTTACATTTACACTCCATTATCAGTACTTTCTACTCCTTACATTTACACTCCATTATCAGTACTTTCTACTCCTTACATTTACACTCCATTATCAGTACTTTCTACTCCTTACATTTACACTCCATTATTAGTACTTTCTACTCCTTACATTTACACTCCATTATCAGTACTTTCTACTCCTTACATTTACACTCCATTATCAGTACTTTCTACTCCTTACATTTACACTCCATTATCAGTACTTTCTACTACTTACATTTACACTCCATTATCAGTACTTTCTACTCCTTACATTTACACTCCATTATCAGTACTTTCTACTCCTTACATTTACACTCCATTATCAGTACTTTCTACTCCTTACATTTACACTCCATTATCAGTACTTTCTACTCCTTACATTTACACTCCACTATCAGTACTTTCTACTCCTTACATTTACACTCCATTATCTGTACTTTCTACTCCTTACATTTTAAATATAGTCTCATTACTCCTATTTCATTTACAGCTTTAAATTCCAGTAAATATTATTGATAACGTGTCTTTGAAGTTTGACTTTTTGCACCATTACAATACTTATACACAACTAGTCATCATATCTTCTGCTCCATGAAACACATGTTAATGTTCAGTAGTACACAGATATGCTTCTTTAATATATTTACATTGTACTAAACTACATTCATTATCAATAGACGTATATATGGGTGAAACAGGAAGCCTAGCGCATCCCAAATTTATCAACATTAACATTTTAATATAACATTATAGTCATTATAGCTTTTAAAAGAATTATTTTTTTGGGGGTGTGGGCTAGTGCACTATAGACCCCTGTGGTGCGGCCTAAGCTTTTGTCCTTAATGGCATTTCTATAAATATTTTTACTTTTATACTTTAAGCATCTCTGCCTGGTTTGGGACCTGCACAGCCTCTGACCGCAAGTCCCTCCAACGCATTGTGAGGACAGCTGAGAGAATCATCGGAGTCTCTCTCCCCTCCGTCTTGGACATTTACTCCACCCGCTGCATCCGCAAAGCAACCAGCATTGTGGATGACCCCACCCACCCTTCACACAGACTGTTCTCCCTCCTGCCATCAGGAAGAAGGTACCGCAGCGTCCGGTCCAGCACGACCAGACTCTGCAACAGCTTCTTCCCCCAAGCCATCAGACTTCTCAACACAACTCAACTTCTGAACTGATATCTTTTCTGGTACATGTACACTCCCTCTCTCTTTCTCTCTCTCTCTCTCTCTCTCTCTTTCTCTCTCTCTCTCTCTCTCTCTCTCTCTCTTTCTCTCTCTCTCTCTCTCCCTCTCTCTCTCTCTCCAACCATTTACCCCAGAAAAAAAGGGAAGCATTTTTGCCCAAAGCATTGCACTGATAACTTTACTACCTCACTGGACTCTATTTATCACACATTGCACAATTTGCACACTACCGGCAATTATTTATTATTCTCTGTCTGTACTGTGTTGTGTTGTCTGTCCGCACTTGTTTGTTTGTGTTGCACTTGCGTCTTGTATGCACTGTCTATGTTGCACCATGGTCCTGGAGGAACATTGTTTCGTTTCACTGTGTACTCTGTATGTAGTTGAAATGACAATAAAACCCACTTGACTTGACTTGACTTGAAACTTTTACACTACTTGAGTAAAAAGCTTGAGTTGATACTTCATTTTCTACAGAAGTATTTTTTTAACCATAGTATGTATACTTCTACCTGAGTAATGAATGCAAATACTTTTGACCCCTTTGTTTCTAAGTGAAGTCAAGTTTCCACATCCACAGAAGCAATCTTAAGGGGGGTCTATTATACTTGTTTCTTTTCCCCTTACCTTTAATGTTTTGTGTGGTGTGTAGTGTTTTTGTGCATGTAAAAGGTCCACAGAGTTATAGAACCCAAAGTACACGCTACAGGGAGAAACTCTCTCCCACAGAAACCACTTTTCTCAGCTGCCTGAAGCACTTTGTTGGAATTCCAGCTCTTTTCTTTGTTATAAGGTGACATCGACTCCTAACATTATCCTTATATCCCACCTTACACAATGCATAGAGAGCTAAAACGATAAAGTCTTGCCATATATATATATATATATATATATATATATATATACTACACTATATATAGAGAGAGAGATTTGTTTGTATTTCACAAGAATTTTAGATACTGAGTTGGACAACAACTACAACTGAAGCACATCTAAAACATCAATATTGCAGCATCCAGCTGCTTCTCAATAGCTGCTAAACACTGTGATTCCTCAAGTAATTTGTTTTATACGTGCGTCCCATATACACACATGCTTATATAGCTACACTTATTGGACACTGTTGGAGTTTAGTAAATAAAAAAAGCAATTCAAGCAGTAACAGCTTAGAAGCAGCTTGTTTTAAGATGGACTCAAGACCACAGCGTTGTGTGATGCCGCTTGCTGAAGCAGACGGAACTATAGGAGGTGTGAGTGGAAAATGAAATAGGTCAAACTGGCTGGTATCCATGCTACTTCTTCTGGCTGTCCCCAGAAGACTATTCCTTTCAAAATTCTCCATACTTTTTTGCATTTGTCCACAACAAACTGGACCTCCGACTGTAACTAAGCACACGGCCTCAAGAGGAGGGGTGGCTGTATTGTCATTTTCACTGACACATGACTGAAACATCCCCTCACTCTATTCGCTTGCCTGGTGCTGTGCTTTGGGCTGATTTTTGTCAATGGTTTAACAAAACTTATACCTTACAATTTCAACCAGTATGTTATCCACTGTTTATGAGTTTGGATCATCCCCAAACTAAGCTTGGGCCAGAGGAGGAGAACTCTGAGATAGAAGGTCTGACTGGTGTTTTTCTGTGGTCAAAGAAGCCGGAGCCCCCCTGTCACTCAGCAGGAGTGAGCAGCCATGGCATAGTGGGAGAAGTCGGGGTCGGCGGTGGGACCATGTAACTTAGTTTTTGGGAGCTGGACCACGCCCTGATTACCTCTACCTATTATATATACAACCCCATTCTCACTCCATTCCCATGCAAAACAGTATCGCAAGCGTTTCATCTCATAGCCTGCCTTTCGCAGTTCGCCATGGACATCGTCATTCAGGCACAGATGATGAACTTCCTCCAATCCTAGTTCTCCCCTCGCTGGTTTCTCAGCCTTCTTCACGGCCTTGCTCTGCGGCATCCATCACTCAGCGGTCACAATCCAACTCCGTCCTCTGTCTACCCCTTCAGGATCTGCACAGCATTATCAGCTCCTCATCAAAGTTCCCGACTGGTGTTCCTCCCAACCATTTTTTGGGGGGCACAAGCACCAAGCCACACGCAACTCCAGCTCAAGTCCAAGACCCCCCCAAATCTTTTTCGGCTCACTTCAGAGCGTGGTCCCTGCTAGCAAAGTGGAGTTACCACGTGACCACGCCCTGATTACCTCTACCTACTATATATACCACCCCATTCTCTCTCCATTCCTGTGCCGAACAACATCGCACCCACCAACTCCCCATCTCCTCCCAACATTTCATCTTTATGAAAAAGATGGACCGGAGGGGGGGGACTGTTCAAGGAAAAGCACCAAGCCACACGGAACTCCAGTCCAAGCCCTCTAAGTTCACCCCCCCACACCTTTTTCGGCTCACTTCCGAGCGTGGTCCATACTAGCAAAGTTTATGTTATGGGAAGCTGAAAAGAGTGAGGGGGGATTTATAGGACATGGGACGGAGGAGGAGGAGAAGTTATTCCGTGACTTCATCTGTTAACACATTTAATTCATGTGTATTTACCATCTCATCTTTAACATCTCATTGAAATTGAAAATCATGTATTCTGTAACCTTTTTGTCTTCAAGAAGTGTGTAAGTCATCCCTGGTGGATCCACAAGCCTAAAACAGGGAGATCATTGAGAAACAACTTTTTCTCAAAATGGACTTCAGACAAAAAGACCACCAAGAAAAAGACCCCGTTTTTGGTCAATCTGGAGCAAAATTGATTGACAAAGTAAAGCTTTATAGAAAAAAAGGCCGGCGATTTAAATCCCTGGAGTTAAGCTGGCCGCCCTGTCTCGGCCTGCAGGAAAGAGCACAGGAGCTGTTCGCTGTTTGAAGTCTGAGCTTCTAACCCCCCCTAAATTAAACCGACAAGGTGGGCAGCATGGCCCGTGTGCGCTAACACCAGAGTAAGACGTCCTGTTTCACTGTTCCTTCATCATAAAACACAGACAGAGCCGCCTCGGAAGGGAAGCGATGTCAGATAAAAATAATATCAGAAGATCTCGGCGGGGGAGAAAAGGTCTGTCATGTTGATGCGGCGATTGTGTCGGGTTCAAACTGACAGTGGTTTGAAATAACAGACTAACAAAAGGGCAAATATCTTTCACAGGAAAATCTCTGGAATTTATAGGGACTGAAAACGTGGTCAGGCATCCAGAGGGGTTTCAGATTTTAGAGCGTCTAATATGTACAGAGTGGCCAATTTATTAGAAACACCTACCCTGTGGGTGCACTTTGCATAATTATTGTAAAGGGTTCTTTACGCAGGTCCAAGGAAGAACCGCATTTGGAACCTTTGAATGGAGGGATCCACTCTGTAAATGGGATGACCTCATAATAATAATAATAATAATAATAATAATCCTTATTTACGTAGACCTCATAATGTTCTAAGAAAAGGGGACATTTAAGGGGTTAACATTTTTTTCCATGTCATGCATCTGTGTTAGCCTCTCTCAGCTCCTTCATCAGTGTACAATTTCTGACCACAGGACCACTGCTGGCTATATATTTTCTGATTTGGTGGACCACTGCTGTGGCTGATACACTTGTACCAGCATCGCTCACAATAGCATGGCAATACCACTGTCCCTGCTGTACTGAGATCCATCACCCAAGGTAATAGGTGGCCAGCTGTGGTCCTAGTGGTGGTCCCTTTCCATTGATGAATGGGGTGGAGGAGGCCTACAAAACACACCCTCACAGCATTGGCTTAAGCCCCAGTGGTTGGCCAGAATCTCATCCGCAAAGCAGCGGGGGGTAATAATCTCACATGAACATCAAGTGAATTTGCTGTGAACAGTGTGCGAAATACCCCCTGGTATTTGGGGGGCAGGCATGTTGGCTGGCTAGTCCAGCATTTTAACCCAATAACCATTGTGAGAGATGTTAGCGCCAATGGTAACAAAGTAAATAAATAAATACATTATGAACCTGGAAAATTAGCATAATAGGTCCCCCTTGAATATGGCATTTGTTTGCAATCCTTGGTGTAATTAAGTTAAACATTTATTTGATTAAAAAGTTCCATAACTTTCACCGCAGCCACATAAAATTTTTCAGTTTTACCCAGTATGTTCATTTCAGTAAATAAACAGCAATTATACAATAAATGTGTGAAAGTAATGTTCGCTTCTTTTCAACAAAACATGTAATATATATATATATATATATATATATATATATATATATATATATATATATATATATATATATATATATATATATTGTAAATATACTGCTGCATTATATTGTAATTATACATGATTATGCATGAGAAACGTGAAAGTGATGTGTCCACTTCTTTTCAACAAAACATGTATTATATATATATATATATATATATATATATATATATATATATATATATATATATATATATATATATATATATATATATACAGATTGCAAATATATTGCTGCAGCACTTTTTGCAGGACCAACTAAATGAACCAATTTGCAAGAGCGCCACCCTGAGGCACTAACTATAAGCGCTGCTTCATTAATAATATAAGAGTGCCAGTGAAGATCGCCTTGCCTGAGTGGAGCAGGCTAAACAATAACCTTACCCTGAATTTGTAATTGTTTCAACATGGCATCATAATTATTTCAAGGGGCCCCAGATTAAATAAAACATTCAAATTCTGAATTTCCCAGCTAGTATTCACATCATGCTTAACATTGTGTGGTGTATTATGATAATACAGGCCAGGCTATAGCTACATGAATGACAGGGCTGTGCATATATAGAGGAGAGCCAGTGTAACTCACACAACCCCAGTCATGGCTGCATAAGTGGCTTAAATTAGAAATTAAACAAACAAAATCTTTCAGATTCTCAGAACTGAGCCAGTTTAAAGTTACACCTTATCCAGTTTTATAAGTCTACACAGTAATTTATGATGGGTATCATTAATAATATGTCATCCAGTACTGTGAGTGGTTCACACAAATCTCACTACAGTCTACAGTATC
Source organism: Megaleporinus macrocephalus (assembly GCA_021613375.1). Classification (NCBI taxonomy): domain Eukaryota; kingdom Metazoa; phylum Chordata; class Actinopteri; order Characiformes; family Anostomidae; genus Megaleporinus; species Megaleporinus macrocephalus. The sequence continues at coordinate 43,587,982 of CM038705.1, forward strand.
GTGGAGGTGGTGGCATATTGACTGCCCATTCCACCACTTCTATCTTGTGGAGAGTCCATAAATATCTTCTATGAGATTACTCATCAGAGTTCAACTTTTTTCTGTGAACATATAAATCACAAGCATCTCTCTCTCTCTCTCTTTCTCTCTCGCTCTCTCTCTCTCTCTCACTCGCTCTCTCTCTCCCAGGCATACTTTTAATTATTGCTTGAGTTTCTGTGACTACGTTTATCATTATCACAGCCTTTATCCACGCACATCAATAAGTAAACGACTAAAAAAGCTCAAAAATGAATATGCTACCGTGAAATGTACGGCCGTACATCATCGAATGACATCCGCCGCCGTAATCCAGCAACTCCTCCAAATGAATCCACAGTTTATGCAGTTTTCTTCATAAGCTTTTTCTTTCAAAACCTGTCTCAGAGACTTTAGTCTGTGCAAAACTCACCAAAGAGCTTAACTTCAAAGTGACTCGAGCGCGCACGTCAACAACTGGATTATTGGTATGGAACATCACAAGTTAGTCTGGGAGAGTCTCTCCCTCCCTGGAACATATACAACTTGGCCGTGATTGTGCTTGAATATACATTTTCCTGCTCGATGCACTGGCCGTATTACTTTCCTGCCAGAAAGATTTATAAAATCCTCCGCGGGAGAATTATTATCGAAATTACGAAGCCAAATTCAACATTCGTCTTTCCTGAAAGGTAAAGTTACCTTCAAAATTGCAGCACATCAGGACGGGGGACGTTTCCGCCAGTGGATTAATCTTGTGGGTTCTCATTAAATGAATCCCTTATCCAATCTTATACCACTGTCCCTAAGTCAGTATAATAAGCAATTTCATAATTCTAGAAGAAAAATGACTCAGGATTACAGCCTGCGCTCAGGTGGAGGGGGCAGGTTAAGTGGTTCATTTGAAGTCACGTCCAATGTGGTTGGAATCAAAAGCTCCCAGAGTTGTAAGCAAATTACTTGAAAGTTTTAAAGCCGAAAGTAAATATTTGAACTGAAAACTGGAAATATGTCGATAATTACAAATGATTGCAGGAGAAAAAAAGCTTAACACTGAGGGGCTGTGAATAAGAGGCAATGCTCTCTCTCTGGCAACACATTTACAGCACAACAGCTACGCCTGATACACTTGTTTAACACACAAGAGCTAACCAAAGGCCTGAACAGCAGCTGCTACTGGGTTCTGCTGGTTTTCAGGTAAACAATAAGACAAACATTTACCAAGCAAGCTTTTTGATAAGCCACATAACACAGACACACACACACACACATATATATACAGTTAGGCCCAGAAATATTTGGACAGTGACACAAGTTTTGGTATTTTAGCTGTTTACCAATACATATTCAAAATACAGTTGTATAATCAATATAGCTTCAAGTGCACATTCTCAGCTTTAATTTAAGGGTATCCACATCCCAATTGGAGGAAGGGTTTAGGAATTACAGCTATTTCATATAAAGCTGCCTCTTTTTCTAGGGTGCAAAAGTAATTGGACAATTATCTCAACAGCTATTTCATGGGCTGCATCGGCTATTCCCTCGTTAACCCATCATCAGTTAAGCAGATAATGGGTCTGGAGTTGATTCCATTTGCATTTGGAATTTGTTGCTGTGAACCCACAACATGTGGTCAAAGGAGCTCTCAATGGAAGAGAAACAGGCCGTCATTAGACTTAAACAAAGAAGAAATCAAAGAAGGAGAGATAGCGGAAATGTTAGGAGTGGCCAAATTAATAGTTCTGGTACATTCTGGGAAAAAAACGAGCTCAGGAACTCAAAAAGGCCTTGACAGCTACGAAAGACAACAGTGGTGGATGATTGCAGAATCCTTTCCAGAGTGAAGAAAAACCTTTAACAACATCCATCCAAGTGAAGAACACTCTCCAGGAAGTAGGTGTATCAGTATCTAAGTCTACCATAAAGAGAAGACTTCAGGAGAGCAAATACAGAGAATTAACACAGATGAATTAACCCTTAAACATAGAAAGCCCAGATTAGACTGAGCCAAAAAAAAAAAAAAAACCATCTAAAGAAGCCAGCCCAGTTCTAGAACAGCATTTAGGACAGATGAAGCTAAGATCAACCTGTATCAGAATGATGGGAAGAAGAAAGCACGAAAGCCCACCAAATCCTCTGTAAAACATGGTGGAGGCAATGTGATGGTATGGACATGCATGGCTTCCCATGGCACTGGGTCACTGGTGTTTATTGATGATGTTACAGAAGGCAGAAGCAGCTGGATGAATTCTGAAGTGTACAGGGATACCATTCCTGCTCAGATTCAATCAAATGCAGCAAGGTTGATTGGATGGCGCTTCACAGTACAGAAGGACAGTGACTCAAAACATACAGTGAAACCAACCCAGGAGTTTTTAAGGCAAAGAAGTAGAATATTCAGCAATGGTCGAGTCAATCACCAGATCTCAACCCGACTGAGCATGCATTTCCCTGCTTAAAACAAAACTTAAGGCAGAAAAACCCTCAAACAAGCAACAACTGAAGACCACTGCAGTAAAGGTCTGGCAAAGGAGAAACCAATGGGTTCCAGATATCAGGCAGTCATTGCCTGCAAAGGAATGCAACAAAGTATTAAAAATGAACATTTTATTTATGGTAATGTTAATTCGTCCAGTTACTTTTGAGCCTCTGAAATTTGAGGAGGCTTTGAAGAAAAATGGTTGGAATTCCTAAACATTTCATAGGATATGTACCTAACTGTCATTGCAGTATATAAAATAAAAAGCCAAACACTGCTGACTATGACAAGATACACAGTCATAAATGTATCATCACAGGGTTGCTGTGAAGGCCCAAGTAAATGCAAACGAGCTGGAAAGCTCAAAGTCACCTCAATATTTTCAATGAAGTATGAATTAAGTTAAATTATATACAAACTGACCCACAGCACCCTCTTGTCCCTGCACTTTATATGTCTTCATTTCCTGTAATGTGAGCCGAAATGACCTGTAATGACCAGTGAAAATGGAGAAATGCAAACTCAAACTGAGTTGTCCAAGTTATAAAACATGCCACCTGTATATACAATATTCTAATTCGGTTACATTCGACTGCCTTTGAGTTTGCATCTGATGATTATATATATATATATATAGGTAGCAGCTACTATTTGGTTGGTAGATCATTTTCAGCACTGCAGTGCTGTTGGAGTGTCTTACACTCACTGTCCACTTATAGGACACACCTACCTTGCTGGTCCACCATGTAGATGTTACTGCACCATTTGGTTTGGATACTGTTGACTGGATGTTGCTGGTTGGTGGACTATTCTTAGTTCAGCAGTAACACTGAGGTGTTTAAACACTCAGCAGCACTGCTTTGTCTGATCCACTCACACCAGTACAACACACTCTAACACACGAGCAGCTTTTTATTTGCTCATCACATCTGTTCTGTTCTAAAGGCTTCTAAACAATCAGCTTAGGTGCCTAACAATATATTTACAATATATTATATAACAATATATTTACTCATATTACTCTTTTAATTATTAGTTTTAACCACTAGTTTACACCACTAACCGAGTTGCACTCTTTCTCTTACTGAACATGCTTGTGTGTCCTTGGGTTACAAGCTATTCAGCATTAGGTTAAAACGAATGAATCGATCCTGAGAGGACTTATTTTTCTGCAGCCATAGGACATTTAGAAAGCAGACCAAGTGTCTAAAGTATACTTGCACTGCATTTTCTTTTAGATGAGACTGATTTTTTGGGACTGCTGTAAATCTGGCAACCCTGCTTGACGGAAAATGATCAAGTAAAACGTGTGGAAAACAGCACAATGTGTCTGGTTGCTGTAGTGAACCTACAGCTAACAGTTCCTACAAGGTTCCTAAAGGCAGTGTCGCTACAGAAGCTGCTGTCAGACTGTTTGTGATAATGTGCTAATATTGGGAGGATGTTGCCCCTCTTCTTTATTGACAGACTGACAGACACCATTTCGCATTCACGGACCCAGGCCAGACCCCCGACCACGACCGTAGTGTTGGTTGGACCCGCACTCATCAGTTTATGACTTTTTTTTCCATCCCTCTTTTTTTCCGCATAGAGTCCTATTCATTTTTTTTTCGTGCAGATCCCCGACCTCTAATCCACAGACATACTGACCCGCACTCGTCTATTTGTTGTTTATTCATTCCTCGTTCCTCTCATAGAATCCTATTCATTTTTTGGCCGAACCTAAACATTGTGGTTTCGTTCAACCTTTAAGCCACCAAACTGCTTCTACTGACTCAGGGCAGATCCCTGATCTCTAATCCACAGACATACCCACCCGCACTCGCCTCTTTGTCATTTATTTAGTCCTTTATCCTCCCATAGGATCCCATTCATTTTCATCCGAACCCAAACATTATGGTTTCTTCAACCTACAGCCACCAAACTGCCTCTGTTGACTCAGGGCAGATCTCCAACCTCTAATCCACAGACATACCCACCTGCACTCGTCTATTTGTCATTTCTTCATTCCTCGTTCCTCCCATAGGATCCAATAATTTTTTTGGCCGAATCCAAATGTTACGGTTTCTTTAACCTACAGCCACCAAACTGCCTCCACTGACTCAGGGCAGATCCCTGACCTCTAATCCACAGACATACTAACCTGCACTCCTCTATTTGTCATTTTTTCAGTCCTTTTTCCTCCCATAGGATCCCATTCATTTTCATCCGAACCCAAACATTATGGTTTCGTTCAACCTACAGCCACCAAACTGCCTGTACAGACTCAGGGCAAAACCCCGACCACTAATCCACAGACATACTCACCCGCGCTCGACTATTTGCCATTTCTTCATCGCTCATTCCTTCCATAGGATCCCATTCATTTTCATTCAAACCCAAACATTACAGTTTCGTTCAACCTACAGCCACCAAACTGCCTCTATTGACTCAGTCGGCAGATCCCAACCTCTAATCCACAGACACACCCACCCTCACTCCTCTATGTAGTTCAGGAAATGCACTTTTCTAGCTACTTTTTGTTATTTCACTGTTGGATTATTATCGAAGAATTTCTGAGTGATAATTAAGTGCTGGTTAACGACCTGCTCCTGCACGACACTGAACATTTGCGAGGCAGTGTTGTGGGGTGAATGCAGACCTCTACCTCAAACTCCTTTCTATTTAACATTAATATCTGAACTACTTTCCGCTGCTCTTTGCTGCTCCCCACCTGAGAGCCGAACACGAAATGATCTTGTTTTAACAGAACTAAAGTGCACCTCTTTGGAATGTGTGATTTCGAGGGGTGTGAGGCTTCACTGTTCATGGAGGGGAGAAGAAACATGACTCTGCAATAACTATTCACACTGTTAAATCCTGAAAATTAATCCCTCGATGCTGAGTGCTACACATTTTAATTAATCACGCCTGCCCGACCGTTTGCTTAAGCTGTTGAGACTTTCGAATAATGTCACAATGTCAAGCTTATTTATTTCTCTGACCATTTTAAGACTTCAATCAAACGTCCCCTCAGCAGCTCTCCGCAGGGGGAAGAGAGGAGGGTTTAATGCTCCCAGCATGCCACAGCCCGCCACATCATACCACTGGGACGAGAAACAGCTCTGTCTTCCCATCCTGAACCCTCCGAGACTCGAGCGACCGCTTCCTGTAGAGCAAACACTCAGGAGGAATTAAACACAGAGATTTACTTACACACCAGCCCGAACTGTACACTTAAAAAAAAAATGAAATAAAGCGACGGGACATTTCGTCGCTGCAAAGACCCTCAATTCAAGCGTTTTCCCAAACCATCATTCAGCTTGGCTGCTATTTGTTTTGTTTTTTTATTTGCTAAATTGGTTTTAATTCACAAGAACGGCAAAAGGGGATTAGAGAAGCGTGTCTATCATGTCACTCCAGGTAGTGTGGATTATTGTAAAATTGAGCTTTTGCTGAAAGCAAAGGGAGAGCGCCATTTCTCTACACTCCTCTGTCGAGAGCATACAATGAGAGGAGGTTCCAACTTTCCCCTCGTGGCTTCCCGGCTGTCAACACAGACGAGGAGCAAATTGAAACATTCACAGAAACAGAAAGTCAATGTGCACGGCAAGAAATCATTGCACATGGCTGAAGCTGGACTCACCCGATTCCTGTAGGCCAGAGGAAAGGATTATCGCTTTCTATCCACAACCTTAATTAAAGCGTGATAGTATAGGTGCTGAATCTTGAAGGTTTTGACTTTCCATTATTAGCCATCAGTAGCTGATAAGGTACAGCTGTTTTAATAGAAGTAAATTGATTCAGTACAGGCAATGACTTTTTCATGTGGTGACGCCGTCCGATTATATAATAGTGCAGGGGTGTCCAAAGTCTGGCCCTCGGGCCAAATTCAACCCGCAGACAGATTTTTATTGGCCCGCGGCATCACTGAGTATCAGGGCTGGACTGGTAATCTGGTGTACTGCGATTAGTCCTTTGGAGAGACCTGTTCATGTTAGGTTGATGATGATGTAACTGGAAATGTTCGACACTTCTCTCAAAGTCGTGTGGTAATGTTACATAATGTAAACCAGATTTGCATTATTTCTGTCTTCACCTGAAAATATCTGCAGTTCATGTCAGTATTGCATTCCAAAATCAATATAGCTTTCAATGAAAACAGCTAAATGGTTCGTAAAACCCAAAAAAACATCTCGCAGAGTTTATCTACTAGTTCATGGAAGAATATTCTTCTTGAGATAATGACTGCCTTCCTGTCCTGCCAAATGCTGGTGGAAGACCGACCGTCATGGCCTCCTCCTCAACTAACACCAAGCAGCTCTCCTCTTCATTCTTGCCATCTGCTACACCCTCAACTGCTCCACTGTGTCATCCAGAGGTAGCAGCATTGAGACATGATTTCCATGGTTGTTTCAGTTCACTCCCACTTTTTACACACACTCAGTCAGAGATTGCCTCTAACTGTGCAGCTTCTAAAGCTTTTACCATCCAGACCTCTAACAGAGACTCAGAGTTTATTCTGAACTTGGCTTACTAAACTGTAAATACTCTTTTACCAGACAAGGACGGGTCTCTCCTCGTGAGTCTTGGTTCCTCCCAAAGTTTCTTCCTCCAAGTTTATCCAAATGAACTTAAATTGAATTGAAATGAATGCAGAAAACAAATCAAATATAAGTACAGCCATGCAACCTCATTGCATACAGAGACCTAATGTCAGTCCAACATGACTTGATATGTGCTTTTGGTTTGTGATTTGACTTTTATTTAAGAGTAAAGGAGATTTTAGGAGATTATAACAACGTGAGCATGAGCTATTTTATGGTACCATAGTAGAGCACTTTAGATTGATCATTATTTATATAGTTAGCATAAGATATATTATATAGTTTCAATAAGATACCATTGTAGTACACAGTAGAATGGTGAGCAATTCTTTAACCATAGAGGCTATAGAACCATAGTAAGAAGTAAGATTAACTCATGAAATACTTTAATCTGGATTATTCTTATAAATTACAGCATAAGACTGGACATTGTGACTGATAACCTTCACCATAACACTCACAAAATCTCTATTTACTACCCATACAACCAACAAAGTCATTCTACTAGGGGTGCATCAAGATCATCAAGTGTACTTTACAGGCTAGGAAATGAAACCATGTAGTTGCAGTTCTACCTTGGGCAGTGTGATAATTTCTGAGAGCTAAGCGTGAGAAAGTGAGAGCGAGACAGATCGTGATACAGTCAGCACCCTGCTGCAGCCTATTAAAGGACATGTTCCCTGTCTCAGATCATTAGACAAGCTTTAATCCGTCAGAAGAGCAGTAACACTTGTACACTGGAGACCTTACCTCCAAGACACTTCTCACCAAAGGCTAGCACATTGGAAGGTGTTACTAACTTCTCTTTATAGAAGACAGCTCTCAGGAGATCTCCGCTTGGATGAAGCAAATATATCCAAGCTAGTATGTCAGAAATGCATGGGGAGCGAAGATAGGAGCAAAGAATTATAAAAGTTATATAATAAATAAATGGCTGTAGGCTGTTTCTGCAGGCCCTGCATTGGCTATTTCACTGGCAGAAAGGAAATCAGTTCCAATATTTTTAATGCATATACCTGACGCTCACGTGAGACTTCTGCTCCTGTGAAGCTAGTGTTGCGGCCCACCTGCTTTTTGTGCTTAGCTTATAGTTTTGCCTCTACTGCTTTCCAGCACTTCATCTAGTATCCTTATCTCTATTTAAAGATACACATATTAACCGCTCTTACACTGTGTTTATAGTCTATTTCCAGGTTTTATCCCCACAGAAAGTGGTGAAGCTGTTTGTTCCCGAAACAAATCTTGTGTTTGGTGTAAGTTCAGCTGGGACGCTGTTGGCTCTCTGTGCGTGAAATGCTGTGACACTGTGTTGAGCTGCTAGTGAACAATGAGCAGTGAAAACCTGCTTTAGAGAAGACAGATCTCAGGAGATCACCACTTGGATGAGGCAAATATATCCAAGCTAGTATGGCAGGAATGCATAGGAGGAAAAGATGAGAGCAAAGAATTATCAGTTTTATTTTTGTCTGTCCAAAACTAAAATAAATAAATAAATAAATAAATAAATAAATAAATAAATAAATAAATAAATAAATAAATGTCTGTAGGCTGTTTCTGCAGGCCCTGCAATGGCCATATCATTGGCAGAATGGAATCTCAGCCTAAATATGTTTAATGTATATATTCAGAAGAAGATTATCATATCAACCCAGACATTGTTGGCTTTCTGTGCGTGAAATGCTGTGAGCTGCTAGTGAACAATGAGCAGTGAAAACCTGCTTTAGAGAAGATCTCAGGACTTGGATGAAGCAAATATATCCAAGCTAGTATGTCAGAAATGCATGGTGAGAGAAGATGGGAGCATAAAATTATAGAAAAAATATATAATAATAAATGGCTGTAGGCTGTTTCTGCAGGAACTGCATTGGCCATTTCACTGGCAGAATGGAAATAAGTTCCAATATTTTTGATGCATATACTCAGAACAACATTATCATATCAACCAGGACACTGTTGGCTCTCTGTGCGTGAAATGCTGTGTTGAGCTGCTAGTGAGCAATGAGCAGTGAAAACCTGCTTTGGAAAAAAATCATATCTATCAACAATCAGACAAACTGGACGGCACAACAGCAGCTATTTTCATATCAGGCAGCGAGAAATAACCAATCCACTGCAAACAGCAACAAGAAGCACAAGAAGGGGTAGCAATCAAGTATGGCAGTCTTTTTCAGCTTCTGTTTAACTGCAAAGCCCACCCTCCGCGTACACAGTGTACGTCACACAACAGCAACAATGCAAACCCCACAAGCTGTGTTGTATGACTGCATCCCCTAAACTCTTCACAGCAGTGCAGTCTGTGGCAGATGCCACGATATCAAAAACAATCTTGACCTTCAATAGCATTTTAACCCAATAACAGCATTTCATAACGGTAGACGTGCTCACCTACAAAGATGAAAATCAATCAGATTTCCATCTAAATACCTTCCATCAATGTTACTAAAGGGAAAATGTATAGTTCAACAGATTGACCTCGCCCAAAAACAGACAGTATCTGCATTTCATGACTACTATGAAAAGGGATTAAAGGTAGAAGTGAATGTAGTCATTTATACACAAAGAAAACTAATATTATTATTATTTTATTATATTATTTTACCAATGGCTAACACTTGTGTCTAATGCAGCATCAATGGACATGTGCTGGGAAGATAATCAGCTAGCAGATGCTCACATTATCCAGCATTGCCCAGAGACATAGAGGCTAAATGTACTTTCTTGGACTCCTGGCCAACTGTGGCATCTCCAGAAAACAGGAGAAATGTTTAGAGAAATGTGTAGCGTGTAAAATGCAGGTTACAGTTCCAGTCTGTGCTTCTACCAACAATATAAAATGAATGTTCTGCTCTGCAATTTAAAATATATTCCCTACCATGAGGATCAGCAACTGATGATACAACATCTTGCAAGTTTTAGGTTAGTTTTCAGAGCCCCTTAAAGCCAGAGAAGCCCATCCTTTAGCAGGCCCTTACATGAGTGTGTTTCTTCACACTCTAAAGAGGTTCCCCTGCAGGCACAAGTTGAACAAGCTCACCACGGTTGTAACCCTGGCTTTCTTCTTTGAAGAATGGAAGAGTCTAACCAAGCAGATTATATCTGCGTGTGAAACCACACAGACCTTGTTATCCACCCGAGTCAACATTGCCCTCCACCAATCAACACGCTGGATTTCTATCGGTAAGGTATGTTTTTTGTTCTCTAAAACGACTAAGCCAGTAAAACAAAGCTGATTTCTTGGGCTAAACAATGTTTTCTACTCTCTGTAAGATGCTTAATGCAGCATATAATAAAACTAGTGTAATAGGCAACAAGGTGTTTGTGTCTATTAATCAATAAATTTATTAATGAGCATTTTGCATATCTGAACATATCAAGAAATCAAGGTGAGTCTGGGTAATGTTAGTGACTTGTACAGACATAAACACATTGCCAGTAACGTCTAGTTGTTTCAAGATCAGCTCAGAACTGTTCACTACTGACCAAGGGCGTAGAATTAGCATGGACTAAAGTGACAATTATTGAATTGTCCCCAACAATAATTGATCCCCTCCGAAATAAAGACCTCAACCGGTCACTGTCTGCTTAACCGAGAGGTGCAGAAAGGGTTAAATCACTTTCTCTGCTGCAGTCATATGACCAGTGTGATTGGCTGTACTGTGCTGCTGTCACGTGAGACTCTGTAGCTATGTTTGGTTGTTAGCTGCGGCAAAACTGGAAGGAGAACTTTCCAGTCATACGCGAGACTCACTGTGCAAGACGACACATGGGTGTTAAAAGCGAGTGAGGATGGCAGCAAAAAGAGCTATTTTTAAAAAAAATGTGTAAGTCACTTAAAATCTAGTTCACTAATGAAATTAGTCCATCATAATAACGTTAATGGCAATGCTAGGCTCTGGTATCCACAGCATACAGCAGGCTAACATGGTCTGTAGTTATGAATATAAAGCAGTGTTCCTACTTTTATTAATGCTTATGTATAACATTAGATATATCAGTTGCAGTATCACTTAAGTAATGTTGATAAGACTTTAGATGTAAATGTTTACTGGTTTAAAACTGGCTAGAACGAGTCCATGTCTTATAGTTTAATTGAGACATTAAGAAAACTTGAATTCTGGGATTGTTTCTTTGGTTTTGTGGACAACAGCACCAGGTTATGCAGTGCTCTTGATATGAGACCTGTTTCACGGACGTCCTTGGGACTTGTTTTTGTTAGGCGGGGGCGTGGTAGGGGGTGTGGCAGGGAAGCTTTATAGATCCCCACCAATGTCAAGAGCAAATCTACGCCCTTGCTACTGACTATGTAGTCTCACCACTGTTTCCATACTTGAATCTCGTTGAGCCTTTGCAAGAGGACCTTAGTTTTCTCATCCCAGCCGCACTGATAACACACTGAAGGCTTGAGGCAATGGATGATAACAACAATGGCTACACAGAAATTAGAACACTGAGAAAAGAATCCAGAGTGACATATAAAACAAATAAAATTCAAAATTCATCCCCACCTGATTGGGTACCCCTGTGATAGCTGTGGCTCCACCCCTATGCCGGTTACCACATTATTATGGTGATGTTTCCACATTAAAACTCATTAATAAAGTAAAAACTCTTTTGGCATTATCACAATTTGGACCTCTGTGTCTGTATAGCTATTTACAACCAACAGGTGAAATCTTTATATTATGAAAACTATAAAAATATTTTAAGAATATTGGAGATGCATTTACTTAATCTTGGAAAGACCTGACAGTGGTGCAATGCTGGTTAAAGGTTTGTCTGTGTTGTGGAACTTTTCACAACTTCTTATCCAGTAAAACAAAGAAAAATATAACAGAAACCTTAAAAACTGTGTACATACACACTGTAGAAAGAACACCCTCTATTTACTCAATAATAATAAGGCAACTAATTACACAGCATATTGTTATAATAAACAATTAATTTAATACAATTTAATACAAAACAAGAAACAATGAAATAAAAGGTGCTTAGTGATGTTGAGTTAGTGTAAAGACAAAACAGGAGTAGTACTAATTTAATTACGTTTATTATACACTGTAGTTTTTCCCAAGCACAGTTAGTTATGCTGTCAGTAATCACCGCTACAGCAGTAGCTTTTTAGCACACCCCACATAACCAGCCACATACAACAGTCAGTGTGTGAAACTGTTTTTAACAGCACCTTACCTGTTCCGTGGTCACAGGCCAGCATCTGACGAGCCTCCCCGTAGGTCCAGCCTAAGCCTTTCATCTCCACAGCGAAGTCCTGTCATACACCCTGGAGCCTTCAAGGCCTGGGGACTCGCCGACCTGCCTGAGCACTCACCTCCTGACGTCTGAGCCTTCCCCCCGGCGTCTTTACCCCATGGGTCTCCAAGAAGTGAGGTTGACCAGCGGACTGCCTAGCTCGCACCTTCAAGCGAGCGTTCTCCCTGGCTCGCGCCCATCCTCAAGTGACTCTTGAAACTAGCGAATATAAACTGTGTTCTTACGCTCCCCCCCGGGAACGGAGGGAGCGGTGCAAACCCTCACAGGGATCCTCTCTGGGCGAGCTTCAGAATGACGTAAGGACTACCTTCTGTTTGTTTTGAACTGTTCAGATTGGCCTAGCTCCTGGTTTTATCTCCAGCATCCAGAAAGCTATTCTGTCACCCACTGCTCAGATAGAAAAGACTTTGGCGCCCAGGTTATGTACTTTAGATTTAATATTAGTAGCCAAAGAACCAAGTCTGAGTTTTAGCATCGAGAATCAGTAATTCAGTTTTCTCTTGATTTAATTGTAAAACATTTTGCGACATCCACTGAGAAGTATCTAAAAAACGTCCTTTCCTTAGTAATTGTGTCTTGACAGCTACACATTCTTTCAGTATTTTTCTCTCACGGTGAAAGTGTAGACAATGTCTTCAGATTTGAAGAAAGATTAGAACCTGATTTTCTGATCTGAGCTTTGGCGCTCTACTAGGTCTTGCATGGTTGTTAGTACACTGGACATTTGAACTGGACTTAACTAAAGTATGTTAGTTCTATTGTTCTAAAATCTAGCTCTCATGGTCCCTTTTCCTGAAACTGTTCTTCTGTCTACGCCCCACGTGTCTGCTTTAACCCTTTGAAGCACAACCTGAGTCTAAAGTGACCCGACTGAGGTTTTATTTTCTATATCTTTGCCATAAATTCATTCCATCACTCGATCTTTTATGAATTTCTCAATGTACTTGTTTTTGATCATCACAAATCCTTATTTCAGTTAGTTTCATGATCCATCCGTTCGTCCATGTCTTGCATTGCTTTAACAACTGGCCTAAAGACTGACACATTGAGACCTATTCACAGCAGGTAATGAAAAAAGTGCTGTCCACCTGTTCTTTGAAGTTGAGCTGGCTTTTGCAGCTAACAGTGCTCGTACTTAGAAAAACCTCATTAGCTAGCCTACTAAACCTGGCCCCAGCCATGGTGCAGCTCAGGGATTAAGCCTTCTCTTCCCACCACACCTCTGGGAGTTGTTCTAGGACTCGGTGGTCTGGAGGTAATGAACCTGTTTTCTTCCAGTCTCTGTTCGACCACTGTTCCCTGATTAAGAGCTGTGTGCCCCTCAGCCATCTTGCACCTGGGAAAGAAATGGAAACTCTAGCTTGTCACAGTGTTTCTTGAGGAGCCTGGATTACAAATGTAGCACCACTTTTGATTTCCCAAAGTACCATGTTTGGAAAGACACTTGCGAATGTGAAGATCCTGGTAAATGTTCGCAATATGGAACTATTTTAGACCAATTTGAAGGTTCAAGAACCAATTCAGAAGATTGCAGCACCACAGCTCAGGTAAACTATTTCAAACATGGAGTAGAAATTATTTTTTAAACCTTCAATATGTTCTCCATATTGGCTTCTCCAAAGGACTATCCACTGCAAGGCTCTCTGGAGAGCCAAAAGTTGTTATTGTATGGCATCATGCAAAGAACCTGTTTTTTATGAGTGGAGATCATGTAAAGAAAAGAGATTGCAGAGATTGTAGCTTAGATAAACTTTTGAGAATAAAGCTTCCCAAATGCTTCTTGGTCTGGATGTAGAGTAGAACAACCTTCTAATTGGTCTGGAACCTTTATGTTATGTGGAATGTTCTTCAAAGCTGCAAAAGGTTCAGAAGGTCCACACATTTCACTTATACAAATGGTGCTAACATGATTACATCATTCCAAACAAACTTCTTTGAGGCACCTTTACTTGTGAAACTGTATATTTGAGGTCTCGAACCTGATCTTGGAGAGCTGATCCTGTTCTTGTGTTTTGTTCCACCCACAATTTAGCACACCTGCTTCTGCTAACTACTGCTTCCTGATTGGCTAAATCAGATGCATTCGTGTTAAGTACAGTATGTGTGTGTGGGGGGGGGGTTATAAATGCAAGTTGGAACTAAACTCTTCAGGAAATTAGCTCTTCAGAATCAGGGTTGGAGACCACAACTGTACAGGAGATCATGTAGATCATGTAGAGCATAAGTACCCAGATATTGTAACTAAGATTAAACTAGGTTTTTGCTTTAAGTAGAATTAGATTCAGTGTCAGATGGTTTACCACGTTGGTCCCTCTTAGCTCAGCAACTGTAACTATGCTTCTAAGTGTAAATAAATTTAAAACTGTATCTGAAAATCTGAAAACCTCTCAGAAGATGAGTGGAAAGACTTGTTACTCATTGCTGTGGTGGAGTAACTGGTAAGGTGAGGTGGATACAGATGCAAGGAGTTTAAAGTACAGGCAGAAACAAATCCAAACAAAGTACAAATCCACAGAACCAGAATAATAAATGTCAGGCCGAGACTAAGAGCGAACCGAGGGATATACAGTAAATACAATATAGAGACAAGGATCACCTAGGAAGGGGTGGGAGGTGGAATTAGAGGGTGGAGACAGGGAGGAACATGGAACATAAAGAAACAGAAGCACATGGAAAGAACATGAGGACAAGATAAACAAAGGAGAGAGAAGCAGGGCAGGGTATGACGACTTCTCAAACTAAAAACAAAAGAGGAGGTGAGCAGGATCTGAGTTAATGTGTTGAAAAGCTCATTATCAAAAGAAACGCAGGATGGCTGAGGGATGAATAAACAACAAGTAGAGGAGTGCGGGTCAGTGTGATTGGGGACCTGCCCTGAGTGAGTACATGCAGTTTGGAGGTTGTAGGTTTAATGAAACCATAATGCTTGGGGGCACTCAAAAATGAATGGGACTCTATGGGGGGAAAAAGAGGGATGGAAAAAAACAACAAATAGACGAGCGCAGGTCAAACCAACATTGCAGTCACAGTCGGTTGTCTGCCCTGAGCCAGTGTATGCTTAAATTGTGTCTGTTGATTGAGCAGAAGTTCAGTAGATTGACATGCACTTTTCTATCTGATACATTCTCTATGAGAAAAACTTCAGGAAGAAATCCTGAGGTTTGGGGAATCGGTTCAGGCAATCAAAAAGCAAGCCTAAGTCCAAATCACACAATCAGACCAGACAATCTGGATTTGGAACGGAGTCGATATTTCGAAAACTGCGGGACGAGTTACATGGTGGAAAGGCAAAATAGAGAAAGCAGATAGCAAAATACAAATAACTATATATTTTCGGATGCTTTGCAATGAACCATATTAACTAGATTAAAACTAAAGATTATTTCAAGAAGCAGAATTGTTAGAATTGTTTGTCTAGTGAGTAACAGCCAACCAACCAGAATACCAGGTAATATTTTGCACACTGATTGTCTTTACAGCCATTTGCAATCTATTTATGGTCATGTAGTTTGCAGCACCAAGCCGCTGGGCAGGATGAGCAGTGGGATACAGAATTATTTCAAAATTGATGAGTGAAAAAAAAATATTATTTCAAAAGGTCTCTTTGCTTGAGCTACTTCTGGGAAACCCCAAAAATGGTACAAAACTATTCCAGTATATATATATATATATATATATATATATATATATATATATATATATATATATATATATAAGCTTCTTCAAGGATAAAAAAGGATTGTTTTCAATCACTGGTCACTCGTGCCAACTAATAGGAGAATCGCCAATAGGAGCTGACCACTTCTGTGGAGTTTGGGGTTGTGGGCAAAACATTTGGCATAAGTGTAACAGCAACTGACTATTGTGTATACACTGTACGCCAAGCACTTCGGTGGAACAGAATTGTGTGTCTGACTTACAGCTTGATACATAATCATTTATTCACAAAACTTTAATTTAGCGATATTTTAACTTTTCCACCTCATGTAGCATAAAAACTTATTTTATGATTTTTCTTTTTTGAGCTTCACAAAAACTGATGAGAAAACCCTTATTATTCCAAAAGTGTAGATATATTTTTAAATAACACAGTTGCTTTACTTTTTAATAGCCTGCGATGGAAGTTTACCTTAAATTAGGCGCCTGCCTGCATTTCAGCTCTTGTGTACGGAAATATTCAAAGAGATAAATTGCTGCCTTAAAAATATGTTGCACTGTGCATCTTCAGCTCCGCTTTTCTCAGCTAAGACTCTTTAAGACAGAATGCACAGTGTCAGCATGCCTGAAATCTTTTAGCCTCTTAGCCTCTCCTCCGCGGTATTGCTTACACAGGAGAACTGGCTGACTGGCCTGCGCTGCCACCTTGAAATATTTCGTGTTCAAGACGATTTGTCTCTGAAGACTTGGGCACCGGTGACCCTCAGGGGCAGGTCTTTTCTGACTAACTCCCAGAAGGCTTTTTTTTCTTTCGTTTATATATTTATTTTTGTCACCAGCATCAATCTTCACTACATCCAGGCTGTCTACTAGATACCTTGGTAATGGAAAAGTCCACTGTGGCGTTATCCACTATCCTGTGTGTTTTTCGGTGGATGACAGAGAGTTAGCCCAGTTTTCAGTTCTTCATACACGTCGCTCCTCAGATGCTGCTTATCTCACTTGTCAACACCCATGTGTTATCCATGCTAACGTATCAGCCATCGCTTTATTTGTTAATGCGTCAAGGACATATGCTCCATATGCCACCTTCATAAGGGAGCTAATATGAATTGAGCCCCCCATCTGGTCAACACCTTCACTCCAAACAGCTTCCAAATCACCAGGGATCTGATCCCCAGCCTTGATTAAAATGAACCAGTTTTCCTTTGATACATGATGCTAGGCCTCTACAACAGGTATACTTACAAGCTTTGTTCATTGGAGTCCATAGTGAACTATAAAAGTGCATTTCCTGAAGGAAGCACAGGATGGTTACGCAGCTTAAGCAGTGCAAGGAACGAGGGATGGATACACAACAAGTAGAGAAGTGTAGGTCAATGTGTTTGGGGTTCGGACCTGAGCGAGTACATGCAGTTTGGAGGCTGTAGGTTTAATGAAATGTTTAGGTGTGCTCAAAAATGAATGGGACTCTATGGGAAAAAAAGAGGGATGGAGAAAAACGACAAATAGTCAACTGCGGGTCAAACCATCATGGCAGTCGTGTTCGGGGGTCTGCCCTTGGTCAGTGTATGTGAAACAGTGTCTGTCAGTCAAGCAGAAGTTCAATAGATTGGGGTGCACTTTTCCATCCTATTCATTTTCTATGGGAAAAAATTCCAGGAAAAAAGCTGTTGTTTGCCCGAATCCAGCTCGAATCATACAATCAGACCAGACAAGGTGTTGATATTTAATAAAAATAACAATATACATACAACATATATAACCATTCATTAAAACAGATATGCAAACTAACTAAACACTTAGTAGAGAAATAAGGTAAGACTCGACAATATCACAGCTCCTCACGTTAACAGTAAGAAACCGACAGAGTAATTAAATAACCAGACATTACAATAACAGAGTAACAATGCCAGACAAACACAGGGAGCAAACAGAGGGTATAAAAGCACACGGGAAACAAGGAACACCTAGGACAGGGAGAAGCCACAGGCAGGTGAGGGATGTAACAAGAGGGCGGAGAAAACAATCAAAACAAACAGAAGCACATGGGACAATGACACAAGAGTCATTGAAATGTCATTGTTGTGTTTTTTAGAATCATGGATTGTTAAGAATCAAAGTGAAAAAGGTTCAAATGAAGCAGATAAACTCGGATAATGTTTTGTTTGCTTTAGTGTTTTGCATCTGTTGTAGTAACGATGATGCAGTTCTGCAAAATGTCAGAATAAATAACTGCATGTGAGACAACTGAGCAGGTTGAGTGTTTATGTTTATCTGGAATAGTCCAGCCAGTATTCATCTGTTTGGGCATGAATCTGCAGCCCAAACCCGAACTGGACCCACATTACTAAATTTGATATATATACTGTATATATCGTCGCTGTCCAAAGAAAATCAAGTATCTCGAAACTTGCAACTTAACAAGAGAGACCAAAAACTTACTTTACTTTCAATGGAAGTCAATAGAACCAGAATTCTTTCCAAGCTATTTTGGAACACTTCTACTGGTCCATTCATCATGACATTTTCACACAACGTAAATGCCTATTGTCGATGTAGAAATCTTAAAATCCACAAAAATGGTTTTCATTGGACAGAGACGATATATATATATATATATATATATATATATATATATATATATATATATATATATATATATATATATATATATATATATATAATCAAATAATTCTGCGTATTGTTATTCGTATTGCTATTATGATACGGGCTCGTGTACAGCTTTTTGTTTAGATGCATGGACTCCAGATAGGAGCGTAATTTTCCCGATTTTTTTTCCATAGAAAATAATAGGATGGAAAAATGCACAACAATCTAATATACTTCTGCTTGACTGACAGACACCATTTTCCATACACTGATTCAGCACAGACCCCTGAGCACGACTGCAGTGTTGGTTTGACCTGCACTCGTCTTCATTTTTTAATCCCTCTTTTTTCCCCATAGAGGCCCATTCATTTTTGAGCGCAGCCAAACATTATGGTTTTGTTCAACCTACAGCCACCAAACTGCATGTACTTACTCAGGGCAGGTCCCCCAAGCTCTAATCCACAGACATACTGACCCGCACTCATCTATTTCTCATTTATTCATCCATCGTTCCTCCCATAGGGTCCCATGCATTTTCGGTCGAACCTAAAAATCATGGTTTTAAACAACCGAAAGCCACAAAACTCCATGTACTCGCACAGGCCAGATTCCCAAACACACTGACCTGCACTCCTCTACTTATCGTTTATTCATCTCTCGTTCCTTGCTTTGCATAAGCTGTGCAACCTGTGTTTCCTCCAGAAGATTCAACTTTTTGAGTTAGGTATGACACTCTACAGTAAACAACAACCCAGGATGCCCAGGAGGCATCGCTGATGTTCACAAGACAACCATGTTCACAACAACTCATTTCATCAGATATAATAACATAGCATATAATAACATTTAGTTTTCAGCTAAAGTGATGACAGATCACTATGGGTGGGTGTTCTGGTGGGACCTTTCTTTCGAGAAAGTGACTCGTTGGCTGCGGGTTCCCAAGCCCACTCCTCATGTGTGATCTCCGGCTCTGTTGGGTCACTGTAATGCCCATTCGACCTGTGGCTTCTTTGAAGGCCCCGCTGGGAGTTGCCATGACAAACTAGCCCGTCCTCTGCGTGACAGGACTGAGGAGGAGACAGCGGGGAGCGTGATTGAAAGGTGTCTGCGGCACAAGGGGTTTGTTTTCCTTGGCTGGAACAGGTTGTTGTCCCCGAGTGACAGATGACAAGCCGTTCGGTGGGTGCTGATGAGGTAATGATGATTGCGGCGGGAATAATGAAGGGCGTGCTGGCAGTGAGCATGATTACATTTAGATCGCTATCTCCCCCCGCTAATAAAGCAAAAAGGCTGCCTCCGCCGGTTTCTTTCAAGAGCTAAGATTAATTAAATCAAAGATAACAATTGATGATTATCATGATTGTCACAGCTATAACTCAGGCTTGAGATTGTTTTTCCTTTTTTTTATTTTTTTTTCCGTCTGCCATATTTTTGTTTACTCAACTTTTATAGGCCTAGGAGTTTCATAGGAAAGGTAATCATCCACGTTCATCATCATCTACTGTTTGAAATCTCAACAAGAGAGAAAAACATACTCATACACTCCCTCTTTATCCACTACCCGTCTAGCCGCCACCGCCGCCATCCATCCGCAGGATCTTTGAAGACAAAGACTTTTGACTCCCCATCAAAGCCGCGTGTCATGAAAGAGGTGGAAAATTGTCCGGAATCACACGACATGAAACACAAAGTGGATCCCGTCTCTGTGATGTTCCACCGAACAACACCCGGCGCCATAAATGCCATAATGACCACATTATAGGGTTCATAAAACTCTGTTTTTGTAGTCCCTCAAAGCTCATTAGAAAGTGATATCAAACTTAAAGCGTACCCTTGAATAACTTTGACTTCAAAACTTTGATTTTTTTTCCCCCCTCTTCTTTTTTCCCTTCACATCTTCTCCTCCAGCTGCCAGTTTTCGGGGACGATTCTTTAATACGCACATCTCCTTCTGTTTTTTTTCCTTTTTAAATTCTTTTCTTTCTCTCGTTTCTCATCTTAAACAGACACATTAATCTTGCATATTTTATGCAAAAATAACCTTTAATGTTAATCCGCCACGCACACAAACGAAGGCTCCTCGGAACGCGATGGTTTGTTTGCGGCCTGGATTTTCTCGGGCTTGTTTAGTGCTGATCATTTAGTTGACACTCTGGACAGATATTCTGCGCTGCGGAAGGCGAAAGGGGGCTTGCGTCTCTCCTGCATGCAATGGGGTCGGCCTCCTGAAAACATGATAAATCCTCTCTGACAGCTGGATGATTATAAAAACAAACACACTCTTTACGAAGCTTCGGAAGTCCATGTGCTCCATCACAAGTTCAGAGCATCAGCGTAACACTAACATGCACATTATTGATTTATTATTAACTTAACTAATACTGCAAGTCTAAGAAATGATTATGTCATTGGCATGGCCCAAGTAAGGTCATAGTTAGAAGTGTAATTAAAATATATGGTCCAAAATCTGGCCTAAAACCGTATCAAACTTGAGACTTCTAGTTTCTAGCAGTGGTTGTGGATGGTATTTTACTTTTATAACACCAGTAAGCACTCCATATATCATTACAACAGATGTAAACAATCATAAATACATCTTATTTTGAAAGAAGTAGATCATATATTGCATTCCAGATTTCACCCGGATTCCCCAGACATTGTATGAATGTATTTAGTTCCTTCAGCAGCAATCTTGATTTAGCTTAACGAAGTACTGAGCAGACAAAGCAGGTATTAGATGAGAACTGTAAATGATACTGGGTTGTTTATAAAAGGAGAAGCTTGGAAAGGGTTAAATAAACACACTGATGTATGTAAAAGCACTACTTACTCTATTAATACTGTTTGAATATATAAATAATAAAGTGTTTTACTGAGTAAATGAAAGCTTTTGAAGTGGGAAACATAGCTTTTTAAATATAATTATGTCCCCACATGTCTGAAATATCTATATGTGTGTAAGTTGGCAAGCTAGAGGATATAGAATGATAATAACAAACAAAAATGTTACAAACAACTAATTATCATGTTTTGGGCTGGACTCGCCAGTGCTCTTGGTGGCCTGGTACTCACCGATGTGCAGAAATTCATCATTTTACCCTTTTTACTTATAAATAACCATTTTATTTATAAATATATCGAGTGAAGGGTCCAACAGTTCTTGTTTTGCCCTTTCTTCCTTACATGAACTTTTAGTTCAGTCAGGAACGTGGAATGACTAAAAGCAAGAGACCATGCAAGCTTCAAAAACAAATAATAAACTCTTAAACTCAATCCAAAATCTCACAGGTAGGCAAGGCAGGGAGGCGAGTAGAGGAGTGATGCTCTCTCTTCTCTTTATGCCAGTCAGAAGCCCAGCAGCCACATTTTGAACCAGCTGCAGACGCAACAGGCGAGACTGACTGAGACCGAAGTTCAGCGAATTGCAATAATCAAGACGAGAGGAAATAAATGCATGGAGATGATTTTCAAGGTCCTTCAGGGACAACATGTGTTTAAGTTTGGCAAGATTTCTCAGATGATAGAAGTCTCCATGTGCAATACTATTGCTTTGTTTTTTGAACAACAGAACGTGATCATAACTGACAAGAGTTTTTGCTTGAGTGTATAAGTTTTTACGGACAGCAACCGTAAATCATTCACTACAGTACTGGTAAAAACAGGACTGCCTAAGACAATGATGCCAGTTTTGTTGTGATTTTTTTTTAGTTATTTGACATCCAACAATTTATATCTCCCAAACAGTTTTGAAGGAGATCCAATGATCCATTATCCCCTGACTGAAGTGGAAGGTACAGCTGCATATCATCGGGATAGCGACGAAAGGAGATAATATACTTGTGACAGATGGAGCCAAGTGGAAGCAGGTATAAGCAGGTATAAAGAAAACAGAATAGGGCCCAAAATAGATCCCTGAGGGACTCCACATGTAGTATTTGCTATAGAAGAGGAAACACTTCCCATCTTGACACAAATAAGTTCTGCCTTCCAGATAAGAGGCAAACCACTTTAATGCAACACGTAATGCTCTAGACCAAGGGTGAAGATTTGCTCTTGACATTAGTGGGGACGTTTGTACCCGCAGGTTTTTTTTTTGTTGTTGTTGTTGTTGTTGTTCTCTTTTCTCCGTAATAAAATAATACAGGACTGATATACTGCATATGCTATTCTACATGCTTTTAAACTATACAGAATAACAATTAATAATTTAATGCATGAATCGTATAATGTTAAATTTACTGACAGTTTGTTGTGCAGTTCATTTCTAAACCATGTTATTCACAGCTACAGACGATGTTAGCCTGCTGTATGCTGTGCGCCAAAGCCTAGCATCACCATTAATATTATTATGATGGACTCATTTCATTAGAGAACTTAATTGAAGTGATTGATGGGTTTATTTGAAAAATAGCCTCTTTTTTAATCCACATTTTTCATTTTTGCTGACATCCTCACTCATTTTTAACACCCTTGTGTCACCCATGTGCACATGTGAGTCTTGCATATGACTGGAAAGTTTAGCTACAGAGTCTCGCGTACCAGCGGGGAAAGGCACAGCCAATCATACTGGCCATATTTTTTACTGCGAGGTAGGACTCGAGTGGAGAACTTGATTAAACCCTTTCTTCACTTCTAGAATAATGAGACGTTGACAGATCAGGTTTTTTTGGAGAGGATTAAATTATTGGTGGGGCCAATTCAATAATCGCTGGATATTGGTGAGGACATGTCACTTCCGTCCATGCTGATTCTACACCCTTGTTCTAGATGATCAAGAAGAACAGAGTGATCGACAGTGTCAAAAGCTACACTCAAATCTAAAAGAATTAAAATGGCAGCAAATCATTGGACACTTTAAGAAGGGTGGTTTCAGTGCTATGATGTGATCTAAAACATGATTGGGTTTTTACATTTTTAAATTGCATTATTTTTAGATTTATTTATTTATTTTATTTTAAAATCTCCAGATTTGGTGTTTTAAAATGTGGGCAACTTTCTGCAAAACACATTAGGGTTTAAACTGGGGCATGGAGGTGTGTACACACGGATCAAGGGCATAGAATTAGCATGGACTAAAGTGATGTGTCCCCACCAATTATTTGATCCCCTCTGGAAAAAAAACCCTGATCAGTCAACGTCAATTCACCTAGAGAACTTTCCAGTCATATGCGAGACTCATTGTGCGACATGGTGGAAAACGAGAGAGGATGGCAGCCAAAAAGCTATTTTTCAAAAAGTGTAAGTTGCCTAAAGTCTAGTTCACTAATGAAATGTGTCCATCATAATATCGTTAATGGCAACGCTCGGCTGTGGCGCATAGCATACAGCAGGCTAACCTCATCTGTATCGACTTTTATTAATGCTAATGTATTAGAGATGTTGAGACATTAGGACATTAAGAAAGAGTGTATTGCTTTCTGGGATTGTTACTTTGGTTTTGTGGACAACAGTACCAGGTTATGCAGTGTCCCATGTATTAACTCTGACGTATGAGACCTGTTTTACGGACGTCCTCGGTACCTGTGTTTGTTGGCTGGGCTTTCATTGACAAGCTGAGAGAGATTTTTGTTTCTTTGATTGTTTTGTAGTTGGGTTTGTGGAGATTGTGCAGCTCCATCTACTTTTATTATTGCTGATATATGAGACCTGTTTAAACTACTCTTCGTCATTCATTAGTTTAACATGAATTTAACATTATATAATTCATGAATTAAATGCTAACTTGTTATTCTGAGAAGGTGAAAATCTCAGAGTAGCATATGTAGTATATCAGCCCTTTATCGGTTTAGATAGATAGATAGATAGATAGATAGATAGATAGATAGATAGATAGATAGATAGATAGATAGATGGATCTACGCCCTTGACACTGATGTGTAGAATTAGAATGCGACTGACAAGATCCTGTTATATGTGAGCCGGTAAACATGCAGTAGAGCCTAACACTACCAGACACAATGTTTTGTTGCAAAAGCAACTAAATGGTTTTTAGTATTGACCGGAGGTAATTCTGTTGATGAACTATTTTCATCATAGTTTTTGTCAACAAACCTGTTTTTCATGATGAAAATGAAAAGATAACTAAATAAAAGCTACATAAAAAAATAAAAACTATGACAAAAATGATTGACACTTTAGTCAACTCATAAAAACCAGACAAAAATGTTTGGCAGGGACGACATCCAATCAGAACTGATTTAGGTCTGTGAAAGGCGGGGACAAGTTAGGAAAACATTCAATCATAACTACCTCGGCGTGTATGGAGAGGCAGGACAAGCCGGGTAGCCATCAATCAAACGCACACTTGCACAAATTTGATCTGAACCCAGGAAGACCATACGAGCCTGTGAACTGTCGTTACTCAAGATGGAACTAAGTTATCTAGACAGTGTCAGCATCTCTGAGATGCTGAAAGAGAGTTTAGCGTTTGTGTTTAGAGAAAATCACCACACTGTGCTGGACATCAGCCCTCCAGCACCACCGTTACTAGCTAGCTAACTCCAACCATCTGTGTTTGATTAACATGTCCCAGATCTGTCCGTATACACTAAACAGATTAGCTAGTTTTATTTACAGTTAATTAGTGCACGTAATGTAAGTGTGTGTCTCTAGTAAACAGTGTGATCTAGAGATGTGCAGTTTTCCATTCATTGATTTACTGTTATGCTAAAATGTATTTGAATTGAACAATTAAAAATATTTTCATAGTAAAAAGTGATAAATGCAATTAATGTAGATTAGTTAACCACAGAGCATGTAATTTAATTATATTGACAGCGCTAGTAACAATTATTAAATAAATAAAAATATTAATAAAAAGCTGATACAACGATAAAATAACAGCATTCACATTTTACACCCTTTATATTTTAGTCGACTGAATTGACCGTAGATTTAGTCTAGACTCTATTTTTATGATGATTAGTTGACTAAAACTAGACTAAAACTAAAAACAATTCAGATGACTAAATTATGACTGAACCTATATAACATTTTACGACTAAAACTAAATCAAAATTTGCTTTCAAAATTAACACTGGTATTGAAAACTCTGTGACCAGATGAATGTCTGTAATACAGTCA
Source organism: Megaleporinus macrocephalus (assembly GCA_021613375.1). NCBI lineage: Eukaryota > Metazoa > Chordata > Actinopteri > Characiformes > Anostomidae > Megaleporinus > Megaleporinus macrocephalus. The sequence continues at coordinate 43,613,686 of CM038705.1, forward strand.
GTGAAGCAGTTGCTGCCACACGTTCTTTAGGAAATCGAAGAATTTCCACAAATGACCAAAAGTGGTGGCTTGTGTCACAGAAAATGCATTATTTTCTTACACAAAGTTCCCCACATATCCAAGCGGGTATTCCCCGTCATCAGTAATAGCGGTGTCGCTCCCGTCACTCTTTGGTATGCCTTATTTCTGCAGCTATTACTAAGCATTCATTATTTATGTGAGGAGCTATCAGTGAAAAGGCAAGCAATTTACTTGTCAAAATGCATTACAATGGAGTCACTTGAAATATGACTAAGGAGCTTTGGGGCTGGGCTCACACTTTAGAGTGTTGCGGCCAGCAGCTAAATTATGTATGGAGAGGCCAATCGTTTCAGATAGGGAGCGTTAGGGGAAAAAACGCACTTTCCACCTGCATTTCAGAAAGAGGAGAAACTATAAACTTCAGAGGTCATCATGCATGTAGGTGATGATGCCGCCAATTAAATTCAATTTAGTTCCATTTAGTCAATGAGCTTCATGTGTTAACTGCACTGATTAAATAGCACCTGTATCCATTTATGTGAAGGTGCCTTCAGTTCAGTTCAGATCATTTCAATTTAGATGATCTAGATCTATAACTCAAGTTAAGGCTTGAGGGGGTGAAACGTGCTGGTATTCAAATTCCTTGACCCTGATATTTAAATGGGCCTTTTCTTAGCTTGTTAGTTCACGTCCCTGGCCATATAGAGCACAGTTCATCATATATCCTTTAAAAGAAAGTGTAATGTGTTTTAAGTGAAAGTGTGTAATAACTTTGACCCTAAACCTAAACCATCTTGTGAGTTTTGATTACATCGCCATGCATGAGCAGCTAATATTTACCAATTATACAATGCCTCCCACCACCTGCGTCTAACTGACAATAGTATAATCTAATATAAAGTTTTAAGCCAGTTCAATTAATTCTGCAATAATGTCCTACTTCTGGTAACTGAAGTCTTCAGGAAGGAAATGGAACTAAATGGCAAATTGTTTGCAAATACTACATGAAAATAAAAAGCTAGACCCTGAATCTTTGTATTTTGTATTCAGAATGGACAGTTTATTTAAGTAAGAATTAACATGCAGACTTAAAATTGATCAGTTCATTTACTTCTCAATATTTCTGTCTTAAAGTCAACTGTGCAACTTCAAATCCATTCAAACAATGGTGCCCTTGGTTCAGCTCATTTCAATTTAGATGGTTCGAGCACTCCCATCATTAGAATCAATGCTCATAACCACTAGTAAGAACAAACTCCAAAGTACTACATAATTAATTCAGGTAACATGGTGATGAGTTCTGATACAGCTAAACTAAACTAATATATAAATCAGATTTTAGACATGAACTGGGTAGGTATGTGGCACAATCTCCAAAGACGTGTGTAATTATTTTGGGATATGATGATAAGTTCCAAAACAGTCTTTCTCAAGCATCCTGGCTTATCTAATATATAGCCCAGTAACATATCTCATAATTTGATTTGTTTGGAGTAAAGGGTGGTAAATGCAAATACACTAAATTGAACTAAAATGCAACATTTAAGCAGCAAAGTAGAACATAAGCATCTTTGGTAAAGACTCATATGGGAGCCAAAAGAAGGACTGTTTTTATTGTATATTTAGTTTTGTATTATTTGTTATTTAATTTTTTTTTCCGTTTCAGTGTTTAATGTAGTAATGGTATAATTGTATACTGTATCTTTAAGAAAATTGTTAAGAATATTCTGGAATTTTTTTTGGCTCACTACGGGGAGATGCAAAGCAGTTGGATTTTGGGGGAAAAACGGAGCACACGTTTTTTTGACCCTAGCATATGTTAGAAGTTTAGTGGACATTCAGATTTACTGTTGTAAGGCAAAACTTTTTCGTATTAAACATTTTTTAATACCTACATGTGGACTTTGTGGTCAGTTGGAAGCCACACTCAACCAGCTGAAGCCAACTGCCTTCAACTCACTTAACTCATTTATCACTTTCAGCTTTGATTCTAGGTAGAACATGGTACATACCACCTTTTCATTCCAATAATTACCCAAATATGAGATTTTTGGTAAGCTTAACAGATGAGTGGTTGGGAATTGACTGGCTGCTTATAACTGTATTCTTAAGCAGTAATTAGAGTGAATTAACTATTTCCCGAGTAATGTTTTTATTAAGCCTTATTGAGATTGACTGGCTGATATTTTTATTAACATTATTATTAACAATCATATCATTCTCTAGAGCACTTTAATGTGTATATCATCTCTTTTTGTACTACATTTTAGCGGTGCGTTATAAAGTCACTGATAAGTGTTATAAAGACAATAGTTGACTGCTGACTACCTGATTAATCATTATTATAGTGTTAATGGGTTTTACAATGAGTTAGGTATTTACTTATTTATTAATTAATTACGCTGGATAATTCCCATAACAATGAATTAATAAATAACATTAGCCAATCAGTCTAATGATTGGCTTATTACCCATAATGGTTAACTAACAACCTTCAAACTGCCTACTTGATAAAACATAAATAAAACATTACAAGTGCTCTAGATTCACCTTAACATCTCCTTAATATATGTAATAATCAGGTAGTTAAGGATAAATATCTGCTTTATAAAGGTATTAAGTGCATTATAACATCCCCCTATACTGAAGCGTTAGCTATCTTGGTACACCCCCCTGTTTACCTCAAATAATTGCATAGCATATAAAGGTATGGTCCAATATTTATCATCAGTAGCGACCCGTTAACAAAATAACAGTCCTTGATTTAAATCACCAAGTAAAGAATAAATTCTTTATTTTCTAATACTGTTTTCTTTTTTAAAGTTTGTCGTGTTAGATTACTGTTTACTTAATGAGTCCTCAGTCTTGCTTTAGTATGATCTCCTCTGAAGAAGCTTAGAGTGAAGCACGGGAGACGCAGCTTATCCACCTGATCTGATGCGCACCTTGCTAGATTAGTGCGTAGTCAGGATTAGGCTGGATAGGCGTGCGAGAAGCCGCTCCCCCTCCTCGTCTGAAGATTTCACCCATCAGGCCAGGTGCCAGTCTGTGTGTGATGAAAGGTAGAAGCTTCTTTCTTTCTGTCTAAAGCAAGCCGTGAGCCTAAGCCCTGTCCATCTCTCCCTTCGCTCCGTCTGGTTCTTCAGCCGTCTTGCTATGGCTCACCATGGTGGACTAAGTAAGCTGATGAACGAGTCTGCGGAGCGTGCGAGATATGAGTTTACATAAATCATGCATGTTTGTTCCATTTATTTCGTAACTGTATGGGCCGCCGCCGCCAGAAAACCAGCACTGTCACGCTGTCCCTGGTGGCCATCTCGTTTCTTTACCCACACATTTCGAGCAGGCGCTCGGTGCTGGGCCCACTTGGGAAAAGAGCTAGATGATCCGCTACTGTGTTAGCTCGCAGCAAATTTAGCACATACCAAAGAACCTTTCAAAGTTAAACAAATCACCCGCAGGCTGTGTGTCTCCTCTCATAAAGCTCCCCCCTCTCTCTCTCTCTCTCTGCCTCTCTCTTTCTCTCTCGCCCGCTCTGTATACTCCTAAGAGAACAGTGAGGATTTTTATTATCTCTCTGGTTGCTTGGCAATGCTAGCAACGCTCCACACTGTTACGACAAAAAACATGATCTTCTACTCTCTCCCTCTCTTTCTCTCTCTATCTCTCTCTTTCTCTCTCTCTCTCCGCAGAAGAGGAGTCGCAGATCTGCACATACAAAAAGGTAACATCATTACCGAACATCCTACACTGCATACAGTATCGAACAACGTCTGCCAGAACCTGCCTCGCTGCCAAGTCGTAATCCTGGTAGATCTCCTCTTGTTAATTAAGATGTAAAGGAGTGCAGATGATGCATCATCCTGAAATCATGTTCATCCACGCCACCCATCTGTCCCTTAATTACCTCCAAGCCTGCTCTTAGGCCCAAAACCTGGGAGGACTTTCAGTAAGCTATATATATATATATATATATATATATATATGTATATTTTTTTTTATTTATCATTTTTCTTTCTCTGTTTTTTTTCTCTGTTTCTCTATTGCACTGTGTAAAATAATAAAGAGAGGTGTCACGGTGGTGCAGTGTTTAGCATAGTGGTGTAACGATTAGCACTGTTGCCTCACAGCAGGACAATCCAGGTTCAATTCCTGGTCCATGTGGAGTGTACATGTTCTTCCCGCGCTTGAGTGAGCCGGTTTCCTCCCACAGTCCAAACACATGCATGTTAGGTTGATCGCTCACTCTAAATTCATCGTAGGCTTGAGTGCATGAGTGAGTGTTGGCCATGAGATGGACTGGCGACCTGGCCATGGTGTACCCCACCTTCACCCGATGACGCTGAGATTGGCTCCAGCCCACACCCTTGGGACCCCGACGACCGTGCTTAATTTGTGCTGGATCTTGCTGGAACAAGATCCGGCACCTCTCATATTTCAGGTACCTGTGTTCCAGAACTTATTTATGTGGATCCTTTGACATCTTTTTTTTGTAGGACACCAAAAGCTATTCATCCAGTGGCATCTCTGAGATGTTATGGTTGCAGCCCCTTACTGCAGTCATTAAAGCTAAGATTATTTTATTGTATAGAATTCTACTATGTTAGGTGGACACTTGAAGCACTGTTGTGTCTATGCGTTCCAGGACCTTTTCCTTCACTGCAACTTGCTGGATCACCCCACCTTTAGTGTTCCATTACCTGATGTTTTACAAATTAAGCATGATGGATGATGGATGGATAATAAAGGGAGATAGGGAAACACAGAGAGAGAGAGAGATAGAAAGATTAGGAGCTGCGGCCTGGAAAGGATTCTCGTTTTTTCACACTTAAAATGCCCCGTACATGCTACCTCTCTAACTATTTACTACTGGCCTACTAGACATGCATTCTCAGTGAACCTGGGCGTCATGAATTCTGCATTGGGACAATTTTAACATAGACCTGAATGGAACGACTCTGTAGTGATTTAGTTATGTGATTTAAATTGTTGCATGCAATGAAAAATGACAGCAAATCTTCCCCATGTCTTTCTGCTGCGACTTGACTGAAGAATCAGACTTTCTCTTTATCTATTATTCTAGCTCACCTTCTCAAACTACTCAACATTCATCCCAACTGTTTGATCTGAGTATGTTCTTTAATTCACACGATTCAGAGCAACTTACAAGTTATTTATGTTGTAGATGTAGACGACTGTGGCTGTTGGTATCGTGTCCCAGGACTATTCTTTTTTTAAAATTTTATTTCATTTGTAGGTTAACAATCAAAATGCAGGTGATGCACATTTGAAGTTGCAAAGCATAACATGCCATATCACCTCTATATTCTGTTGTATTTGATTGTATCACTGATCAAAATGAATTGTTTGGAAGTAAAAGAAGGAAATTTTTATTACGGTCATCCCAAAACAAACCATGAAGCCTGTTATATGGATTCATCGCCATCACACATTCCACAAAGCAGCAATCCTGTCCCTGTTTGCTATTATATTGTGTTTATTGGTGATCTACAACCATATAAGGTCATCAATGTTGGCATTGTAAGATGTTATGAATGTTCTTTTTAACCCTTTAATGCACACGCTAAGCAAACCCCTTCTGATGCACAACATGAGTCAAACCTGACCCGTATTCACTTCCTGTTATTGTATGTAGTGCTGAGTATCTATTTGGTGTATTTATTGAAATGTTTTGTTTTTTATCTCAAATCTTTATTTTATCCTTATTTATTTACTTCATGAACCAAAAATAGTTGTTTGTAAATCTGACTGCAAAAATTTACAAAATGTTAACAGTTCCTATCAAATTCCTGAGGAAGTACATACGGGTTAATTATGACAGAAGGGCAGAGATACAAAAGAAGTTTTTAATAAAAAAAGTAAATAAAACAAAACTTAAATAAAAATTTGTGATGACCAAAACAAGTAAAGTGAGGAATTCATGAAAGCTTGAATGATAAAATCAATTTATTACAAAGATATAGGAAATAAAATCACAGTCAGGTCACTTTTGATCCAGGTTGTGCATTAAAAGTTTAACAGAGACAATGTGTAAAAAATTTAAAAAGCATAAGTCTTGCATAAACATTTAAAGCAGTGCACACCTCTATTATTATCTGACACTATTCTTTTTCTACTTGTCAGCAGTTTTTAAGAATTGGTGTGTTTACAGCTTTTGGATTCAGTGTACAGTTTTCCTATAATCTCTTCTATAATATGAATGAATGGGGTGGTGGGGAGGCAGTGGGGGAGAGAACCACAAATGCAAATAGTTTAGTAGAGGCCATTTACTAAAGCCACTCGAATATATACAGTGTCACCATGAAGGAAGAGTCAATACAAAAGAAGGTTGGTCATACCATTCAAGAGACCAAAAAAAAAAACAATAAACAAAAAAAAAAAAACGAGGACTGGACTACGGACGGCACCAAAGCAAACATAAAAAAAAACCAAAAAAAAATAAACTAACTAAGCAAAATATAGCATCTAATCTAAAGAAGAAAAAATAAATAAATAAATAACTATCTACTCTAAACTTAGGCTAATAAACAAAACATACAAAGGATGGTGCCCACCCTTTACCTATTGTGTCTAGACAAGAAAGGCCTAAGTGATGGTGATGTAAGAGCGTGCTCCTACTTACCTGTCCAGTCCCACAAAAGAAGAAAAAAAGAAACACAACCACTAATAGTTCCTTTAACCACTATCTGAACAGTGGATCCAAAACAAGTATCAAATAGTTTCACAAGCCTGCAAGGTGTAACTTTTCAAGTCAAACACACACAAACATGCTGCCTGCACGTGGCCCAAGACTCTTCCTCTATGGTGCCATCTTGGTCTGGGTCCCTCCCTCCTACCTCTCTATTCCCCTCTAGTGGCAGTCTTTATACTGTTGTGGCTCCACCCATTTCTCAGCAGCAGCAACCATGGAGATTCCAACACATGAGACTGTACCTGCAAACAAACATGACCCACATACACGTAACACGTAATCTACTGTACTGTACCAACAGATACCATGTCACATATACTCTCTCAGGGCAGGACCCCAAGCACAGATTCAACATGGTTCTGAACTGCACCACCTGTTGGTCACCCCTCCTCCAATTAACCCCAAAATCTACCGGGCTATGGCCTTTACTTCAGAAAACCACAGTCACAGTCACACTGACATTATCCAAAAAGTTCTAATTTGTTTAAATAGAAAGCTTATGGCAAAAACATGGAATATTTATTAAATAATCAGCTGGAATTCTATTCTATTCATTGGAATTTTCATTATCATAATATTACAAATATAATATGATTTTTCAATTATCATAAACCAGTGAAGCTCTGATTATCACAGTAAAGGTTTTGCAGGTTTATTCCACAAATTAATAGAAACTGAAAAAGAATTTTCATCATTAAACCATTAAATACATGTATACACAAAGAAATTGATTGAATATGAATTAAATTAGTGATCCCAGACTTTTGGGTGGTGGAGTAGGGTAATGTTATGACATTACTACTGATATTTCTCTGTATTTTTAGTCCTGTCCTTATAAAATAACCTCATTCATATTATTCCAGTTTGAATTTAACATATCCTATAAAAGGGCAGTTTCTTAAACATACATACACTCATAAATGCTTACTTCTATTCTGTATGGCTAAAGTAAAGCCTAAATGTATAAAATAAAAACATTACATTGTAAATAATGACATAAAAATACTTTTAATCATTTTAATGTAGCCATGTTAACTGTGATTTCCCAATCCAAGACACTGACAATATGTGTTTAAGACACTGTGCATTTACAGCAAAGCAGGTCGATGGTTAAGAGATAGGGTTGGGTTCAAACTAAATAGCGGCTAAATTAAATGATTTTACATCTAGTTCTAGTTTTTTTCAGAAGCCTGCAAATTAAGTAGCCTCTCTCAAATATGGTAATTTATCCGGTGCACATTGTTCCTCAACATTCCAGAGAGTTTGCAAGAAAAGCTGACGTTACCCCAACTCCATTAAAACAGACAGATAACTAAACATTTGGGTTTGACAGAAGAGACAGAAGAGTGTGCAGTGTATGCAGATATGGGCGACTATACTTTCAATGGAGTTTGTCATGAAAGTTACGGTGCTGAAAGCCCTGAACAAAAACGAACAGCAGAGAGAGAGAGTGAGACTATTGAACTGGAACTACATTTTGGCCACACTTAGGCTCAGCTTGTGGATAAAAGATGGGGGGAAAAATCTATAGTTTGTGGCATTATACAGTCAATAGTAATTTCTGAGAACATCTTTTGTACAAGAGCCTGTATTTATACCGTGAAATGGTATCATTATTAATTGCTTCTTTCATGCACTATTACATAGATCTGGCAATCAACTCAAAATAAGACATGACTCTGAATGTGGGATTGAGCTCCGATGAGGAGTTTAGCGCTGATAACTGTTATTACAGAAAAATACTGCTCGTCATATTACAGTCTTAAATGTCACTGGCACTGCCGTAGCTCACTGACCATTTCTGAGGACTGCTTAGGCTTTATGGTCGGCTAGTGGAATATCACTCGTTACAGAGCTAAAATGACAACGTCTCCACAAAATCCCGAATGCTCTGTTGCCACTAATATAGAGCTAAATATACAGGACTATATTAACCGAGAATAAACACTGCAACCTTAACATATAAGCCTAACCTGAAACCTACACTGTAAAAACATTTCACTGTAAATTAACAGTAAAATACTGGCGTTTTACAGAGCATCTACTGTAAATTATTTTAAATTGAATTACAGTATATGGCAGTAAAATTACAGTATATGATAGAAGGCATCTGGTTAGAATGCCTTCTGGACGCCTCCATTTGGAGGTGTTCCGGACATGTCCGACTGGAAGGAGACTCCGGGGAACACCTAGGACATGCTGGAAGGATTATATCTTTCGGCTGGCCTGGGAATGCCACGGTATCCCCCCGGGGGAGCTAGAGAAGGTGGCTGGAGAGAGGGAAGTCTGGGTTTCTCTGCTTAGACTGCTACCCCCATGACCCGGATCCCCGGAAAAGTGGTAGATAATGGATGGATGGATGGGTGGATGGACAGTAAAATAACTGTTTATTTATGGTACTAACCAACTAGCCAGCCAGCTAGCTAGCTAACTAGCTAACACCGTTCAAGCTACAGTTTGTACAGTACTCATGTCACACCACTGTACTCATGTCACACCACTGTACTCATGTCACACCACTGCTGCGCTCCCTTCACTGGCTTCCTGTAGCTGCTCACATTCAGTTTAAAGTTCTGATGCCTACAAAGCCAAGAATGGACCAGCTCCTCCTGACCTTATGGCAATGGTCAAAAGTCAGTCTGCACCTCGAGCCCTTCGCGCTTCAAGTACGGCTCGGCTTGACCTGCCATCACTCAAGATTCATGGAAGACACGCAACAAAACGCTTCTCGGTTCTGGCACCCAGATGGTGGAACGAACTTCCACTGGCTTTCCGAACAGCGAACTCTCTCGCGGTCTTCAAACACAGACTGAAGATCAATCTCTTTGTGAAGCACTTATAGGCACCAATACTAAAGTACTGGTATAAACTGTAATCGCACTTGATCTTCTAGGAACACTGGCTAAGTATTGCACTTGTACTGTATGTAGTCTTGTATTTATTCTCTTCTCTGTAGGTGTTCCAGTCTTGCTAGGTATTGCGTTATCTTTTTTTCTAGGCATCAGCACTGGCCCTGTGTTTATGGCAGTGTTTGAGTATAAAAGTAGTTTGGACTTAATCCTGTTTGTACTAGATAGAGATTCATACTCTAACCAAACACTAAGCACTTTTGTAAGTCGCTCTGGATAAGAGCGTCTGCTAAATGCTGTAAATGTAAATGTAAATGTTTCTTTGCTAAATTTAGTTACAAAATTAAACAGACCTAACTAACAACATCTTAAAAGTTTAATAATTAGGCTGACAAAAGCATATCGCTGCAAACATTAGGAGATGGAACGTTAACAGCTACCACAGCTGCAGTCCAAACAAGTCAGCCAGTGAGCTGAAAGAATCTTAACTCAGCTGAGCCAAACAGGCTGGCCTCGCCCATTGTATATGCTTTGTCACTTAAATGAGTAGAAGCAGTTTAAACAGTTTAATAAAAAGTGTTATCATTAAAAAGAAACATTAGTCTGTAATCACCAGTATGAGTTTGATGGATAGTGACTGGACTGTAAAGGGATGATGGTGCATATTTTAAAAGGCTGACAGAAAATACTGTATTAGCTGATAAATTACAGTTATTTGCTGTTATTGGGAAACTGATTGCATTACTGTTAATTTACATATGCTGTGTAACTATTTGTTAGTATTTTACAATTATTATAAAAAACAGTAAAATACTGTTGTATATCCACAGTAAATGTACAGCAATTCATTACAGTGTACATAGTGCAAAGCCATTCTTGTTCTCATTCCTTTATTTCAAATCAATAAACTGTGTGCACAAAGTTAAACCACTCAGAGGATATTTATTTGATGAATTATCAGCATTTACATATTTCGTGCATAAAACACAAACCTTGGCGTCATCTTTCCTTGGCTGTAAATATTCATAGCTCATTTGAAGTAGGCCAGATCTATCCAGGTCATTTCATCTCGCCTTCTATTGGTCGCCTGTGGTAGATCAGGTCGTACAGAGAGACATAATTCACTTTGCAGGGGGTGCAATTGAGGGCCTGGGAGATGTGCTGTCAGTCATACTGGAGCAAACCGAGTCAGTATTTTCAAACGCCAGTCAGAATCTGTCCCTGGAGCAGCCTAAAAAAAAAAATAATAATTGTACACGTTTAATCGCCGATATCTTGCACAACGATCGCAAGCGTCGGAAGGCAGAAAATGCAATGTTTATTTTGTCGCCATCTGCAAACTTTCACAGGTGACATGAAGTAATGATTAATCACTGTTGTCTGTAACAAGCTGGGAGCTTTGATTGTTGCCCATGGTGATTTACAAAAACAGAAACAACACCAAAAAAATAAAAAATAAGGCAAATAAGTAACAAAGAAATACAAACCAGTGGAAAAACACAAACCACAACAGCATTGGAATCAACACTAAACACACAAGCTATGAACTGAACAACACCAAGCAAAGAACAGGGCAGAACAAGGGAAGTAAATACAGTAACCTTGGGCTAACCGGGGGCAGGGCTACAGACTAGAAACAGATAAGTGGCATAGCAAAGGGGCAGACCAAAGGAGGAGCAAATAAACCATAACATATAGAATCACATGGCCAGAGACACGAATGAGCTTCATGGAATGGTTTTCTATAGACAAGCAGCTGCACACAAGCTTAAGATCACTATGTGCAATGCCAAGCATCGACTGGACTGGTCTAGATCATGCCACCACTCTCAGGAGTCTCTATCTGGCAGTCATGGATGGATGAATCTGGGTTTGGAGGATGCCAGGAAAAAACTACGTGTTGGAAAGCAGGTAACAGTAGAGCTAGTTTGGAGCTGTTTTTCAGGGTTCTGGGCCCTTCAGTACTTCGGCTGCATGATGCTGGCACCACCAAAGTTTCTGTTCGCTTACTTTTCTCTATATTTGTTGATGCATATAGTTATACATTTTATTCATATTGTATTTGTACTAGTTTTGCTATCCAGTGTGGACCGGAGGATGGGGATGGGTTCCCCTGTTTGAGTCTGGTTCCTCTTGAGGTTTCTTCTTCTTGATCTGGTGGTGCTCACCGGACCTGGATTTTCCGTAAAGCTGCTTTGTGCTTACATTGCTCATATAAATTGACTTGACTAGACTTAGTTCCAGTGGAGGGTAATGTTAATGCCAAAACATACAAAGACATTTTAGACAATTATGTTTCCTATTCATGGCAGCAGTTTGGCGTGGGCTCTTTCATATTCCAGCTTTACTGTGCCTGTGTATAAAGCAATCTGATGGATACTGCTGTGACCTGCAGAGAGTCCTGACCTCAACCCAACTGAACACCTCTGGGATGTTTATTGCACGCCCGGCCTTCTTGGTTGACCTTACAAATAGTCTTTCGACTAAACAGATCCAAATTTTTCCACAGACACATTCTAAACACTCCAAAATCTGGAGGCTGTAATGACCACAAAGCAAGCTATGCCACTGAATTTGGAGTAACATTTGGAGTGCAGGAAGCTTATATATATATAGATGAGACGCTCATGTGTCCTGTGTCCACATACTTTTGGCCTTTTAGTATACTTAGAAGAGATTGACCAAGCACTCATAATTTTACTCACCTATAATTTTATACTTTGTACACTCTGCATATTTTTACACTCTGCATGAATTTATGCCTGAATTTATTTTTTAATTTACAGTCATTTTTGCTCCCACTGATGATTGAATACTGGCATAATTGCTAATTTGTAGAATAAGCTGAATAAATCACTTCAGTACAATGTTGTGAACATAAGGAATAGTTATCCGCCTGATTTAAACAGCTTAACTGCTGCCAGCACTGTTGAAAAGAAGGGTCAAGTTGAATATGGGAAGATTAAACAGAAATATGCAAAGCAGCTTATTCAGTATCAAAGAGAGTTTGTTGTTGGGGGGAATATGCATATTGCAATTATTAGCATCATGTGAGCTTTGTATCATATTTGCACAGTATAAAAAAAAGGTACATCATTTCAAGAACTGTATTGACTTGATACGAATAAATATGCACCTCATTTGCATATGAATACAATACATTACATTGACATACTGACTGTCAAAAGCAAGCAAATGAAAAAGTAAAAGTAGGTAAACGATGTACATTTGAATGTAAATTCAAGGCATCACTTTTTTCAGACCCCAAAACTTTGGATGAAAGTCTTGACACAGTGTTACAAAACCAAGCAGCACACTCCACACAAGTCATGGAGAACAAAATGAACCACGCTCGCCTCGTCACCGCGCCGTGCCACCGTAAGCTCCTCACCGTAATTTTTTTCTAGCTGACGACATCCGGTGAATAATCCCAGGCACAGTGAGAGCGATGGAGCTCGTGGGTGAAGATAAGACCCTCAGCTCCATCACGAGCGCTCCCTGCCTGACTTCCCCTGCTGTTGGAGCGGCCTGGGCGAGCAGGGGGCAGATAACCACACACCTGCCACACTCAGGTGAATCAATCTCTAGCCCTGCTGCTACCGGGACAGAGGCTAATGCATGGGGAGGGAGGAAATGAACAGGTCCTGTTGCCCCCAATACTTTATTTTTGCCAACATTTTCTTAACCCTTTAGACTGTATGAGCGTCTGTATGTCAGCCTATAATTCAAATTCTTGTTTTAGCCCTTATTATTATTATTATTTTATATTAGGTACTGAAATATGAACATAGTAGTTCATAAATAATTAATTGTAGTTAATGAATCATGTATAGTAGTTACTGAATAATGTGCAGTATGTAGGCTTACAGAGGAGGTTCTAATTCAAACTACTACAGCAGTAGTTTAAATAATGTCATAGTAGATACTGAAACATTTTCAGTGGTTACTGAAAACAATTAGTAGCTGCTGGATACATCAGTAAAGTTACTGAAACATATACAATAGTTAATTAATCATAGTATTAGTCCAATTGCTCATTCCCATTACTACAGCAGTATTTTGCATAATTTCTAAGTAGGTACTGAAATATTTATAGCAGCCACCAAATAATTAACAGTGTTCATTGTAGTTACTGTATAATTCATAAAGGTTTCTAAAGAATATATAGTAATTTTAGTGGTGACTCCATCATTTATATTAGATATGAAATAATCCCTAGTAGGTTCTGAATCATTTCTAGTACTTGTTGAATTGAATTATTAATATGAATTAATATTATAATAAGTGAATTATTTTAAACTTTTTAGCTATTAAAATTTGTCATAAGGTTTGATTTTTCGATTAATTTAATAGCAGAATAAAAATAAACCCTATTTAGGAACAAAATATGGCCACCAGAAAGAGAAGGCTTAAGGACTTTCTACTGTATGCCTAGTAGTATTTGTAGTCCAGGCTACTGTGTAGTGAAATAAATGTGAAATTAATTGTTAATTAAAAACAATAAATGAGTTTAAATTACCAGCATGTTTAGATAGATGTTGCCAATAATGACTAAACACTCAAACATAGATAACACTTATTCACTATAAAGTGTGTAGGAGTTATCTGGAGTTTCCTGTGTCATTCTGCTATATGTACAGCATACTCTCAATTACCACCTACCATAATTTTGACTAATTTCTTTGAACAAAAAAAAATCAATTACTCAAAAAAAATCAAAAACTCAAACACATGCAGTGAAGTTTAAAGTCTTAGTGCGGGGAAGTTAAGCTAAAGTCTGAAGTCCTAGTACAGAGAAATAATATAATATAAAGTATTAAGTTCTAGTATGGTGAAATAATACAATGTAAGTCTGAAGTCTTAGTACAGAGAAATAATACAATATAAAGACTTAAGTTCTAGTATGGTGAAATAATAAAATATAAAGTTCTAGTACAGAGAAATAATACAATATTAAGACATAAGTTCTAGTATGGTGAAATAATACAATATAAAGTCAAAAGTTTTAGTACAGAAAAATAATACAATATAAAGACTTAAGTTCTAGTATGGTGAAATAATACAATATAAAGTCTAAAGTTTTAGTACAGAAAAATAATACAATATAAAGACTTAAGTTCTGGTATGGTGAAATAATAAAATATAAAGTTCTAGTACAGAGAAATAATACAATATTAAGACATAAGTTCTAGTATGGTGAAATAATACAAAATAAAGTCTAAAGTTGTAGTATTGTGAAATAATACAATATAAAGACTTAGGTTCTAGTACAGAGAAATAATACAATATAAAGACTTAAGTTCTAGTATAGTGAAATAATACAATATAAGTCTGAAGTCTTAGTACAGTAAAATGATAATATATAAAGTATGAAGTCTTCGTACAGTAAAATAATACAATAAAGATATGAAGTCTTAGTACAGTGAAATAATACAATATAAAGTATGAAGTCTTGGTACAGAGAAATAAAACAGTATGAAGTATGAAGTCTTAGTAGAGAAATAATAAAGTATAAAGTATGAAGTCTTAGTAGAGAAATAATACAGTATAAAGTATGAAGTCTTATTACAGGAAAATAATAAATATAAAGTCTGAGGTCTTAGTACAGTGAAATACAATATAAAGTATGAAGTCTTGGTACAGAGAAATAATACAATATAAAGTATCAAGTCTTAGTAGAGTGCAATAATACAATATAAAGTATGAAGTCTTAGTACAGAGAAATAATACGATATAAAGTATGAAGTCTTGGTACTGAGAAATAATACAATATAAAGTATGAAGTCTTAGTAGAGTGCAATAATACAATATAAAGTATGAAGTCTTAGTACAGAGAAATAATACGATATAAAGTATGAAGTCTTGGTACTGAGAAATAATACAATATAAAGTATAAAGTCTTAGTAGAGTGAAATAATACAATATAAAGTATGAAGCCTTAGTACAGTGAAAAAATACAAGTCTCAAGTCCTAGTACAAAGAAATAATCAAATATAAAGTATAAAGTCCTAGTACAGAGAAATTAGATTAGATTGTCTTTCTTTCTTTTACAAATGAACACAATACAAGCTCCCCTGCGCTTCCTGCACTGACTGAATGAGCTGAGTCTTAACTCAGCTGAGCCAAATAGGCTGGCCCCTCCCACTGCATATATATTGTCACTTAAATGAGTAGAAGCAGTTTGAAAAGTTTAATAAAAAGGGTTATAATTAAAAAGAAACATTAGTCTGCAATCATCAGCATGAGTTTGATGGATAGTGACTGGACTGTAAAGGGATGATGGTGCATATTTGAAAAGGTTGACAGAAAATACTGTATTAGCTGATAAATTACAGTTTTTTGCTGTTATTGGGAAACTGATTGCATTACTGTTAATTTACATATGCTGTGTAATTATTTGACAGTATTTTACAATTGTTTTAGAAAACAGTAAGAGACTGTTGTATATCCACAGTAAATTTACAGCAGTTCATTACAGTGTATGAAGTATAAAGCCTTAGTACCGTGAAGGCTTTATGTATGAAGGCTTATTACAGGGAAATAATACAATATAGAGTATGAAGGCTTATTACGGGGAAATAATACAATATAGAGTATGAAGGCTTATTACGGGGAAATAATACAATATAAAGTATGAAGGCTTATTACGGGGAAATAATACAATATAAAGTATGAAGGCTTATTACAGGGAAATAATACAATATAAAGTATGAAGTCTTATTACAGGGAAATAATACATGCTGAGGTCTGGAGGTTTTCTCAGTACTGGGAACTAATGCCCAAAGAGTCCCACAGATGTGGCAGTTAGAGATCAGGTATAAAGTGGTTCCTCTAACACTGAAGATTTGGGTGTGTTGTATAGGTTGTATTCCTGCAAGACTTCTGCCTATTACTAAAGATTTAAATGTGTTTTTTTCATGCTACATGCAGAATAACTGTTTACTTTTGATTGGAAGGGGCTGTTTAATGTGCAGTAGGTATTGTACTTGTGGGTGGAGCCTATTATGAACGCAATGTAGCTCAATAGACGATGGTGGTATTAGCACAGCTTTATTGTCCTCACTTTTATGTAAAGACTGCTATCAGGTTCAAGGCGGCTTTAAAATTATGTGGTTTGTGATTAACCTCAACCTCCATGAGAACAGGTTGGTAATGATGACCTTCATACAGGGAAGACAGAAACAAGAGAGATATGTCTATCAGCGTTCCCCAAGGCATATACCTCTCTCTCTCTCTCTCTCTCTCTCTCTCTCTCTCTCTCTCTCTCTCTCTCTCTCTCTCTCTCTCTCTCTCTCCTTTGTAGATAACAGTTCTGCCAGAGCAAGCGGCATCTTTGCTGTTTATCAGATAATGTATCAGGGTAAGCTGCCATGCCTTCAGCTATTTTTGGATGGCTTCTTTTCCTTCATGGGTTTTTTAAATGTTATTTAAATATCTGGTATATCTTCTACTGTTTTTTTCTGAGAAGGGCTTTAATTAGTTCAGGTTAAATGGTTATGTAAGTTCACTGATAATGTATCATTTGTTTAATGGTGTTCAAAAAACCGTCAGATAGATTAAACCCATTTTACATTGACCCTCAAAAAGTGTCAACAGACCTAAACATTTGCCTTTTATGTCAAATCTGGTTGTTATGAAAAGTTAATAGCCTCTCTTTGAAACTAATTGATTATCATGTTCACCACAATGTCTCATGGAAGAATCTATATAAAGAGGGGATTAAATGTATGTTCCTGAAGGCCATTCTAAAACAGCAGCTGAGCTTAACATTGTGTGAAAAGTCCATGATACCTGGACCAGTGTAAATATATATCCTCTATTGTCACTGTTTTAAAATGTTAGTCCTCATTCACATTTTAGATTATGTTTAAGACTGTTCTAGAAGCTTCTACCAATACCCCGTCCCCATTCATCCCCTAATTCGCACTGTTCTAGAAATGTATCATTCATTCACACTGTTGAAGAATGTTATCCTTCATCCACGCCATTCTAAAATCTTCTCCCGTGAGCAGGAATCTTGCACTCCAGTTGCAGAATTTAACAGAGCTGTGAGTCAGGAGACTTACACCAGGGTAATTGAGTTTGACTGGGCTGTGAGCCAAAAGACTTAGATCAGAATAGTTGAGTTTAACTGGGATCTGAGCCAGGAGATTTGCACCAGGGTAGTTGAGTTTGACTGAGCTGCAAGCCAAGAGATTTACACCAGAGTAGTTGAGTTTGACTGGGTTATAAACCAGGGGAATTACACCAGGATAGTGGAGTTTGACTAAGCTGTGAGTCAGGAGATTTACACTAGGGTCATTGAGTTTGACTGGGCTGTGAGCAAGAAGACTTAAACCAGAGTAGTTGAGTTTGTCTGGGCTGTGAGCCAGGAGACATACATCAGAGTAGTTGAGTTTGACTGGGCTGTGAGCAAGGAGACTTAAACCAGAGTATTTGAGTTTGTCTGGGCTGTAAGCCAGGAGACGTACATCAGAGTAGTTGAGTTTGACTGGGCTGTGAGCAAGGAGACTTAAACCAGAGTAGAGTTTGACTAAGCTGTGAGACAGGAGACGTACATTAGAGTAGTTAAGTTTGACTGGGCTGTGAGTCAGAAGATTTACATCCAGGGTAGCTGAGTTTCACTGGGCTGTGAGCAAGGAGACTTAAACCAGAGTAGTTGAGTTTGACTAAGCTGTAAGCAAGGAGACGTACATCAGAGTAGTTGAGTTTGACTAGGCTTTGAGCCAGAATACTTACACCAGAGTAGTTCATGTTTACTGAGCTGAGAGCCAGGAGAAGTACACCAGATTAGTTGAGTTTGACTGGGCTGTGAGCCAGGAGACGTACACCAGAGTACCCGGTGTTTACTGGGCTGTAAGCCAGGAGACTGGTGCTAGGATAGTTGAGTTTGACTGGGCTGCAAGCCAAGAGATTTACACCAGAATAATTGAGTTTGAGTTTGACAGGGCTGTGAGTCAGGAGATTTATACCAGGGTAGTAGAGTTTGACAGGGCTGTGAGCCAGGAGACTTATATCAGGGTAGTTGAGTTTGACAAGGCTGCAAGCTGAGAGATTCACATCAGGGTAGTTGAGTTTGACTAAGCTGTGAGCCAGGAGACTTATACCAGGGTAGTTGAGTTTGACAGGGCTGCAAGCCGAGAGATTCACACCAGGGTAGTTGAGTTTGACTAAGCTGTGAGCCAGTAGACTTGCACCAGGGTAGTTGAGTTTGACTAAGCCGTGAGTCAGGAGACTTGCAACAGGGCTGTAAGCTGGGTGACTTGCATTATGACAGCAGAATCTGACTGGGCTGTAAGACGTTAGACTTTCAGTGCAATAGCAGAATTTGATTGGGCTGCAAACCGGGTAGTTTACACTGTGGTTGCAGTATTTAACTGTACTGTGAGCCTGGAGACTTACACCACAGTAACAAAGATTGACCAGACTGCAAGCCAGGAGATTACACTGTGATAATTGAGTTTAACTGGACTGTAAGTCAGGAGACTTAGACAGCACTAGTTGAGTTTTCTGAGCTGCAAGCTAAGAGACTTCTGCAAGATGGGAGACTTACTGTGGTGGAAAAACTTGACTGGGCTGCAAGCTGGGGCACTTGCACCAAGGTAGTCTTTGTTAACTGTGCTGCAAGCTGGGAGACCACCACACCACAGCTGCAGGGTTTACTACGATGAAAGATTCTTACCATAGTAGTGGAGTTTGACTGAACTGTGAGCTGGGCAACATAGCCACAAGCAGAGAGACTTACACTTAGGTAGTGGAGTTTGATTGAGTTGTGAGCCGAGAGTTATTCTATGTTCCCAAATATTATTCCACATTCACAGTTTAGTCCAGCATTTTCTCCTCTATTGACACTCAATTGGTATGTATAAGTGGTCATCACAAAAACATGACCAGTTTCTTTTGACTCTAAATGCTCATTCGACCTGCTATCAAGTCTGAAAACTGCAGGTGTTGTGTCCCACAGATACATAGAGAGGAAAGAAAGGGAACAGATGAAGCTGCTATGACATTAATGTGGTGTTGTATGGGGTGTACGAGGGGATGTGGGCTCACAGCAGTGCGCGCAATTTGGGAGCACTGCAGTCAGACTAAGACAAGGGGGCTGTTTGGTAATTAGAGCCTGTCTTAGTGGTTGATTACAGCCTTGTTCCTCATAATGACAGCACAAGAGCTCCCCAAGAATTCAAATTATTGTCTTCAAAGCAGAGCATGTGTCTGTGTGTGTATAAAAAAACAAAAAACAAATCAAGATATTTCTCATCTATGCTACTAATTAATCCACGATATAGATTAAACAGATATTTATGTGCTTTGCCAAGATTAGGCAATCTTGAGTCATAGAAGCTAGTCTTTTCTGATATAGGCCTATGATGTGTACATGTTGGAGATCAATCTTCACCATTGAGACTGCCAACTAAGTGGTTCCTAACACTATCATATCTGCTCATTTGTTATGATCAGTGGGGAACCGTCATGGCCCTCTACGCCCTCTCAGAGGGCCTAAAATATTCTTCACCCACACACACACACACACACACACACACACACACACACACACACACACACACATATATATATATATATATATATATATATATATATATATATATATAAATATTTTATTTTATCTACTTACAGTTTGACAATCAACATCTAAACAATTATATATGTATATATATATATATATATATATATATATATATATATATATATATATATATATATATATATGTATATATATATATATATATATATATATATATATATATATAAACAAATAAATCATTCAACTGTATCTATTCAATCTGTGTTGGAACGTGAGCCTGTAAGTCTGTGTGTCCCCCTATAAGGACTGTGATGCCTCCCCAGAATGTTTGTGATTGGTGGTCTCGCTGTTATAATTCAGCGCAATACCAATTTCAAATGACAGTAAAACTGACCAATCATATCTTCCCTCTAAGTGGGCGGGCTTAACTGTATGATAATTTCGGCCCGCTGTGGCGACGCTAGATGGAGAAACTGCTAGCTAGCGCTAGGCTACCACCGCTTTGAGAGGTGTTTTGAAGTGAGCAGTCGGTCACGAAAACAAGTTCCATCAGCCAATAACGTTCGGCCCATGTCCCGCCCCCAAACTGTCAAAACCACCTCCTCTAAAACTTTCTCTCGCACGCAGAGAATAGTCGACAGTATTGCGTGTGCGGTTCCTGTTTCTGTGCTCGCGAGTTTCACATTCACACTCACGAGTGAATCCTTTACGTGCGTGAAATGTTAAAACGTTTAAATCATTCACCTCGCGTTTTGCACGCTCAAGTTTTGACATTAATGTATGTAATCGTCTACATATTCCTCTGAAGCACAAACGGAGCTGTGTGATGTTTGGTTATTTATAAGGAGGAACCTTATTTAGCTTAAGAAGTTGTCTATGTTGTACAGATGTTATTGTTTGTTGCATTTCTGCCGTCACATTTTTTGTTTCTTGATTTGCAGTTTATTAGGAGATGAAACAGTCATTTTTTTCAGACGAGGGTTGGGGGAGAGGGCCGAGGCTTAAGGGTCATGCTTCGCTACTGGTTATGATCATATGATATATTTGCTTTGATTTTCCATTGCCTTCAATTCTGAGGACTGGTGGTGGTCCATTTTTTGGTGCAAGAATATATAATATATGTAGTATTTCTTGAAACCTAGTGAGCTGCCTAAGTACACAGTGACTACATATAGGCAGCTGAATAAGTAGCAGCATTTTATTCTCATCTCTCAGATTATTAAAATAGATTATTGAGACGCTCTAGTTAGAGAGAGAGACTGCGTCACGGCTTGTTCCCGCCTACTGCATGAGACTGGTGTTTACTGACCTCAGCTGCAGCGTCTTCTCAGCCTTTTAGCTCCATGAATTCTTCTTGTGTGGGTTTTATTGCAGTTGTGATGATTCTTGCTCTCGAGTGGTGAAATGAATGGTGAGCTGCAGTCAGACGGCCACGGTTAAGAAAACAAGCAACCTTACATTTGAAAATAACATCACAGCTCGTAGTTCCACTGTGTCCACCTTGTGTCTTGCGTTACATCCAGGGATTGTCTTAGTGGCTCTGGAACCGTGTGATGCTTCCAAAGGGAGGTACCTCAGTAGATGGTATATTTAAGGTATCTAAGAATTAGGTCGAGAGCTCAAACTAACATTAATTCATGTCTATGAAGACAATCACTGGATTTTGAGACAAAGACACATTAGATCAGTAGATATTCACATTATCCATCCATCCATCCATTATCTTTCACTTTATCCTGCTAGTCAGGGTTACAGGGGAGCGCTGAAGCCAATCTTAGCATTGATGGGCAAAGGTGGGGTACTCCATGGACAGGTTGCCAGTTTATCACATTGGCCAACCCACACTCACACCTACAGACAATTTAGAGTGAACGATCAACCTGTTTGGACTGTGGGAGGAAACCGGAGTACCTGGAGGAAACCCACTCAAGCACAAAGAGGATATTCCCATCATTCCATTCAAATGTTTTAAAACTTTGCTCAGACTGGGCTGAATCCAGTGGTTCTCCAGTGGTGATCAGTCAACCTGACAATGACTTGATGTGTTGAATGAGTCTTGAGGTGAGAACATGCAAAAATAAGCATTGCGTGAGCGTCCCAAGACTCAAGGTGCCCACTGCCTTTACCCCCATTGTTGATAATAAAGTGCGAAAGCCTAAAAATTCTCTTTGAGAGCGTAAAGAGGACAGATTTTCTGGAAAAACTCAACAAATCACGGCGACAAGATTGATGAGATTAATCCAAGTGAACCCTTCAGGAAGAAAGTGTGGTCCCAGCACTTTTCAATGTCATTCCGATGCCATGGCGCTTGAATAGGGGATGAAAAAATCAATATTTGATTATAAAATGTATATTTCTTATCTCTCTTCTAGCTATCCCGACAAAATCTTGTTATCTATAAATGTCTAACCTTGGCAAGGTTACAGAGGATTAACAACTGGTCAGCACAAGCATTATTTTCTGTATGATTCATCGCTTGCATATCCCCGGCAGCAGGAGACGTTTAGAAACGTCCGTACACGTGGCAAGCGGGCGGGCGGGAAGCAATTTCGGAAACTTTACTCTTTGAAAACGAGGGCACATGTACAGATTTGTTCTTTATGTGGCTGACAATGGGTCCTCAGAATAGGCCTAACCATTCTTAATCGTTCACTTAGAACTTTCTTTTTTTTTTGACAATTGTCTTTGCAATCTCGGGCACGATTTATCTCATTTTCAAGCCTGTCGGACAAAGAAGAGGCCCTCTGCAACTAGCATCCGTCAAACACCGTAACCACGAGTCTGCGGTGTCATTCATCATGTCAGGGAACCAAACTCGACTGACTGGGTTAGACTGTTTTTTTTTTTTTTTTAAAGGTAGTAATTTCTCCAGGTTCCTCTCCGCCTCAGCCCACCAAGGCTTTTCTCGGCGCGCATTATCAGTACGTTTAACCTCTGAAATTAAGAACGCAATTACGATTACACAAAAGAGGAGACAGCTCCTCATTCTCCTCAGGCTGGCATTATGGACATTATGGTAATTAGCTGACAGAAGGTCAAAGGCAATATGTGTAAAAGTAATCAGCACCTCGCACTTCCTGCATTCCAAACGGGCGGGATGAAAGGCCGAGGTTTAGCGAGTTTATTAGCGGCAGCAAGAAAAAGTCAGCTTTTCTAACGTTGCGGAGGAAATCTGGCGGAGGGATTTCAGACGTCTGCTATTTTAAGGGCCGTCTGCAGGGCCGAGATAGGGAGAGGTTCACGACTGGGTCGTTTTTTTTTTTTTTCTTTTTTTTTTAGCGGTGTGGCGGCGGCATTCATGTTGAAAGCCTTTCGCCTCTCTGTCCTTCCGTGACAATTGTTGGGAAATTTTGATGAGTTTTTCTCTCACGGGAATTTATGCGGCAGGCTTTGTCTCAAGCATGTGTCAAATGCACTGTGATTTAACCCACTAAAAAAAACATCAGGTTATGACAAAAATTTAGATATAAAGCTATTGACATGACATGTTTGTTATACACACACAAAAAAAAAAAAAAAAAAAAATATATATATATATATATATATATATATATATATATATATATATATATATGAATATGCCCAGTGACAATATATATATATTAGGGCTGTGTATTGGCAAGAACCTGGTGATACCACACATACTGTGATACAGCGGTCATGATTCAGTATATTGCAACATTGCAAGCAAAGTGATATATTGTGACTTTTAATATCCTACTATTAAAACACACCACTATATGAACAGGTTTGCCAGTGCTGACAATAGCATTGCGCCCTTGTGCTGCTTGTTAATGTTGGAGTGGAGCTGAACATGGATTACAACAGTGGCATCTAGTGGTCAGAGGTTTAAACACAACACACCACACAATTATTTAATGTTTGCCAGGAATCTTTGCAGGTAAACTGTTAATTATTAATCGTTAATGTGTTTTTGAAAATCAATACAGTATCACTAAACATAATATTACATAAAATTGTGATATTCAATATTTTCTTACAACACTAAAAAACTAATATACTATATATATATATATATATATATATATATATATATATATATATATATATATATATATATAGAGAGAGAGAGAGAGAGAGAGAGAGAGAGAGAGAGAGATTTATTTGCTTAGATTTTTCATTTCATTTGATTCAATTCTGAGGACTTGCAATAATGGTCCATTTTTTGGTGCAAGACTATATTACGCATACATAATATATGGGGTCTGTCTCAAAACCTAGTAAGCTGCAAAAGTAGGCAGTGTAATGAAAATTTCTCTTATACTATGGCATCTCTTAAAGGTCTGTTTATACATGGGCACACTGAATGCTACAGAGGTTACAAGAAGTATATGGTTCAGTGAATTCCGTCATTTATGGCAGGAACCCCCAAGAAAGCTGCCCCAAACCCAGGAGATAACGACTTGGCCAGACGGATCACATGGGCCAGATGGAACATGGAGGCAGGCATAAAAGACCGTGCAGTATCCTCTAGAATAAAGCATATACTCTGGTCTGATATAAGCATATACTCTTATGGTCTCTGAACTCCCTTTTCATTCTGATGGCAGGAAAAGAAGTTGAACAGCAGTGACTACGTAGGCAGCTGTTTAAGTAGCAGCGTTTTCTCCTCATCTCTCGTCATGAAACTGATTATTGAGACGCAGTAGTTAGAGAGTGACTGCCTCATGGCTTGTTCCCGCTCACTGCGTGTGACCGGTGTTTACTGTAGCATCTTGTCATTTCAGCACCATGGATACTTCTCTTGTGGATTTTAATATATATATATATATATATATATATATATATATATATATATATATATATATATATATATATATATATATATATATTTTTTTTTTTTTTTTCATGCTTTCATGATGAATAGAACAATAGAAATGCTCCAAAATAACTTGGAACAATTTCTGGTTCCAGTGACTTACATTGAAAGTTAAAAATGTTTTTGTCCTCTCCTGTAAAGCTCCTATTTTGAAGATACTTGTTTTTGCATTGGACAGCTTATATATATATATATATATATATATATATATATATATATATATATATATATATATATATATATATATACACACACTTCAAAGCCATTATTGGTTCATGCATTATCAGTGTTAAATTAACTTTTACAAAGAGTGATTGTAAAAGTAATATATAGTGGGTAGGAGTGATATTAAGACTGGAAATTGATTATGAATTGAAAATGAACATGAATCATCGGACAGGTTTTAGCACAGATTTATTTCTCTTAAATTAGACCTTTGCCACAGTATTTTTATACACTTTTTTCATTTGTATTTTTTGCACTCATTGTTAGAGAGCACAGTTGTTTCGTTCCTTGAATGTCACTTTACTGGCCTCACTTTTAGCCTCTGTCCTGCTACAATCCATTCACTTAACACCTAATAAATAGCAGCACAGGTTTACTGAGGTGACGTGATTGATTATGAGACACGGTGCTTCACAGAAGCAATATTGGAGACTGTAAGCATTGCCAATAAGCAATAAAGCTTCTTACTTTAGCAGCGTGTGCATTGTCACTCTTGTTCTATATCTTGTATTAGGTTTAAAGACAATTCTGTTCGCTATGCATGAATGTAAAGTCAATAATAAGAGATTTTTTTACCAAAAAATTAAAAATTAAAATTTAAAGTCACTGTGGAATGATACATTATAATCTAATTTAAATACGATATCAAATTATGCACAGCAAAAGAAACCCATTATTGTATATACCTCTCATATTTCTCTGATGTGTACAAATCTGGGGGAAATATCTAAAAAATGTTTTCAAGGATAAGCCTAAAAGGTATGTTTTAATCAGCTTTAGATTTGTAGTTTGTTCAGGCTTTTGGTCAGAGGAGACTGCTGCCGTTTAACTAAACCATTCAAAATGTCATTAAACATTAAATGAAAATAGGAAAATTATTATTAGTACATAATTAAAATTAGTACTGCTAGAGGGTCCTTCAAAGCACGGTGCTTTGCTAAAAAGAAACTCATTCAAAACATAATGTACAGACTTTTGCGTAGCAAACTTTTAGAGATAACTACAAACTACATACTAACAACAAATAGGGCAGCATACAGCACTGCGTTTGGGGACATTATTATATATAAAAACCTTTTTTTTGGGCCAGGAAACTGTTAATTTACTTAACAAACACTTTTTAAAAAAATATTCACATAGTACTAATAACTAATACCGGCTTTGACTGCTCAGTACTTCATTAAGCTAAATCAAGATTGCTGCTGAAGGAACTGAATACATTTATACAATGTCTGGGGCATCCAGGAGAAATCTGGAACTACACTTTGTTCTTCAAACTGGAGCTCAAGATATGATCTACTTCTCTCACAATAAAATATTTATGTTACTTTGTATTGTATTTATGATTATTTACATCTGTTCTAATGATATTGTCATGCTGGGTGCGAGGAGCAGCCGAGAGTGGATGCAAGCACAAGCTTTAATAAGTTTATAATGAAAAAAAACAAACACAAAGCACTAAGAACATAAAGACTACAAACAAAACAGAGACATAACCATACAAACTAAATAAATCACAAACATGACAAATCTCACAAAAAGGAAGTACAAATACACATGATAACGAGAGGGAAACAGCTGACGGGACTAATACACATGAGGAACAGGTGAGACAGGCGGGGCTAGGGCAGAGACACAGAGCACAACAAAAACAAACAGATCCTCATGGCTAGCACGAGGGAATGACAGGACGTAAACAAGGACTTAAGCAGGCAAGACAGGAGGGTGTGACGGATATCTGGTGTTCTTACTGGTGAAAATACACTTATTGTTGAGATAAAGCATTTAAACAATGACTTTTGTACAGTAGTCTATATCTAAATAAATAAATGATCTTCTTTAACTTTTTTTAAAAGTCAGTTTAGCGTGTTTGGTGTGTCCACGGATTGCTTTGAGATTTTCGGAGAAATCTGCAGGTATGTTTTCCCAAATGTACTTGCACATAAAAGCACATGTAACTTTTATTTTTTTTATTTTTAATTATTTAAAAAAAAATACTTGAACTTTTATTTACTTCAACTTATAATATATTTTTATACTTTATATATTTTGTATATATTTTTATTATTTCTTTTTTTTTGTTATCTTTATCTATTGGTAAATGGAGGAACAGCAAAGTAAGAATTTCATTGTACAGTGTAACAGTGTCTGTTTCTGCTGTGCATATCACATTAAAACTCTTGAATCTTGAATCTAGTAACAGCAATGGTAATAATAGTCCTGCTTGATTCTAATTCTTCGTAATGTTCTAAAAAAACGGTTAATTGAAAACAGATGAAGTCAGTTTCGTATTCGTCGGCTTCTTGTTCCACCTTACATGGTGCGGCATTTACGAGCAGAATTTGAGATGAAACAAGACAATTTAAACAAATGGCACATGTGAAATTGAGTTTACTTGACTCATTTTATTTTCTAGCAGCTCAAGAGGAGCTTGATTTGATCAAACGTATGAGTTTAGGACAAAACTACTGAAATCCCCAACACTTTTGGTGATCACCGAAATAAAAGGAAAATCTGGAAAGTACATCTCGCAACCAAGCAGTCTCTGTCAATGTGTTAGCAATGTGTTTTATTAGCCTAACGCTAGTCTATATGCCAGTCAGCTCTACAGAGTGTTGTTACTGTTCAGAAGGGCAGCGCCTGACTTGTAATGTTGATAAAAATGTTTACACAATGATGTTCTGATTTGGGTTATTTGAAGTAATTTGGAGAAATTAGAAAAGTTCTTAATCCCATATGACCAGGCCCAGAATGGCTAATTGGGAGATTCGGGAGGATTCCCGATGGGCCGGCTCATGTCAGTCTCACGTTTGGGCTGGTTGGAAGGGAAAAATAATTTAGACACATATCAGTCACTTATCTAATCTTCTTCTTGCATTCATCCTCCATTCAACTATTTATTCATTCTCTATTTATCTAATAAAACACAGCAGTAGATTAAGTGGGTTCTACCATCTGAGGGAATTCTCCCCTCCCTAATGTTTAAGTTGGTACGGCCCACGAGTCGTCTTTTCTGGAGCGGTAGAATTAAACATAGCAACCGAAAAGCGCGAAGCCTTAGTCGGCAGTGATGGAGGGCAGAAAGAGGCAGGTGGAGCCGAAAAGGACAGGTAAAAAAGAGAAAGGCTTTGGAAGAAGATGCTGCTAAATGTGAGAAAGTAACAGACCCCTGTTTTCCGGAGAACAGACCCCCAGTTACAGCCAGTAAACAGAGATACGGAAATAGGCTATTGTGCAACGTTTGCAACAACAGCTTAGCGTAGTTTATTCTGTAGAGCCCAATATACACCATTAATCACAAATATCCAGTTTCAAACTGAAAATAATAAACATAATTTAGAAGTCTAGTATATTAATAGTCAAACTAACTAATGGAATGCTTTTGTACCGTCGAAGCAGCAAATCCCTTCCAACGCTACTGATGATCCCGAGGAGGCCATGTTTACTAAAGAGACAGGTAGAGGATAGTCTAACAGAGTTATTTAAACTCTGTATAATAACTAAGATAGTTATTGTAATGTAAAATATAACATATAGAATAGACGTGATATACGTTAAATTGTGTTAATGTTAATGTACAGAGAAGGAAAGTCTATAGACAATGTTATTAATAAAGTTGAGAAGCCAGTGCACTGCTTTGATGCTGTAGGTAGTTACTAAACATGCGTGTAGTGAAGCTAATGAAGAAGTTAGTGTAGATATAAAAATAGAGCACCTCTCTGTTGGGAAGAAAAATTTAGTTTTAATTTGAAATTTTAATTTCAATTGATTACTTATGTACAAATATAAAAACATTTTTATCTTTCTCACATTTTTCACCTTTTTAATCTTTATCTAATTTAAATGAAACATGTTTAAGTGAAGTGCTTTCTGTTAACTTACCAACATATACCTGAAATTATACCCAATACACAGGTGCTGTAAGAGCTAGTTGCTGTTTCATTTATTCAAATTCCTCCTCCATGGAAAAAGTGGGCCGGATTTAGGCATGAAACTCCCGGGCTGAAACAGAGACCCACTCTGGCCCTGCCTATGGCTCGGCTAGTCAAGTTATGCACAAATTATTCTGGTGGAATTTATCCAACTCCAATAGGGCCATAGAACTTTTTTTGCATGTCATCGGTCATATCAAATATATATATACAAATATATACAATATCAGCCCTCGCGCAACCCGGTTGAGGTCTGAACTCTGGTGTGGTCAATCCATTGTTCTTGGACCACCAGCAGCTTCTTTGTTTGATCTCCCTTTTTCATTGAGTGGCTTCTCGACAGCTGCGTATCTCATAGCACTGAAATGGTTTCAGCAGAAGGCTGGACAGGAAAGCCTGTGGATGCTTTCAGATCTGAAATAAGAGCAGAGCATGATTCTCAATTTTTCTGAAAGCTTATCTGATGGGGACAGTTTGGTTGGTCTGACAGGTCTTGCATTGCTGTTAGATATTTTCTGAATCCTCACAGAAGCCTAGACACTCATTCATATTAGAAGCATCTGCTAGATGCTTCTTAGAGCCGGTGGAGCCAAAATGCACATCTGTCTTTCTGAAACAAACAACAGGGGGGGGGGGGGGGGGGTCGGGGGGGCAGCATATTTGCATAGTGTTGTAATCAAGACAAAGGGCTGTATTCAGAGATTAAAGTCTGAAAGCCTACCTTGACATTTATTAATATGAATGCAAACTATGTGGATCTAATGCAACAAACAAAGGAAAAACCAACAGAGCTTATAAACATGTTGACACGTTCGGGAGATTCAGTCCACAGGTGGTTGCAGAGTGAGAGAGTAAATGGAACTGCATTCAAAATGCAAAGAAAAGAAGAAAAAGCAATTCACTAAGTATATAACACTTAAAGATATTATCTCAATCAGTAGTTACTGCCTTCAGATTTTTAAAAGTCAGCTGTTATGTGATGAATGTCAAGTCAATAGCTGCGTTCGAAATCGCCTACTATGTCAGTTGATATTAGACTGAAGCCAGTATGTACTGCTTGACACTGACCTGTGTTATTGCTTAAATCTGTACTCAAGACAATGTCATGCTTAACTCCAGTCAGGAGGACAATAATATTTCTTACCTCAGAAGAAATATAAGCCCTGCTGACTTCTGTCGCAGCGGTTCACCAGTGGAGGCCACATACACACAACTGACGTATCACTTGCTGCTGTTTTTTCTACCTCAGCTTCGAACATCTCTGTGGCTTCAGCTGAATCATGGGATAACACAGTGTGCTGCAGTTGCATACTTAAAAGTGTCTCCTGATTCAGTAGGTCATTGGGGTAACGTTCAGGTACTGCTTGATGGATACTGTGCATTCGTTGGAAGACTGACCATCAGTGTCTCCTCCTCACCCATCACCAACCAGCTCTGCTGTCCAACTGTGCCAACTGCTTCACCCTCAGTACATCACTGAACCATCCAGATGCACCAGCATTGAGATAGGATGGGACTGTTTCAGCTCACGCCCACTTCTAATAAAGACTCAGTCAGAGACTGCCTCAGTGAGAGACTGCCTCTACTTGGCAGCTTCTAAAGCTTTGCTATCCAGACTTTAAACAGATGTTCTCTTAGCTGCTTTTCTTTGGTATTTAGTTTATTAAACTGTAAATACTGTTCGACCAGAGGAGGATGTGTCTCCCCTTGTGAGTCTTGGTTCCTCGCAAGGTTTCTTCCTCCAGTCTAAGGGAGATTTTACTTGCCACCAAGGGGGATGGCTTGCTCACAGGGGGATATGTATGTTGTAACTGTCTGTTTTCAAACTTCTGTAAAGCTGCTTTGTGACAATATATTTTTTTAAAAATGCTACACAAATAAACTTGAATTAAATTGAATTGAACTGAATTGAATTTGGACACACTAGCCACACTCACCTACTAATTTTGCCTACTGAGCGGTATAGAAGTAGGTGATTTTGGACGCATGCTGTCAATCAATTGATGATGATGGCACAAACTAAACCACAGGGGAAAGGAATGTACTGTAAAATTCCATCTTTAAAAACATCCGACTAAGCCAAACTTCACAGGTCGGGTGCAACATGCCCTTTAAATCAAGTCCTAGTTATGGTTGTGCAGTTACATGGCCAGATCTTTGCCTATAGTTTTTTTTTCAAAATATCAACTCCATTCTAACTCCTGATTCTCTTGTCTGACTGTGTAATTTGGGCTTGTATACAACTTCTTGATCGGATGCACAGATTCCTGAAAACAACAGATTTTTTGGGGGAATTTTTTCCCATAGAGAAGGAATAGGATGGAAAAGTGCACGCCAATCTACACTATGTCGCATACACTGATTCAGCACAGACCCCTGACCATGACTGTAGTGTTGGCTTGACCCGCACTCCTTTATTTGTCTTTTATTCATCCCTCCGCCCAAACACACCCATTATAGTTTCATTAAACCTACAGCCACCAAATTGCCTGCACTCACTTAGGGCAGATCCCCAAACACACTGGCTACGTTTACATGCAGCCCGATAATCCGTTAATAATCCGACTAATAGCTCAATCGGAATAGAAAATGTCCATGTATACACCTCAATCTGAATAGACTAGCCCGATTGAGGTCATTCCAATTATTATCCGATTATAATTTCTGTCTGATTGAAGGAGATGGGTAGTCTTGTAAATAATCTGTTTAATAGAAGAATAATAGCCGTGTAAACACCTGTATCCGATTACATTCCCAATCGGAAAGATTAAATACGTTCTGCGCATGTGCAGTTAGCGTCATAGAGGAAGTTTCCACATGCCGCGAGGTAGAGACTAGTCTTCAGAAGAGACAAACCTTGCTTCAAACCTTAAAAGATTTAAAAACAGTTAGCAGGATGGATGGCCATAAAGCTCACAATAACGAGCTGTTCAGACGAGTATATGAGCAAATGAACGACGGTGGGTTTACACGAACTATAGAGCAAATTAAAACAGATGGAAGTTTCTCAGATCGGAGTATTACAAAGCTAAAAACCTGAACGGTGAAAGCAGCTCCGATCCACTTTCCTGTTTTACTAAATTATGGTTGAATTCACAGGAGATCGACCCAAAGCTAACATAAATGAAAACGCTGTTGCAGGACGTCTTCCTCTTGCCCCTTCTTTAATAAATACATTTTTTCTGAGTCTGCATCACTTTAAAGCAGTTAAAAACACGAACGTCAACTGAAACCTCAGGTAACTTACTTCTGCCGGTCTCACTCTGACTAAACTCGCTCCATGCTCATTGTCGTGGTAACATTTACACCAAGTTGTATTCTACGCATGCATGTAATTTTGGCATATAAACACCTCAGTCTTAATCTGGAATCGTAATGAATTCAATTGGATTGAAGAAAATCTCTGCACGTAAACATAGCCACTGACCCGCACTCCTCTATTTGCCTCGTTCCTCACACTACTTAAGCTGCACACTTTTCTAGTCTGTATTGCTCGTCTTTAGGATACCGGAGATATGGAACCCAGAATCTTGCACATTTATATCTGGCTTAGGTGCAACTAAGTCGGCCTCTCTGAGGTGCTTGCCTGTGGTGAAAATCCAGAGAGCCAGAGATATTTAGAGGGCCATGTCCCAGCAAAAAATAAACCTGACCAACTTCAATTATAGGGCGTTTACTCTTTCCAACAACACATGACATTGTATTCCAATCTTTGAGAAATTTGAGATATGAACTATTGATCAGCAAAAAAATGGTAGAATGAAGCATCCATGTGATTAGCAACATCACTCAGTCAACATCAAACTGATGTTGCATCACTTTCAAGAAGTGAAGTCGACAAGTTATAAGTACAACAGCGCTGTTCAAACAAGACCACCACAGCCAGTTCCAGAGCACACACAGTTTCTGTGCTCCCGTTAGTCAACCCAGCTCTAAGCCTGAGGCAACTACAGCACTGTTTCAATAATTACTGACGCTTTAACCTGGAAAATGTGTGTGGAGAAGGAGTACAGCATGTCAGTGTCCAAGTCTAATCAACAAATATTTCTGAGCTACAAGCTCAGAGAGGTGCAGTTCAGTATCAAGTGTTCAGTGTCATATTTCTCACTCTTATCTCATTGAATCAGTTTGAACAAATTCTTTTCACTTCATATCACATCATCCTTTACATGCTATCAGTGCAGGAATGAATTTGTAATGTGTTCCTAATCTAAACTCCTTCATTCCCTGCAGTTACTGTTTAATAAAGTATTAATGAGGAGCCAGTTAATTAGAAATCAGGTTCCACTTGTTGGCTTAAATGGTCTTAATTATGGGAATGCAGTGCTCACCTAAATGTTATAAAATCGTTTTAGTTACTACTTAATAAAGCAGAAACAAACTATCAGTTAATTAGCTGCTATTGACTTAAGACATTTAAACAATGACATCATCATGCATAAATAAAATGTGATGCAAACAATCTTTTATAATCATCATTATATATGATTATGGCAATATATGATTGTATACATTTATGTACAATGCATACATAATGGTGCTATGAAGTCCCTAAAGTCCCTAAGTCCCTAAGTCCCCTAAATAAAAAAATATTGTGTAAAATATTGTGATGTACAATACGCCATGCATAAATACATGAATACATCTAGCATATCATAAATTAATAAATTAGTAATGAACAAAGCCAGGTAATTAGCTATTAGCTATTGGCTTGGAAAGGTTTAAATAAGAGCATAATAATGCACATTTAAATAACTGATTAATATTTATGATGTTTAAAGCACAGGTAAAAATAACACTTTTAAAATAGTAGCCAATAAATGAATAAGTAATTCATAATGATAATAATACTACACGTCCAATTATTTATTTATATGCCAATTATTAAGGATATGGTATACATAAAATCAATAGCAGCAATTAAATTAAAAGCTACTAGCTTAAATTAGCTTAAATTAATATATATATACATTTTACAGGAGAGGACAAAAACTCTCTTTACTTTCAGCGTAAGTCAATGGAAGTCTATTTTGAAGCATTTCTATTGGTCCATTCATCTTTAAATTCTGACACAATGTAAACGGCAGTGGTTGTGTTCAAATGATGTAGAAAAATAAAATAGGACAATAGTTTTTTTTGGACAATATATATATATATATATATATATATATATATATATATATATATATATATATATATATATATATATATGTGTGTGTGTGTGTGTGTGTGTGTGTGTGTGTGTGTGTGTGTGTGTGTGTGTATACAATGTAGAGCGAGACACAATAAGAAAGCTTTCCTTTAATGAAGGCTTACTTTGCATGAAGTGTATCTATGAGTGCAAGAAAGCTTAAGTGGCCTGAACCTTAACCTAAAACTGTCCAGATAAAGGAATGAGAGTCTGAGTTGTTTTCCATATGTCTCATTACCATTACGGATCCATTGAGCCTGTGCAATGCATCATTACTGAATATGAATACATGCTATCACCAGCTCAGTGTAATATAACTTAATCAGCCACATTACCTCTCCAGTAAGTAGGGCATCGTTTGTGTACAACAATGATTCTGGCCATTGCTGCAGTGGATCCAGCGCATGCATTCATCTTCATTGAGGAGAATAAAAGAGTGCTCCTCTAACTTTGCTAAAAGAGGCACAGGGTCGTATACACAGACAAAACGTAAACTCCATTTTCATACGGCGTAATAATAATAGTAGTAACAGGCGAGTCGTTTTTAGGTAGCCGGTGAGCAGGTGAGTGAAGTGAGCGGGACGTGAGGGGAAATGTTTGTCCTGAGCTGCTGTCTCTAACATCTCTCTCTTAATTGCTGTTATTTGGCATTGCGGAATATTGATGGCACTGGCGAGAGAGATTGGCAGCTGCATGAATCGTTATTAGCCGGCCTGTTGGCGGAGGGGCAGGGTTCGATAGACAAAGCCCGGGCAGCAGCAGGCCCCTGGGGAGCATGGGCTCTCTCAGACAAGAGATAATTACCCATCTGAGGACCACCGTGCTCAGGGCGCCAGGCAGCAAGAGCGCAGGAGACACGTACACATATACTGTGCTTTAATGAATAGCAATTTCTTGTTTCATTTATTGTTTTTAATATTATTACTAGTTTTTATTTACATGTTTAATTGTTATTACCTTCCTTGTCCAGTGTCTTATTCAGAATTTTCTTCATTATTATTATTATTATTATTATTATTATTATTATTATTATTATTATTATTATTAATAGATATGGCTTTGATTCAAATGTCCTCCTATTTGTTTTTCTTTGGACTGTGATGATACACAGACATATGCACAAGTTTGAATATGAACTGATTACAGGTTCTGTTGATTGTCTAGTAATTATAAATGAGGTAAAACATGTATTATTATTATTTCTATTATTATTATTATTATTATTATTATTATTATTATTATTATTTGGTTGTTGTTCACTCAATAAGCAGCCAGTCAAGTCACAATCACTCAAACAGTCTGTCTCTCAGATTTCCCTCTGCAGTAAAGCCCTCCTGCTAGCTAACCAGTCACAATGAATTCTAATACAACTCATAATGACCACTGATATGAAAAGTATGGTCCCCAAAT
The DNA here is from genome assembly GCA_021613375.1 of Megaleporinus macrocephalus. Classification (NCBI taxonomy): domain Eukaryota; kingdom Metazoa; phylum Chordata; class Actinopteri; order Characiformes; family Anostomidae; genus Megaleporinus; species Megaleporinus macrocephalus. The sequence continues at coordinate 43,649,412 of CM038705.1, forward strand.
TATCTTATTTATATAATTTCCCTCTTATCGCAAACACTGTTTATCAGCCAACACATAGTAACTGTGCTTCTTTAGTTTTATTTAAACCAAAACAATTACATCATATATTAATTAGAGATTTTAACAGTTTTATTTTAATCAAACACTTTGAATAAAAAGAAGCATAGTACTTATGACCACCTTCTATCCTGTCCTACATTTCACTGTTTAGTATAATAGTGGGATGCTGATATTATATAGAGTCTATTTCTTTTTTTTATCACATGTTTAACTTTACAACTTAAGAAAAACACCAAATTATATAGAGAGTAGAGAGAATATGCATCTGAGTTGTGGAATCCAGCGACTGTAAAAGGCACTAACTAACTTGCACTGTCAATGAAATTAACACACATGGACAAAAAAAATGAACCGTATTAGTCCTTTAATATAAAGCCTGACTTATTCATTCAATCATCCTCTAAGCTGCTTATCCACCTGGATCATGGGGGTCCTGAAGCCTATCCTAGTGCTCACTGGGTGGAAGGCAGGAAACACCTTGAACAGGCCACCAGCCCATCGCAGTGCAGACACACAGACATACAAATGCACAAATTAAACCATGCAGGTTTTAGGGAGTTAGTGTCTACAACTTATATATTGATACATCTTTGGACTATGGGAGGAAACCATGCATACACAGGGAGATCATGCAAACCCCACACAGACAGGACCCTGAATGCCCAGTCTGGGAATCGAACCCAGACCCTTCTTGTAAAATCTAATAATATCTTAATCTTAATATTTAAAAAATAGTTAAAAAAAGTGTTTCTTTAAATATAATAATGTCTCCAAGTGCCTAAAAGTTTTGTACAGTCTTTACTTCTGCTCCATTTACTCAAAACACATACATTCCTGCTTGAATCTCGTTTTGTGACCACGGCCCATGTGCCTGTAACTGGCTAGAAGAAGGAGCGCTGATTACACAGCAGTGGGTCCCGCATGGCCTGGAAATCGAGGCTAGTTATAACACAGACATGAAAAAACGACTTCTATATGCATAAATTCATCCACAGCATCTCCAAATATTACAAAGATCTTATAGAACTTAACACTCGCTAAAGCGCATTGTGTTACTTTCCCTCAGGCTGGCTCGCGTTTGTCTCGAGTAATTCCCCTCCATATTTCTCGGCTGTGTAAAGGCTCGGGTTGGGGATGTTAGATTAAACGGAATGTACCAACACTAAGCCTCATATATTCACTCTCATATTCATCTTTCTGTCAGCATGCCTGTCTAGTCCTTCTCCCAAATCAGCCTTCCAGGCTCCCGCAAGCCTCGGCTCTGAATAATAGCTCTTAATAATCACATTTGTCAGGCATGCGTGGCCTCCGCACACCTTCCGTAAATCAGGCCCATTTGAGGGAGATGTTCATCCCTGCCCATCAAGAAAAGCTGCTGCAGTGCAAACTTCCTGCAGTTTAAGTAGCAGGAAAGCAGTCGTGACTCTCTGTCACTAACACATGTGAAACATGCACACTTTCCCATAAAGAACAATAAACAAGGACGTGAATTATTGTCCCTCCTTCATGTCTCTTATTATAATGTAATGTAGTACAAAATGCTGGATTCGTTCCACACTTCCTTTAAAGGTTATTTACTGTATAACTGCACATTATTAAATCATGACTGTCGGCAGTGATTAACTAAATTATTATGGTTGTGTTTTGTTGTTCGTTTTTTGCTTTCCACATACCTCGTCCCACAGTTTTCAAAATATCCGTTCCAGCTCCAAATTGTCTGGTCTGATTGTGCGAATCTCGCTTGTATACAGCTTTTTAATCGTATGCACGGATTCCAGAAAACAACAGATTATTTCTGTAATTTTGTCCCATAGAGAATGAAGAGATGAAAATCAGCACCTCCAAATCCGTGACCATGGTGGAGTGCCCTCTCCAGGTTGGAAATGATCTCCTGCCTCAAGTGAAGGAGTTTAAGTATCTCGGGGTCTTATTCACGAGCGAGGAAAGGAAGGATGGAGCGGGAGGTTGACAGGCGGATTGGTGCAGCGTCTGCAGTGATGCGGGGTCTGTAGCGGTCTGTCCTGGTGGAGAGAGAGCTGAGCCAAAAGGCAAAGCTCTCGATTTACTGGTCAATCTACGTTCCTACTCTCACCTGTGGTCACGAGCTTTGGGTAGTGACCGAAAGAACGAGATCGCGGATACAAGCTTCCGAAATGAGTTTTCTCTGTGGGGTGTCGGGTCTCACCCTCAAAGATAGTGTGAGGAGCTTGATTATACGGGGGAGGATCAGAGTCGAGCTGCTACTCCTCCACGTCAAGTGGAACCAACTGAGGTGGTTGGGGCATCTGGTTAAGATGCCTTCTGGACGCCTCCCTGTGTAGGAAGGATTATATATCTCGGCTGGCCTGGGAACGCCCCAGTATCTCAGGAGGAGCTAGAGGAGGTGGCTGGGGAGAGGGTAGTCTGGGCTTTTCTGCTTAGAGTGCTGCCCCCGCGACCTGGATCCCCAGAAAAGTGGTAGACAATGGATGGAGAATGAAGAGGATAGAAAAGTGCACGCCAATCTACTGAACTTCTGCTCGACAGACAGACACCGTTTCACCTACACTGACTCAGGGCAGACCCCCGACCACGACTGCAGTGTTGGTTCGAACCCGCATTCGTTTTTTCTATCCTTCGTTTATCCCCCATAGAGTCCCATTCATTTTAAAGCTCCCCCAAACATTATGGTTTCGTTAAACTGCATGTACTTACTCAGGGCAAGTCCCTAAACACTAATCCACAGACATGCCCACCCCTACTCCTCTATTTGTTGTTTATTTATCCCTCATTTCTCTCATAGAGTTATTTTCATCCCTCATTTTTCCCCCCATAAAGTCCCATTAATTTTTGAGAGCCCACAAATATTATGGTTTCGTTTAATTGTATGTACTTACTCAGGGCAGGTGCCCAAGCACTAATCCACAGACATGCCCACCTGCACTCCTCTACTTGTCGTTTATTTATTTTATTTTTATTTTATATCTGTCTTTTTTTCCCATAGAATCCTATTCATTTTCAAGCCCACTTGAAATGTGTCTTAACAAGTTACGCTAAATAATTTAAATGACATGTATCTATAATTTACATATTTTTATTTTTGTTCTTCTTATTTTTCATTGTTACTTTACTTTCATGGTGCATTCTATGAGGCCAACACCCCACACAGCAATGGTCATTCTGTTTTATCTGCCAGTTTGTCCATCCAGCTGTCCAGTTCAGTCCAGATTGGGTCTAGTTCTCTCCTGGCTCTTGCTCATTCTCTTTTGTTCCCTCTCTCTCCTTTACTTTACTCTTATCTTTATGAGGCCTGATGTTGAATATGCTCCATTAATCTAAAAGCATCTAAAAGCACCAATTTCTTCCCGGATTCTTTTGCGCGATTAACCTTTAGAAGTTGCAGTAAATGGCAGCGATAACAAAAGTGAGGCGTAAATTCATAGTAATTATTTCTCAGTTGTAACTCTATGAAATAAAGTAGAGACGGCCAGTCGAAAGAGCAGATTCTAAACTATCAGGTGTTTGTAAACAGAAGAGGAGATATTTAAAGGGGACCTTACTATCCAGTAAAGTCAGTATTAAACGTATCTAGTAGTACAGCGTTCCCTCATACAAACCCCAGCAAACATTAATGCTGAAGCTTTCAGTGAAACTTGCAGCCTTTAAATGTACTTAATCTGTAGACAGTCACATCTGCCATGAAAATCCATTAAACTGACCATGACGTCCTCAATATGAACGATGCAACATCTCCTTCACTTCTTGGTCATGTACTAAATACACTTCCTTCATAAAGCTGTACATTTCTACAGTCAAAACCAAGAAACAGCACAGAGGAGCTCTGCTTTACTAGCAGTGCTGAAATACTTTTACAGAGTAGCAACACAGACACTTATACAAGAGACAGATTTTCTCGTTTTGAACAGATTATCATATAATTATATACAGAATAAAATTAAGGTTTAATAAGTGTAAAACGTCTGAACAGGTAAACACTGCATGTCTGAATGATACATGCATTGGCGTAGGAACCGGGAGGGGGATATGGATATCCCACCCAATATCAGAAACAGGTAGATTTGTCCCTCCCAAAAATTAAACCACAGAAAAAGCAGAAACTATTTAAAACACTTTTTTTAAAAGCATGTTTTGGCAGCCTTGTAATTCAAGTGCTGTGTTAGTTGTTAGCAGCTGGCTCTGGTTGTTAGGTGGTCTGGGTCTTTCACTTTGTTAAGGCTTGTGTTGAGATGCCTGTATAGAAATATCCTGCAGTCAGCAGCTTCACTGACCCGAGCTCTCGCCTCGCTGGAGTGTCAGGTAGCTCAGGCCAGCTTTAAATGCGAGGTCAGTGATGAGAGCAATGAATAACAACAATGACCACATATACTGCAATAAAAACGGCTTTAGTGTAATGTGCTGTTATGGTAACAGACTATTATGGGTTTGGGTTTATATTAACTTTAGTCGAAAAGCACTCTGAAACGTAAAGTTACATTACTCTCTGGCCACGTCCCAAACTGCAGACTGCTATGGCTGTGAATGACAAGAGGAGAAAATATTAAAGCTCTCTAGTATAGACTATAGATCTAAAGCTCAGCTTCTGGAGAGAGCATACAAACTTTTTTTGGGGGGTTACATGTGTATGTAATCCAGACATTGCATGTATAATTTAAGAGTGACAGCAGTGCCATGTAATGTGGAGCAACTAGTTTGTGAAGTGATCTTTAACTGGATTTATCTAATAATAAACAAACGTACAGATAATGTTTTATTTTGTTTATTTATTTATGATTTACTGTAATTCCACAAATGTTGTTCTACGTCACTATACATTCAGTGATTTACTACCTTCCCTACAGTGGAATCAGCTTGTAGTTAATATTTAGGGAATACGGTGGGCTTTGATTCATATTAGCAAATGAATCCCCCCAGTGTCAGACCCGCTCCTACACCCTTGGATACATGGATCTGATTGGTGCTCCTTGCTGCTGATGTGGATCTGGATACTGAATATACAACACTGACTGCTAAAATTTAATGTAGATAGTCAGTGTGTAGTACCATCTGATACACCGGCGGATGGCGTTATCCACACACATTGCTTATGCCTGAAGTATTTAGTGTTGCTATGCCAATTTCTGACACATTTTTTTTGTCTTTGAACTTTGTCTTTGTTCAAACCTGCCATCACTGAATGCTAAATCTAATGTAATTACAATGTAATTAAATATATACTCATGTTTGAATAGTATAGCCAAGCCTATTTGTAACCACAGCAGGTTAAATCCCTCGTACAATCAATTTATTCTACCTTAAGTAATCATTCAATGTGAGTTTAGTTTAAAGGCGTTAAAAGATTCATTCCGATTGTTCACTTCAGATTTGTTCTTAGCGTGCGCCGTAATTGAACTCGCCACGTTTAATTGCTGACATTTAATCAATAGATGCAAATGACAACGGAGACCTATTATTCCTGGATCCATCAGTCTTGTTAGACAGAGTGCAAGCTTGTAAGATAATTGTGCGGCACAGGGTCCCGAGTAAAGGTCAAAAAGTAGTTTGTTCATGGGATCAGTATCAGGATTTGTGGCTTCGGTTGGCAGACAGCCAAAGTACACTTCATCTCATCAGCTCAGAGTGTTTAAGTGAAGGTGTATGCAAACACACACACACGCACACAGTCGTACAAGTTCTGGGCCTAATTCCACATGACTTTCCGTTTGTGGAGAAATGACGGGTCATTCATTTGAGCAAATCTAAATCAACTACTAACGCTTCTCTTTAACGGGGAAGCAATTTCTGAAAATGTCTCCATAATTCAGTTGTTAGGATGTAAATAAGGTCATTCTGATTGGTTCACTGAGAAATGGTTTGTTGTAGAATCGGTGATGGATTTGTCTTTACAGCAGTCTGCAATACAAATATAGCCAATTTATTTATTATCCAAAACCACCAGCAAGCAAACAAATACCTTATATTTATAATTATTCAGAACTCCTAAACGATCAGCAGACTCATCTGTTCCACCTTATATTAAGTGTCTGCAATAACTGTGTAGCTACATATGAACAAACCATGCAACAACAATGTAATGATTACTGATGTAGCCACTGTTAGAGAGGGAATGCAGCAGTAGAGTGCATGTAATTGCACGTGTATCAATTTCTTTCCTGCCTCATGTAACTACATAAGAGTATCCTAATAGTGGTAACAGAGTATTCTTTCTCATGTAATAACACATGAGTTTAACTGTTATCACTGTTTTGGGAGCAATATAATGTCAAACTTTTACTTATTTGTATTAAACTTACATTTTAGTGAAGTGAGCATCTGCTGTTGGTGTGTCAGTACAATCATGTTATATAAAGGCTTACAGCTAAAACTGGTTCCAATATCACAGCACTAGCAAATACATGCTCGCTAAATGTTGGGAAAGCTGGCAATTCCAGTGTAAACACTGTCTTAATGTTACTAAACATACTATACTGCTGAAATAATGCTGTTCCAGTCTAATTACAAAAGTAATTGCACTTTGTTATTAAAATGCATAAATGCCTGATAGAGAATCTGCTGTTATAACTATTAAGATACTGTAATAACATGAGGCAATACAAAAAAAAAATGGATACACTTCTGTAATTACATTAGCTGTATTACTGTGATGTTACGTTGTTCTTATATGTGTTTTTCAATATATAACTATCCAAATATTACAGAGGTTTAATATAAGGTGGGACCCATTTCTTATTTCATATTGTTTATTAAAGATGAAGCTCAAGGCTAAATAATATAATAAATAATATTACTAATATTATTAAGGTCTATATGGTGGGAGAAAAAAAAACATTTTACTGTAGTAGAAACATTTGGTTTGAAATAAAACATGGTTTAAGCCTGGTCAAAGTCTCTTATCTGCAAAATCATTGGGAGAAGGCAAAAAACCATACTTCACTTTTAATGTTGATCAGTATAAGCAAACGTCTTTTTAAGTCATTTTGGGCAATTTTTGGTCTGTGGATCATGAATTATGCCAAAAACAACACAAATATTTACCATGAAAGTCTATTAAACTTGACCATGACATACTCGGTATGAACAGTAGCTCCTTCACGCCTCCCTCATGTACTAAAAACACTTCCAACACAGCTTTTTCCTCTATAAAACTGTAAAAATTCACAGTTAAAACAAAGAAACGGCACCGAGGAGCTCTGCTTTACTAGCTAAGCTGAATTACTTTTACATTGTAGCAACACAGACACACATTCAAGAGGACAGTTCATCATATAATAATATACACACTCACATGAAGTTAAAGTTTTCATGAGTATAATGTCTGGTTTACACTACACAACTGTTTAAATGGTCAGGTTTTTGTGATGTTCACACTACATGACTGGTTGTGCTGTAATCAGGATTCTTTCAGTTGTTGTGGCTTTCAGACTACATGACTGATCAGCAGCACAGCGACAATTATTCAAGTCAAGTTTATTTGTAAAGCGCTTTTTACAACAATGTTGTCACAAAGCAGCTTTACAGAAGTTTAAAAGCATGAAAAACATGAAATCGCACACTTTATCCCTTGTGAACAAGCCAGAGACGACGGTGGCAAGAACAACTCCCTTAACTGGAGGAAGAAACCTTGGGAGGAACCAGACTCACAAGCAGAGACCCATCCTCCTCTGGTGGAACAGTATTTACAGTTTAATAAACTAAAGCTGAGTCTGAAGGTAAAAGCTTTAGAAGCTGCACAGGTGCTACATCAGGTAGATGATACAGTGATGCAGTCAAGGATGGAGCAAATGACACCAATTGAGAGGAGAACTGGTTGGTGCCAGGTGACGGGGGGGGCCCTGGTGGTCAGTTCTTTGCAGTATTCGGCGGGACAGGTGGGCGGTTATTTCCTCGGAAAGAGAAAAGAAAGAGTTAGTTCTGGTTTGTGTTAGTACAGAGACAGAGGCCGGCGCTTGTTAAACATTACTACTGTACTTTAGGCCCTTCTACCTTCAGAGAGTTGTACGTCCTAAGTCAATAAACAGGAGAAGAAGAACTAACGGGTGAAACGAGGAGTGTGCCACTTACAATTACACAATTTTCACCCTGGGGAACCGCCCACTCATCTGGCTGCTGTCCAACAACACAAGAACTAAACTCTTGTGAGAACTAAACCCATGTGAGAACTAGTGATACCACGTAAAACAAACAAAGAAACATACAAGTTGTTACTGCGCTGATCTGCAGTGACAAAAGAAATATGTTTCTCTCTCTACGCGATTCACATTGGCTGTAGCTAGATGCTGCTGTTGACTCACAGTCCCCAACTGGCCTAGATATTAAACATGCTACACGTTAGCAGACTACACGACTGAGCGAGCACTGAGCGAACGCCGATTTGCCTCTAAGCAGAGGTTTTGGTCAAAGATCAATGAAAACCCTCAGCGACTGGAACACCAGGCTAAACTGGCATAGTTCATAGTGTGAACTAGACACAAAGCCCCAGTCACAAGATTGGTTTTGCATATAGGACAGGTAAACACTGCATATCTGAAAGATACACAATTCTGATTGGTGGTTCTCGTGCTGACGATGCTCACATCTGGATGATGTGATATACAACAGTGACTGTGATCTTTGGCAGATCATGCTAAAATTTAATGTATAGTCAATATGTAGTACCATCTGATACGCCAGTGGATGGCGTCATTCACACACATTGCTTATGCCAGAAGTATTTAGAGTCAATGGGGGAATTTTATAGAAAGCAAAACCAATTTTTGGTCCATTGATCAAGAATTATGTCAAAAACAACAAAAACAAAATGCATATATAACCTTTATTTAAGTAGGTTTTTAGTTTAGGCCACTTTTAGAACAAGGAGCAGGGCAGCCAATCAAAACAGAGCTCTACATATATCAGTCTTAAAGGTGCGGTAACAAAAACAGCTGATTTTAACTTATAACAGGGATAAAGAGATGTTGTGGACTCATCTTGAAGAAGTGATCAACTCATTCTTTAAACCGATTCCACTGACTTTTGTAAATAACTTAGTGAAAGCTACGTATCTAAAGCTCTCTATTTCTGAGTTCCTGTGGTGTTATGAAAGGCTGAGCAGTGGAGGGCAGCGCTTCAAGCTACAGTGAGCACCACCTGCTGCTTGGCCTTTCGAGTCCAGGGCAATGGGACTTTATTAATCATCATATGACAGATTCTCCACCAAGATACCAGCTTTAATTATGAAAGTGATAAATAACCTTTTCTAGGACTGTATAGATCATCTGCTCGGAGACGCAGACAACAGGTGATATTTTCTCTCTCTCTCTCTCTTTCTCTCTCTCCGAAGTCCATCATGTCATAATGTCACAGTGATGTATCGCAAAGCGCTGCCTTTCACTCGTGAAATACTTTCTCATCAAGCACACAGGATGAAACTCCCACATTACTGGCTGCCTACTGTCTTCGACTATGAGGGCAAATAAGTATTCGTTTAGCAAATCGTGTGCTTACGCAAAAGTAATACATCATAAAAACAAAATTAGTGATTGACATTAAAGTTTCATTGCTGTCCAAAGATTATGGCAACAATATTTCATCACAATTTTTTGTTGATTTTTTATTTTTATGCATTGTTTGGATGCAGCTGCTGTTGTTTATAATGTGTGAAAAAAACAATTATTGGTAAATGGACCAATAGAAATGCTCCAAAATGACTGGCTCCATTAAGTTACATTGAAGGTAAAGACTGTTTTTATCCTTTCCTGTAAGGTTACCATTTTGAAGATACTTGTTTTTCATTGGACAGCAACGATATGCTATTTGTAATGTAAGTCAATGAAAGTCATTTAGGAGCATTTCTATTGGTCCGTTCTTCATGACATTTTCCCCCTTTTTTATTGGGCAGCAACAATATGCATACTAGGATAACATTGCTTATTGTTTATACATCTATGACAATCAAATTCCAGATGAATGAATATGTATCCATTTGCAACAATCTTGTATATGGAATAGGAAACATATTGTTATTTCTCTAGTTAATGTTAATATAGCATCGATATTTCTTATTAATTCAATCTTCAAAGTGATCTATAGTGCTTTTTGGAATTAAACAATTCACAAATTATTCTGCTGTATATTTAGAAAAAAAATATCTGTCCACTGAAAATTATTTCAACAATGATTTAATACCACAGGGAGAAAATTTACATAGAGCACTGGTGCTCAAACTCATCTTCAGGGACCCCCAGACAGTCTACATGTTTGCTTTATGCATTGTCTGGTGCAACTGTCTAGGGTTCCTCAAGAACCGGTTTGAGAACCACTGACCACTGACACTCAGTTACAGCGTACAATAGCATTTTGATACACAGGGCCACTTCAACAATGTAGTTCTTAATCTACGTCCATGAAACCAGTCCTGATGGCATGTTTTTGAAAATAGAGCTTGTGTGGCCCTGGACACAAGCTCTTGGAAGGCACAGGCACTGCAGTAAAAAGAGATGTAACATCTAAATAAGTTGAATTTATTAGTCTAAAGTGCGTACATGCTTTATTTGTGCTTTTCTGCATAATCAGCGCTGTTTAAAGAAAAACATGTAACTCTATTTTTGATCAATTTTTATTTTTCTACATCCCTTAAACCAGACAGCTGCTGTTTACATTGTGTGATGAATGGACCAATACAAACTCTCCATATTAGCTTGTTATACTTTGTATATTTTGTATATATATTTTTTTATTTCTTTTATTTGTTATTTTTATCTATTGGTGAATGGAGGAGCAGCAAAGTAAGAATTTAATTGTACAGTGTAACTATCTGTTCCGCTGTACACATGACAATAAAACTCTTGAATCTTGAAAAAATCTGATTCCATTGACGTACATTGAAAGGAAAGAAGCTTTCTGTTCTCTCCTGTAAAGTTGCTATTTTGGAGATACCTGACGAAATGTGAGTTTGTGGGTATGTGTGTTTGCTTAGCTATACTTAGCAGTGTGATCTGCCTGCATCCCAGCCAGGTCAGCCAGCTCTAAGTGGCAGATCTTCTCTGCTCTATTAAGTTCAATAAAAGAGCATTTTCTTAAAGCACTGTTTCCAAGTCTTCTTCTACGCCAATGCTACAAAATGTGACACATCCAAAACAAGAGTAGCAGCTGTCTTGATTTCTGAATTTTGCTATTTTTTGTTTATTTTTATCACTAACAGATAACAGTTATTGAATCAAGTTACTTAGCAACTCAAACCTGTACAAGATAAGCATGTGATGATTATTGGATATTAGCTTATTGGCTTTAGCACAAACATTTTCCCTTTAACCATAACTTTTACAAGCAGATATGTGGGATACATTTCTTGCTGTCAGAGGTGTTATGATGTGTCAATCTTAGTCAATGTACAACAGATTTACAAATATGATCGCACAGTGGTGTAAACTCATGTACTCTCTTCAATTCAACTTTTTTAGGTTTGTCCTTGTTTGTGTAAATCTCTCAAATCAAAGTAGTAGAACAACCCTGTCATTTGTATATATATATATAAATGAAAGAAATATACATGATATATATATATATATATATATATATATATATATATATATATATATATATATATATATATAAGCTCTGGCTTTCTTGTGCATCAGCATGAGTGGAAAAGAGTAACGAGCCTTTACTTTACTTGCCAATAAAAGCAAGTAAATTCAATGAATGGCTGATTATATTTCAGACTGTTTTGGACCGTTTCTGCTGGCATTTCCAAATGACAGAACAAGGCAAAAAAAGGAAAACTAAATAAGATTTGCAGTGTTTGTGAAACTGAATATAAAAAGCTTACTTTGTCGTCCTGTAGAATAACAGAGTGGTTGTTTGGGTACGGTACTTTTACTTTGTCGTCCTGTAGAATAACAGAGTGGTTGTTTGGGTACGGTACTTTTCCATGGCCATCTTTAAGAGGAATTCCACCATTTGGAAGTCAGGCAGAGCGGTTAGTGGTGAAATGGTTCACTGTAGGCTGGCGTGTCTACAACACAACCATAGCTATTTTATTAGCAAAATATAAGTCCTACACATTTTCCCCCATGTTTTATATATAACGATGGAACAAACAATAATGTTGTTACATATAACAATGTTGGTACATTTAATGATGTTTATATTTAATGAACTAAGAAGTTATTAGTGCTTAAAAACAAGAAAGACTGGGGTAGGTGTGTCCCAACTTTTGACAGACCTTTGAACAGACAAGACATTTGCTTGTGTAAACTGTTTCTACTAGATTACTTCCAACTGCTTGTATTACAGGGTCGATCTGATTGTTGATTACATGTTGTTTAAAAAATGTTTGACATGTTTTAATGCAGGTCAGTGTCTTAATCTAGGACATTTCTATATACCATTGGTTTAAATGAAAAATAAATAAATAAAAATATGCATTGCATAAAATTGTATGTCCACTTTTGTTATTTTTTACATAATTTGAAAATATCTTTTTTACATTGTATGTACATTTTATAATAAATAGACCAATAGGGTCAAATACTTGGTTACATTACATGGGAACCAGGGGCTGCCATGCCCACTGTCATGCCCTGCCTGTCCGCGTCTGTCTGTTTGTCCTGTCTAGTCCACGTCATGTGGTTCTGTTTGGTCATCTGCTCCCCTTGTTCTCTGCTCCTCGTTCCCTTTTGTTATATATACCCTATGTGTTCAGTCTGTCTTTGTCTGACGTTTTCTATGGTCTGTATGTTTCTATAGATTTTGTGCCATTCGTTACTGTGTGTTTGTTGTGTTTCGCCTGTTTATCATGGACCTTATTAAACCCGTGCATCCACATCTGCGTGTGTATCCACCTCCTCCTTCTCCCACACCGTTACACCTACCACACAAACATAGGCATTTTATTTACAATCTAACTTTTCATATGCTTTTATGTTGGCACAAAGAATAATATTGTTACACTTAATAATTTGTTTGTACTCTCTTGTACTTTCCACCTTAAATGATGCAGCGGTTCTTCTCTGTTTCCACTATTTAAGGTGGAATGGGTATATCTGAACAAGAAGCTGGCAAAAAAGAAGCTGACTTCAGTTTCATTGACAAGTAAAATTCCTTTCACATGTTTTTATATGTAATGTTGGCACAAACAATAGTGTGGGCACATCATCACTCTCTCAAACGGCAACTTTACAGGAGAGGCCAAAAACCTTTTTCACTTTTAATGTAAGTCAATGGAACCAGAATTTTGTCCAAGCTATTTTGAAGCACTTCCATTGGTCCATTCATCATGAAATTACAATATATAAAGGGCAGCGGGTTCAAATGATATAGAGAAATGAAAATCAACAAAAATTTAGATAGGTACAGGTACATGATAAAAAGGAACAAATTCCTCCAAGACTATTTGCTTCAGAACATCCAGCCTTTCTCCATGAAAGGATTTTAGAAAAGCAGCAGGTCAAGCTGCATGCAGTGCATTCATAACCATTTCATGTAATGGCTTTCTGTGACATAGCTTTTAGAGGCATTAAAGTCATTAGACTTTTGGTTCCGGCACCCTCTGAAAAAAAGGGCTCGCTACTTCCTTTCAGCACACTTTGTAAAATAAGCCTTTGCCAAGATTTCCCTGCTTACAAATAGCCTCAGACACCCGTAAGGACGCAAACAACAATTCCGACGTGAGGATCTTGCACAAACACCCGGCACGCCAAGATACGTTCGAGATATTTGCAGGACGGGCTGTGAGGGAGAGGGCAGTAATAAATTCAGTGGCAGGCTCAGACATAATGTCCATTCATCATCTGCCTCTGCTCACTGAATAAAAACTTTCATGAATGTGCTCTATTATCAGGAGAGCACAAAAGCGTGTGCCACTGCTGATTTCTCCCAGCGCTCAATAAATTGAGCAAGGCCACAGCGGCGCTGCGTGCGAGTCTCCGAGCGGAGCGCGTGGGTCTGAGTGTCAGATTTCCTCTTAGCGCTCCTGTGGATTGTCATGACTCCTCTTCTTAGCATCGATTCTTTCCGAGGAGTCAGCGGAGGCTGAAAGTGGCCCCAAATTCAGAACACAAGCCGTCCATATGAATCTATCTGTCAGGATTTGAACTGAGTGGAAACTGAATTGCAATTAAAAAAAACAACAACAAAGTTGAAAAAGGTGATGGCTGTGTTTGTATTACAGTGATTTATGCCGGACAGAGAAATGAAACCCCTGTACTGAACGAGTTCCTCTAACCTGGTGATCATTTTAAATCACGGTACAAGATTCAGGAGAACTTTCCTAGAAGTTATACTCCTGACTCCTATATCAGCTATCAGACACTGTTATACTCCAGACCCCTATATCAGTCATCAGACATTGTTATACACTGTTATCAGACACTGTTATACTCCGGACCTCTATATCAGCTATCAGACACTATTATACTCTGGACCTCTATATCAGCTATCAGACACTGTTATACTCCGGATTCCTATATCAGTCACCAGACATTGTTATACACGGTTATCAGACACTGTTATACTCCAGACCTCTATATCAGCTGTCAGACACTATTATACTCCGGACCACTATATCAGTCATCAGACATTGTTATACACTGTTATCAGACATTGGTATACTCCAGACACCTACATCAACTATCAGACACTGTTATACTCCGAACTCTTATATCATTCATCAGTAACTGTTATACACTGTTATCAGACACTGTTATACTCCGGAATAGCTACTGGATGCCTTTGATTTTTCTCTGGGATTTATAAAGTTTCTATCCGTCTATCTATCTATCTATCTATCTATCTATCTATCTATCTATCTATCTATCTATCTATCTATCTATCTATCTATCTATCTATCTATCTATCTATCTATCTATCTATCTATCTATCTATCTATCTATCTATCCATCCATCTATCTAGATACTGACAAAGAAGTTCTTAGCGCTTAGAAATAAGAAAGTCCTTTGAACAGACAGGACATATGCTTGTGTCCACTGTGTCTACTCGATTACTTCCAGTTGTTGGAATCACAGGCTTGATCTGATTGTTAATTACCTGTTTATTAAAAAAACGTTTGACATGTTTTAATGCAGGTCAGTGGTTTTATTCCAGGTTATTTCTATATACCATTTGTTTAAAAAAAATAATAAGAAGAATAAATAAATAAAAATATGCACTGTATGAAATATGTCTTTGCAAATGTTGTACAGAGAAACATTAAAAAACGATCGCTGTATAATGTTAGTACATGATAAAATAAACTGACAGCTTCTCAGCATAGGCATAAGCATAGAGTCATGTTAACATCAGTGAGACGTTTCAACTGAAGAGAGATCTCCTAGAGCTGCCTTTCCACCAGTTCCTGCAGTTCCTCTTTCTCAGCACCATTTAAGGTGGAATGGGAATATTTGAACAAGAATCTGGTGAAAAGCAGCTCACTTCAACTTCATGGAGACGTGAAATTTCTTTCACGTTTTTATATGTAATGTTGGCACAACATTACATACCGTCGCTGTCCAAAGAAAAACGTGTCTCCAAAATGCCAGTTTATTATTATAATCCCATTTTTATTATTATTTATAAAATATTTTTTATAAACATAAATAATCAAAAAATCAATTATTTTCTCATTTTAGATACTCAAGGTTTTGTTCAGACAGCAATGATATGCATTGTGCATTATGATATATGGTCATTGCGTGAAAGTCCACCATTTGTTTTTCTATAGGGACGTAGTGAACAGTGAGAATCTGAGTAGCCAAAAAAGCTGCTTGACGGGTACATTTGCATCTTGTGGGATACGCTCCTCAAGTAACGAGGCCTAGGCGAAGGGAGAGGAGGGAGACATTTGCATTAGTTTGCACAATGTACCGTATCCTTAATCTGCACAATGCATATTCTGCACAATCCCAGCAGAACTCAACTGCAAGTCATTGTCTAAGTCCTTGTTTACGTCCTGTCAAGTCCACATGGTGTCTGTTTTGATCATGTGCTCCTTGTGTCTCCGCCCCTCACCTGGCCCGTATCGGTAACCCCTACTGTGTCCAGGTGTTTCATGTCTCTTGTCTTGTTATACAACCTCTGTTTTCCCCTTACCTTGGTCCGACATTTAATTCTGTGAATCCTGTGTCTCTGTATCTCCGCGTTTCTGTAACCCTGTTCCTGCCTGTTTGTTTTTGTTTTTGTGAGTTTCTGTGAGTTGTTGTGATTGGTCTGTTCTGTTGTATTTCACCGTTTGATTTTCTGTTGCTTGTTTTCGTCACCATGGACTTTATTATATCTCAAAATCCTCATCTGCGTGTGTATCCGCCTCCTCAGTCTCCCGAAGCGTTACAGTCATAAAGACATTGGAGTCTAAAGACAGACTATATATCTTAGTTGAAAGTTAAAATTAGGATGACATCAGCTTCCA
Source organism: Megaleporinus macrocephalus (assembly GCA_021613375.1). Classification (NCBI taxonomy): domain Eukaryota; kingdom Metazoa; phylum Chordata; class Actinopteri; order Characiformes; family Anostomidae; genus Megaleporinus; species Megaleporinus macrocephalus. Next base: position 43,665,851 of record CM038705.1, read on the forward strand.
ACACTGGACAGGCACTGAACAGTGTTGGGTTACCATCCATCTCAATCACTAGGCAGATACTGAAATTTTGGTGGTTTAACACCACATTCAAACATTAGATAAGAGAACTGGTGCCTGGGGAGCATTTGTGTGTCTTGCTCTAGGCACCTCAGACATGGACATGGGTTAAGGTTTGAACAGCTAGAGTGAACAACCCACTCTACTGCTTTAAAGGTGGTATATAAATCCAGAAAAGACAGATTTTAAGGAGGCGATCTATGTTTTAATGTTACTCATAACACACAACACATAACATAAATTCACAATAAATCATGTAAAGGTAGTCTAAAGAATTAAAAAAGTGGCTAAATCTAAAGCTAGCAAGACTGTAACTATTTTGCTGTATTTTGGCCTCCAGTCCACATAAGCATGATGCTGTTTTTTTTTTTTAAAAGATCTGCACTGTGGAGATTTTAAATAAACACACTGATGTATGTAAAAGTACTACTGACTGTATTAATAATGTTTGAATAATTAATATAATGAGTGTTTGAATGTTATACATACATACATATATATATCGTCACTCTCCAATGAAGAACAAGGAGAGATCAAAAACATACTTTACTTTCAATGGAACCAGAATATTTTCCAAGCTATTTTGGAGCACTTCTACTGGTTCATTTATCTAGAAATTTTCACACAATGTAAAATGTAGAAAACTCCAAATCGCCATACATGTTTTTCATTGAACAGTGACGTGAATCTATATATATATATATATATATATATATATATATATATATATATATAATAAATATAATTATAACCCCAAGTGCCTAAAACTTTGGTACAGTTTTGTACATCCAATCAGATATCAGCATCTATGCATGTTAGTGGCCAGCTGTGATGTTGGAACACTGCCCTCCACTCCCAAAAAAAATAGTGACCCAGCAGTGACTGTTGATTATGTTGGTGGATTTCAACACCTCCTGCAAACTAGTTTGGTCAAACTCCTCCAAAGATTCCTCCTAAAAAACATTTTGCCGCAGCAGGAGGGCGGTGTTTCGAAATGTAGAACAGATCGCACCATCTGCAACATTCAGCGACACACTAGCATCTTGCACAAAGCCATTGATTAGATTTATGACTCAATTAGGTTTGTGAATAAGCCACTCTCTAATTATGGAACCTTTACACATAGAGGAACGCGGAGCATAAATTCTCTCTATTTCTGTGATCAGATAAATCAACACTGGCCTGGTTGAGTCATAATGGTTCTGCTTATTAATGCAGGTGTTCTTTAGTTGCAGGTGTAGTGAGGACGGACTGTTTTTACCTGGCCTTTCTCGGCATTCACACACGAAGAAGTGTGCCGCGGCTTCCGCTGGCATTTTTCCCTGCGTGCTTTACTGCGCCGTTCATATTGTCTTAATCGACCAGGCTCGGTCCCCCCCCCCCCCCTCACCCCCACAAACGCCTCTAGCTAATTACTCACCGCGTCATATGATGCCTCTGTCCTCCACACTTAATTACTTTCTTGGGCGAAGAAGATAAATTAATTTTCTGATTAACCTACGGACACTCGAGGAGGGGTTCCTGGCTCTTTGTGGCCCTCGCGACAGCTTCTGATTTGATTTCAAAGGCTTCATTTCGCAAATGTCATCGCTTTACACGATAGCAAATACTCTGTTTATTTGATATGAAGTTAGATCAATTCATGCCTTTGATAGATAATATAAATCACTGAATTGACTCCACATTGTTCATACAGAGCTGAGGTATTCAGAATGTGGGCTGTGCCTACTAGCGGAGTGTGAAGGTATTAAAGGGGGTGTGGCCTGGCGTTTGGAAAAGTGAGGGGTGAAATGAAAAATACATAAAAACGTAAACGGCTTTCTTACACACATAAGACGGTTCCTCCAGGGTTCTCCAGTAAAGACAGTGGCTCTATTTAGAACCACAACTTGTACAGTATTTGCAGCACTTGGGAACAAACTATTTTTTCCAGACAGGAAGTTTTTATTGACTGACAAATTTTATTTTTTAAATATTAAAACAGTATTAATAGAGTAAGTAGTGCTTTTACATATGCCAGTGTGTTTATTTAACCCTTTCAAAGCTTCTCCTTGTGAAAATAACCCAGTATTATTTACAGTTCTCATCTAATACCTGCTTTGACTGCTCAGTACTTCATTAAGCTAAATCAAGATTACTGCTGAAGGAACTGAATACATTCATACAATGTCTGGGGCGTCCAGGAAAAATCTGGAACTACACTTTGTTCTTCAAACTGGAGTTCAAGATATGATCTAATTCTTTCACAGTAAGATATTTATGTTACTTTGTATTGAATGTATGATTATTTACATCTGTTCTAATGATATCTGGTGTTCTAACTAGTGAAAATAAACCAACTTATTGTTAAGATAAAGGCTTTTAACCAATGAGACTTTTGCACAGTAGTGTATATAGAATCATTTCCTGGCTAAATAGTTCTTTTGATGGTGAGGTGACTCTTCAGATTGATAGGAAATGTGTTTCTATATGGCACCAAAAAAAGTTCTTCTATTGGTACAACCATGCCATTGTAACAATAGCAAAAAAAACTTTTAATGCTATATAGATGCTTTTTATATAAAATCATATGCAACTAATTTCTCATCAATCTGGAGCCACATTTCTCTATGAAGATGGTTGTTTGAGTGTTTATGGTTCTCTGTAGGTTCCTAACTTCCTAACTTTGGAAAAGCCATTGATTTTAAAAGCACAGGACTTATGTTTTCATGACTTTTCCATTTTTTCACAGTCTAATTTAACACCAATCAACAATATTAATTAACAACACTGTTTTTATTTCATGCAGGTGACCTTTTACGCCTTTGATGCTCAAGCTAAGCAAACCCCTTCTAATGCACAACATGGCTCAAATCTGACCCCTATTCATTTCCTATGTTATTGTATGTACTGCTGAGTATCTCTTTGGTAAATCTATTAAAATCAGTTTATTTCATTATTTAATGTTCCATGTGTTCGTTAAACATCTTGTTTTTTACCTTAAATCATTACTTTACCTCTTATTTATTTACATCCTGAACAAAAACAATGTTTGTAAATATGTTCCTGACTGCAAATGTTTACACATTTGTTTCCAGTTCCAGTTTAGTAAAAATACTAAAGTGAACACATAAGACTTAATTCTGGCCCATTTTGTGTCTTAGAAGGCAGTGATACAAAAATGATTTTTATTTTAAAAAAGTAAAATAAATAAAACTGAAATCAGGATTTGTGATGATCAAAAACAAGTAGATTGAAGAACAAAAATTATGGAAGACAAGCGACAACTTCCACTGGCTGTCTGAGCAGTGAACTCTCTCTCACAGTCTTTAAACTGACTGTGACTGAAGACCACCGTCTTTTTGTAAGGCACTTATAAGCACTAATCTACTGAAGTATTGGTTATGATTCATAATTAATATAATTGCACTTAAGTGTGGCTGCATAATGCTTGATACTGTATGTAGTCTTGTATTTATTCTCTTCTCTGTATGTATTCCTGTGTTACGTCTTTAGGACGTAGTTGTGTGGTGTTCTCTCTCTCTGTTTCTTCTTTCCTCTGCTGATTAGGGGCCCTGCCTACCGTGGATGTGATTGGCTGTGGATTGAGCATCTGATTGGCTGGCCTTGCATGCTGGACTACTTAATCCCCAGGAAGGCTGTCTTCAGGGAGGCTTTCCTTCATGGTGGCTCGGGGCGAACGTTTGTTGTATTTGTAGCTTAAGATTGGTGTACTTTATATTGTTATTTAGTGTAGCAGCGTAAACATGTTTGTATCTACCGATCTATCTGTATTATATATATATATATATATATATAAAACTCTAGAGCACATAATGAAGTATCTGAATTATCTAGTACAATTGTCATTCTCATCTAACTGGAGACCAGGGTGTAGGAGTGGGTGCCTTTTTGGATTATCTGTTTTTCTCTTGTTTTGGGTTAGTTAGGGAGTTAGGGAAGGAAGTTGTGTTTATTTTTCTCTACTTTGGTGTTAGGTAAGGTAGAGTTTTGACCTTATTAGTTACCTTGGTTTTGTTTGTTTCTTTGGCATGGCCCACTCTGACGCTTGTCCTGAGTCCTGATAATTGTGAATTAAAAACAAATACAATGCTGCTTCTTAATTTGGTCTCCGCTCATCATTTATGTTACGGCTGTGATCAAACCCCTAGACGAGGTGTAACACCTGTCTTGCTAGATATTGCAATTATACTGTGTCTAATCTTATATTTTGTTGTCTTCTTTCTAGGTATCAGCACTGGTACTTGTTTGTGGCAGTGTGTGAGTGCAAGAGTAGTTTGAACTTAAATCTGTTTGGACTAGGTAGAGATACATACTCTGACTGAACACAAAACACTGTCTACTAAATGCCATACATGTAAATGTAAATAAATTCATAGAAGCTTAAATGATGAAATTAATTTATTGCAATGTTATAGAAAATACGACCTTAGTCGAGACACTTTTGACCCAGGCTGTACAGAAAAGGGTTAAGCAGCTGCCATGAGGTCCAGCTTCTCTCCTAAAAAGACTTCTATTTAATATAAAAAATAAGTTTTCTCACTCGTAACAAGAGTAGAAGTCAGTATAATGTAGAACAATGTACCAAAAACTAGGAAGGTGAACTCAAACCCATCTGATCTGATCCATCTGATGTATCTCTGTAATGAACAGATCTACAGCAACTACATCTAAGTGTTTGGATGACATCCTGATATCCTGTGATGTACTACAAATTCATATGTACTCCATAAACAAAATTTCACTGAAACCCAGCGTTCAAGCTACTGGATGAATGCTCCCCAAAATAAGACAATGCTGAGCAGCAGGTAATTTTTAATTAGCATGAGGAAGAGCATTCGGCTGTTTATCATTTTTTCTCCTGCCGACTCGGCGTCTCCTCTGATTAGGTGCATTATGGCTAATTTGAGGCTGGTAATCAGGCTCAGTTCCATGCTAAATTTGTCATTAAGCTGTAGGAGTTGTCACTCCGAGAGCAGAGTTAGCATTAGCGAGGCAGCGTCCCAAAGTTGTGTGTGTGTGTGTGTGTGTGTTCAGTGAAAAGGACTGTCACACATCGCAAAACATCATGTATAATCTTTTAAGGACTTCTTTCCCGAGACTTATTCAATAATTACCCATCATACTTCATTATTTAAGGTCGGAAAAGCGTAATTAAGCTCCATTAAGTGAGCGCTTTCACATCACATGCTAAAGTCTGACTTAATAAAGGGGATAAAACCTGAGCAAGTTTACATGTTCAACCTTTCGGGCTTTCAATTATGCTAAAATGCTCACAATAGTGCTTTTGCATGAATGTAACAAAAATAATAATAATAATAGTAATAATAAAAATAAATAAATAAATAATAATAAAAAAAAACTAGAAAAGTGCACTTCCTAAAGGAAACATAGGATGGTTGTGCATAAACAACAAATAGAGGAGTGCAGGTGGGTACATCTATGGATTAGAGGTGAGTTCAGGCATTTATGTAGCTGTAGGTTGAACAAAGCCATAATTATTGGGTTTGGCCAAAAATGAATGGGAGAAGCAAGGGATGAATAAATGACAAATAGAGCAGTGCAGGTCAGTATGTTTGTGGATTAGTGTTTGGGGACCTGGCTTAAAAGAGTACATGCAGTTTGGAGGCTGTAGGTTAAATAAAACCATGCAGTTTGGGTGTGGCCGAAAATGAATAGGACTCTATGGGGGGAAAATAGAGGGATGGAAGAAAACAACAAACAGACGAGTGCAGATCGAACCAACACTACATTCGTGGTCGGGGGTCTGCCCTATGTAAGTGTGTGCGAAATGGTGTCTGTCAGTCGAGCAGAAGTTCAGTAGATTGGCATACACTTTTCCATCCTATTCATTCTCTATGGGAAAAAATTTGATGTTTTCTGGAATCCATGCATCCAATCAAAAAGCTGTTTACAAGCACACATCACACAATCATCACGGACAATCTGGAGTTAGAACATTGTTGATATTTCTAAAACTGCGGGATGAATTGCGCAGCGAAGATCTGGCAGAAAGCAAGAAATGAATAACAGTATAGTTATAATATGATGATGATGATGTTAAATAAAAGAATGCAAAATAATTATTGGTTGAATTTTGATATTCCTATAAATGCATGTCCTGGATTTTAAATACAGAGGAATGGGAGAAAGTGTCCCCCTTAAGAACAACAGTCAATTACAGTAAAGCTTAATAATATCTGGGCGTGAGTTTAGTCTGTACAGGGCTGTTAGAGTTCTTTAGTAACAAACTAAAACAGTAGAGTTCTGTTTTTACAGCACAAGAAAACAATATTTTGGGGGTCAGCTTTGCTATAATGGGGGAAGTAATAAAGCTTGTGAATCTTGTACTAATTTGTCATCTGAGTTTTACAGATCGTAAAATTTAAAGCCAGATCTATTTTACAGAAAAGGGACCTACATGACAGAGTAAACAAGCTAATATTAAACTACTCATTTATTATTTTATGAAAAATGTATTGTTCCCTTTTCTACCCATTCATTATTGTTATTGTACCTTTTATTCTATTCCATAAATTGGTTTGACTCTAGTTACTCAAGTTCATTTATACAAGCCACAACATACTTTACTTTTAATGTAAGTCTATGGAACCATAATTTGGAGCGTTTCCATCAACCCATTAGCCATGAGATATTCACACAACTGTAAATAGTGTGTTTAAATACAAATCCACAAACATTAAGATACACATTTTTTGTTTGGACAGCGAAATAATCACAGGCAGAAAAAAACCAAAAAAAAAATCTTTATAATTTGTAATGGAGGTTATTAGAGAAGTAATTAGGGAGCATTTCAATCGGCCTGCTCATCACAAAGGTTGAGCCCAATATTACTTCATGTGTTAAGAAGCAACTGAAATAGTTTTACTCAGTTCAACGTTTGAAGATCCTATTTAGATTGAAATAACTGGTTATTTTGTTGTATCTAAACTATAAATATAATATAAAATATAAAATAAAGGCAATTTTTAAGGTCACCTAGAGCTCTAACATGCTGAATAAAGTTGTTTTTACTAATCTGTTAGCTATGTAGCTAATTCTAACGTGTCTCGCATGAAGAAGTGTAGTGCTGACGCATGTCATCATCAATCAGATCATCCCTGTAACATTGCAGCCTCCAATTATTTGCTTATTTTTGCTCTTGTGAAAGACATTTGTGCTTAACACATAATTCAGCCAGTATGGCCACATCAGGGTGGTGTTTAAAAACTTGCAAACAAGGAACAAGAAAGGTTGTTCAATACTTAATCACATTTATTTATAAAACAATTTATTACCAGTTAAACCCCAACCAAGCCCAGCATGTTATGAAAAGGAATAGAACCGAATTCAACCAACATTCATTTCTCATTTCATAACTAATATAGTAAAGTACTGAAAGCTCCCTCACATGAAATATGAATTTAAATGTGTTATGAATATGCTGCTTAATGTCTGAGACCTAATTTCAGGATATGTTATATATAATATGTGTTATATATAATTAGGTACACATATATATATATATATATATATATATATATATATATATATATTTATTATTTACAATATATATATATTAATGGAAAAATTAATGGATCAATATATATATATATATATATATATATATATATATATATATATATATATATATATATATATATATATATATATATATATATATCAATTGATATCAATTATCAACTATCTTCCGCTTTTAGCTTTATTTGTCGGGGTCATGCCCCAATCCCAGAGTCATCTGGCAAAGGCGGGATACACCATGGACAGATTGCCAGTGTATCTCATGGCCTATATATATATATATATATATATATATATATATATATATATATATATATATATATATATATATATATATATATATATATAATGACCATAATAGTTGATATAGACATGGAGACTCCTGGTTTCCGTCACCACCACTATAATGAATGCCTCTAAGTCTACAGTTAACCATTTCACATCAAACCATTTCACTGTTCAAAGAAATTTTACAGGAAAGAACAAAAACTCTCTTTAATTTCAACATACGTCAATGGACCCAGAACTAACCTATTTTTCAGCATTTCTATTGGTCCATCCATCATGAAACGTTCACAGGATGTCAGCCGTCATGTTCAAATACTATAGAAAAATAAAAATCAACAAAAATGTAGACACATGTTTTTTGTTTGGACGGAGAAGATATACATCACAAGGATGGAATTATATTGTTTTTTTCTTACAAACTATGCACGGAGTAAAACAACAAATTACATGGAAGATTATTTAAGAACCTTTTAAGGGGTTTCAAAGTTGTTCTTCTTCCAAACACCACAAACACGTCGCATCTCATTGTATCATAACTCTTGTTTCATGTTCAATTTGCTAATTTGCTGTGTCAAAGGCTATGGTTTCTTTTACATTGTTGAGCTCGGCTGTTTAAAAAGGGACACAATCAAAAAGATGCTTTATCAAGCTCTGAGACATTTGATGTGTGATTTCCACTAGTTTCCCATTAATGATAACATTCATTCTGGTCTTTAATTAGAGGCTTTTGTGTCTGAGACAGATTAAACAAACAAAGGAAGGGAGTTCTATCAGACTATAATGAGAAAACTGGGGGGAGAGAGAAACATTTTAATTACTGATAATTATGCAAATAAAGGTAGCAATTTTGCACAAATGGGACTGAAAGGTCATTTTTGTTGGGAAAACATTCTGTTTCTCAACAAACAGTGCTGAGTCGTCAAAGCCAATGAGGAGTTTCAGTGGCGCAGGTGCCACCTGGTCGTAGCACAGAAGAGAGCTATCTTCACTCCAACTTGCTTTGACTGTTCTACTAAAACCCTGAACAGAAAGACTGATGAGTTATATATCGCCACTGTCCAAAGAAAAACATATCTCCATTTTTATTTATTTTTTTAATTTTCTACATTGTTTGAACATGACAGCTTTTCTTTATATTGTATGAAAATTATAAGATGAATTAACCTATTGGAAGGCTCCAAAACAGCTTGGAAAAAGTTCTGGTTCCATTGACTTACATTAAAAGTTAAGAAGGTTTTTGGCCTCTCCTTTAAAGTTGCCATTTTAGAGATACATGTTGTTCATTGGACAGAGACGATATATTACACTTTTAATGCAACCAAACCAATAGGGGGCCACATATCAGCAAAAAGAAACAAGGAAATGCAGTCCCTTCTCTCCCGTCTTCATTCCTTACCAGTCTAGAAGAGTCCAGTATCAAACTTCATCCCCTTACTTGCTAACTAGTCCCCAGCGGTGGAAATGTTGAGTTTTGTTTAGTTTCAATTTATATCATTCTTTTGTTAGCTGCTAAATGTAGTTTCTTGTCAAGAGCAGGCGGCAGTGTTTACTTACCAATAGCTTCAGCCATCAGAGCTTCTTTTCATTGGCTATTGGTCCTTAAATGATCTAACCAGGAGCAGCTCCTTCAACATGTTTGATAAGTGGTTAGAATACAGCGTCTGGGCAGCAGTGCTACATCTTTATCCTCTTATGTTGGACTGATTTGACTGGACACTTCAGTGATCTCACTATTGCCTCTTGAGATATAAAGTAGTATTACAAGACAGGATGGGCCATATATATATGTATATATATATATCTGAAACATGATACACAGACATCTTAGGCATTCCATCATATCCTCACTTTCTGATTTTAGTTAGTTTTGTAATGTTTTAAACTAAAAACTCCACATCTTAAACCACCTTTAGGTAAAAGTGAGTTATTGTAGTAGTGTAAGTAAACACTGCCGCCGGCTCTCAGCAAGAAACTACATTTAGCAGCAAATAAAGAAGTGTAAAGGGCCCAAGATAGTGGAATATCAAATTCTTTTTTGAATTTTGGGTGTAAACATTGTTAAATTTCTAAACACTTTATTCACTTATCCATATATGATACAGTCCATATGTGGAACCTAATCAGTAAAAATCAGCCCATTAATAATATTTCTTTTTTGATGTCACAAAAAAATCGATTAACATTCATCCACTTGCTCAACCCACAGCTGTTCAGCTTATATAATGCTCAATAAAGCCCTCAGGAATGTTTCAACCTGGACTGCTTTCAAATGAGGCACAGCACAAAGGCACCAGCCAATCATAACCCTGTTTTGACCCTGCACCAATAGCGTTATAAGTGCATGTCAGAAACAAAGAACTTGGCACGATGCAGGCAGAGCTAAAAGTCAAGATGGGTTTATTAACAGATGTAGCAATCAAACAAAACAGCAACAAGGGGCAATGGGCGATCGTAGTCAGTAGTATAAGCATAGGTTGAAACCAGGAGATCAGTACAAGGGTGTAGATTTGCTTTTGACATTGGTGGGGACCTATGAATCTACAGGTCTGTGAAACAGGTCTCATGCATCAAGGTAAATACATAGAGCACTGCATAACCTGGTGCTGTTGTCCACCAAACCAAAGTAACAATCCCGGAAAACAATTCAATCGTTCCTAATGTCTCGATAAACTACAAGACATAGACTTGTTTCAACCAGTTTTAAACCAGTAAACAATGAGTTTACATCTAAAGTCTTATCAACATTATTTCAGCCATAGTGCAACTGACTCTCTAATACACCAGCATTAATAAAAGTAGAAACACTGCATGTTATTTATAACTAGAGACAATGTTAGCCTGCTGTATGCTTTACGCACCAAAGCCTAGCATCGCCATTGAAGTTATTACGGTGGACTCATTTCATTAGTGAACTACACTTTAAGTGACTTTACACGTTTCTTAAAAAAATAGCTTTTTTGGTGCCATCCTCACTCGCTTTTCACATCCATGTGTCTCGCACGGTGCACCTGAGTCTTGCACAGAGCTACAGAGTCACACCTGACAGCAAAAAAAGGCACAGCCAATCACACTGGCCATAGGACTAGAGTAGAGAATGTGATGTAACCCTTTCTGTGCCACTAGGTTAAAGAGATATTGCTAATTCTAATTCTACGCCAGTAAACCAGGAAAACAAAACATGAGTGATAGACAGGAGCGCAGTCAGGGCAAACGGAGAAGGAGTCAGAGCCAGAAGAAACATTCAGAACTAGCAACCAGAATCAGAATAGGGCAAATAAGAGAGAGATAGAGAAGAGGAACAAAGGAAGTCAAAAGAGAGAGATTTATATATATAGTGTGTGTGTGTAATGAGTATCAGGTGTGTGTGATCATTACTCTGGGAAAGCAGTACAAGGAAGCCATGGGTGTTGTGAACATGTGGGTGTGATGTCATCGGGAGATGCACACTGGGAATTGGAGTCAGGAAGTTCGGTCTTGCTGGAAGGAACTGTAGGTATGACAGTACACCTGTACAGATTTTTAACAGACATTTTAATGCACAATTACTGTCAATTTGTTGGATTTAACAGATTGTTAAAATAAAAAACAAACAAAATGAAACATAAAATGTGGCCTGTGCAAACGTTATGACACATTTTAGTTCAAGTTTCAAGTTTATTTGTTATTTGCACATCATGTCAGGACATAACATGCATTAAAATGCTTGGGGTGAGGCTCAGATACAACTCTACAGCAGGGCAGCATTATATATGTAAAACAGTTCAATAAATAGACAGTATTAAAGTAAAAATAAGCTAAAAAATATACATATATTTATAACTGAAATATATAAAGGACTATACAAATCATACACAAGATATATTGTCTTCTTTTTAGTACATAAAACTTAAAAAATATTAGAAGTTCATCTAAAGTAGTAGTAGTTAAGATATGAGCTCTTTAATATTAGAGCATGTCCATGTATATAACAGTAAATGATGTAGATCTACTGCTTACAAGTTCAGGCATCTTTTCACAGCGTTCCAGCTACACATTCACACCCACAGCCAACGGTGGGCAAAGCATCTTCTACCCTAACAGAGAAGAAAATGGGAAGCGCTAATGACTTAAACACCAGCGGAAAATGACACAACCAAAAAGGTCAGAGAGTTTATGAGAGGAGCGGAGAGAACGAGGCAGCAGAGGAGCGGAGTGTGTGTAAAAGTGAATGAATTGTGTCAGAGCGAGGAGACTGTGACTAACGTGGGCTGTCGCCTGTGTCTCCTCCAACATACGAGCTGATCTGGTCAGAGACGCTGGACGCTGCGAGCCATTGGTGACATGATTGAAAATGACAACAGGACTTTATGTCTCCACCTATATGACCAGAGCTGGTGGGATGTGCAGAGATGGCGAAAAGTTAACTCCAATATCACCTTCGTACCAGAAGAGGAAAAAAAACTGCAGAACAAACAAACAGATGGTCTGAAACTTGGCTATCCTCGAGGAAATGTCAGATCAAAGAACATTATCACAGAGCTGTGGACAAAGACGAAATCGCTTTGACATGCTGGACCGCTCAAATATTTCTGAAAGACTGGCCAAAGTCATAAAATAAACAAAAAAGAATGTCTTGAGGTCATTAATATATATTTTGTTCAAATGCTATAATGGAAACAACATAACAGGAAACAATAATATAAATAAAATAAACTAAACTATTTAATTATCCATCAAGGCGGCATGGTGGTGTAGTGGTTAGCACTGTCGCCTCACAGCAAGATGATCCGGGTTTGGGCTGTTCTGCGTGGAGTGTATGTTCTCCCTGTGCTTGAGTGGGTTTCCTCCGGGTACTCCGGTTTCCACATGTCCAAACACATGCATGTTAGGTTGGTTGGTCACTCTAAATTGCCCGTAGGCGTGAGTGTTGGCCATGCGATGGACTGGCGAACTGTCCATGGTGTACCCTGCCTTCGCCCGATGACACTGGGTTTGGCTCCAGTCCCCCCCGTGACCCCGACCAGCAGGATTTTGGACAATGGATGGATGGATTATCCATCAATAACAAGAGACTCATGCATCTTTTATACAGTGATAGACAACCCAGTGCAAAACTGCATTACACCCTATGTACTATGGTTCTATATGGAACACTTAAAGAACCAAGTGTATATTAATGGAACTACAAAATTAGATTCTATAAATCACAAAAAAACGGTTCTGCTATTGTTATAAGCTTGACAATGTAACTGTTGAAGAAGGCTTTCCCCAAAGTTTCTATATAAGTGAAGTTACTTAGCAGCTTTACAGGAGTCTGAAAGCATGAAAACATGAAATCACAACACTTTATCCACTGTGAGCAAGCCAGAGGCAACGGTGGCAAGAACAACTCCCTCAAAACTGGAGGAAGAAACCTTGAGAGGAACCAGATTCACAAGCAGAGACCCATCCTCGTCTGGTCAAACAGTATTTGCAGTCTATTAAACTAAAGCTGATTCTGAAGGTAAAAGCTTTAGAAGCTGCACAGGTGCTACATCAGGTAGATGATACAGCGATGCAGTCAAGGATGGAGCAAATGGCATGAATGGAGAGGAGAACCTGTTGGTGCCAGGTGACAGGGGGGCGGTTATTACATCAGAAAGAGAAAAGAGAAGAAGAGAGTTAGTTCTGTTTGGGTTAGTACAGAGACAGAGTTAGTTCTGGTTTAGGTCAGTACAGAGACAGAGTTAGTTCTGGTTTGGGTTAGTACAGAGGATATGGAGTATTTAGATTGTAGCTGGTGACTCTGGCAGATCTGATTATAAACAGAATAACCTAAAAGGAGAGAAGCTGCACAGGTGCTACATCTGGATGGTACAGTATAAAACCACATACTACATATTCTCCATCCAGCTGAAGAACTATTTCACCATACAAAGAATCATATAAGCATGTTTTTTAGTGTATATGGTTCTGTATAGAACTAGAGACTGCATTACTTCAGACAACAGTGATGAAACCTGTGTCAATCTTAGCTAATTCATAATAAGGTCATTAATAAAACCACATGAGAAGCAAAGACCTTAAATATCTGTGATGAAGCAAAACTTCACAGGTAAGTAGAGCATGACTTGCTCTGAATCACAGAACCAAGGAACCAGAGATACAGACCCCAGAATCTTGCCTATTTGAATCTGACTTAGGCACCCCCTCGGTAGCCTTGCTAATACATTTGACCATGGCAGAAATGTAGACCATGATGTACTTTTTCCAACAGGCCTTGGATTGCATTGCAACCCTCAGGAAACCAGATATACGGACCCCAGAATCCTGCCCAATTGTATTTGACTTAGGCACACCCTGGGTAGCCTTGCAAATGCACTTGACTGCACCAGAAATGTAGAGAACCAAAGAAATTTAGACCATGATGTGCTATTTTTAACAAGCCTTTGATTGCATTGCAACCCTTTAGAAAACCAAATGCTTGGACCCCAGAATCTTGTCTATTTGAATTGACCTTAAGCGTACCACAGGTCAATTGCCAATATGCTCATCCATGAGCAGAAGTGCCAGACATACAGACCCCAAAAGATTGCACAGTAATATCTGACTTAGGTGCAACCTGGTTAGCCTTGCCAGTACACTTGACAGAAATGCAGAGAACCAGAGAAATTTACACCATGATGTGCTTTTTCCAACAGGCCTTGGGTTGCATTGCAAGATTTAAGGGAACCAAACATACAGACCCTAGAATCGTACCTATTTGATTCTGACTTAGGTGCATCCTAGGTAGCCTTTTCAATATAGACATAGTTAGAGAAATTTAGACCATGATGTGCTCTTTCCAACAAGCTTTGGATTGTGTTGCAAATCTTCAGGAAACCAAAGATTCAGGCCACAGAATCTTGCTCATTTGTATCTGACTTAGGTGCACCCTAGGTAGCCTTGCCAATATACTCATCCACCAGCAGGAGTGCAGATAGCAAGAGAAATTTAGACCATGATGTGCTCTATTCAACAAGCTTTGGAATGTATTGCGAGCCTTCTGGAAACTAAAGATACGGACCACAGAATATTTCATATTAATCACTAGGCTTCTCATCTGTTGTCTGAAGCATCAATGTTGTTAGTATCATTATCAAGTGATCAATGACTGAACGACATCAATCAGTGGGGCAGTAGGCTTAACTAGTTGACCAGTCTGTACAATCCCTATTCATGCTATTTTCCATGACAACACTAGGGGGGCATCTTTGTTTACTTTATGTTAGAACTTCTGGTGCGCCCGCGAATACGTTAATACTAATTACAAGCAAAATGACAATAAACATATGAAGTGACTAGCATAATATGTTCAGTTAGAGGGAGTCAATAATTAGAAAAAAAAGAAAACTTGGCTTTAACAGAGTTATGAACACAGCAAGATCAGAGTGTTGTAAAGCCACCTTCCAAAGAAGAGGACCCGCGTCTACGGCTGAAGACACTAAATTTAAAACATCCACCCAAACCTCCGTATGTCTCTCTTACCATTCAGTGGAGGGAAACCAGCATCAAAGCATTCTTATCCAGAGACATGTCTCGGTTATGAAGCTCAGAGGAAGCCGACACGTCGGGTGTTTGCGAGTTAAGTAACTGTTTTCTGATCAGTGTCCACCGCGCTAGTGACTCGGGCAGCTGGTTTGACCTGGGTTTTACCGGCTTTTAGAAATATGAACTCACTGTCTTTATGTAGGAGTACACGGCCGACCTTCCCACTATGCAGGTACTGATACTTGTAGTACTTGTATAGTTTTTCATTGCCGAACTGTCCTAACTACCTTCTAACCATCTTCCAAGAGTACAAAGTAATTAAAAACGTCGCCGTAGGTAACCTCAGGCCACCTTTTCATATCATCCACCCACTGTGTTATTAACCTCGGATGAGACAGGGTTGTCCCATTCGAAATTTCTATTGTCTCTCTGGTCTCCTCCCATATAACTGTATTCATTTTGGTTAGCTGACCAGAAGTTCTAACACAAAGGCAGAAGAAACACATGCTTGAAAGTGGGTGTGGCGAAATACGGTGAATATGGAACTATTGTCTTTACTAGAAAAGCCAAGAGGACAAATCAGAGAACACAAGTTTTCTCTGGCAGCTGAGTTTAAGGCAGGGGTGTCAAACTGATTTTCACTGAGGGCCACATTGGCCTAATGGCTGTCCTCAAAGGGCCATGTCTAACTTATAAATGTAACAAAATTTTATCTAAAATGAATGTAACTACTCCTTAATGTTAAATAACACTAAATGTATTACTTATTCAATTAAAACATTACAGTTACATGGAAAAATATGTTTGCTTGTTGCTCTGTTATAACATAAATTCTTTTAATTTGTCATGTTTGAAATCCACAAACTCCATCAATCAAGGATCAAACTATTAAATAAAAAAAAATAAAAAATATCATCAAACACAAGTTGTAATATTAACTTTGATCAAAACGTTTGACATACTGAAATGAGGCTTCATTAGTATCAAATCAAAAACTGTGAGCTGCTAAGAACATGTGTGACAGATAAAAAAAAACTAATGAGATGCTTTGATTACAATAAACACATAAAACCTGCAAACACTAAATACATTACAACAGCAACTACACATATCTGTGCTTCATCAACAGCTAATGAAAAAGCTGTGTAGCTGCGTGACTCCTCGGTCAGCTAGTTCTTACCTCGGTCAGCGATGGTGTTTCTTGACAAACTAACATTTTTAAAAGTTTGAATCTAGTCGGGACACACCTGC
The DNA here is from genome assembly GCA_021613375.1 of Megaleporinus macrocephalus. Taxonomy (NCBI): domain Eukaryota; kingdom Metazoa; phylum Chordata; class Actinopteri; order Characiformes; family Anostomidae; genus Megaleporinus; species Megaleporinus macrocephalus. The sequence continues at coordinate 43,682,477 of CM038705.1, forward strand.
TCACAGACCTTCAGCATGCACTGCTTCCAAACGTTCCCTCTGAAAAACACTTTGAAGCACGGGCGATTTCTTCAGCCACAGTAAAGCTAGCTTTCACTGCCGCATTGTTTTTGGCTTTCCTGAACAGATTCTGCTGCGACTTCAGTTTAACTTTTAATTCTTGTGCAATCAGTTGCTTTTCTTGAAGGTTAGCTTTGCCGTACTGAGCTCCGTGCTTGGAGTTAAAGTGCCGGCGTAGATTGTCTCTTTAATAACCGACTTCGTAACACAAAAGTCATACCGGTCTTTCACCTTGAAGCACGAACATGTATTCACCTTCCCATCTTTGTTGAAACAGCCGTCCATCTGCATCAACTTTTCTTTTTCTGGACATTATGGGATCGGCCGCGTTATCACAACAATGACTACACTGTCGTCTAGTGGCAGTAAGCCGTAACACAATCGACTTGCATTGTGGGAAATGTAGTTTTTGGTTAAAGCACCCTTCTTACCTATTTATTTTTAGACACTAAGACCTTTCAAGCTCTCGCGGGGCACATAAAAGGACGTGACGGGCCACATTTGGCCCGCGGGCCTTGAGTTTGACACGTGGTTTAAGAGAACATGTGCAAATCTTAAGAACTGATTGCCTGCTTGGCTTAAAAGGGTTAAGGCTGCAAGGTTTTTTTTGCTAAATTTCCTTCGGGATAAATAAAGTATCTATCTATCCATCTATCTATCTAGGTAAAAGGTCCACCTTAAGAGCTCTTTCACCAAAGACAAAAAAACGAAGACAACTAACAAGACATCGAGCTTCACACTTCAGAAGTTCTGAGACAGTTTTAAAGACGCCGACTCACTTCACTCTTCAACCTAATGATAACAGAGCTATTGGATATGTGTTGATCCTGAGCGCAGCAGCCCAGACTAAGCTAAGCGACTAAGCTAATGTTGTTTTGACTGGATGTCGTGTCTTCATGTATGTAGCGCTAATGAATGTGCTGCGCTTTTAAAAAACAGTGCTACAACAAGCATCTTTCTCTTTACCAGGTCACAGCATGCAGTGTTTTTTCTTTAATTAAGGTGAAAACTAATTCCAGACGCTGTTATTCTGAACTTGTTCCCAATTTTTTAAATCAGTTTCAGTTACTTCATAAATAAATTCACGTTTAAATCTGACTTTTACAAGTGTGCTCAAAGAGTCATTGAAGAGAACATGTAGTGCTGTTTCTGATCCATTCACACCAGCACAACACACACTAAAACATCACCACCACGTGTCACCCTGTTACATCACTGTGCCATCCAGACGCACCAGCACTGAGATAGGATGGGACTGTTTCAGTTCACGCCCACTTTACATACAGGCTCAGTCAGTGACTGCTTCAGTCAGAGACTGCCTTCTAAAGCTTTGCTATCCAGATTTCAAACAGAGACTCCTTTCTTTGATATTTAGTTTATTCAACTGTAAATACTGTTTGACCAGAGGAGGACGGGTCTCCCCTTGTGAGTTTTGGTTCCTCCCAAGGTTTCTTCCTCCAGTCTGAGGGAGTTGCCACTATTGCCTCTGGCTTGCTCACTGGGGGATATATGTTGTAACTGTCTGTTTTCAAAACTTCTGTTAAGCTGCTTTGAGTCAACATTGTTGTAAAAAGTGCGATACAAATAAAATTAAATTGAATTTAATTGAATCAGATCACTCAACAGGACCCACCCCATCTAGCCACTGCAGAGAGATATCAGCATGTAAACCAAATAAAAAAAATGGACCCCAAATCTGCTCAAAATCAATTAAAAACATGACACCCTGATGTTAATCATTTATATTTACTCAATGATAAACAATATAATAAGACACAATCTAACTGATTGCACAATTTGTTTGGAAAACACTCTAGTCTAACAATTTCTTTACGAAGGTACTTTAACAGTTAGTCTGCATAAAATAAAATGAAAGTAAAAGTACATTTTGATTTCAAACAATGGCCAAATTTATAAAGATATCCAAATTGTGTTAGCAGTGACATGACAAGTAATGAGTCTCATGTAAATTAAAACTGAACAAAATACTAAAACTCGTATTGCCCTTATTTTGTTTATCCATCCATCCATTATCTTCCACTTTATCCCGCTAGTCGCGGTCTAAGTTTAGCACTTAATTTTAAGCCTAACCTAACTCTCAACGCAAAACCTAGTCCTAACCTTAACCTCATCCCAAAACCTAATTTTTACCTTAACTTCAACCCAAAACCTAATCCTAACCTTAACCTCAACCCAAAACCTAATCCTAACCTTAACCTCAACCCAAAACCTAATTCTAACCCTAAGATTAACTTCATTCCAAAAACCTAACACTAACCTTAACCTCAGCTCAAAACCTAATCTCAACCCTAACCTTAACCCCAACCCCTCTGACATGTCAAGTAATGGTATATCTGAGTCTCATGTAAATAAAAATTGACCAAAATACTAAAAACTCTTATTGCCCTTATTTTGTCCATCCATCCATTTATTATCTTTCACTTCATCCCACTAGTCTGGGTCATGGGGGGGCTGGACAAGTACACCATGGTACACCATGGACAGGTCGCCAGTCCATCGCATGGCCAACACAATTTAGAGTGAGTGATCAACCTAACATTTATGTGTTTGGACTGTGGAAGGAAACTGGAGTACCTGGAGGAAACCCACTCAAGCACAGGGAGAACAAACACACTCCACACAGAACCACCCAGACCGGGAATCCAACCCGGATCACCTTACTGTGAGGAGACAGTGCTGACCACTACACCACCGTACTGACCACCACACTATCATACTAACCGCTACACCACCATACTAACCACTACACCACCTTACTAACCACTACACCACCATGATAACCACTACACCGCCGTACTAACCACTACACCACCGTACTAACCTCTACACCACCATACTAACCACTACACCACCGTACTAACCACTACACCACCATACTAACCACTACACCACCGTACTTACCACTACACCACCGTACTAACCACTACACCACCGTACTAACCACTACACCACCGTACTAACCACTACACCACCGTATTAACCACAACACCACCGTACAAACCACTACACCACCGTACCTAGCACTACCCCACCGTATTGACCACTACGCCACCATACTAACCACTACACCACCATACTAACCACTACACCACCGTACTAACCACTACACCACCGTACTAACCACTACACCACCATACTAACCACTACACCACTGTACTAACCACCACACCACCGTACTAACCACTACACCACTATACTAACCACTACACCACTATACTAACCACTACACGACCATACTAACCTCTACACCACCATACTAACCACTACACCACTATACTAACCACTACACCACCATACTAACCACTACACCACCGTACTAACCACTACACCACTATACTAACCACTACACCACCGTACTAACCACTACACCACCATACTAACCACTACACCACCGTGTTAACCACCACACCACCGTACTAACCACTACACCACCATACTGACCACTACACCACCATACTAACCACTACACCACCATACTAACCACTACACCATCATACTAACCTCTACACCATCATACTAACCACCACACCACCGTACTAGCCACTACACTACCATACTGACCACTACACCACCATACTAACCACTACACCACCATACTAACCACTACACCATCATACTAACCTCTACACCAGCATACTAACCACTACACCACTATACTAACCACTACACCATCATACTAACCACTACACCATCATACTAACCTCTACACCATCATACTAACCACTACACCATCATACTAATCACTACACCGCTGTGCCGCACCTTAACTGTTTTGTAATAATTTAACATAAAGGTACCAAAAATGAGGTGCATTTCACTCCATAAAGAACGTTTGCAATGTTTTGTAAATAAAATGTGTGAGTATATCTTTTTTATATAAAGGATCCCCTACACAGTGTAATGGAAATACAGTATATAAACTTATATAAACTGTGTCAAGAACAATTTGGTACCTTTTATTTTTAAGAATTTATGTTTAATTATGTATAATGGGTGCTGGACTGCATGAGAAAAAGCCTATGAAAAAATAAATGAACAAATGACTTCTTCAAAACATCTGAAGCTGTATTGCAGAGATGATGGCTTAGGCTTAGGGAACGAGAGTCAAATTCAGCTGAAGATGGTAGAATAACTAAGGATAAAGCTTATGGGAAAAGTGCATGCGGCTGCAGTTCTGGCCGGTGCGCTGAAGGCAGCAGCAGAAGTGCTGACGGTTAGACTCAGAATGCGGGGACGCTTATTGGGGAAGACATTTCAAGCTCTACAAACATTAGTCTGAAGGTTCTGACAGATGTTTTGTAAATGCTACATTCTAGAGAATGTATAGGCTAAATGAATAAAGTATGCAGACCTCATTACATGCACATGCAGCCTGGTGAATATTTGGAGAGTTCAATGTGCTAGATGAGGGGTTAACCCTTACCTTGAGTACTGAGATAAACATTTTACTATATGGTTGTGGTTTTACTAGATTGATTTGCATTACATATTTGTAAACATATTTACATATTAATTAGTTATATTGCAAAGTACTTGTGCATTCTTTATGTGAGATTTTGTCCTGTTCTGAGGTTAATACAGCAAAAATATGATGTTACACAAAGGAAAGTATTTTTCTTTCTGCAAAACACCAAAATATAATATTTCATTAAATCAAAGAGATTGAAAGAAATTAAAATGGAATTTAATCAGGTTAAAATTAAAACTAAAATGAAATCATAAAAGATAAAAGGCAAAATAATAAGGAAAACAATTAATATTTAATTAATAAGCTAAATAAATAAAACATACGATTTAAATATAAAACTAACTACATTCAAAACTAAAATTTAAAACAGTCCAATTAAAAGATTATAAAAATAAGTAAAAAAAAACTGTAATAGAACTAATACAAATAAAGCAAAATAAAGCAAAAAACAAATGAAAATAGTACTAATAAAGTAGTCATACAAATAAAACTAAAACAGTAAAAGTAAAACTCAACTAAAACAGTTACAGACTGTTTACATTTAAATCAAGGTAAATATATACATGGTTTTGAAAGCCTGAACAATTTCAGGCCGAAAATGAATGGGACTCTATGGGGAAAAAAGAGTGATGAAAAAAACAACAAACAGATGAATGCAGGTCGAACCAACACTATAGTTGTGGTCGGGGATCTGCCCTGAGTCAGTCTATGTGAGACAGTGTCTGTCAGTCGAGCAGAAGTCCAGTAGATTGGCGTGCACTTTTCTATCCTATTCATTCTCTATGGGAATAGGTGTAGTTGTTGCATAGGTGTTGGATAGAATGAATGGGAAATTTTCCTGCTGATTTAAAGTACTTCTGCTCAACCAACAGACACCATTTCAGATAAACGGACTCAGAGCAGACCCTCAACCACGACAGCAGTGTTGGTTTGACCCGCACTCGTGCATTTGCCGATTTTTTCCATCCCTCTTTTTCCCCCATAGAGTCCCATTCATTTTTGGGCACACCCAAACAACATGGCTTCGTTTAATGTACAGCCTCCAAACTGCATGTACTCACTCAGGGCAGGTCCCCAAGGTCGAATCCACAGATATGCTGACCTGCACTTGTCTATTTGCTGTTTATTTGTCTTACTTTCCTCCCATTGAGTCCCATTCATTTTCAAGCCCACACAAACATTATCCCTTGTTCCTGGTTTGGGAAAAATGCAATTTTCTAGTTGTTAAAAAATATGTAAAAAATGACAAACATTGTGTGTTTGAATGAGTGCAAACTGAATTTACACATATGTATTTACATAAACTACCATCGTCCGTCTGTAAGAGTGAAAATATCACCAGTGGTCACATTGTTAAGGTGTATTTACTCAGTTATTACTGTCGCCTGGGCCCAGAAAAAGTCTATGCCTTCAAATATGTTGGAAACAAATCAAATTTCACGCCACTGAAAACAATGCTGGGTCCAGATGCTTTTGCACAAGCCAGAATAATTAGAATGAAAACTAGAATGAGAAGCTTGACGCGTTCACAGAGCTGCATGCTGAAACTAAGAAAGCTGCTGTGTAGAAAGTAGCAAAGCCAGGCTTCCCCCAGAGGCCTTCGACTATCTCACATACACAGATGCAAAACAGGTGTGCGCTCCATCCCTCCATCCTCTGATATTTATCTGTGCAGTCCTTTTAATAAACCAAAGGACAAACGGTAATAAGGGGGGGGACGAGACTGTCCATAATTTGTCAAACGCACATCATGTTCCTTGCGAGGGGGCTGCTGTAACATATGGCCGATGGCAGCGTGACAAGCGCTGTCTGTGAGTGGTTGAGTTTGATGTGTTTGGAGAATGCGGTTTCTCTTAGGTCCCTCGTGACACGCACACGCACAGCTGTTAAGCTAATTTCCCTTCCCCCTATGGACTCATTCCTCCCTCAAAAAGCTCCTCCCCATCCTCTCCGAATCTCCCTCCACGGCACGTTTATTCCCTCCATTCCTCGTTTCATCTGGAAACGATAGAGCCCGCGCTGCTCTTAGACCCATTACCGATGTGCTCCGGCCATGTGTGAACCCCCTGTCTGCTCACTATCTGCAGCCAGCTCCCCCCACCCTGTCCACCCAAACCACACACACACACACAAACTTCTATTGCATGAGCAATTTCTTTAACTTTCCCCAGCAAGAAGGAAATATATAAAGATTTAGTGATATTTCAGACTAGGGGACAAACTTATATCCTCATAAAGCACATATCAAGTGTCAACACATCTATAACTGTTTATTAAAGCAAAACATTACAGGCAGAAATAACCATTTTGATCATATTTATTTTAATTTTCTTTTAATTGTAACTATATTGTGTTTGTTCTTAAACTGTCATTACAAAACATATTAAGAGACACTCAACAATAGCCAAAAACAAATTTACTAATTTCTGTAATCAATACTTAACAAATTTAAGTAACTGTTGTCCTAACAACAATATTCAATGACTTTGTGTGGTAAGGCAATAGGTGTTGCCCATCAACAGAGGGTACGGGAGTGTGTATGGAAGTACTTACTCTTACTGTCTGTTCTTTAGCTGAAGGAACCAGTAGAGGGAGGCTGTAGGGATAGAGCTCACCCTTAAAGTGTGCCATAGGGCCCACAGTCAACTCAGGGGGCAGATGTCAAGGGTAAGAGGAGTGTAGGAGGATGTATGTGTGCACAGTTTCCTTATGTTCTGTTTTGTTATGTTGTTGTTGCTCTTTCTTTCTGTTTAAAGTGTAAACCCATCCTTGTAGGACGGTCCCACCAGTAGCGAACCATGACCCTTAAGCCTCGGCCCTTCAAGAAACAAAAAATTAGATGACCGAAATGCAACAAACAATAACATCTGTACAACATAGACAACTTCTTAAGCAAATTAAGGTTCCTCCTTATAAATAACCGAACATCACACAGCTCCGTTTGCACTTCAGAGGAATATGTAGACGACGCGCCCGAGGCGTCACATTAATGTCAAAACTTGAGCACGCAAAAACGTGAGGTGAAAGATTTAAAGCTGCACGTTGTAACATTTCACACATGTAAATGTTTCACTCATGAGCATAAATGTGAAACTCGCGAGCACAGAAAGAGGAACTGCACACGCAATTTTCATAAACACGCTCAAGCTGTCTTTTCTCCTCCTTTAATGCTTGTTTGCTCTCGCGATTTGATTCTTTTCCTCACGCGCAAAGTGCAATACTGCCGGCTGCTCTCTGTACATGAAAGAAATATTTGCACTCGAGTTTTCAGAAAAGTAGACCTGTTTCATTATGTCATTTTCTTAAATGCAGCTTTACATTACTCAAACAACAACAACAGCGCAGGCACAATCAAACCAACAATGTAAAATAACTCATCCACTCATCAACAAGGAATTACTTAAAAAAGGAAGGCCAAGACCTGCTCTCAGCCCCAAACAGCAAGCAATCCCAGCAGTACAGCTTCTGCTCCCTGATCGAGCCTGTAATCCAGGGGTATTGCGAGTAATTGCTGGAGTTGAAATGCCTCTCAAAAGCCCTCGTTTTCTGCACCAAATTAAGCTCTGGTGTATGTTGTGTTTTGCCGATTAACTCTAACTTCTTATTAAAAGTTAATCTAGAAAATGGTACGGTGGTAGCCTAGCGCTAGCTATCTGTTTCTCTAGCTAGCAATTTTACTGTCATTTGAAATTGGTATTGCGCTGAATTATAACTGACTGGCCCCCTCTGTACATGAACAGCAGGACCACTAAGAATATTTTATTTACTATTTTTTAAGAATATTTTAGGCCGTCTGAGAGGGCGTAGAGGGCCATGACGGTTCCCCACTGGATCCCGCCATAGGTTGCAATGGTTTCAACCAGGGGTGGGGCCTGTCCCACAAGATGGAGAGAAAGCCAGTACTCACGGAGCTAGCTAGAGTGTACTGACCTCTAGCTGTGATGGAGCTGTAGAAAAGATAGTCAAATGTAGTAGTTCTATGGTTTTGCAACCAGGGACTTATATTACCTAGACTGAATGCAAGTCAGGCCATTTTAATTTAAGTTCCATTTTATTTTCATCATATTAAGGTTAATTCCTAATCATATTCTATACACCTTTCTTGATTAAACAATAAACCAACCACCCACCAGTCACCTCATTACATACACCTCCTTGTTTCTACAATAGTTTCTCCTTGTTTCTAAAGCTCCACTGACCATATATGAGCACTTTGTAGTTCTATAATTACAGTTCCTCTGGTCGCTGGTGAGAGTGGATCAGACACAGCAGTGCTAATATAATTTCTTAATTTGTTCTTCTTTTGTTACTGCATTATGAAAATATTGGTCTTGCCCACTTGCCCAATTTACATACATTTAGTACATACGGGTTTGATTCCGCAGTTATATAAATTGTTAATGACTTGATAAGTCAACTACCATAATTATACCACCTTCAAATGTGGTATATGCAAAATAGTATGCTGCATAATACATAGATAGAGGAGTACAATCCACAAGTCATTGCATAACTATGTAGTCTATTAATTACCAGCTACTGGTTTGATAAAGCTCAATAAAAGAGAATTACTCTGGAAAAGCCTAATTCACCTTGATTAACAGTGTATTTATTACCAAAGACCGAATGGGAAAGTCATATAGAGTGTGATCTCTAAACTTAACCATCAGGCTTGGGTTTCTTCTTTTCATTCATAATTATCTCGCTCTTGTAGTCGACAAGTCGGAAAACACGGCAGAGGAGAGACAAAGACAGAAAAGAGGAAACGTATCAGGCGGCTCTAAGCTGAATCATATGAGCTTAATTAAACCGTGGGAACATTTACATAGAGCATGAATAAAATATCAGGCCCTTGCAAAAACAGGTTTTCTTTGAGAAAGACAAGTTATGGAGATTTATTAACACTTTAAGAACTCGCCGAATTTCATTATTTTACATCTCTATTAAGATCTTTACAGGCATACATAATGAAAGGCCTAATAAAAGATTTAATAAATGGACTTCTGTTTAAAGTCAAATGGATTTGGCAGAGGAGGAGGGGAGAGAGAGAGAAAAGAGCGGCAAGTCTATTATATGTGCAGAATGCGGAGGGCTGTCAAAAATGGATTAAGTACTCCACGTAAAAATGAATTCAGTTTCAATTAAAAGAGGGAGACGTCAGCCTATTGCAAGTCCCTCGGCTGGAAAAAAAGAAAGGAAGAAAAAAGAAAACGGCGGGGTGCACTGAGGGGGACCTGTGTCAGGTAATATGTAAATTACATTCATTACAAGTCAGTACTTCTCTCAGGTTTTACATGTAAAAACCCAGACAGTGGGCTCAAAACAAAGCTCCAACATAAGCACACGCTAGTGCATTGAAACATGGAGTGAGTCAAAATGCAAGATATATGATAATAACTAATAGCTGTAGGTATGAACTGCTGGTACAAGAGTAACGACAAGTCAAAGCAAAGGTTCCTTGTTAAACATGTTGTCTTTGAAAACTGGTTGTAATGTGGAAGTAGGCAGGAGTGGTGGATACATACACAGGTGTTTATTAAAGTTCATGCTTAACACAAGAACAGAGATACAAAAATAACAAAACCTGATACTGTCAGAGCAACGTCACATATGAACAATGCTAGACAATGACTGGGAGAAAACCAGTGCTTGATTTGTGCTGGATCTGGCCGGAACAGGATCCGGCGCCTCTCATATTTTGAGCACCTGCGTTCCAGAACTGATTTATGTAGATCCAGCACCTCTGTGACGTTTTTTTCAAAAAAATAAAATAAAATAAGGAATGTTAGCTGTTTGTGTGTAATATCGTTTTTGAAAAACGACCAGCTCAAAGAGCATTGTAGATGGTAATTGAAGTTCTGGCGTATTAAAGTTATGGTCACATTTTGTGTGTTCATGCATGAGAGCTAGTCGACAACTAGGTTTGCCTCGTGAAACCCATCTCTTAAACCCACTGCAACAGTTTTAACATCAATATCTCACATACTATTAGATTTATTTACTGACTGAAATCATACTGACATTTTTTTTTAATTAACAGACCTCCATTACCAACACAATCAAACACAGATTAGATGAACAAATAAATGAACTAGAGATGGAAGGATTGATCGGCTATGTATCGGTATCGGCCAATTTGTAATCAAAATATGTGATCGGTGATCGGCCGATATTTCTCCTATTTAGAGCTGATCCTGAGAGCCGATAGATGGCGTTAAACAAATGAGCCTAATTTCTGTATTTCCAGCTAGTGTTTCATCCGGGAACAGGAGAACCACCTCCCTGCAATTCCTATCTGAACCACTAGGTGGAAAAACACACCCTTTCATTTTTGACAGACTGACTAAAGCAGCGACGTCGCAGAAAAAAAATTGCGCTGAAAGTAAGCATGTTCGTCTGGCAGTGTTTACCGTATGTGACAGACTCATCCAGGGCATTTTTAAATGTGTAAAATCAGTGTGTCTCGTTGAGGAACCAAAACAAAGACACTTAACACTACTAATCTGATACGACACTGTACGCAGCTGAATACAGTGAGTATCAGCAAACAGCAGAGCTAGCACGCACAGCTACCACAAAACTAATAACCCAGAACACCATACAGACCAGATCTGACCGGTACTAACAGAACAGCAGCAACAATTCAAGATCTACATTTAATGATTACAGATTGTTGTTTAAAATAACCAGAGTCTGCGTTTAATGACTGCAGTTTTTACTGCATTTATTTAATTAGCTTTTTTAGTTTGAAATTAAGGGTCTAAATTGAATGATTGCAGTATTGGGATATTTGTTTGCTGTGAATTTTGTTTAAAATATTATGCTGTTTCACATTATGCTGTTTCACAGCTTGTTAAAATGGTAATAAACCAGTTTTAACCATGTTTCATGACTTGCTTACACTAAAATAACTACATGTAGCCCTGCCGTGGCGTATACTCCGCCCTCGATCGGAATCAGCCTCAAAAACACTGATCGGCCCATCTCTAGAATGAACCACAGAAAATTTAATTAATGTGTTTTTATGCATGTGTGTGGCAGGGTTTATTCCCATGCTGACAACGTTGCAAGAGACCATCAAAAAAAGTTGAAATGACAATAAATGTTTTGGCCAGCAGGGGGCTTCGTGTGCACATAAAGCTTCGAGAAATTAACCTTTTTTTGAACCAGCTGGAGGAAAAGCTTCAGTGCTTCAAAGGGCTTCATCTGACCTTCACTAATGGAGACTGTGGACACGATGGTAATTTGAATAATAAGAAGGTGAGGCAGTGTTTTCAGCTGTTTCTTCATATATGTATTGTTGTATCGTGCAACGTGAAAGGTTTTTTTTGTTTGGATTATTTGTAGGACACCATTTTCTAGGAAAAGCTGTTCCTCCGGTGGCATCTCTAAGTTTTTATGGTTGCAGCTCCTCACTGCAGTCATTAGAGCTAGGTTTATCTTGTTGCATAGTATCCTAGCACTGTTGTGTCTATGCGTTCCAGGACCCTGCATCACTCGTTGGATCACCCCACCTTTAGTGTTCCATTACCTGATGTTTTACAAATTAAGCACTGGAGCAAACAGAGAATAAAAGAAGACACAGGGGACTAGGAACACCTGGGACAGGGAGAAAACACAAACAAGGAGCAGGTGATGGGTGTGACAATAGGGCGGAGACAAGGAGGAGCTAAGGAACCGAAAGCAAACAAGCACATGGAAACTGACAGGGAGGTAAACCAAAGACAGACACAGACAGGAGAAGAAGCATACCATGATACTGGTAGGGATAACACTGAGCTGCTTTCAACTCAGCTCATTCTAACAAACTATGGCAGCCAAGTAGTATAAGTACAACATAGTTTGGAGAGTAAATGATAGACCACTCGCAAGGCCAAATCAACACACTTATCAATCAACAAGCTCCTCATAAGCTTGTCATGGGACAAGGAACAACACAAAAATACACAGAGCATGAGGTCATAAGGACTAGGCTTGAGGATTGAGGATTGAGAACACCTGGTCTATTAGGTTCCAATGTAGTGTGTAGGAAATAGCACATAGTAAAACTACTACAAGCAAAACTCTTAGAACAGGACACCACAGCCGGAGAAGGAGGAATGTAATTATCAGCTTTTAATTTATACATTTAATAAGACTGTACAATGTGGAACACATTCTAACACTGATGACATGCAAGATTCTGAAGATCTGTATTCAACCAATCACGTACAGAAATTCTCTTGTTTTATCTGCAGTTGGCCAGGGTTGGTACCAGCAACGGAATAAAAAGACTTCCATAGTTCACGCTTCCAGTTTTTATATGTTAAAGTTTAAAATACTAAGATTCAATTCATGCAAAGCCATTTTATTATCCTTATTCACAGCCATTGCCATAGTCAACATAAACACTGAACTAGCAAACACTAGCAAATCTGCAAGGGAAGCGTTTCACTGTGGCTCTGCTGTGTCTGTAAGGTTAAGTAGGATTGGTACCTGTAATGGCACACTTCCGTAGTTCACTTTTTATATATCTTTTTACGCATCAAACCATCCAGCAATATGGTTAGAAAGCCTGAAATCTCAAGATTCAATTCCCCCAAAAGGGTTCGGCTGTGGCTCCCTTGTGTCTGTAAGGTTAAGTAGGCTAGTGAACTAAGAGGAAACTGACTGGTTCAGAGATACATCCTGACCTCTGTTACTCTGTATCTGTAATTATTATAACTCACAACAGTAGCCCGCACTATGTAAGTACAGTACCCCCTTTTAATTTGTCCATGTCACTACAGGCAAAAACATGCTTAAGGGGTGAAACAAAAATAAGTGCTAATACTGTGCAGGCCCAGTACAACCCCCCTCAATTTTATTTGAGTGACATCATGTTAAACAAAACATAAACTACACAGCTACTCTCCTCACAAGGGACACCAACTATCATGTGAGGCATTAACAGTCATGTGGAGTTGCAATAATAAAGCAGAAAGGAATACATGATCACTACAAAAAATATATATCTTGCTACAAAGTAATATACTGTTTTTTGGGGCAGCCATGGCAATCGTTTTATTTCAATAAGAACAGATGTAAATAATCATAAATACAATACAAAGTAACATGAATATCTTATTGTGAAAGAAGTAGATCATATCTTGAGCTCCAGTTTCAAGAACAAAGTGTAGTTCCAGATTTCTCCTGGACACCCCAGACATTGTATGAATGTATTCAGTTCCTTCAGCAGCAATCTTGATTTAGCTTAATGAAGTACTGAGCAGTCAAAGCAGATATTAGATGAGAACTGTAAATAACACTGGGTTGTTTCCACAAGGAGAAGCTTGGAAAGGGTTAAATAAACACACTTGTGTATGTTGAATCACTATTTACTCTATTAATACTATTGGAGTATTTAAAAAAAGGTGTTTTGCTGAGAAAATAAAAGCTGCCTCTTGAGAAAAATACCTATTTAAATGTAATAATGTACAGAAGCAGCCCAAAAACATGCTCTTTGGCAGGTTCCCCATCACTTTCATCTATTGGACCACCGACGTGCAGCACCCCCTAGGTAGAGGAGAAGGGAGCTAAATTTGGAATGTACTAATCTATTTAATCACAACTTATCATTATTGATCCAGCGTTAAAAAAGCTATTTACGGGGCAAAGGGGCCCTCGGGTGCTGCAGAGGGATGAGCCTCCTTGTGCTATGTCATTTATTTCCCATTCTCAGGCCTAGCCTGCGGGCCCGGCTCTCTGGGAGATAACAAATAATATATGTGTGGGCTTCTGCTGAAGGATGGAGCTGGGTGACACAGAGTGGAGGTCTTCTGCATGCGGCATTCTCTCTCTCTCTCCCTCCCTCCCTCCCTCCCTCTACATCCTTAGTAATTAAAGCCCAAATCATGATATGCCAGGCCACATCCTCAGCAATGCTTTATCTCCAGGAAGACATCTGGGCTTATCCCCAATGTATTGATCTATGCTGGCAAGAGTGGGGAGCTTGTTTTCATGCCTGAAGTGAGGAGAGGGTCCGTACTAGGACAGAGACAGGTCTTCATCTTATGTTATGTTGAATTACTATATGACGGGCCAGGGTGGGGTTGGGGTTTTATTCTTCTGTAACTGTAGTGAGAGGCTGGTGGTGAATGGATGCAAGTTTGAGACTTTTATTTTAAAAATAAGTTGGTGAAGGGAAAAAAAGAACACACAGAAATTCAGTAGCACAATGCATGATCACAAACACAAGACCTGAAAAAAAAATATGTAAAACACATATACAGGAGAGGAGTAAGGAAGACATAAGAGGGAATTTGGACTGCTGGCGTCATCAGGTTGCATCAATGTAACGTTATTTTCCAGGTTCTAATGTATTCCATCATGACTATAGATTTACTGTCAAATATCTAATTCTGTAGTTGCTTCCATGTTTCAGTTTAATCAATAAAACTACTGGGTAAAGTATCGTTAGGCCTTATTTCTTGAGCATGAGCTTTATTTACTGGAGCTTGTGGTTATATTAACATTCTGTGAGGTTTATTTTTCATATTCTTACTTCTGTTAGGCGAGATGTCCGAACTTTTAGCCCTCAGACCGCGACGAAGACGAGCTGCGGTTCCAAACAAACCGCTATGCATTATGGTACGTTAGCCTACAAGTCGTGTACATTGGCTGTCCACTGTTTTTGCGGTGCCATGTGGGGAAAAACATAGTGAATATATAGGGAATCTAACTGTCCACTGAGAATTCAGACATCACTACACCACGATCGACACCGTGAATAGAACCCTAAACTGTAAATAGGATACATTACAGGACCCATGTATTCATATTAAAACCTGAATTTGTTCTCCCTCGTCAACTCATGATCCAGATTATTACGGCTGAAAAATGATAGCCATGCACGTCTCTCCAAAATAGCAACTTTACAGGAGAAGTAAAAAAAATGTTCTTTACATTCAATGTAAGTCAATGGAACCAGAATTTTTTTCCAAGCTACTTCGATGCATGTCTATATTTTCATTGATCATTATGAAATTCTGAGACAATATCAACGGCAGCTGTTGCGTTCTAATGATGCCAAAAAATAAAAATCCACAAAAGTGGAGAAACATGTTGGTCGGCGGTATTTGACGTGTGTCACGGCACGAAGCTTTCAAGAAATATGGCTCGGGTTAGGAATCAACTCGTTTATACTTCAACGTGCTTCACTGAATTTTCATCACTTGCATTTCTCAATCAGCCAGAGTAATTAAAATAGTCTGGAGAGTCATAATTTCCAGCGTCCTAAGTGCCATACCTGTTCCATTTGCACGAGAAGTGCATATTAACCTTGTCATCATTAAATCCTTAACATGGAAATGAAGTCACCTGACTTGGCTTCATTTCAATATGATTGTGACACATGACATCTGCAGCGAATACGTTAATTTCTCTTGAAGTCTATGGACACCCCTGGTGATTTTACAGGTGATTTCACCTGAAAATATAAAAACATGACTTAAAATAAAATTAGCTGCTTAATTTGCTTAAAAATAGACGATTTTATTAAATTGACAGAAAAAACCTGAGCTCGCTACGGAAACTCCTGAACGGTACCATGTGACATCACTGGTGGATAACAGGGAACAGCGCCACCGCACAACAGAGAGACATTTGCAGCTATGATAGCTTCAACTCTTCTGGGAAGGCTTTGGACACGGTTTAGGAGTGTGTTTATGGGAATGTTTGACCGTTCTTCCAGAAGCATATTTGTGAGGTCAGACACTGATGTTGGACAAGAAGACCTGGCTCACAGTCTCCGCTCTAATTCATCCCAATGGTGTTCTATGAGGTTAAGGGCCGGACTCTGTGCAGGCAAGTCAAGTTCTTCCACACCAAACTCGCTCCTCCATGTCTTTATGGATCTTGCTCTAGAGTCCAGTGGCGGTGTGCTTTACACCAATGCATCCAACACTTTGCTTTGTGCTTGGTGATGTGAGGCTTGGATGCAGCTGCTTGGCCATCTATTCTATGAAGCTCTCTACGCACTGTTCTTGAGCTGAGGCCACATGAAGTTAGGAGGTCTATAGCGATTGGCTCTTCAGAAAGTTGGTGACCTCTATGCATTATGCACCTCCGCATGCGTTGACCCCTCTCTGTCATTTTACATGGTTACCACTTTGTGGTGGTGTTGCTGTCGTTCCTAATTGCTTCCACTTTGTTATAATATCACTGACAGAATATTTAGAAATCTTATCTTATGATGCAACGTTTATACACCACACAGTTGACCACCACATTGTTACTTGTCAAGAACTTCACTCATTATTGTGTTTACTGCTCCATTTCATTGGATACATATTCTTAAATGAGCTTTCAACATGATAGATCAGAGGTTAGAATACGCCATTAGGGCAGCAGCTATTTCTTCGTCCTCTCATGTTGGACTGATTAGACTTGATGTTACAGACCCACTATCATCTTCTGAGGTACAAAGTGGTATTGCAAGAGCTGGCTGGCTATCGTGCTAACTTCAGTAGATATCTGTACAAATCCATACATAGATATCTTTGACTGGCCACCAAAACTGGTATTTCCTCACATTCGGTTTATCATTTTAGTTAATTAGTAATTTTTATTTCTAATCTTTAGGAATATTTTAAACTACAAAGTTTATTTAATCTGCATGGCACCGTCACGGTTGCATGGGACGAGGAGGCAGGATGGAAGTTTATTACGAAACACAAACAAAATATACTAATAAAAAAAAAAGAAACTATAAACACTGACAAAGTAACAAAAGGAAACTAAGACAAGTTAAACATTAAACCAAAATTAAGGAACAGGCAACACTATACTCACTAATATGGACCAGCACAGCGCAAGACAAAACACCAAGCACAGACTAACCAGACAACCAGGGATAAATACAGGAACTAACAATGAACACCTGGGGCTAACAAGGGGGAGACAACACGAAGCAGGTGGGGGGCGGAGACAAGGATCACATGACAGAACAGATCCACATGGTGTGGAATGTAAACACAAGCACATGGGACAGACAAGGGAATGTAAACAAAGACAGACAGACAGACAGACAGTCAAGAGATAGGGCAGACGTGACAGGCACATTTAAGGAAACAGAGTTTATTAAAAGGGTTTGAAACTTTTTTCAAATAATTCAAGAAGTCAGTAAAATATTATTTAAGTTATTATTTAATGTTTCTATCAGCTACTGTTTTGTGCAGACTTTTGAAGACGATCTCATATCCTAATAATAGGATATTCTAATAATAAAAAAACAAAACAGAAAGCTCATATCACACCTGTTTTGAAAGACGTTTCATGGTTGCCAGCACTTTAATGAATAATAATAAATGAAAGGTGACTTTAAGTTTGGTTGGCCCAAAAGCACATGTGGAACTGTTTATGTTCCATACTGTCCTTTTGCAAAAGCCTTCCATTAACTATGAAACTATATTGGTTTTAAATAAAATTCGAAGTCTTCTTTTTATTTTGATCTGTGCTTCAAAAGATTGTATTTTAATACTCTTATTAAATCTTATAACACTTTACTAACTATTATTATTAACTACTATTATTAGGAATCCTATTACAGTTAAGTTTGACCGCTTTGTTAACCATTTAAATATATTTATTCATGCATATAGAGATATGTATTTTTTAACTGGTTTTTAACTTGATTTTATCTGCACCTTTTAATGATTTTAACTGCACCTTACACTCCCTGTACTGCTGCTGTCAGAATACTGTTGACATTCGCTACTCACACAAAAACACTATTGTTTACATTTGATACTCGCAACTTGCACTTTATAGCTGCTGCTCTTCATACTTGCACATAAAAGCACACGTAACTTTTATTTTTTATTTTTTAACTATAAAAAGAAAAAAATACTTTTATTTACTTCAACTTATATTATTATACTCTTATATATATTTTGTATATATTTTCATTATTTCTTTTTTGTTATATTTATCTATTGGTGAATAGAGGAACAGCAAAGTAAGAATTTCATTGTACAGTGTAACTGTCTGTTTCTGCTGTGCATATGAAAATAAAACTCTTAAATCTTGAGTCTTGAGTCTTGAATACTTTTTTTTTTATTTGCTTAAAGGCATTGGTTTGAAAACCACATTTCTGCAGATGCATTGGCAAAAAAATCTCTGGAGCTAAAATCTTTTCAGAGCTACGACTTGCTTTATCAAATCTCCAAAATAGATTCAAAGTTGATGAGTTATCTCAGCATCTGATTCTACAAACATCTGATTCTGACAGAATCCTTGTTTATACCAAAACTGTCGAGCAGCATGTCATACAGTTATCATCTCCAAGGCTGACATATGCGTATGTGTTCGTCTGTGGAATTCAGGCTGCTGGATCTAATTAGTAATCTGCAGTTTCTCGTGGCAGGTCGTCCTAAATCTGCCAGCAAAAAAAGCTGGAAATGCCATTAGCAGCCAGTAACCACCTCACTATTTTACACCAAGGGTTTTTATGGGCCTTCCAATGTCACTGTATCAAAGGAGGCTTGTCTGTACATGAATCTCCTCATGCCAGAAGCCCTCTAACCCATTATCTGTGTGATGTGCCCTTCCTCGGCTATTTGTATCGCTGCCTGTCCTGCACCATTACCTCCACTCTATAATGGCTCTTTAGCTCTTTTCCTGCCAAGAGACATTTTTTTTCTCCTCCTGTGTCTTTAAAACTTTGCATCTTC
The DNA here is from genome assembly GCA_021613375.1 of Megaleporinus macrocephalus. Classification (NCBI taxonomy): domain Eukaryota; kingdom Metazoa; phylum Chordata; class Actinopteri; order Characiformes; family Anostomidae; genus Megaleporinus; species Megaleporinus macrocephalus. Next base: position 43,701,716 of record CM038705.1, read on the forward strand.
AAAGTTTCAACCAAAGCAGCTTAGAGTCCTGTGCTGCTTGTTTAAAAGTATTACATCCTTTTTTTTGTCTCTAAACAACAGACCTAGGATCCATAATGACAAAACATTAGGAAATCCAACATATTAAAAAGTAATAATATAAAAAAATTAAATAAAGAATTTAAAGAATCTAAACATAAAGCACTTGGCTGGGGATAATTATGTATGGATATAATTAATATAATAGAGTTCTAATGCTGTATCCTCCGCAATAAAGCATCTCATGGATAAAATATCCACTTCTCATTGAATCAATGCAGACAGAAATCTGACGGTGCAAAATTATAGTTTCTTCATTCATATATAAAATTTAAAGACTTATTTTCTCAATGGCAACTTGTAAACACAGCATTAGCCTGCATGATTACATGAGCTGTGCTGATTCTAATTGGACATGTACCTTTGCTAGTAAGCTCAATACAGCTCGATACAGCAAAGAACAGACGATTACAAGCATTTTCCTAGAGATCTATGCTATCCAACTTGAGATGTAGGCCTGTGCTTAATTAGCCAGCCTTTACAGTCTTTGGTGTGTTCATAGAACTGACTTAAGCATATATATATATATATATATATATATATATATATATATATATATATATATATATATATATATATATATATATATGGATCTGATTTTCTGCATATATTGGGAGGTGGGTCATTCTCAGCACTGCAGTGACACTGACGTGTCGGTGGTGTGTTAATGTGTGTTGTGCTGGTATAAGTGGATGTTATGATCAGATACACCTCAGTGTCACTGCTGGACTGAGAGTAGTCCACCAACCAGCAACATCCAGTCAACAGTGTCCTGTGGACAGTGTCCTGTGACCACTGATGAAGGACAAGAGCAGGGGTATTTAATTACAATTCAGTAAGGTACAACTTAGGGAGATTTCCTCAGGCCGAGGTCCGGACTGTCATGATTTCTAACTTGTGTTATGATTCAGTGGTGTATCCTGTTTACTAAAATAGCCTAATATCAGCATCTTATACCATCAGCTACTGAAACACCAACACATCACACATAGCGTTCAGTATATTTTAGTATATGAAATGTTTAAATGCTGAACTGAAATGCTGAACTGAATAAATGTTTTTTTTTTTATCACTAAGTAAAAACAAGGGCTACATTTTAAAAAATGCTTTTAAAAAAGTGCATCATAAAGTGTTTATTTATAAAAAAAAGGGAAATAAAATGTTTAGCCTTGTTAACTGAGTTTCACATCTTAATAGTTTATCTACCACTTGTATTCCTCCACACTTTCTCTTGTTCAGTGAGAGAAGTGAGCTCTTGGTTGTCCAGCCAGGACTTTAAACCTAAACTCAAATTGTGTTAGGACCATATAAGGGTTCTGTGTACAGTGTGTATGTTCTCCCCGTGCTTGAGTGGGTTTCCTCCGGGTACTCCGGTTTCCTCCCACATTCCAAACACATGCATGTTAGGTTGATCACTCACTCTAAATAGCCCATAGGCGTGAGTGAGTGTGTGTTGGCCATGCAATGCATTGGCAATCTGTCCATGGTGTATCCCGCCTTCGCCTGATGATGCTGGGCTTGGCTTCGTCACCCCTGTAACCCTAACTAGCGGGATAAAGCACTAGTTTATTAATGGAGGGATGGCTGGATATAAGATACATGGCTGCTTTTAATTAGGGCCACAGTCTCAGAACATATGAGACACTCCCACATCTGCACAGATCTGATTGGCTGAGGAGCGTGTTTGCTGATGTTACTACGCATGCGATTGGTCTGTGAGTTTACTGCACCACAAAGCCTGTATACCGTAGAGGTTAGAAAAGTTCCACTGCTTAAAATAAACACTGTCAACATTGAATTCTTCTCAATAGATTATCAGTTTGGGTCCAGACCACGGTCCACCTATTGGTGACCTCTGGACTAGAGGAATACAAACTGTACAGCAACTGATGAGCTATCGTCTTTAAACTACAAGGTGGACCTGCAAGGTAGTAGTGTCTAATAGAGTGGATAGTGAGTGGACACAGTGTTTAAAAGCTCCAGCAGCACTGCAGTGTCTGCTCCACTCATACCAGTACAACACACACTAACACAAAACCACCACATCAGGGTCACCATGAAGTCCTAAAAAAATAAAGTAGAACGTCGCTCATTCCCCACCACACAGAAGAGAAACGAGAATCTGTGCTGTTTCAGAAGAAGCCGCATGCACTGTTCAGACGTCTTAATGCCACTCTTTGCTAGGCTGTAAGGTAACTGTGCGACAGGCTGCTGCAGGCATGATGCTGACAGGCTTGTGGGTCTGCGGGCTGGCAACAGGCCTCCACATTCTTTGGCTCGTCCGCATCTGAAGCCCGACTGCCGCCGCAGGTAACTGCTGACACTTGTTTGCGAAGTTAACACACCTACGGCCATCCTGTCGTGGCGCTGGACAGGGCATGTCACAGCAAGGTGCCACGGACAATAAGCCTCAAAATATTTCGAAAAGAGAACAGAAGTGCTAGGACCTCTCCGAAGGCGCACTGAACACGGCGTCTCTGACACTTCTGGAGCAACGCTAGATCCCTCAAGGTCACACACAGGCACTGCTAGAACATATCATAGAGATTGTAACAAAACCATGTGGCTTGGAAATGTTTCACTTCACACTAGAAGTTAAAAACTTTTAACTTTTGATGTATGTTTAGGCCACCAGATCTTATTCTGGGTAAAAGGTGCTTCGTTGGTACAACCTAACAAAAATAACCACTTGTGGTAACAAACAAGTAGGCCAGTTTTGAAAATGACTGAAACCACATATTTAGGTTGAATAAAACTAGTTTAGTGGCTTTTAATCACATGAACTAATTCTTTTACCAACAAAGCTCTTCTTACAGTATTCTAATATTCAGTGCCCATTTGGATCATTTACTTTTTATTATCATCACTGTCCAATGAAAAAACATCTCCAATATCTCCATTTTTCTACATCTACATCATTCGAACACGCCAATGGTCGTTTACACTGTGTAAGAATTTTATGATAAATGGACCAATGGAAGTGCTCAAAAATAGCTTGGAAAAAATTCTGGTTCCATTGACTTACATTAAAAGTAGGGTATGTTTTTGGTCTCTCCTGTAAAGTTGCAATTTTGTTTTTCATTGAACAGCGAGGATATTTAAAATGGTTTAAACAGATGTGTACACTATAAAACATCCATTATCTTCCACTTTATGGGGGGTGGGGCTGGAGACAATTCCAGCGTCATTGGGCAAAGGTGGGGTATACCATGGACAGGTCCATCGCATGGCCAACGCACACTCATGCACACACTCACACCTACGGGCGATTTAGAGTGACTGATTAACCCAACATGCATGTGTTTGGACGTGTGAAAGGAAACCCACTCAAGCACGGGGAGAACATGGAGACTCCACACAGAATGGCCCAGACTGGGAATCCAACCCAGATCATCTTGCTATGAGGCGACAGTGCTGACCACTACACCACTGTGCCACTCTAAAACCTGCTTTAAATAATATTTAATTAAGAACAAGCAAATGAACTAGTTTCACTTAATTCAAACACATATATACATAAAAGAACTGTTTGTTTATATACATTTTTTTAGGTGGAATATAAGTTTAATTGCTTGTTACCATATGAAGTCATTTTTAGGTTGTGCCATTTTAGGTTGTGCCATTTTCCAGTTAACCTGTTAACTGCTGCCCCATTTGAGCCTGAAACAGCATGTTCAAAGTGAAAGGAACCCTGTTCCACAAACTTTAGACTCCAGTCATGAACTTGAATTGAATGAGTATGAATTACGGACGCAGAGTATCAGAGACGTGACTGGAGGAGTTCATTTCATTTCACCATATGTTTTGGATTATGATGTCTCTTTGGACAGCGGCAGGGCTTTTATGTTAAGGACCCACAGATTTATGGCTTGTGTTGCGAACGGGACATTTGTTACAGCGATAAATAACTGATCATAAAACAATTTGTGGGAGTTCAATTTGGAGATTTCAAATTTTTTTATATTTCCCCACCATATTGCTAGATAATTAGATTCACAACAATGATGTATAAACATTTCAAAGAGAATGCTTTGGCCAAAGTGTGTTGGCACCGTTACAGTAATTTTTTTTTTACAGTGTATACATGCTGTAAAATAGCCTGTTTGGGATTAGCAATGGTTGTGATGTCATAACCATGGACATATTTGTAGGGCAATTTAGAGAAATGTATGCCTGGTTCACACTACACGACTGTTTGAGTGGTCAGGTTTTTGAGCCGAGCACACTACATGACCGATTAGCGACACAGGGTCATGAATTACACGACTTTCACTCTGGGGAATCGCCGACTCACCAGGCTGCTGTCCAAAAACACGTTTCTGTCACGAGAACACACAAAAACTAAACGCATGAGAGAGCTAGCGATACCACGTAGAACATACACTATTTCCAAAACGGACATCAACAAACCAGCGATACGAGTTGTTACTGCGCTGATCTGCAAGAAAGAAGAAAAAGTTACGAAGATAGCTAAAGACACAGAGCCAGCAGGGACTGTCTGTTCTGCAGAGAGAGCTGGAGGTAAATATTTTATCAATGAAAACGTATGTGTCGCCCGCAGCCGCAGAGAGAGTGGTGAACGGTGACGCGGTTCTCTCTCTACGCGATCCCATTGGCTGTAGCTAGTGTTGACTGTTGTTGACTCACAGTCGCCAACTGGCCTAGATATTAAACATGCTAGATATTTGCCGGGCGTCTACGATTAGTCTGCGACCCTTTGGGAACGGCTCTGTAAGCGTCTTTCAGCTGTTCACACTACACAACTGAGTGAGCACCGAGTGGTCGCTGATTTGCCTCCGAGCAGAGGTTTTTGACGCTGATCTACAAAAAACAGTCGGCGACTGAAAAACCAAACTAAAATTGTGTAGCGTGAACTAGGCATTAGCTGCCCTTTTACATTAAGTGGTTAAATGGTGTGCCGTTCTAGGCTGCCAGGAGGCAAATGGATCAATGTGGCCTTTCAAAGGAAGTGAGTTCTAGAACTGCTATGCCTGACGACTCATCATCTTGCCTCTGACTCGACTCGCTTTGTTTATTAATCCTCATCACTAAGTTACAGTCAAAGAACAAGAAGACCTTGAGGAGACCATGTATAGACTTGAAACTGGGTGCTCTTTTTTAGTCATTCCACAATCAAAATTTCAAATAAACAAAGCTATAGCGCCACCTACAGTTCACGTCATGCAATGGTATGACATTTTTCCAAACACTACACTATAGAAATGCGATAGGACGGTATAAGCACAGTCAGAACGGAGAAAGAGAAATGGAAAGGAAAAAAAGGGGGGAATGGGCAGAGGACTGAAAAAGAGGGCCATCGTTTTTCTAATCTAACTTTTTCAGCCAGATAGAGATCTAGAGGTCATCGGGAGGGAGAGCTCTTTTCTCCTCCTCCTCCTCCTCCTACCGCAGCTTGCTCTGAATCAGCAGCGAAGCGGCCGCTGATGAAAATGAATAGCACATTTGTCCGTGGCTAATGGCGAGCGTGGGCTCACTGTAATGTAAGTGGAGCTCACGTTAGTTCAACAGTGATTACTCAAAGGTTAACAGCGAGCAAGACCCCCCTGTTAATGCTCCTGACTGGTGGCGAGGCACCTTCGACTGCAGGCTTTTTATTCTATCATCATAATAATGATCTTAATCCCCGGATCGACTGCATAAGCATTTGGCTGAAAAGCAAAGGCAAGGCCTAAGGTGAGTTTACATGCTAATGGGAGACGTACTGATAAGCTGATGATCCTAGAGGCAAAAACCTGCAAAAGGTAAATGTGTGCGCTGTTACCTTAAAATGATTCTTGACCTTGAAATATACTTGAAATAGAAGAATGCTGCTAAGTATCTCATTCTGAATATTGATATCTTAATGTCAGAATATTAAATATTAATATCTGAATGTAGAAGAACAGTAAAAAAAACGTATTAACAAACAAAAACAGCAGTTTCAGTGGAAATGAAAATAATTTTAATGAAAATGAAATATCAGTGATTATAATATTATATATATTGAAATTCTATTTCTGGAAATAGCCATGAATGGTATTTGTATGTTTGTATGTTTTATTTACATATTTTAACCAGTTAAATTAGAAAATGTTACATTAAAAGTAAGTGTACTTTTTAGCTTTTTTTTAACATAATATATCATCGCTGTCCAATAAAAACATGTATCTCTGAAATAGCAACTTTACAGGAGAGATCAAAAACTGTCTTTATTTTCAATGTAAGTCAATGGAACCGGAATTTCCTCCAAGCTATTTTGGGACATTTCTATTGGTCCATTCATCATAAAATTTTCAGACAATGTAAACACCAACTGTCAGGTTCAAAATTGACAAAAATTTAGATTCATGTTTTTCACTGACAGTGATGATATAAGAATTGCGCATGAGTCTTTAAAGGTAAATTTTTTTATTGAAGTTTATGAAATAACAGTTTTGATGGTGCTTAATAAATGTCTATGTATAATGTATAATAATCTGAATATTGAAATTGCTATCAAACGATTCCCAGCCTGTCCCACCTCATGATATCACTTTATACCTCAAGAGGCAATAATGAGTCACAAAAGCATCTAGTCAAATCAGTCCAACATGAGAGGATGAAGAAGTAGAGTTGCTGCACCCACAACATATTTTAACTGTTTGTTAATCATGTTGAAGGTGCTGCTCCCAGTTGGATCACTTAGCGACAGATTACACACATGGATAACTGAAGTCCTTGGCAAAGGCAACACTGCTGCCTCCCACTCCTGGTAAGAAGCCACTTTCAGCAGCAAACTAAAGAATAAGACCTGCCAAGCTTTACGCATTTTGCATAGCAGATACGCATTTAGACATCAAACTACGCTGCTACGATTTGTCACTTCAAAATACAAGAAAAGCCATCGATGGCTTTGAGATCAACTGTCTGTGCATTAGCGCACTAGGCATCTCATCTATGGGTGTGACCGCATTGGAAAGCAACCTCAAAATGAGAGCCATCAAAACGAGAGTATTGGTTTTCATTCCTCTCGGTCCATCTTCATACTGGGACTGGTTTTAAAGGGAGGACGGTGCTAAACACTGTTTCAAAAGTAACTGGCGGAGTATGGGAATTGTGAACTGCATCCATTTTCATAAGTCTGCCAACTTCTGGAAAATAGTATTGAGCCACATCAACGTCAAAACTAGGGGGCGCAAAAACACAAAATAAAAGCAAGTTTTAACAGTTGGTGCGTGTAAATATCCCCCCGTGAGCGTAAATATGAAACTCGTGAGCACAGAAAGAAGTCCTGCATGCGATTCGATAGTAGTCCCCGTGCGCCATGTTAATTACCTTCGACTGCTTTCTGTGCTCGAGTGAAGTTTTTGTGTTCGAGTGAAATTTGGATTGGGGTGTTTTTGACAGTCTGGGGGTGGACATAGGGTGTGTGTGCTATTTAGGATTCTATTTATAATGTCCAATGTATTTAAGACACATAATATGTCACAGGCCAGTACAATTTTCTATTATGTTTAAGTTTTAGTTCTGTTTAAGGGGCATATTTTCAGTTCCCTTATGCCAAATGCCTGGGTGAAAACATTAGAACATGTTCCAGAATTTGAAGTGTATCAAAGCACAGAAAACTGAGAGTTCTTGTTTTCTTCATAATCTATTTGTATGTTGAATAACTAAGATATGGTGGGGAGTGGGAACTTATTACTAAGTTGTGATGAGTAAGCATGTGAACTCAATCAATACTGGTCAGCAAATGTACCTGACCTCACCATAAGTTGCTACTCAAAATGTCCAAGGTTGGCAGATATGACGAATTGATATAAATAGAAGCAAAACAAGAGTTAACATTGGTGCTGCTTTTCACCACTTGGTGAGTAAAGGGATAAAGTTTGATGCTGAACTTGCAGCAATTTTTCAGACTAGTAAGTAAACTGGAGGAGGAGTGAAGAGGGAGGAGGAGAGACTGTGTTATTCCTTTTTTCTAATGATGAGATGGACACAAAAACTTTCAGATGATATGTTACCCACTGTTTGTTTGGAATCCTACAAACTGCCTCTTTAATAAACTAGTGTTTGTTATATATTTACTCTTTAATAATATGTTTATGAACAGTCAGTTAAGGCTTTATAATAGAATAATATGCACACATAATATAGTGGCCCTAATTTTTGCTACTCATTGCATAATAATGCAGCAATTAACATGCAATTAACAATTATTAACTGCAGGCTTAATAAGCACATTAGATGAAAATCTTTTTTTGAAGAGAGCTACATGTTTATGTTTTCAGCTCTACAGCCTACAACGATGACTGAACCAGGGATGAGAAAAAATAGACTCATGTTCAGATGACATCTGTGAGAACCAAGCCTCAGGCTTAAATCTCACCACACGCTCTGACAAAGCCTGAGTAGCTCCTCAGAATGCCATCGTAGAGAGTCTCCCTGCTGCTTCAGGTAATTGCTGACACTTGTTTAAGAAAGTGTGGTCGCTCTGGGGTGACAAAGGGCAGGAAAAGTTGCAGCAGTTTGCCAATACTATGCTATATATAGAAAAATGTCTAGCCATATTTGTTGTACAAAACAAACCTCTTATTTTCTCAGCTCTGGGATTTGTCATGGAGCCATATACTATTTTAGAGACTTAGCTCACTAACAAAGTAGATGCACCCACATTTATCTTTCATACTTTCATAACTACATATACCAACATATCTTGCTGATCTGAGTTGTGTACAAAAGAAAAATAGAATGTATAAAAAAAGTCCCTTCAAAGGTTCCTATTTGGAAAATACATATTTTTCCAAATAGGAAGTGATGGTTGGTATAGTGTAATAGGTTACACTGCCACCCTCTATGCTGTAGACTGGAGTGACCACCTTATACTATACCAATGAGAGTCAATAAGGTAACACTGTAACACTACCATCACCTACCTGTGTACATTTAAACTGTAACACTACCATCACCTACCTGTGTACATTTAAACTGTAACACTACCATCACCAACCTGTGTACAGGTAAACTGTAACACTACCTTCACCTACCTGTGTACAGGTAAACTGTTACACTACCTTCACCTACCTGTGTACATGTAAACTGTAACACTACCTTCACCTACCTGTGTACAGGTAAACTGTTACACTACCTTCACCTACCTGTGTACAGGTAAACTGTAACACTACCTTCACCTACCTGTGTACAGGTAAACTGTTACACTACCTTCACCTACCTGTGTACAGGTAAACTGTTACACTACCTTCACCTACCTGTGTACAGGTAAACTGTAACACTACCTTCACCTACCTGTGTACAGGTAAACTGTAACACTACCTTCACCTACCTGTGTACAAATGTAAGTGGCTCTGAATAAGAGCGTCTGCCAAATGCTGTAAATGTAATAAGAGTTTGAACCTCCACTGACACCCTATGTTTGAGAGGGGAGTTGGACTTCAGCTCAGTCGTACTTGGGCCACTCCAACAGGCCAGTTTTATTTTTTGACAGCATTTTGTGACAGATTGATTTCAATCTTTAGGATCTGTGTTGTGCTGTATCACCCACCTTCTCCTGAGCTTCAGCCAGCAGACAGTCTCCCAGACATGATGCTGTAGGATACTTTGATAAACTTGGTAATTCAGTTTTTCTCTCAATGATGGCAATCTGTTTAAGACCAGAGGCAGCAAAGCAGCCCCGAATCCTGATGTTCCTTCCACAATCATTCTCCGTTGGACCTGATGATTCCTCAGTAGCATTTCCATGGAACAGCAATGTGTTCTTTGGGAAACCTCAGGTGTGAACTGGTGATTTTTTGAGAGTAGCAGCATCCTGTGTGGTATCCTGCCATAGACACCATATCATACTTTAACCAGTACCAATGATTCCTGGTGAGAGAAACATTTATATACAAAATGCTTTGTATAAAACATTATGTTGGGTTAAAAAAAGAAACCTGAGAGAAGAAAAAGAAGAAGAAGAGAGAACTTAACTTTTATCTGGCAGCTGAAAACTATCGGTTTTAGATGACACACCTCGTAAATGGGTTATCTAAAATCCAATATATATTGGAAGAAAGATTGCGGCACAACACTGAGCTTGACTGTATCGCCCTGATCCATAACTTTCCCATGAAGCAGGGGGCCCATTTATTGTCGATCGCATCCGAGGGATGGCCTGTCAGTGGGTGGGAGTTGAGCTGCTGTTTATTTTCAAATCAATACTCAATTACTATAAGGAAGATCCTCTGCCTCGCTGCGTTTCCAAGATGAAATTATGAACTGCAGCAATAACACTTAGTCAAGGCAAGCCAGTGGGCATTAACTCCTGATGCCTGGGGGGATAACTACCCGGATATTTTATAAAGCACGCCTCCTTCTCCTCCTCCCGGCCCCCAGCTATCTCGCTCTCCTTTAGCTTTTAATTAATCACTCGGTAAAAAGGCCTTTCAAGAGGTGACTGATGACCAGAGAAAACAATTTTCCCCCTAACAGCCTTTTAATTTTAACTTGGGGGAGAGCTCATTGACTGCAACTCACAACAACCCATCAATGCTAGTTTTTTTTCTTCTTCTTTTTTTTAATGCGCTTCCTCTTTTGTTATTGAGAAGAATGGAGAGCAGTCGGCGCTCACTGTTTCCTTTCATAACTCACACCATTGATTCAGTAAACGGCTGACATTTGCTAAGGGATAAAACTACTGTCAATGGAGATGGTGGGGAAATTACCCCATTAAGAGGCGTCCTGGTTATTTATGACTGAATGTGGTCCAGGTGCGTATCTCGCTACCGAGGACTGAGATGGGTGGTAAGTTTGAGAGCGGTGGCAGCTACGTATACAGTGCCCTCCATAATTATTGGCACCCCTGGTTAAGATGTGTTCTTTAGCTTCTAATAAATTGAGGGTTTTTTTTAAATAATATAGGACCACGATGGAAGAAAGAGCAAAATCCAACCTTTATCTCAAGTGCATTTATTCAGTAGGAAAGAAATCCCACATTAAGAAATAATTGTTTAACATCAAATAATGTGTGCCACAATTATTAGCACCCCTGATGTTAATACTTTGTACAACCCCCCTTTGCCAACAAAACAGCACCTAATCTTCTCCTATAATGTTTCACAAGATGGGAGAACACAGAAAGAGGTATCTTCGACCATTCCTCTTTGCACAATCTCTCTAAATCATCCAGCGACCTGGGTCCTCTCCTCTGCACTCTCCTCTTCAGCTCACCCCACAGGTTTTCAATGGGGTTAAGGTCTGGGGACTGAGATGGCCATGGGAGGAGCTTGATTCTGTGTGTGGTCAACCATTTCTGTGTAGATCTTGCCATATGTTTAGGGTCATTATCTTGCTGAAAGACCCAGTGACGACCCATCTTCAGCTTTCGGGCAGAAGCCACCAGATTTTGTTTTAAAATGTCCTGGTATTTCAAAGCATTCATGATGCCATGCACCCTAACAAGGTTCCCTGGGCCTTTGGAAGAAAAGCAGGCCCACAGCATCACTGATCCTCCCCCGTATTTCACAGTGGGCATGAGGTGCTTTTCTGCATACTCAGCTCTTGTGTTACGCCAGACCCACTTACAGCATTTGTTGCCAAAAAGCTCTATCTTTGTTTCATCTGACCAAAGCACACGGTCCCAGTTGAAGTTCCAGTACTGCTTAGCAAACTCCAAACGTTTACGTTTATGATTGTGAGTGAGAAAAGGTTTTTTCCGTGCATGCCTCCCAAACAGCTTGTTGGCGTGTAGATAGCGTCTGATGGTTGTTTTGGAGACTTCGTGACCCCAAGATGCTACCATTTGTTGCAGTTCCGTAACAGTGAGCTTTGGAGAACTTTTTATTTCTCTTATCATCCTCCTCACTGTGCGTGGTGGCAAAATAAACTTGCGTCCTCGTCCAGACTTGTTTACCACTGTTCCAGTTGTTTTAAACTTCTTAATAATTCCTCTGACAGTAGATACGGACAGGTGTAGGCGAGTGGCTATTTTCTTGTAGCCATTGCCTGACCTGTGAAGGTCAACACACATCTGCCTTACTTGAATGCTATGTTCCTTTGTCTTTCCCATGTTGAAGAGAAATGGCCTCTGTGTCACATCATAATTATACCCCAGGGAAACAGGAAGTTGTGAATGTTAAATGTTCCTACATACTTTGATTAACTTCGTAAACTACTGTAGAAGTGACAGAAATTCTTTAATTACATTTATTTCCTAAGAATTGTTAGGGGTGCCAATAATTGTGGAACAGGTGATTTTATGAAGAAATATTATTTCTTAGTCAGGGATTTTATTTTCCCCCCTAAAACTCTACTTGAGTTAAAGGTTACATTTTTCTACACTTTTCAGTGTGACAGTATGTTTCCACAATAAAAACTGAATTTATTTTAAGGCTTTTGACACATCTTAACCAGGGGTGCCAATAATTATGGAGGGCACTGTACTCCAATGAAGGAATATGAGCTTCTACTTTCAAATTTTCCTTCATTTGCTATGATGCATCATTGTTTCATCAAAACTAGAGGAACTGCAGTCAAAAGCCAAAAAGCCAGAGGGTTACACATCAGAGTTTTGAATTTTAAATTATTAATCTCAGTGTTACTGAGCTCTGATAATGTCTGAGTAGACTGATAAATCAATGTGATCAATTATTAATCTCAGTGTTACTGATAAATCAATGTGATCAGTTATTAATCTCAGTGTTACTGATAAATCAATGTGATCAGTTAGTAATCTCAGTGTTACTGAGCTCTGCCAAAGCATGTGTAGACTGATAAATCAATGTGATCAGTTATTAATCTCAGTGTTACTGATAAATCAATGTGATCAGTTATTAATCTCAGTGTTACTGATTAATCAATGTGATCAGTTATTAATCTCAGTGTTACTGATAAATCAATGTGATCAGTTAGTAATCTCAGTGTTACTGAGCTCTGCTAAAGCATGTGTAGACTGATAAATCAATGTGACCAGTTATTAATCTCAGTGTTACTGATAAATCAATGTGATCAGTTATTAATCTCAGTGTTACTGATAAATCAATGTGATCAGTTAGTAATCTCAGTGTTACTGATAAATCAATGTGATCAGTTAGTAATCTCAGTGTTACTGAGCTCTGCTAAAGCATGTGTAGACTGATAAATCAATGTGATCAGTTATTAATCTTAGTGTTACTGAGCTCTGCCAAAGTCTGAGTAGACTGATAAATCAATGTGATCAGTTATTAATCTCAGTGTTACTGAGCTCTGCCAAAGTCTGAGTAGACTGATAAACCAATGTGATCAGTTATTAATCTCAGTGTTACTGAGCACTACTAAAGTCTGAGTAAACTGATAAATCAATGTGATCAGTTATTAATCTCAGTGTTACTGAGCTCTGCCAAAGTCTGAGTAGACTGATAAACCAATGTGATCAGTTATTAATCTCAGTGTTACTGAGCTCTGTTAAAGTCTGAGTAGACTGATAAATCAATGTGATCAGTTATTAATCTCAGTGTTACTGAGCTCTACTAAAGTCTGAGTAAACTGATAAATCAATGTGATCAGTTATTAATCTCAGTGTTACTGAGCTCTACTAAAGTCTGAGTAAACTGATAAATCAATGTGATCAGTTATTAATCTCAGTGTTACTGAGCTCTACTAAAGCCTGTGTAGACTGATAAATCAATGTGATCAGTTATTAATCTCAGTGTTACTGAGCTCTGCTAAAGTCTGAGTAAACTGATAAATCAATGTGATCAGTTAGTAATTAGTTAGTAAGGGACCTGAGCAGCTGATTATGTGACTTAGGTCTGCTTTGGCTCCAATGATGTACTAAGGTAGGTCATAATAATTCATGTTTAATGCATAGTGAATAAAACTTTCAGAAATATCCAAAAATCGTATTAAGCAAAATCTTATTAATATGCAGTGCCTAAATCTCATTGTTCTACCCCTAAAAATAATAAAATAATATAATAATATAAAGGGTAAGACTTTGAATATATAACTTATAACCTAGAGAAGCACTGCTGATGAAAACTATGGTGGCTGTCTACGGTTTGGTCATAGCTTCATATATCAAGAAGTATCTGTGACACTTATATGTATATATGATCAACACCGTTCCAATTCTGTGATTCAGCCTTGTTTAAAGCTTTTTGATCAGATGCACGGATTCCGGAAAAGAACAGATTTTTTTCCAGAATTTTTTCCCATAGAGAATGAATTGGATGGAAAAGTGCACGCCAATCTACAGAACTTCTGCTTGACCAACAGACACCGTTTTACACACACTGACTCAGAGCAGACACCTGACCACAACTGTAGTGTTGGCTCGACCCACACTCCTCTGTTTGTCTTTTTTTTATATATATTTATTATATTTATCTTCAATGTTATCGTTTGTGTCATAATTCAAGCTAGCACGGAGCCTCCTTATCTTTCTCTATATTTATATTTATATTTATGTCTGTCAGGCTGTCTAATATGATCACTGTCTTACACGTTTGTGTTATTTATTTATTTATTTTTGCACATTGGAGCCTGGAGAAATGCAATTTCATCCAGCTGTGCACTTCTTGCTGTGCAGTCTGTGTGACAAAAAAATTAATTTATACTTTGACTTTTTGACTTAGAGTTAACGCACCAAGCCTCATGGTTTCATTTAGCCTGCATGTAAGGCGGATCCCCAAGCACTAATCCACAGACATACTGACCCGTAGTCATCTATTAGTCCTTTATTCATCCCTCATTCTTCCCATAGGGACCCATTCATGTTTGTTTGAATCCAAACATAAAGTTTTTTTATGTATAGCCACCAAACTGCCTGTACTATCTCACGGCAGATCCCTAACCTCTAATCCATAGATATACCCTCCCGCACTTCTCCCTGCACTTCTCTAGTTTAGATTGTATTGCTCTCTCTTAAAAAGTCATATACTATAAAGGTAAAAATAAAATGTTAATTGAAAATCACTTTAAAATTTGTAAAGTATTTTTCCGTTCCATTTTTTTTATTGCAAAACTAAAATTGCAGACGTTATCTCGACCATTATTTTAGGTTTTATGACAATAATGACACTGCTACATTATTAATCCTAAAAAAAGGATAATGTAGAGCATTAAGACATACAATAATTAACAAATGACAAATAATAAAAATCTGATTATGTAGAGATAAAGTAAACCATTAGTTGCCAACACTAGGAGATAGCCACACACAGCTTGGTAGTTATCTTGTAACTCTAAAAGAGAAAATACTGATAATAAATAAATTAAAATGGAAACAAAGATTAACCACAGTTAGTAAATGATCAAATCATAAAAACAAATATTACTACCACTACCACTAAACTGTGTTACACATCGCCATTTTCCATCCACAGCCTTATTTACTGCAGTCATTTTTATTTGGGTGATAAGCAGCAACACATCATACTGAGCTGACTTCTAGCTGTGAGCTGACTTCTAGCTATTTTAAAGGAGTTCTTCAGTTTTAATTCTTTTCTAGAGTAGGTTGTGATGTTACTATTAGGATATTAAGTATTTGAATATTAAAACCCACAACAAATATTTGTACATATATATAAATAATAGCTATGCTACACATACAAATACAGAAGTGTAAGTGTAAGTATAGAGTATGAGTGTGGGGGGGGTTGAGAGTAGAAGTGTGAGGGGGTATTCAAATCAGTCCCTGTGAGTTTAAAAAAATGATTGCTTGAGGAACAAAGCTGTTGCACGGATGCTCCAGTATCTTCTGCCGGACGGCAGCAGTTAAAAAAAAATTGTGTGAGGGACGGATGGAGTTGTCCACAATGCTGGTGGCTTTGTGGATACAGCATGCAGTGTAAATGTCCATGGCGAGGGAGAGACAGACTCTGATTATCTTTTTAGCTGTCCTCACAATTGGCTGATAACTTCTAGCTGTGAATAGAAGTTCTTCTTCAGTTTAATTTTTTACTAGGGTAGGTTGGGATGTTACTATTAAGATAAGTTTTAAAATATTATAACCCCCAATATATATATATATCTCCAACCCCCAAACCACCGTCTGAAAAAAAATTACTGTTTCCACTCCTCATAGTCAAGACCATAAACTGAGATGTCAGAAATGCAACAAACAATAACATCTGTACAACATAGACAACTTCTTAAGCAAAATAAGGTTCCTCCTTATAAATCACTGTTTCTCCAGCTAGCGTCGCCACAGTGGGCGGAAATTATCATACAGTTAAGCCCACCCACTTAGAGGAAAGATATGTTTGGTCAGTTTTACTGTCATTTGAAATTGGTATGGTGCTGAATTATAACTGCTTGGCCCCCTCTGTACATGAACAGCGGGACCACCAATCACCAACATTCTGCGGAGTCATCACAGTCCTTATAGGAGAGACAGACTCACTTCCACTTAACCCCTCACATTCCAACACAGATTAGATAGACACATTTGAATAATTTATTTGCCTATACTTTTGTAATTGTTTAGATGTTGATTGTCAAACTGTAAGTAGATAAAATAAAAATGAAAAAAAATATGTATATATATATGTGTGTGTGTGTGTGTGTGTGTGTGTGTGTGTGTGTGTGTGTGTGTGTGTGTGAGAGAGAGAAGGCGTAGAGGGCCCCCACTGATATGTATATATAAATAATATGTATATATATATATATATATATATATATATATATATATATATATATATATATATATATATATATATATATATATATATATATATAAAAATAGCTATGCTACAGTTGTTTTAATTTATTTCTGACTGTTAACCCTCAACTATTCACATTAGGACCTTATTTGCATTTCTTGATTTACATGATTAGAATTACTTCATATTTTAATATCTGCTTAATTTGGAGTTCAAGTTGAGACTTCTGGGCCATAATGTCTTATCTATATCTGAAGTGCTTTATTTAGTGGGAACACATTGTTGAGTGGGTAAAACTGATGTGAAACTTTTTAACTGCTTGATTGTTATTACTCTTGATCCACAGATTCTCATAATTGTGTTTATGCATATCAACAAAGTGAAATGTTACCTTTTATAAATATAATTTAAATATATCTGTATAGGTCAAAATTAAACACGTTCATGGTTCCTAATGTGATCATTTCATTTTAACACTAATCAAAAGGAGAGTTTAGCTCAATTACTGTGCTTAATATGAGTTGGCACAACACATTAAAGCTGTGTACAAGTGAACATTTTGTTCCTCTGAAGGATAAATCTGAAGGAGCTGTTTTTTAAGAAAAGAAAAGTTGTGAATGTTTTCTAGGTGTTAATGTACATTAAGTGTTTCTCTGCAGAACTGTTGGTTTTGTCACTTTATTTATGGTGTGTGATTATAATAATACAGGAATCATCTGCAGAGCTTTTAGTGTCGTAACTTTGTTGAAGATGGTTTCAAGTCAAGTCAAGAGGCTTTTATTGTCATTCCATCTGAAATAACAATGAGTGAAATTTCATTCCCCAAAGTACAACACGGTGCAACATAGAACAAAGAGTACAAAGTGCAAACATGCAGACAAAAGTTTTAACTAGAAAATATAAATATGATAAATTAACAGACATTAGACACAGTAGACAGACAGGAAAGAAACTGGACTGGACAGTAAACAAACAGGATAGTAAACAAACAGGACAGTAAACAGACAAGGCAGTAAACAAACAGGTAAGTAAACAGAGAGGACATTAAACAAACTGGACAGTAAACAAATAGGACAGTAAACAGACAGGACAGTAAACAAACAGGACAGTAAACAGACAAGACATTAAACAAACAGGACAGTAAACAGACAGGACAGTAAACAGACAGGACAGTAAACAAACAGGACAGCAAACAGACAAAACAGTAAACAGACAGGACAGTAAAAAAACAGGACAGTAAACAGACAGGACAGTAAAAAAAAAACAGGACAGTAAACAGACAGGACAGTAAACAGACAGGACAGTAAACAGACAGGACAGTAAACAGGACAGTGCCGCACAGCACTCATTTCCGAGCATGAGGTAGTGAATAAAGTGCAGAGATATTTAACATACTGTGATCTGTGAGTTATGCAGTCATAACATACATACACACAGCAGTTACTAAGGTAGTACTTGGTAGAGGTAGAAGTAAACAGTGTAGACACAGCAGTTACTGAGGTAGTACTTGGTAGAGGTAGAAGTAAACAGTGTAGACACAGCAGTTATTAAGGTAGTACTTGGTAGAGGTAGACGTAAACAGTGTAGACACAGCAGTTACTGAGGTAGTACTTGGTAGAGGTAGAAGTAAACTGTGTAGACACAGCGGTTACTGAGGTAGTACTTGGTAGAGATAGAAGTAAACAGTGTAAACACAGCAGTTACTGAGGTAGTACTTGGTAGAGGTAGAAGTAAACAGTGTAAACAGCAGTTACTGAGGTAGTACTTGGTAGAGGTAGAAGTAAACAGTGTAAACAGCAGTTACTGAGGTAGTACTTGGTAGAGGTAGAAGTAAACAGTGTAATCACAGCAGTTACTGAGGTAGTACTTGGTAGAGGTAGAAGTAAACAGTGTAAACACAGCAGTTACTGAGGTAGTACTTGGTAGAGGTAGAAGTAAACAGTGTAAACACAGCAGTTACTGAGGTAGTACTTGGTAGAGGTAGAAGTAAACAGGGTAAACAGCAGTTACTGAGGTAGTACTTGGTAGAGGTAGAAGTAAACAGTGTAAACAGCAGTTACTGAGGTAGTACTTGATAGAGGTAGGAGTAAACAGTGTAAACAGCAGTTACTGAGGTAGTACTTGGTAGAGGTAGGAGTAAACAGTGTAAACAGCAGTTACTGAGGTAGTGCTCGATAAATACTATATTGATATATAAATCTACAAATCAACTGATGCCCTTCGTTTGCCAGTCTCAAAAAACGTGATCCATAGTAGCAGGAATACACACACACACACACACACACATATATATATATATATATATATATATATATATATATATATATATATATATATATATATATATATATATACAGAGTGCAAAAAAAAAATAGCAAATAATCATTCATTTTAATTTAAATTGTAACCAGGATGATTGAGCAAAAGACAGACAGCAGGTGCCTGTGTGTCACTCTGAAGAACACCAATATGTTAGCCTTGGGTTTTGATCATCTGCACCTCAGTAAATGGACTACTTCATTTTTTTTTTACTTTACAAGGTTTTAACCTTGATATTTCATGTCTTTTATGGCTCTCAGATGTAATGGCTGGCAATCAGACCTCTTTGTTTGAGCTCTCTTATTAATCAGAGCACCGTGGGTATGCAATTTTATTAGCACAAAACTGTTTCCCCTTCTCTGCTCTTCTGATCACCGCAGACCCTTTCTTCTCCTAGCAAGGAGTAAAGCAGTGTGGCAATTCTCATCATAGGAGGAAACTCTACATGCTAAATACCTTATATATCGTAAAAATGACTTATATTTGCTATTTAAATATAATTGAATAATTCTTAGATATAATTAGAATCAGAATCAAACTCTATCAGAATCACAATGAATTTGTTTTTGGTTACAGTAGCTTATAGTGCACCATAACTGACATTACAGAAGTAACACACACACACCCAAACTACACACACGCACACACACACACACACACACACAAAGACACACCTGTAAACTTGTTATATATTTAAAGTAAAGCGGTGAGAGCAGCAGGGAAGGACAGGGCAGACTGAATTTAATAGATATAAATATAGAGAACAGAAGAGTCACTGGTTGGGACGGGGGTACAGAGTGTTCTGAGACTCTATCAGATAAATAAATATATATATATATATATATATATATAGTGAAAAGACTAATATTTACTACTCAAATATAATTCAATAAATATTAAATATAATGAAAGTAAAATCAAACTGTGAAGAACATGTAGGTTTGTTTTTGTACATACCATATACAGGTTTTATAACCATGCTGCTGGTTACAGAGTCATATTAGGAAACATCATGCTGCTTGTTCCTTCTCTTTTTATAACCGTGAAAATTTTATATGCAAAAAAGCCACACAGCTTCTTACAGGAACTACAAGTTTCAATACTATGCAACCAATTTGAGAGAAAGACAGAGTTCTTTTAAAGTGTGAGCATGGAAACACATAATTAAGGGAGATAATTGCAATCATATTATTTTCCCCCCTCTAGCTATAAAACAGAGAATTTAATTAGCACACAGAGTTGTGACAATAATGTCGCAACATATTAACAATAGCCAGATGATGTATTTAGACAGATGTAATGAAACTACTATTAAAAATCAACCACATGGGCAGATAAGTCACAAATCCTATTCAGACATTGAAAAGTGACTGTTGTGATTTATTTCTTAGGTGCAACAGTTCATTAACAGCAATATTATAATCGAACCCCTTAAAGACCCAGCTTTTTTTGCACTTTTGCCTAACTGCATATGAGTTTATATGAGTTTCCTACTCAAATAACTTCTCAGAAAAATTATTTAACACAGTAAAATCTGATATATCGTCACTGTTCAATGAAAAACATGTTGCTCAGTTTTTGTCGATTTTGTGTTTTCTACATAATTTGAACACATCAATGGTCGTTTAAATTGTGCGAAAATTTCATGATGAATGGGCCAATAGAAATGCTCCAAAATAGCATAAAAATAATTCTGGTTCCATTGACTTTTATTGAAAGTAAGGTCGGTTTTTGGTCTCTCCTGTAAAGTTGCAATTTTAAAGATTCTTGTTTTCAGTGGACAGCGACGATATGTAAGTATATCATTTTTAGATCTGATGTCAATATTTTATTAATATATATATTAATATATAAGTTTCTCCAAAATGACAAAAACTCTCACTTTCAATGTAAGTCAATGGAACCAGATTTTTCATATTTTCATATTTCATATTTGATCATATTTGTCTTTGCACAGTGATGATATATAAAACCAAAAGTAATTACATTCTACAATAAAACCAAATAGGGCAGTCCAGATGGTTGAAATGTGTTGACCAGAATATAAAAACGAGAGTATTTAAAATATATTGATTCTAATTTGAGGTCGCACGGTGGTGTAGTGGTCAGCACAGTGGTGTAGTGGTTAGCACTGTCACCTCACATCAAGAGGATCCAGGTTGGATTCCCAGTCTGGCCGTTCTGTGTGAAGTGTGGAGTGTTCTCCCTGTGCTTGAGTGGGTTTCCTCCAGGTACTCCGGTTTCCTCCCACAGTCCAAACACATGCATGTTAGGTTGATTGGTCACTGGAAGTGAGTGTGTGTTTGCCATCCGATGGACAGGTGACCTGTCCATGGTGTACACCGCCTTCGCCCGATGATGCTGGGATTGGCTCCAGCCTCCCTGTGACCATGGCTAGCGGAATAAAGCAGAAGATAATGGATGGATTGATGGATGGATGATTTTAATATGGGTTATTTTTAACCCCTTTAATGGAAGAGTGTAGGGTCCAATTACATCAAAGGGTTAATTAATTCTACATTTCTTTATTTAATATCAAAATTCGAAACTACAGTATTTGTTTACTTTTTAAACTTATATACTTTATTATTATTTTGATATACTGAGCTCAAAATCAAGAATATTAATTATTTCAACATAAAAATCATTATTTCAACATTTTCTGAAAATTTGGCTTAAAAGTCATTATTTTGACATTAGCCAGGATTTGGGCTTATTGAGTCAAAATATCAAGAATTTACAAACTTATTTTGAAAGAATTTTCCAATTCTCCATGCAAAAAAAAAATCCAAGATGTTGGGGTTAATGCAGCAAATGTCATATGTTAATAATGTTCATCTGCATTGAACGTTCAGAGCAGTAAATTGGCTACCACTCCAGTGTTTTCTGTAGAACATCATCGGCAATCAGTGCTTCTCTGTCCCCCATATAGCAACACTTAAGGAAAAGTGTAGTCCTCTGTAGGTGGACTTTTAAAAACTACAGCTGTGTAAAAACCTCTACTAAAGCGTAGACCACTTACTAAACAATCTTGGTGTGAATTTTAAACCCCTATTCACAGTTAAAGCAATGCTTGTGACAAAATTACACCTGTAAGTTTACTGAGTGTGACTAAATGATGGCAGTCATACTATGCTCGTGGCACTGGATCAGGAGGACGTGCACAGGAGCTGCTATTTTTGCCTCCTCTCCTGTATGACACCTTGATAAGGCAATTACAGTGTAATTATCTTAACATGTGGAATTATGGAGAATTATCTTCATTCGTCTACTAAAATAACACTAAATCAGAAGTGAGAGCGTGTGAGAATATCTAATCAGCATCTCATTAACTGGCATAAGTGCTTGGTGTAGACGCTGCTCACTGGCAAATACAATTAATGCAAACAGACAACAAGCAGGTCCACATCATACAAAACAGCTCACTACCCTCCAAGTATGTAACATGTATACATACATGTGTGTGTGCAAGAATATTCTCTGCATACTTATATATATATATATATATATATATATATATATATATATATATATATATTATGCACACACATGCCCCCTTTTACTCTTCAGTGGTCAGGACCCCCACAGAGCACAAATTATTTGGGTGGTGTGTTAATGTGCGGGACTCTGACACAGTCTCAACCTTTAAGTCTAGATTAAAAACATATTTGTTCAGTTTAGCTTTTGGTGATTGATCTTCCCCTTTAGATAAAGGCAGGAGATCTGGAGGTTTATGGACACAGAGGTTTATGATGAATTGAGATGTTGGTGATGTTGTCCCACCACATCACGCGATCACACAGGTTTGCTGACGGTGGAGTGGGGGGATCCCAGTGTCTCAGGGTGCTCTCATGTCTATGTTACTTTCTGGTTCTCTACTTTTAGTTTAGGCTGTTATAGTTAGATCTGCCAACCACACTCTGAAATTGTTTTTTATCTGTTTATTTCTTTCATATCCTCTACAGTCATACTTCTGAGCCCAACTAACTTTCTCTCTTTACTCTTCCTGAGATAATGACTGTCCTCCCGTCCTGCTGAACGCTGTTGGAAGACTGATCATCAGGCCCCCCTCCCCCACCCACCAGCTCTCCTGTCCATTTATGCCAACTGCGACACCCTCAGTGACATCACTGTGCCATCCAGATGCACCAGCATTGAGTTAGGATGGGACTGTTTCAGTCACTCCTACTTTTTACACAGACTCAGTCAGAGACTGCCTCAGTCAGAGACTGCCTTTAGCTTATTAAATTGTAAGGACTGTTTGCCCAGAGGATGGGTCTCCCCTTGTCTTGTCTTGAGTCTTGGTTCCTCCCAAGGTTTCTTCCTCCAGTCCGAGGGAGTTTTTTCATGCCATCGTCACCTCTGGCTTGCTCACAGGGGGATATATGTTGTAACTGTCTGTTTTTAAACTTCTGTAAAGCTGGTTATGACAACATTGTTGTAAAAGCGCTACACAAATAAACTTGAATTGAATTGAATTGAATTGAATTGAATTGAATTGAATTGAATTGATCAGTGTTGGGCTGGTATGAGTGGCTCAAACACAGCAGTACTGCTAGAGTAAATATTGTGTACATTGTGTCCACTCACTGTCCACTCTATAACACACACTACCTGCCTTGTTGGTCCACCTTGTAGATGTAAAGTCAGAGACCATAGCTCATCCGCTGCTACTTTGGACTTACAGTCTGTAATTATAGAACCATAATTATAGATTATAGAACTATAGAAGTGCTCCTACATGGTACGTGGGGCTAATAAAATGTATATATATATATATATATATATATATATATATATATATATATATATATATATATATATATATATATATATACATACACCTGTGGATTTTTCACTGGCGCCTCTCTCAGAGATGAAATCTTTAAGTACCAGCCTGCCAGGATTTGCTCTCTTATGTTTATTTTATTTTTTTTTAACTCCAGTTTTACTTTTTCTCTTTTGACTTTGACCCTACAAATACAACGTGTTTCTTTTATATCTCGTCTTTTCAGAAATATTTCCTGAAAAATAAATTACTTGTACTTGTCGTTAAACGACGGGTGGTCTCCAACATTTACACAGTGCTGTAAATTGGATATTCAGTTTGAAAAATACTAACTGATCTGAGTATAATGCTCATGTTTACTTTAACTTCCCCCCATCAAGCCTTACTGAATCAATCTGAACCAAACATGACGTGGCATGCAGCGAAGTGAGGAGCAGTCCCCTTCTGATCTTACTGAAGAAGGTCAAGTGAAAGGGACATGCAATGGACCTTTGTCCTGGTGCATTTTCCAGTGACTGTTGGAAACTGATCGGACAAGCCATCTATCAGGAAGATCTCTACGATGTCTAGAACGTGCTAAAATGGTCCTCAGACCAGCATACACTTGGAATGCAGCAAGAATGGATACTACGCCATCACAGACCATCAGCTATGGACCATTTCCCCAACATGTCTAATTAAGAAATCCAAGGCCAGTTCCACATTTTCAATTAAAAAACAAACTGTTTATTGGTAACACAAAATGCAGTCAGAATACACGCTGAACATGACTAGTTTTTCTGTATGCGAGTCCTGTACTGAATCTTAGTTGGGCTTAGATGGACTTCTTATGCCAATCTGCAAACATCACATTATATTAAAAAACAGACAAAATAATGGAAACACTTTCTTTTACAGATGCAGAAATTTTCTTACCAGGTAATGCCTCAGTGCTATTCTGCTGTGTAAGAGTATGGTTCCATCAGATACGACAAGCTATCTAAAACAGCCCAAGACCATCATACTACCACCACCATGGTTTACTGTTGGTGTAATGTTCGTATGGTAGTGTTGACTTTACATGAGATGCAACTGAACCCATGTCGCCAAAAGTTCTAACTTCCACGCTTCACAGAATATTATCCAAAAGGTTCTGGGGGTCATCTAGATGGTTTTTGGCGAATGCAAGTCGGGCCTTCGGGTTCTTTGTGGTCAGCAGTGGTTTTTGCCCTGCAACTCTCTCACGGATGCCATTCTTGCCTAGTGAGACTTATATTTTATTGGTGAATTTTGTACATTGACTTTGACAGAGGCATCTTGTGTTCTTGATCATATTTTGGTAGGCTGACCACTTCTGGGAAGGTTCACCACCATTCCAAGCTTTCTCCATTTGTGGATAATGACTCTTACTATAGTTCACTGGAGTCTCAGTTCCATCATAACAAACCATATATGTGGTGGTGGTGGGCCCAAAAAAAAAAAAAAAACAAAACCATATATGTTACTCAGAACTAGGGTGTGTTTCTGTAGTACCTTCAAATTTAGAGTATGTATTTTACTCTAAAGTATGTTATTATCAGACATGGGACATGAGAGTTGCAAGTAACAAGTAAGTCTCAAGTCTTGACAATCAAGTCCAGAGTCAAGTCCCAAGTCAATACAAGCGAGTCTCAAGTCAAGTCCCTAGTCTATACAAGTCAATCGAAGGCCATGGTTGAGAAACACTGCACTGTATGGAAGTATTAGTACACATTACACCAACAGGAATTTTAATAATATCACATTCTAAACCCATAGACATTAATGTCTGGACGGGTCTTTCAGGTCTAACAGCATGTATGAGCTCTGCAGTAGCTCTACATGTACTGATCAGTGTTTGGTACTGTTCTGCACTACTTGAACATTTCCTGTCTGAGATGCTATGCTTCCTAAATGCCTAATTTAGGAATCTAGGAGGAATGAACAGAGAGAGAGAGCTTTGTTAGTTGAACAGGATTATTTTTGGGAGCATGTTGCTCCTCGTTTCCACACAAATTCAACACTGGCGCGCCCCAAAGCTTCCCGTGATTTGCTGCAGAACTTCATTTGTTGCTAGGTTACGGATAAACTGAGCAACGCAGCACTATTTCATACAAAATGATCCGTTATTTGATTCAGTTTTCCTTATTTATTATGAGGCAAGTCTTTTCAAGTCTTAAAGCTCAAGTCCGATTCCAAGTCCAAGTCAGTAAAGGTAAAGTCTAAGTCAAGTCACAAGTCATTAGTGATGTTGTCAAGTCAAGTCAAGTCACAAGTCATCAGTTTACTGGCTCGAGTTGGACTCGAGGCCACACGTCTGGTTATTATCGCCTGTTTATGATGTATGCCCATTTATTCATCTCACTGCAATTGAGTCAGTCAGTCTTGGTACTTCACCCCCTTTTATGTCAAATAATTACACTAATTGCACTTTGGATACTGTAGATCTAGAACCTAAACGACTGACATTTCAGTGTAATTTAGTTCAACTGTTTCGGAAATTCCAATTATGTTACTCAAAATAATTATCTAGTACTTCAGAGTTTATTTCAGACTCTTATTTGGTTAATATCTAGCACTTAAGAAACTCCAAAAGACAGTGTTATCCATATGTGGAATAGGAACATAACATAGCTGTCTGAAGACAAACAAGCATCTCCATAATAGGTAAGTTTAGAGTTAAAGTAAAGAGATTTCATTCAGAGCAATATTGGAGCAAATCTATTGGTCTGTTCATCATAACATGTTCACACAATATAAAGCACTGCTGCTGATGCATGTTTTTATTTGGAAAACAATATATTTGTCATACAGGCTGAAATGAAGCTAGTTTCTGATTGAAAGGACACATCATAAAAACACATTGTGAAGTCAGTCATTGTTATTAATGCTTTTCCAACATGCATAACATAAAAGATTTCCAAAAAATAAATAAAATAAGAAACTACAGTGGAGGAATCTGGCTGAGATTAAAACAGAGTCCATCAGGATGTGCTGATTGTTCCTTCAACAACTCACCAACTACAGAGATGCTTTATGGAGTTCAAACAGGATAAGGATCAGTGTCACAGATTAGGCAGATTAGAAGAAAGAGAAATAATTGCTTCAATTATACCTTTGAACTGAAATCCTCATAAAGCTTTGTTCTTTCATGAGATTCATCACAGTTCTCAGTGCGCTTGCCAAGAGGATGTGTGCAGTTTGGACTGGTTCCTCGGCGAGATGAAGACATGACGAATAAGCAAACGCTAAGCTAGTGCTCCACTGGATGTTCTTCAGTCGTGTGGGAAGTGCAGCGTTGGAAGTATCTGTTTTCATCACAGCTGTAATTGTTTTCTTTTAAATATAAGAGTAAACATTGTTTACCTCCCACTTTGTGAGGTCCATATATGGAAACTAATTACCAAAAACTATTTTGATTTTTGTTTTGTGGTATCTTAAAAAAAAAAAAAATTAACTTAATTATTTATCAGAGGAATTTGACCTCTGCATTTAACCCATTTGTAAAGTGAAACACCCACATACACACATACTAAGGGTCAGTGAGCACAGTTGCCTCTAACCAAGCTTTAATCACAAGAGTCCTGATAGTTCAGGGAATCAAACCACTCATCTTCCAAGCACAAGGCTTTGTGAGTGTGATGCAATACAACCCAGCCAATCAGACTAGAGCTCATTTATATACAATTCATATAGAAGTATTGTGGCTGTGGCATAGATGATGATGCAGGAACCAATAGCTTTAGGATTAATGCTCTTCTACTGAACACAAAGCCACCGCCTGATACAAGCTGAAACAGCCAGGAAAGAGGGAGGTCACTTCCACCTGATGACAGACAGTAAACCCACGCCAACTTTCCTGTGACTAATCACAATATATAAAATGCAACATAGACACAACACAAAATACTTAATGTGGTAATAAGTAATTGAACCGGTTTTATTCTATCTAAATAAATACTTTGAATGAGCAATTCTTTAGAAATTATTTTTTGAGTTGAACAAAAGTAGTTCACTAGCTTGTATGTATTTACATGTTACTATGAGTCCAGTGCTTCCCACGAGCATCCACACACCCATGGTCACACTGGACTGTAGGGGCCATTCTAGGGTTTATACTAAAAAGTACATTCCCCAATGTAGTCCTATACAATTCTACCCAGTCACTAGGTCTGCCCCAGTCACAAGGTGCTACCAGAGCTAGGAGGGTGAAGGCTAGCACATGCTTTCTCCAGCTCATGTGAAGCCTATTACCACTAAAGCAAAGTCACTGGACAGACTACTGAGCCTAAAGGAAAACACAAGTGCCAGTTCTGTAACATCAGCCAATAGGAGGAGAAGTAGAGCTGTTCAACCTTCCCAGAGAAGATGATTCTCACTTGGACTCCCCAAGCATCGTTGCTCCCCGTCATGCAACTCGTCGCTTGTGGTTAAAGCTTGGTTAGAGGCCTTAATACAAAATATGAAATCCAAAAACAGACTGTATTCAGAGTTGAATA
This sequence comes from Megaleporinus macrocephalus, assembly GCA_021613375.1. NCBI lineage: Eukaryota > Metazoa > Chordata > Actinopteri > Characiformes > Anostomidae > Megaleporinus > Megaleporinus macrocephalus. Next base: position 43,730,011 of record CM038705.1, read on the forward strand.
CAGACCAGCGTCAGAAACAGAACACAGCAAACAACAACCAGGAGGAAGATTTAAAGAGTAGTCAAAAACAGAATAGAGGTAAAAAAAATGCACAAAACACCAGCAAAGAGAAAACACTAGAGGCAAAAATCTAAATAACAAGAACAGACACAAATCAAACCGCAAGAACCAACAAACAATGAAACAAGGCTCGACACACTGCAGACAGCTGTGGCAACACTGCCCAAAGCAGGTTAGAAAACAAAAAGCTTAAGCTTATATAGGAAAATTAACAGGTGACAGTAATCAGTAATCTGGTGAGCTGCAACAGAAAGGTGGTCAGTGATTGGTTGATGGAGAGAAAGTCACATGATCAATAGAGGGATTCTGGGAGTTGGAGTTCAGGTTGTGATTGGTGACTGGAGGGCAGGGCAGAGGGGCGCTGTTGCAGTGCTCAGAAAAGCCCACAAACTAACAATCAAGTCTCCGAATATATATTGTCGTAATTTCGTTTTTGCCGTCAGAATGAAGAGGGAGACCAGTTCAGAGAAAAAGCTTTTATTCGTAGGACTGCAGTACCAACGTTCTCTGAGCTCTCAAGCCCTGGTCTACCCTGGTCTCAATCGTGTCTCCGCTGCATTGTCTTTTATAGGCCCCCCTTCCAGCTCCTTTTGTCCCACGTACACCTGGCCAGTCGTAATTCTCCGGGTGGACAGTGGTTCTCAAATAGAAGTTCCCAAGATAAGTCACAGCTATATATGGTGGGGGTCCCAAAAAGCAATCTTCCAGCAAGCTTTGCAACATTTTTTGGCCACATACACTATAGTATAGTAACAGAAAAAAAAAAAAAAAAAAAAAAAAAAAAATATATATATATATATATATATATATATATATATATATATATATATATATATATATATATATATATATATATATATATCTTGTGTATGTTCATCTTGCTCGTTGATCTTGTTTTTTATATTTCAGACACCCTATATCCTATATATGTTACTGTTTCATGTGAGTGGCCAATTCAAATAAGTTTCGATTTTATTTTATTTAAACTGATTAAACAAATATAACTGATTTGTTTAATCAATTAATCAATAACTGATCTGAAGTGCACTCTGAAAAAGCTTACATGCCTGCTTATGGTCCATCCAACAAGAAAGAAAGCCTTTAGCATCTTTTACACAGGGATAGGAAACACAGAATCCACAAAAAGATTAGATTCTTCATGCAGGCCAATATAAATGTAACGTACATCCTCTGGTTCAAGTGACCGTTTGCCCAATTCTCAGAATGAATGGGCAGTGAGATGATCAGATTGCTTGAGTAATTCAGTGGATGACCAGAGGCCTGAAAATTGTTTTGATACATAAGACTGTCACATTAGTGGATCTTAATGAACATATGAAAAACATATGGTACAACAAAAATGTTGGCTATAACCTTTCAGTTCAATCAGTATAAACATCTGAGATGTTGTATTACCTTTCATGTATACATACTCTGAGCTTACAAATCTGATTTAGTTTAAATCCATTAAGATGAATCTGCAGTGTGAACTTTGCATACTGTAAATATGCATTGTATTGTTCTGTAGTCTCTTTTTTATCAAAGATGAAATATGAAAAAAAATTAGGATTAAGGATTAAATATTAGGATTAAAGTATTAACTATATGGTGCACCATTAAATAATTGGTGTTAGTACACTAAAAACATCCTTACAGTTCATATAAAAGACATGCAATGAATACACTGTCAATGGGAATAAAAGTCCAGCCATCCATCCATCCATTATTTTCCACTTTATCCTGCTAGTCGGGGACACGGGGGCTGGGGCCAATCCCAGTGTAATCGGGCGAAGGCGGGGTACACCATGGACAGTTCGCCAGTTCATCGCATGGCCAACATTCACTCACACCAACGGACAATTTAGAGTGACCAATCAACCTGACTGCATGTGTTTGGACTGTGGGAGGAAATCGGAGTACCCGGAGGAAACCCACTCAAGCACAGGGAGAACATACACACTCCACACAGAACAGCCCGGACCGGGAATCCAACCCAGATCGTCTTGCTGTGAGGCGACAGTGCTAACCACTACACCACCATACTAACCACTACATCACCATACTAACCACTACACCACCATACTAACCACTACACCACCATACTAACCACTACACCACCGTACTGACCACTACACCACGATACTAACCACTACACCACCATACTGACCACTACACCACCGTACTGACCACTACACCACCGTACTAACCACTACACCACCATACTAACCACTACACCACCATACTAACCACTACACCACCATACTGACCACTACACCACCGTACTGACCACTACACCACCATACTAACCACTACACCACCGTACTAACCACCACACCACCATACTAACCACTACACCACCATAATAACCACTACACCACCATACTAACCACTACACCATCATACTAACCACTACACCACCATACTAACCACTACACCACCGTACTAACCACTACACCACCATACTAACCACTACACCACCTTACTAACCACTACACCATCGTACTAACCACTACACCACCATACTAACCACTACACCACCGTACTAACCACTACACCACCGTACTAACCACTACACCACCTTACTAACCACTACACCATCATACTAACCACTACACCACCATACTAACCACTACACCACCGTACTAACCACTACACCACCGTACTAACCACTACACCACCTTACTAACCACTACACCACCATACTAACCACTACACCACCGTACTAACCACTACACCAGCGTACTAACCACTACACCACCTTACTAACCACTACACCATCATACTAACCACTACACCACCTTACTAACCACTACACCACCGTACTAACCACTACACCACCGTACTTACCACTACACCACCTTACTAACCACTACACCACCATACTAACCACTACACCACCATACTGACCACTACACCACCGTACTGACCACTACACCACCATACTAACCACTACACCACCGTACTAACCACCACACCACCATACTAACCACTACACCACCATAATAACCACTACACCACCATACTAACCACTACACCATCATACTAACCACTACACCACCATACTAACCACTACACCACCGTACTAACCACTACACCACCATACTAACCACTACACCACCTTACTAACCACTACACCATCGTACTAACCACTACACCACCATACTAACCACTACACCACCGTACTAACCACTACACCACCGTACTAACCACTACACCACCTTACTAACCACTACACCATCATACTAACCACTACACCACCATACTAACCACTACACCACCGTACTAACCACTACACCACCGTACTAACCACTACACCACCTTACTAACCACTACACCACCATACTAACCACTACACCACCGTACTAACCACTACACCAGCGTACTAACCACTACACCACCTTACTAACCACTACACCATCATACTAACCACTACACCACCATACTAACCACTACACCACCATACTAACCACTACACCACCGTACTAACCACTACACCACCATACTAACCACTACACCACCGTACTAACCACTACACCACCGTACTAACCACTACACCAGCGTACTAATCACTACACCACCTTACTAACCACTACACCATCATACTAACCACTACACCACCGTACTAACACACTACACCACCATACTAACCACTACATCATCATACTAACCACTACACCACCATACTAACCACTACACCACCATACTAACCACTACACCACCATACTAACCACTACACCACCATACTAACCACTACACCACCGTGCTGCCGGGGAATAAAATGTGAATATTATTATGGATGTTGTTGGGTGTTCATTCACGGTATGGCATTAGAAAACAAATCATCACAATAAATGTCAAGCAGAAAGGTTCGTGTATCATCTTCTCATAACACACCTTATCGTTGGACATGAATGGGTTAAAAGATAATATGATAATATTTTCTTTTGCTGCTATAACACTGACTCTATAGTCTGCATGACTGTATTTATTCCCTGATACTCTCTGACTGTGCAGTCATCATCGTTATCAGTGCTGGCATTTGCAATATTTAAAGCTGCTCTCAGATTATGCAGATACGAAATCTGTAATCACTCACATAATCAGAGCAAATCAGATTGTCCTTGCATTAATTATGAATTATAATTAGACGGAAATCCCACTAATGATAAGGCAAAATGGCTCCTACATTTCAGTGGCTGCTATCCTAATCAAGACCTTATATTACAAAGTAATTAGGTGATTGTACGTGATAAGTGTATCAAAATGGAGCCATTACGATGTGCCTCCTTTTGTTTGAGATTTTCAATCATCCACGCTGATGTACGCTAACAGGCCTGTCATTTCGGTGACGCCTCCTCCGCACAGCCGGGTTAAACGCTCGTCTCGCGCGATGCACGTTCCCCGCCAGCAGCACTGTCTCCGCTCCAGGCTGAGCCGCACAAGAAGGCATCATCGAGTGACAAGAGCTGACAATAAAAACAGCGGCGGCATGAATCTACATGAGACGTGCGGTCGGGGGAAAAAGTATACACAGCTTTACAACTCGACGCCATGTAACCGCCTACATGATCCAAGTATTGAACATGACCTGTCTCTTGGGCGGCCTCTTCGAGAGGCTAGCGCTGTCACAGGAGACGAGGCGAAACAGGAACAGCGATGATTTTCTCCATTTGCCCACAAAAACAACAACCCAGCGAGGCAGCCAGGGAGAGATGCGAGTTGGCGGCCCCACACCCACTCCAGCATCTTAGCAGTGTTTAAAAAGTGAATCATTAAAAGCACAGGTCAGCGTGTCACCGTGATTATATTGCTTAATCACCGCTCGGAAAGCAAGACGGTTTCGCCGAAACTTTGTTATGCCTTCTTCTTCCCCCCTCCGGCTTCCTGCATTTCTTTTTGATTTCGCAGAGCTTAATTACATGTTAGGGTTTCACTCAAGTAGCCTAAACACATGTATTCCTCCACGCCTCCTGGCAGAGAAAACATGACCTTAGGACACTTTGTTGGGGATGCTACTTGTAAACTTGGGAATTTCCAACAAGGCCCTCAACAAGGTTCCAAACTCAAACCTTACCACCAGACTGTGGCCTGGTCCCAGGCCATGTGGCATTTGCTACCAGGTCACAAAAGTGAACAGATGAATCTATTTTATATTTAAATGTATTATTTAATTGTATTATTATCATTAATATTATTCACGATTTTTTTTAATTACATAAGGCTTAGTCTTTTCCATGCACTGTTAGGACATAGGATTTGAATACATGAGCATACATCACATCTGTGTTTGACCTTGTGTGTGTAGATTGCTATTGGTTGAAGTGTGTAGTGAATTGTGTGTAGATTGCTATAGGCTGTGTAAGCTGAAGGCCAACATAAATAAATAAATAAACAACCAGTTCAGTACTTTATAGAGATGGACCGTTCAGTGTTTTTGAGGCCGATTCCGATCGGCGATCACCTTTCAGCGCGATCGGCCGATGGCCAATACCGATCGAGGGCGGGGCTATATGCAAGGCTATAAGCTCCGGAAGAGCCACATCTGAAAAGTATTTCTACTAGGAACAGCAGAGCGTGGATCCAGCTGGAATATTGAGCAACAGAATGAACGTCTATTACAGCCGAGAAGAGCTGCTTATCTAGAACTATAAACTCAATCACTCTGGCTGTGGTTCTTTAGCCCTATGGCTGTTGCTGCTGCTGTACTGTTCATACCGGTTAGATCTGGTCTGCACAGGTTTCTGGGTTATTTGTTTTGTACTAGCTGTGCGTGCTAGCTCTGTTGTTTGCTGATACTCACTGTATTCAGCTGTGTGGTGTCTCTGAAGTGTGTATTAGATTAGTAGAGTTAAATGTCTTTGTCTTGGTTCTCCAACGAGAGACGCTGATGTTACTAATTTTACAGATGTTATAAACTGCCCTGGATGAGTCTGAGTCACATACGGTAACAAACTGCCAGACGGACGATGTTTTCTTTCCGCACATGCGGTGAACGCTTAAATTGTTCTCGTGAGGCCGATGCTTTAGTCATTCTGTCGAAAATGAAAGAGTATGTATTTCCACCTAGTGGTTCAGATAGGAATTGCAGGGACCTGGCCAGAGGAGGTTTCATGGACGGCTTCTCTTCCTGGATGAAACGCTAGCTGGAAATACAGAAATTAGGTTCATTTGTTTAACGTCATTGATCGGCTCTCGAGATCGGCCAAATTGGAGAAATATCGGCCGATCACATATTTAAATTAAAAATCGACCGATACTGATACGTGGCGGATTGATCCTTCCATCTATATGCCCACTTCCTACAATAGAAGCATACAAAATGGTGGGTTAGGTAAGACATGATGATTGGTTGGTGGGCTTGTATGTACTGAACCTTGTGGCCTGTGTGTTAACAATGGTTGCTAAGCTATTGACACATAACATATGACCGTCTACTGATTTCTGGTCAAAAATAGACCCATAATGTGTTTACGGCCTGCAGCAAATGCAGTGAAAAGCATGCAGTAAAAACTGACTATGGACCGAGAACCAAGAAATCATGAACCAAGTGTTAAAATTGAAGTTTATACTTAGCAAAAAAGTAATACAATATATGCAGGTTGTGCTGGATCAGCTAGCATGCTATTAATTACTGTTAATTAGACTAATGTTAAAGGCTAAGCACCCGCTAATACGAAAGTATCAAACACATAAGTACAGTGGAGTTTAAGATGTAAGTTTGTGATTATTAAAAGTCAGAAAACGTTTTATTTTTTAGAAAGTCAAGAAATACGGCTAAAAAAACTGATTAGCTCTGCCTGATGTTCAGACCCTGCCGTAGGCGTTATGGGTGTGACATAGATGGTGGACAACAACCCTAGAAGATATACTTACAGTAATGTAATATAACAAAAAGGTGTTGTTGTTTTTTGGCGGCAGTAATTGGATCGAAAGTGGGACCTCCTGGGCACAAACGGCCCAAAGACCCCCAAATATCCAGAAAGTGGACTAAACTTTAAACGGGCACATTGGAAAGGACCGTCCTCTCGCTCTGTCATCTGTAGATCATTTCACACCTGAAGATTATCACAGCTACGGGATGTAGGCTTACACGATGACTGGATCTTAATCTGGCGCTTTTCCAACAATATGGGCGTGTAAGGAAACCAGTGAGAGGAGTTCAAGAGCCTCCGTGTACGTGGAGCTAAACCAGGTAAGCGCAGTTACTGAGCCTGCTTTAGCTGATGTTAGCTAACATTAGCTTCACTTGCTAAGTTCGGCGGCTCAAGTTATGCTAAGCTAACGTAGTTGAGTTATAAAGATTTATAGAGTCGTATGAGAGAAAGTTCCACTTTGATCATATTTACAACAAAAACTGTACCTCTATATCTGAGTTTAGCTGGTTGCTAGGCTGTTGTTATGAATAATGTTGGTTATTTAGCTAGATACTGTTTACACTCAGGATGAGCTGCTGTTGTGGGTGTGGTTTGACTAAAAGTATCAGGACTAAGTGATATGGTGGTCTATTTCTACATTACAGCTCTTTTTAAATTCAAATTCAGAAATATCATCAGAATCTGAAGAAGCAATGCTGGAGAATTCACAGTCCCAGTCAGTCATAATGCTGTTTTACCACTGTACTGTTGTCCACCATTGACGTCACACGGTAGCGTTCGGGAATTTCTGCAGCGAGCTCGGGTTTTTCCATCAATGTAATTATAATCGTCGTATTTTAAAGCAAATTAAGCAGAAAATTTAATTTTAAGTCTTAAAATTAAATGTAAGTTAATATATTTTCAGTATCTAAAACAATGTGAAATCACCAGGGGTGTCCATAAGTAGTGCTTAGTCTTTAATGACGTTCATGACGAGTATGAACTTTTTGTATTTACCTACGTATGCGCCTGTGTATGTCTGTGTGTTTGCCCTGTGACAGTTGACCTATCCAGGGTGTTTCCTGCCTTCCACCCAATGAGCACTAGGATAGGCTCCAGCACTCCCACAACCCAGGAGGATATGCAACTTGGAAAATGAACTAATTAATTATGCAGTATAATCTACCTGTGCAGATATATAAATACATTTAACACATAAAACACATTTAGAGTATCTTCCTGGCTTAAACACAGTACATTCCCAGTACAGTAAAACAATTTGTTATACAGCGCCTCCTACTGGCTAGGAGTCCAATGCTATGTTTACCACTGCGTTTCTGTTAGGAGCAGCATGGCATTATTGCCCACTCTACCCTGGGGTTCGGCTTGTGTCTCAGAGGGCATGTGGTCATGTTCCTTGCTTTTTCAAAAGTCACCCAGTATCTGTAGCCAATCAAATCAGTGGGATGCATTTTCCCATGTGGCCATTTTGATTAAATGCCCTATTAGCATACGCAAAACTGCACTTTTGAAGTGAAACAGCATTTAATGGCTTATTTGAAGTGCGTGATTTGCAGAAGGAGAAAATGAAACATCCCTTTGATGGGAGAAATGCCATATTCCAATCAAACCTTTACTGTTCCGTAGGTTAATGAATGCTATTAGCCTAGCAGGAATAAATTTAGACTCGTTGGCTAGATGCATAAATTAGATTAAAAAAAAGAAAAAGCCCAAGGAACTAATGTTTGGTCTGCTGTAGAAGCGAATGTGCCACAGCAACATAATCACATTGCTATGGAAATAAAGGCTGGCAATTCGACAAGGCTGACAAACAATAATGCTGTCAAGCCGGGTGGTGGAATAAATTCTGCTCAATAAAGTACAACTCCAACAGCGGTGGACATTATGCTTTTTTTTAAAAGATGCACTGGAGTCAGGCTGTAATATGCGGAGATATTCATAAGAACGATATTCATAACTTCCTTTTAATTGCGCTGAATTTTAACATCATTACATTCATTAACACGATGTATTTCCATTACGGTTTTAAACAATTTATCTCCCTGTTTAGTCACATAATTAAAGAGGCCAAAACGTTTGTTTGCACAAAATATGAGAATAATTAGCGTTAAATTTACTGTTTAACGTTCTTTGGGGCTACTAATTGGTTAGTCATTAAAGTAACTTTCTTCTCAACTCCCTAATGGCTCATCGGTTAAGGAAGTGTCCTCACGGCCTTCATCAGTTCTGACGAAGGCATTTTCTATACTCCATTACTTCCTCCTGATGATCAGTGAAGTCCTAATTAGTTGATACTTGAAATATAGCTGACTGCACGCATTGACCTTGAAAGAAGTTCGGACTTGACAAATGATACCATCGGCTGATTCAGACCGGCAGAGAACAAAGGCGTCTGAAGGCATCTTTCATTTGGCTTTTATGTCTCGTGCTCCGTCTAAACAGGCTTTTTAAAAGAATCCGAGGCAGGAAGTGGCACATTATTACTTAATGCACTCGCGTTTTCCCAGTACTTTTCCGAGCACTGTGTTATTTGATTGCAGTTTAAATGAACCATTATGTATTTTACTCCAATGCTTCATTTGAAAAGTAACAGTCCTTGAGCAGCAATGTTCACATCAGTTTCTCCGTGACTTGGAAAGGATATTATCATATCACCATGGCTGGATCTGGGTGGCTGCCCAGGGAGAACTCAATGCTCAGTGGCACTAAGAGGTTGCTTGTATTAAATGATGTTAATCGTTTTTTTAAAGCATTCAGTTTAGGGAAGATGACTCGACCTGTTGAATTCATACTCCAAACAACATATAAGAAAGCTCTGGTCTCAACCAGTAACATAAGAAGCAACTCAATCTACAGTTCCACCTTCAGCATTAAACTTCATACTCACCAAGAGTGTCTCCAGTGATCGAAAGCAGCTCCAATGTTAACTCTTGTTCCACTTCTATTTATATCACTCCTTTTGTTTGCTCCTGAAGGTGGATTCTCGTCAGAGTGGGCAGTGGCGGTCGCTTGAAAAGAGCGATTGTGCTTATTGATCTTTCATTAGCTACCTGTCCCTGATCTAAGCAAGAGCAGCAACTTTAAAGTGAATAACAATAGGTTAGAAAACACCATTGGGTGAGCAGAGCTATTTCTTTATCCTCTTATGTTGGACTGATTCTACTTAACACTACTGTGACTCACTATCACCTCTAGAGGTACAAAGTGGTATTACAAAACAGAACAGGCTGGGGCTATCCAGCATCTTTGACATACCATCGAAGGTTTGCTTGCAAAGCAGAGAGCAGAGAGAGGTTAGTATATACATCTCTAGCTTATGCCTGAGATAACATCTGGCTTGTATTAACAATCCCTATAGCATAGTCACTTCTCCTTTCACACCAAATACGGGAAGGTATATCTGTACCATATGTCCAAAATTTTAGAGGACTTTTAGAGGACGGCTAGGAGGCCTCTCTCTGGCATCGGAAGATTGGACGTCGGAGCATGTCAGATATGATGCTATACAATTTTTGTATAATAAACATACTTACAATTAAAGTTAGTGTCAGCAGAGATTTCTTTAAGCTATCAACAGCACATCGTTACAGAAGATAATAAACAACACCATCACGACTGTTATTTCTTCACATTTAGTTGGGATGTAGTTAATTTTGGAATGTTTTAAACTAAAACCCTCACCAATTGCTCCAACAACCTAATAATCCAACAACAAATATCCAAAGAGCATCATCGTTGTGTAAATTTGGTGGACATATGGTGGCATCTGGGTGGGTAAAGCACCCAGTGCTATAAACAGTACTGTGTTAATCGTTTGTTTTAAGCTTTCGGTTTATGTTGGGAAGATGACCCAACCTGTTGAGTACTCCAAACAACATATAAGAAAGCTGGGGACTCAACCACTAACATAAGAAGCAACACAATGCACAGTCCCACCTCTAGAAGAAGGAACTTCATTCCTTTACTTACCAAGAGTGTCTCCAACTCTTGTTCTACTTCTATTTATATCACTTCTTTTGTTTGCTGCTGAAGATGGATTCTTGTCGGAGTGGGCAGTGCCGATCACTTGCCAAGAGAGATTGGGCCTAAAAATCCAACCACAAATATCCGAAGAACATCATCATGTAAATAGTGATCTTCTACCCCTCACATTGGCATACCTGACTAATCTGATGGGGTCAGTTATATTTACAGTAATTATTTCTGGTTCAGTTGTAGATATTTTGTGAATTTATAAAATGAGTCTTCAACAAAACCAATGTCTTTTCAGAAAACAGCTTGAGGGTTTGTGGGGATAGAGCACTATAGCCCTAATGGCCAGCAGGCAGCACAGGATCTTAATCATAATTAGCAGATTAGGTACTATTGCGTTTCTAGTACTTTCCAATATAGTACTGTTACTTGGCTGATGTTTACAACAACCACCATAGCTGTTACTTAGAAACTAAGCATGAAGTAACTGTACTTCTGCTTGAGGTTTTATTTTTCATCCCTTTGGCAGTTTCACCATTTCTTGCAAAGGTTCTTATCATGGCCCTCAGGTTTGTATTAAGTTCACTGGCATTAGTTTTCCATTTCTTCTCTCATTTACCAACTTCCAAACTCATATCTGATACAGAGCAGTTTTGATATTATGGAGTGCTCCTGCGTATGGGAATGAATTTTTGCTCCTCCCGCAGTTCCTCCCTCCGTCAGCAGCCTGTTTAAAGAGAGATGCGGTGTGGAACATCGGTATGCGGTGTGGAACGGCGTGAAATATGTGAAATATGATAGGCCCCACTATTTGCTCTGTGCTCTATGAGGTAGGATGGAACAATTTCAAGTACTCGCCAAACCAAGCGGAATACAAATTTTCTCCATATGATTCCAGATGATATTGAAAAGATCTCAGAGATAGAAGTTTCAATCATTGCACTCCATCTTCTGCAGAAAAAAACAACTTTAATTGAATATTGCTTCTTTTTTTTAACTGTAGCTGATGTGTGGGGCATAGTTTAATGCCAGAAAAATAAAAGTTGTTGATAAGAGTTAAAATAAAATTTCAAGCGCCAATGCTTTTGAGGTTCAATTTTAGGGTTCTATTATAAAATTATGTATATACAAATATTAGCTTTATAGCTCAGTGCATACTGTAAAACCTATACATATCCAACTCAATGCATACTGTGAATTATATGAAGAGGCATTACAGTCCATACAGTTAATACTGTAAAATATACAAATGTATAATCTTTTTAAGTGTGTGAAATTTTAAATATGGAGCTCATAAAATGTATAAATAAATAAAGCTCTGTGCATACTATGAAATGTACAACTATACAACTTTGTGCAGAGCATGGCATACACATAAATCCACAATCCAATGAATACTGTAAATTATATTCCATTAAATAATGTGAACATGAAGTGTATTAAGCAATGCAAATCAGTGCATACTATGAAATATTCTCCATTTGTATGTATGTCATAGATAAAAATATATAGCTTGGTGTATAGCATAAAATGTATAGCTTTGTTTCTATACATTCACTGCATACTTGCACTAAGCCTTTGTTTGTTGCTTTGTTTGTTGGTCAGGACCCCTCACAGGACCACCACAGAGCAGGTACTATTAGGGAGGTGGATCATTCCCAGCACTGCAGTAACAACACTGACATGGTGGTGCTGTGTTAGTGTCTGTTGGGCTGATGTGAATGTATCAGCATTGCTATATATATATATATATATATATATATATATATATATATATATATATATATATATATATATATATATATATATTTACGGTAAATCATGTGGAATATGTCAGTATACAATTTATGCAATTCATTGTATGCTGTGTAGAAATATGCATACTGTGAATTCTATAAATAAATATTCAACCCAGCTGACAATGCAAAACATATAAATATATAAACAGTTCACTAGTTTGAACCAAGACAAAATTGACGTGAAATGTTTTTAAAAGCAAAAAAATTAAGCTTGGCTGTTTTAATTGATTTTGGGATTCTATAATACCCAGAAATATATAAATAAACATACAGCTCAGTGCCTCTGCAGACACATCCACTGCTTGGCCTGACTAATAGCTGTATCTAAATGTCAGCGGAGAAAAACAGATGCCTTGAACGCGGTGTGGTATTTTGGATGGCGGCTGAAAATCAATGCCACATATTCTGCGTTCTCTAGTGATTCATCGCCGAGTGTTTTCCCAGGCCTCGCTCTGTAGGCAGAGATTTCTTAATGAGCATGACTTTGGGGAGAACGACTCTGAGGCCCACTCTTAGTCAACACACTCATTCACACGCACAGCCGTCCGCATGCATACGCAAAACGCGTACGCTAGTGCGTACACATATAGACACGCAGCCTCCTACATACGGTGGCTCATAACTAAAGATACTACACTGATATCTGCCCACACGCTGGTTCACCTCGAAAACGAGGAGAGAAAAAAATTTAAAAAACTCCTAAACAGACTAATTCTGTACTTTTCTCTGATATAAGTAACTGCTTGAATGTTCACTCACTCCCATGTTAATGGCTCAGACAGACAGTAGCAGTTTGCTCTTCAACAAGCGCACAACGCCGCATGGAAATGTGTGCATAACGAGCTTCATTATCAGATTGATCTGCTGTTAGTGCCCATCATTAGTTTCAGTCAGAAATGGAAACGGATGAGCTGCTTTTTGAGCACTCATAAATACCTCCACTCCATTGCTCATCCTCTATCACACGCGTGCACTTCACGTCGCTTCAGTTCAGGCACTCTCCGGCTGGAAATAACACTCAAACAATGATGCAGACTAGTTTTTTTTTCTCCTCCTTTTGTTCTTCCTCTCTTTCTCCCAGAAGTTGGCACATGGTGTGAAGGAGTCGATGGTGGCTGTTAGAAGGAGTCGAACGAGGTGTTGATTTATTTAACACATGGCATGTGAATCACCTCTCCATGGGCGAAAACCTGGAATTTAAACCTGAAACTAAGAACTGTTGCCTGGAGAAAAGGGAAGAAAGGAAGGAAACAAAGTTGGAAAGGGAGCAAAAGGAAGGTAGCATTAAACATGCTAAATGTTACCATTTAAAAAAGTGTCAACAAATAAAACCTATACAACGAACTGTGGTAACACTTTACCAAAGGGCTGTATTAATAATGCTACATGACACCTCCATACATATACATACAATACGCTAACAACGCTATACAATACTGAGCACAATCTTGTATTACATGCATAACACTTTATAAAGCAAGAGTATATGACTTCAGTTACCAGTCAGCTAAACCTAAATCACTCTATTAAATTCATACTACATGGACTGATCAGCAAAAATATTAAAACCACCTCCTTGTATTTACACTCACTGTATCAGCTCCACTGACCACATAGGAGCTACACTTACAGACTATAGTTCATCTGATTCTCTATATACTTTATTACCACTACAGATATAGTATCATTTGGATGGTGGGTCATTCGCAGTACTGCAGTGACACTCACATGGTCGTGGTGGTGTGATAGTGTGTGTTGTGCTGGTATGAGTGGATTAGACACAACAGTGCTGCTGCTGGAGTTTGTATACACGTCAGTGTCTCTGCTGGACTGAGAATCACCCACCAACCAAAACTAGCCAGCTAACAGTGTCCTGTGGGCATCATCCTGTGACCATTTATTGAGGACTAGAGGAATATAAACTGTGCAGCAGCAGACAAGCAGATGCATCTGATCTACTTGCATCAGCACAACACACACTAACACAGCACCACCAGGTCAGTGTGCACATCAGTTTTACTGTCATTTGAAATTGGTATTGTGTTGAATTATAACTGCCTGGCCCTCTGTACATGAACAGCGGGACCACCAATCACCAACATTCTGCGGAGGCATCACAGTCTTTATAGGGGGAGACACAGACTCACAGGCTTCCACTTAACTCCTCATGTTCCAACACAGATTGAATGGACACGTTTGAATTATTTATTTGTCTATATTTTTGTAATTGTTTAGATGTTGATTGTCAAACTGTAAGTAGATAAAATTATATATTAATTATATTAATTTTATTTTTATTTTTATATGTATACGGTCAGTGGAGCTGATGCATTTGGCAAATATTTTGGAAACTAGGAGGTGGTTTTATTGTTATGGTTGATATACAGTATTACAGGTTTATAAGAAAAAATGCTGCTGCATTTCAGCTAAGCTGATAATGACTGTAGTGATGGATCTGGATGCCACAAAGAAAACACACCAGAATGCTGTTATAGTGTATTAAAGTGTTCATATTTACTTCATATTAAAACCATATTATCTTGTTTTATGCAAGGAATTAAAAGAAAATTAAATGTAAGCAATAATGCAGGCTTATGCCACACATTATCCACGCCCTTTAGAAAGCATTGCACACACAGGATTCCTGGAAAGGATTCCTGTATTTATTTGATTTTGGCTTATTCCAGCTCCACAACAGAAAATGCTTTGTCAGTTTAGATGCTGTTCCATTTAAGAAACAAGGCTGTACACTGCAACAGTATTGTTGAACAAGCTGGCAGAACTGAATCACATGCACACATAAAAACCATCAAGTCAAGATCCTCAAGTCCTTATTGTCATTCCTCGATATAACTCTGGCTACACTGGAACAAAATGTCATTCTTCAGGCCCCACAATGCAGCACACAACAGCAGCACATTATACAGGACTACAGAGAGAGCAGATACTAAGCAGCACAGAATATACAATAAATACAGCAGATATACAGAAATATTCAGAGAAATACATACATATGACTTGAAACCAGATTTACATTTATAGCATTTGGCAGACACTCTCATCCAGAGGGACTTATATATAGATAGATAGTGTTACAGTTTACATGTACACAGGTAGGTGAAGGTAGTGTTACAGTTTACATGTACACAGGTAAGTGAAGGTAGTGGTACAGTTTACCTGTACACAGGTAGGTGAAGGTAGTGTTACAGTTTACCTGTACACAGGTAGGTGAAGATAGTGTTACAGTTTACCTGTACACAGGTAGGTGAAGGTGGTGTTACAGTTCATCTGTACACAGGTAGGTGAAGATAGTGTTACAGTTTACCTGTACACAGGTAGGTGAAGATAGTGTTACAGTTTACCTGTACACAGGTAGGTGAAGGTAGTGTTACAGTTTATCTGTACACAGGTAGGTGAAGGTAGTGTTACAGTTTATCTGTACACAGGTAGGTGAAGGTAGTGTTACAGTTTACCTGTACACAGGTAGGTGAAGGTAGTGTTACAGTTTACCTGTACACAGGTAGGTGAAGGTAGTGTTACAGTTTATCTGTACACAGGTAGGTGAAGGTAGTGTTACAGTTTATCTGTACACAGGTAGGTGAAGGGAATGTTACAGTTTACCTGTACACAGGTAGGTGAAGGTAGTGTTACAGTTTACATGTACACAGGTAGGTGAAGGTAGTGTTACAGTTTACCTGTACACAGGTAGGTGAAGGTAGTGTTACAGTTTACCTGTACACAGGTAGGTGAAGGTAGTGTTACAGTTTACCTGTACACAGGTAGGTGAAGGTGGTGTTACAGTTTATCTGTACACAGGTACATGAAAGTAGTGTTACAGTTTACATGTACACAGGTAGGTGAAGGTAGTGTTACAGTTTACCTGTACACAGGTAGGTGAAGGTAGTGTTACAGTTTACATGTACACAGGTAGGTGAAGGTAGTGTTACAGTTTACATGTACACAGGTAGGTGAAGGTAGTGTTACAGTTTACCTGTACAAAGGTAGGTGAAGGGAGTGTTATAGTTTACCTGTACACAGGTAGGTGAAGGCAGCTGTTCTTATTTGGGTACTCAGCACCCCTAAACCTCTAAGACTACAATCACTCCTGGCAAATGGTGGACTATGTGGAAAAATCTAGCGTTCCAGGGCGTAAAGGGTATGTTGGCACTTTTACATTCACTACTCGCACAAAAACACTATTGTTTACATTTGTTACTTGCAACTTGCACTTTATGGCTGCGGCTCTTCATACTTGCACATAAAAGCACACATAACTTTTATTTTTTATTTTCTAACTATGAAAAAGAAAAAAATATATATTTACTTTTGCTTATATTATTATACTTTCTATATTTTGTATATATTTTTTATTATTTCTTTTTTTGTTATATTTATCTACTGGTGAATGGAGGAAGAGCAAAGTAAGAACTTCATTGTACAGTGTAACTGTCTGTTTCTACTGAGCATACGACAATAAAACCCTTAAATCTTGAAAGCTTCATATTCACCAGCTTGTAAATCTAATTTTCCGTTCCACCTTAAATGCTACAGCTTCTACACGTACAGTTTAAGATGTAAAGGCAACTTTGCAGAACAAGCCATGGGTATCTAGCCTATTTCAGGTCACAGGGTGTAAATAGGCTTGTAAAACCACATCTGATCATTTTTCACCCTGACCACATACCTGCTACGTAGACATCAGGGAACTATTTAATACTGGGTATATGTGCTGTATGTCACACCTAATAATAAAAAATAATACATTTAAAATCACATATCAAATATCATTGAGCCTTTAGATAATAAAACCCCTTTTCCTGTTGTAATGTATAATTTCAAAAGTACATGTATCAACACTGATGTTTGGTGTCCTCAAATTCAAAGATACTGAAAAAGAAACACTGCTCTTCAGTGCTAACTCACGTTATGTAGAGTAAATCAAGTGAACGTTAAAACGCAAACCTTTTTCATGCTGCTTCTGTTTTTTTCACTGTTAAAATGACCATTCCTTCCATATTTTTGAAGTGTTTTAATCTCTAGCACTTTTTCTGTGGAACTTCCGGTAACTTTCCTATTTACCTGATTAAACCAGTTGGAGCACAGTTCGTCTCTAGGCCTTTGCTATTTAAGGCCCTATAATGAATAGGGCGGGTATGGAGGCTGGAGCTGCTCTGTTGCTGCTGAGCTTGATCTAGTGCACACAGTGTGTTATCACTCTTGTAGGTTAAACCCCAGGAGGAGACTCGATTTTTTTGTAATAACATGTGAAATATTACTTTACAGAGAGCTCACTGGACTGGAACAGACTCTCCAGCGCTCTCAGCCCGGCTTAAACTGACAGATGGTGCAGACCCCAACAGCCTGTGATGGGAGAGTAAGCAACCAGGTCACCTCAGAACACAGCCCTTTCCCTCCGAAAGGAGAGAGAAAGAAAAAAAAGTGGCCACTGACTTTCACTGTGACATTAAAATATTAAGAATGAGGAGCGGTGGTTATATAAGACTGCTCAAAACCTTCCATTCTGTGAGCGCTGTGTCCTCTGACTTCCACTGTCCAGTGTTCTGTGTAGAGAACTACTTCTAATGTAGAGAACCATACAGTGTGTCTATCTATCTATCTATCTATCTATCTATCTATCTATCTATCTATCTATCTATCTATCTATTTATTTATCTACGCTGCCACTCTCCTATCTATCTATCTATCTATCTATCTATCTATCTATCTATCTATCTATCTATCTATCTATTTATCTATCTATCTATCTATCTATCTATCTATCTATCTATCTATCTATCTATCTATCTATCTATTTATCTACGCTGCCACTCTCCTATCTATCTATCTATCTATCTATCTATCTATCTATCTATCTATCTATCTATCTATCTATCTATCTACGCTGCCACTCTCCTATCTATCTATCTATCTATCTATCTATCTATCTATCTATCTATCTATCTATCTATCTATCTATCTATCATCTCCTTCCCTCCCTCTTTTTTCTCTCTCACACGGGCTTACGTCTATGACTATCAGGTATCTATCTATCCACATCTCTTCCCTTCATAATCTATCTATCTATCTATCTATCTATCTATCTATCTATCTATCTATCTATCTATCTATCTATCTATCTATCTACGCTGCCACTCTCCTATCTATCTATCTATCTATCTATCTATCTATCTATCTATATATCTATCTATCTATCTATCTATCTATCATCTCCTTCCCTCCCTCTTTTTTTCTCTCTCACACGGGCTTACGTCTATGACTATCAGGTATCTATCTATCCACATCTCTTCCCTTCATAATCTATCTATCTATCTATCTATCTATCTATCTATCTATCTATCTATCTATCTATCTACGCTGCCACTCTCCTATCTATCTATCTATTTATCTATCTATCTATCTATCTATCTATCTATCTATCTATCTATCTATCTATCTATCTATCTATCTATCTATCTATCTATCCACCATCTCCTTCCCTCCTTTTTTTTCTCTTTCACACGGGCTTACGTCTACGACTATCAGGTATCTATCTATCCACATGTCTTCCCTTCATAATCTATCTATCTATCTATCTATCTATCTATCTATCTATCTATCTATCTATCTATCTATCTATCTATCTTCTCAGTTGTTGAAGTCTGGATTGTCCGTCGTTCTAAGAAAATCAGCTTTGTTTCGAGCAGAAGTGTAATATCTTTCTGAGGCGTAGCTGCGCATGGTTTCAGACTCACAGCGCTGAGTTGTCCTCTCACAGTGAAAGACTTCCTTTTCCAGTGATGAAAGCTGTTAGTACAGTTTATCTGATGAAGACCGTAAATCTCGATGAAGAAAAGTAGCCGTAAGAAACTAAGCAGAGCAACGTTGGGGCCTGAGAAGAGATCTTTTTTACTTCTCTCTCCTTCCCTCCCTCTTTTTCTCTCTCTCACACAGGCTTACGTCCACGACTATCAGGTATGTGACACGTCCTCACACTTAAGTTCCTAAGCATGCCATTAAGCACTTCAAAAAAAAAGACAGAGACAGAAAAGCCAGCGGCGGCATCTGCGTTCTGCATTTAGCTAGGCAGAATAATCAAATCATCCCAGTTTCGGAGCGCATCAGCGGGCAGACTGAAGAGATCGTGCTGGCTTCATTCAAGAGTAATTGAACCCTTCACTGTTCCCCATCGGAACAGTGTACAGACTAACCACAGGTTGTCTGCAACCTGATGAGGGGTAGATGAATAATTCTAATGTTAATTATAAGCTAGAGGAGTATATGTGGAAATCCTTTCATTGTGGGTGATGAGGGACGCTTAATGTGCCATTAAATAAACTGGTGATGGTTTTAATATTCATCCATCAAAAGGACACATACTTTATGAGCATCGCTGGGGCTATTTTTAGGCAGCAACTCAAATACCCACATCTGTAATGTGGAGGCTCAACTCTAACAAGTTTCTCTCCCCTCCGGGTGCTTACTTTTTCATACATGTGTAGATCTCCTGCAACAGCAGAAAGTAGTTATTATGAGAAATGTTTATAAATCCATTAAAAAATAAAACAGATAAATTAATGGACCAATACGAAATAGTTAAAATTACTTGGGAGATAATCTAGTTGCATTAATTAAAAGAGGGACTACAGCTCACAACTGGAGTTTATTATCTCACAGATATTCTCAGTCGCTTTGGTGCTTCACTCAATCAAAATACCATTTTCTAGAATTTCTTCTCCAAACTCCACATCGTCCAGTTATTTGTGCAGGTCATAAAAACATTTCTTATTCATTTTGAACAAAAAGCTAAATCTTTGGCATAGTTTTGCAAACTGTTTCGTACGATTGTCTGCTGTTTCCTACATGATCAGTTACTTTAGGCATGTCAATCAAAATGCTCCACACTTGCTCTCTGTTGCTGACATCTCAGGGAGCCCTCATGTCTTAGTTAGCTTCTGGCTCTTCCTTACTAGCTATGCTGTAATAGCCACGCCTGCCAGAGTCCCTGCATCATCTTATTAACACTATGTACGGTTCTCAGTTACCCCTAACAGAACCAACTATCTGTGCGTTTCTTTGTTGAGCTTAACAACTGCCCATCCCATGCGGCCTGAAGCTGAACAACTGCCCATCCTGTGGGGTCTGATGCTGAACAACTGCCCATCCTGTGGTGTCTGATGCTGATCCACTGTCCATCCTGTGCGGTCTGATGTGGAACAACTGCCCATCCTGTGCGGTCTGATGCTAAAAAAACTGCCCATCCTGTGGTGTCTGATGCTGATCCACTGTCCATCTTGTGCAGTCTGATGTTGAACAACTGCCCATCCTGTGTGGTCTGCTATGAAACAACCGCCCATCTTGTGAGATCTAATGGTGACGAACTGTCCATCTTGTGTGGTCTGATGTGGAACAACTGTCCATCCTGTGAGGTCTGATGCTAAAAACAACTGCCCATTCTGTGGGGTCTGATGCTGATCCACTGTCCATCTTGTGCGGTCTGATGTGGAACAACTGCCTATCCTGTGGGGTCTGATGCTAAACATCCTGTGTGGTCTGATGCTAAAAACTGCCCATCCTGTGTGGTCTGATGCTGATCCACTGTCCATCTTGCGATGTCTAATGTTGAACAACTGGCCGTCCTGTGCGGTCTGATGCTGCTGTTTCATCTGCTTTGACCGGTTGTCCCTGTGTGCCTGCATACTGGACCAGTTTACTCAGCATGGAGCTCATACTGTCCAGTGCTTTGTGGAATGCTTCGTCTGCATGATGCTGGCACCTCCAAATCTACCTATCTTTCTATAAGACAATCCCAAAAAGTTTAGAAAATGTGGATAAGAATCTAGCAGACAGGAGTGTCAGGAGGTGTAGAAGGTGTTGTTCCCCATGCAATGCTGCATGTACAGTTACGCCTAAAGGCTCTTTCTTCTGTTGACATTTCTAATCTTGTATTTTTTATCATTTGTACTGTTTTTTGTATTCGTTTCTCTCTTTTCTATATTACAATCATACAGCCTATCAAGAAAGTAAAGTACACACAATCCCCTACAATCACTCTCACACATATGTAACTTCATACTATTGAAATAGATATACGCCTCACAAAAAGGATTTTACATGCATTTTCAGTCATTGTCATAAAATCCTCACCCTTCAGAAAATACTAACTGAAAATACTGATATACTGACAGCACGGCTAAGCATTCTGACTGTCTTGTGTATAATTAAGGTAATTTCTATGGCACTGACGAGTTCATTGACATAAATAAAGCACCACATTCACGGTTTTAGATAGTTTTCATATATATATATATATATATATATATATATATATATATATATATATATATATATATATATATATATATATATATATATATATATATATATACATATCCATTGTTGTGTTAAGGAAGGAAGATACTCCATTGAACATTTCACTGTGATCCCAAACTTTTGAGCGGTACTGTGTATATATATATATATATATATATATATATATATATATTTTCTCACTACAATACCCAGCATGCATTACACAAATATGCTTGAGTCTGGAAAACAAGTTTTACCCTGTCAGTCAAAGAAAAGAAGCCAAATTCAGGAACGATATCCAGAAAGCTGCCTTGCCACATACAGCTTTTACCTTGTTGTCCTTCTGATGGGTGATCTCTAAGTACTAGGTTGGCGTCAATCAACTAAATGGAAAATTCCTTTGGACAGTGATGGTATATGGCTGTAATAAGACGTTGGGCTTCCTAGCAGTACTGGTGCAGTCCTAATCAAAGATTTTGCTTGATGGCCAAAGTAAGAGTTAGAAAGCCATCAAAATATGCAATTTGAGCAGAGGTGCCCACAATTTTATATATAACTGTAGATACCTTCTTTCAGCGTTCACCAGCTAAGGAAGAAAACAGCCTGCCCCTGAAAATCCACCCCAAATGAGCAGTAGTTTTTTAAAAAAACTCCAGAGAGGATCGCAGCACTATGAGTGGGTATGTATGTTTACAACAGCTGATAGAATAATAATATTTGAAAAAATGACTGTTACTCTGAGTATTTAGGTATCATGTCCAGTTCGGTCACTACACCACTGCACCATGGCGCCCCCCCTAGTGTGTACATGTACACAGCACTGCTGATGATTCATTGCTTGTCTCCGTCACTGCATTATAGGCACCTGATTGATGGCACCCTGCATTCAACTATCCAGTCTGTAAAAAAAAAGGAAGAAAAAAACAGGAAAAACCGTCAAGGACGATACGTTACAGAGCCGCGCTCGACCATAAGTCACAGAAACAATGATCTTCTGATCTTCGTACGAAGTGACGAAAAATCTCTCATTTTTGCAGCCGCTTCCTGCCACTGCAGTAAATTGCATTATCTGTAATGTGGGCTGTGATGCTGGAAACCTGATCTTGTTATATTGTTGTTCACGGTGGCTATCCATCCTTAATTTACAGAATGAACATTATTGATTTGCTTATTAAATATGATCTTCCCACTGCGATTTCTAGAGCAGGCCTTTGTGATGGATTTCTGCGAGGAGTCACACTTATTTGCTGCTCTCCCGATGAAATAAAAGGTTCATTACAGATGATGATGAGGTTTTAGTATTAATCATTAAGTTTTTCATTTCTTATCCGCATCACAGGCCCATGAACGGTTCAAAATGGGAATGCTGATCTGAGGTCGGTATGATTTTTTTTCCCATATATATCATCGCTGTTCAATGAAAAACATGTATACACATTTTTTTTTTTTTTTTTTTTTTTACTTTTCTACATGACTTGATCACGACAGCTGGTCTTTATATCATGTGAAAGTTTCATGATATGTAGATCCAAAATCACTTGCAAGGAAAGTAAAGAATGTGTTTGGCCTGTCCTGTAAAGTTACTATTTTGAGACAATGCATATATATATATATATATATATATATATATATATATATATATATATATATATATATATATATATATATATATATATATATTCTGTTCATATTGCACTATTTATATCTGTCGTTTTTGCTTACATTGTTACAACTTTTTTTTAACATATGCTGCTCGGTGCAATCTTTGCATTTTACTCCTTACTGTATGTATATATATATATTGTATATATATATATATATATATATATATATATATATATATATATATATATATATATATATATATATATATATATACTGTATAGAAATATATATACTGTATAGAAATGTATATTCTATTTTATATACCACCCCCTTATCTCACATTCTGTGTACACCCACATTCTATATATATTTTTTTTATATACCACCACATGTACAATAACCTCAAATTGTTAGTCATAATGTATTTTGCACTTCTGGTTGGATGCTAACTGCATTTCATTGGCTTTGTACTTTGTACCTGTACTCTGCACAATGACAATAAAGTTGAATTTATTGAATCTATCTATCTATCTATCTATCTATCTATCTATCTATATATATATATATATATATATATATATATATATATATATATATTAGTGTTGTACCAATACCGTATCGATACTGTGTGTAAGTACACTAAGTGCAATAGAGAGCGCCGATACCATGAAGCTTATTGACTAAATGGCTGCACGTGTTTCTGCACTGTGGCAATTTTTCTTTTCATAGCTCTAAAACTTTTTAATGTGCAGTTACTCAACCAGTAAAAGGTGTTCTTTCAAGGTTATTATATCTTATTCAAGATAGGATATAAAAAATACAACATATAAAAAATGGAACACTATAAATATCAGGATTTATAGCCATATAACAAGCATTTAAGTCAGAGTTGGTATCGGTTTCGGTACTGGGTATCAGCAGATACCTGAAAAGCTGGTATCGGTATTGGTATCGGTAAGGAAAAAGTGGTATCAGTGCATCCCTAATATATTTATATATATTTATATATTCTAGTACAAACTAGAAGTCACCATAGATAAGTGTCTCTCATTTTACTGACCTGAAATGCTGTTTGTGAATTAGTGTAGATGCCATGTAAAATTCTTTAGCTGGTATTACCATTTTATTAATCAGCAGCCATTTTATTTATTTGTATGTTTGTTTATTTATTTGTTTATGTATTTATTCTTTTCTTACAAATAATCTAACCCTAACCCTAGACTTGGAGCTGGAACATAATCATGACTGAGGCATCCGTCCAAGAAAAACGTGTCCGAAGAATATTGATGATGGTAAATGGACGTTAGATGTGTCCAGCCAGGAAATCAACAGAAGAGCCACATTTGCAGGAGTTGAATGAGTAGGGCAGTTTTAATGGTATAACCAGTAATATCATGTTTTGCCTTGATATTTACGTATGTATTTTGTCTATGATATTGCCAAACACATAGTGATACTCAGATAATCACAAGAATAAGTCATTCCATACAGATAACTGCTAAAGTTTAATTTATGATAGGACTTTTAATCAAACTCTGCATTTCATGTTCATGTTTTTGCTGCTGCGTTAATCAGTGGTGACCTGTAACAGCTTGATTTACAACAGCAACTGTTTAATTTTGGCATACAAGCTTTTTCCGCACTCGCTGTGAGCTTCCATTTTTATCCTGATCTCAGTGGCAGGAGTTGCATGAACGCTTAGATGTTGGAAGTAAGAAGCTCCGAGTTGCCTCTAGTTAGCTGCATCAGCCTCCTAGCTGCAGTAGCGAATCTAAAATCACTCTATCGCTTTAGGCGCTGCTCAAGGGCAGCACGGCAACAAACAGAGGAAGGACGCGCTGAACCTGAACCCCTCCAGCACTAGGTCAACATCCACGCTGACCGCCCTGTGACCCTGCGGCTCCATCACATCCCGGCTCCTGACATGGAACCCTGCAGCAAACAAACCAGCAACAAATCCCACGAGCATGGCCACGCAGGGGGCAGCGCAACAGTGAAGGTCACGTTAGATAGTGCCACTTTTCACGCGCTGGTGTGCAGAGACTGACCGCAATGCTTTGTCAGAGCCGTGCCCCTAAGAAAGGACCTGACAGTTGTTTTATATGTGCGCCCATACACAGGTACATTTAAGCAGGTCAGTGGAGGCTGCCGGGTGCTCAGTCAAGTCTGAAAGCATGCTGGAGGAGAGAGGATGATCCGTTCTGCTGAGCTAATAGAAAAGGGACCTGTCTCTCTCTCTCTCTCTCTCTTTCTCTCTCTTTCTCTCGCTCTCCACACACACTCACATCTAAAATGCCTCTCACTAAAAGTCTGACTGATGTAATACCACTGCAAGGTTACAGCCCCAGCTCATGTGACTGCTGGAAGAGGAGCTGACAATGTGTATCATGCCTTGCAGCTGTGACTGACCCTTTGTTATGTGACCTCGCATCTTACGTCAAGCACAAACAACATCCAAATGCAAGGCTGAGGTGCGTTCTATAACCTAACTGTCTAAACACAAACAAAACCATAACTGGAATAAGGAAACCATTTAAAACTAAACTTTTTTGGACTGTGCAGTGGATCCTGTGGGAAAGGTTCATGATGAACTGGTGGAAATAGCCCAGAATGATCTGGAACAGTAGCCTTTAGAAGTTGTGGTTAGTGCCAGGAGTAACAAAAGCATGGTGTGATTGTATGTCTGAGCAATGCAACACTCAAGGTCGTGTGATATCGTGAAAAAACTATCCTGCTTTGATTCGGTCCCCATCTTTACAGACATGATGTTTGTTGTTCATGATTTGTGATGATGACCTTCACTGTTCTACTATATCTACAAAATGAGTGAACAGATCTAAAAAATATATATATAAACATATATATATATAAATATATATAAACATTTCCTGTCACCTAACAGTAGTATATTTTAATGCTTTGGAAAGAGCCTGTTGCCAGATCAGACCTGAATGTTGTCTGCAAATAATAATTCAGCTGCTCTTGTTTGCAGAATTGTGTTCTGTTCAATTCTGGCTTGTGTAGATGTCCTGCTATCAAAACTACCCCACTGTAAAACAGATTTTGAATTCATTGTAGTTTTTATATCACAGTTTTCCTCTAAATCTGACCAAACAAGGTCAGATTCAATATTGGCCCTGGATCCAATACAGCCTTAGAAAAATTAATGAATGTATATATTTTGTATGTAATATTATACATAGTAACATAGAAACATAGTAACAATGACCTAATTTATTATTTAAAAAATGTGTTGATATCATAAAGAACAGCACATGTAGAAAAGCACTTCTCAGTCTATCAAACTGTAAATGCTAACTGTTCTATAACAAAGCAATACGCCACAATTTAATAATGAATCCTTTTTATTTTAGTTTTTAGTCATGATAACCTGCATAAACCTTTACCCCTTAGTCCTATACTAAACATATAATAAATCAGAACTCTTTCATATATTTCGAGCCAATCCCAGCATCAACGGGCGAAGGCGGGGTACACCATGGACAGTTCGCCAACACTCACTCATGCACTCACACCTACGGGCAGTTTAGAGTGACCAATCAACCTATCATGTATGTGTTTGGACTGTGGGAGGAAACCGGAGTACCCGGAGGAAACCCACTCAAGCACAAAATGAGTGAACAGATCTAAAAAATATATAAACATTTCCTGTCACCTAACAGTAGTATATTTCAATGCTTTGGAAAGAGCCTGTTGCCAGATCAGACCTGAATGTTGTCTGTAAATCATAATTCAGCTGCTCTTGTTTACAGAATTGTGTTCTGTTCAATTCTGGCTTGGGTAGATGTCCTGTTATCAAAACTACCCCACTGTAAAACAGATTTTGAATTCATTGTAGCATACATATGTTCACAATGTATATATATATATATATATATATATATATATATATACATTGTGGTCATATGTATGCTCTGTCAACCATGTTTTACAACTTTAACTGTTTAATACTAATATTTAATACTCATAGACTTTGTCCTTTCATTTCTTAATTTCTTATTCAATGCCACATTGGTGTTTGTAAGTGGAGATAGTTGGAGGTATTATTGTTATTTGGAAATGAGTATTGTGATGTATACGTGGTTCTATAGTAAGTTATTTATTCACTAATATAAAAATGCAAGACAACACAGAGTTTATTTATTGTTCACAGTGATTCTCAAGACTGCACCATAATTAGACTGAATCCAATTTTACTGATAATCAATAAAAAGACATTTACCCAGTATATAGGAATGCTGTAACTGTCTGGATGAAAAAAAACGATGTGGCTGTCAGATTTAAAAGATATTTTTTCCTTTCTTTAATAAAGCCGCTGTTGTAAAGCTACCATAATACTTCTGTATGCATTTTATTTCCAGTTTTCATTTTCAAGCCTTGACCCGACAGACTAGTTTATTTCTCTTTCATAAGATGCAGGCAGCGGTTATGAGGAACTGCGTCCTGACTGGCAGAACAACAGAAGTCAGCGCTGGACTGCATGTGCCAATGCTTATCATTGCAGAGAAATGCCTCAACCAGTCAGAACGAGCCCACCAGACAGGCAGAGAAGTCCAGGCCAATCACGTCACACAAGTATATCCCCTTCAACACTAATTCCCTGTAGACGGTGAGGACGTAAGGGCGGCAGATCTGTCCCCTCTCCAGAGAGACGCAGAACAGGCCGAGCCATTTGACTGAACAGGCTCTGACATCTCGGCGGCTAATTCCAAAGGCAGGCCCCGCGCTGAGGGAATGAGGGGCTGACCCTGAAAGGCGACGGTGAAGATTGCTCTGACCCACCCATTTGCCCCCTCATTGTTTTTCAATTAATCGTAGCCACTTTGTCGCCAAAGTGACACTGACAGATGGCAAGGTCTTTGTTTGGGTTCAAAGGGGTGCGCTAGGGGTGCGCCAGCAGGCGGAAAGTGCTTACTTGAGAGGAAAAAAGGAAATTTGGTCAAAATCTGGTAGCGGACAGGGATAGCACGCTATGTGTCGCTGCATTCACACACACTGACTGCAGAGAGATAAGAATGAGGGGGAAGTGAGTTGTGAGACTGGTTTTGGTGGAAGAGACTCTTATTTGAGAAAACAGAGATGCTTCAGGTTCATTTATCCCTCACAAATTTAAAAAGAGAGTCTTGACAACACAAAACACAGAGACCCGTGCTTATTAGCAGACAAAGCTGATTGCGGGCTGCAAAGAGGTTCATGTAGACAACAAATTACCTTCTAGCTTCCAGCTGAATTCCTGTCGATTGTCCTACAAAATGCTCTCGCGCTGCTATTCAAAGCATACAAATGAAAGAAATGAGTGAAGGAAACTTCCTCTGTTCATTCAAGTAATACTAGCCACAGTGTGATTTAGTATATTCAGACTTACACTAGACTCCTAAAGGATTACTTTGCATAAGGCCATATATATATATATATATATATATATATATATATATATATATATATATATATATATAGCACATGTAGAAAAGCAATAAGCCATGAGTTAATCATTTAATATTACAATCTTATAAATACTAATAAATAAATAATAAAAACAATAAATAATTAAGTATCCAGCCAATAAATGTAGTTAATTTACAGTATGCAAGTTTTACCAAACAACTGTGCACTCCTGAATCAGGAGAATTATGCACAGTCATCCATCAGTAACCTTTACCCCTCAGGTTTATAATACTAAACATATGATAAATCAGAACTGTTTCATGTAAAACTTTGGCTTTACTATAGTACACATATTGGACACCTATTTTTCAACAAAAACAGGACATTTTGTATACTTTGTGCAGTTTTCTACGACCTGATTTTTTGTATTATATTTTTAAAAAGGCATTTTTTCATATATATATATATATATATATAACTGTTTACAAAACCATATTTAAGATACTGTTCTAGAATTAATGTGGGCTTAAAGTGCGGACACTCATTTTAATTTAAGGGTATTCAGATGAAAGGTGGCTCCTTAATATGTAGCTCCCTCTTTTTCCAAAAGCAATTAGACAACTATCTCAATAGCTATTTCATGGGATTTTTCTTCATTAATTCATCATCAATAAAGCAGGTAAAAGGTCTGGAGTGGATTCCAGGTGTTTTTTTTTTTTTTTTGTTTGTTTGTTTTTTTGCATTTGAACACTGTTGCTGTGAACACACAACATGTGGTCAAAGGAGTTCTCAATGGAAGTAAAACAGGCCGTCATTAGACTGAAAAAAAGAAGAAAACCATCAGAGAGATAACGGAGATGTTAGGACTGGCCAAAGTAACAGTTTGGTACATTCTGGGGAAAAAGAGAGCACTGGTGAGCTCAGGAACTCAAAAAGGCCTGGATGTCCTCGACATCAGTGGTGAATGATCATAGAATCCTTTCCACGGTGAAGAAATATCCCTTCACAACATCCACCCAAGTGAAGAACACTCTCCAGGAAGTAGGTGTATCAGTATCTAAGTCTACCATAAAGAGAAGACTTCATGAGAGCAAATACAGAGGAGTCACCACAAGCTGCAAACCTTGAATTAACCCTTAAACATAGAAATCCCAGATTAGACTGAGCCAAAATACATCTAAAGAAGCCAGCCCAGTTCTAGAACAAGGAAGCTAGGAAGCTAAGATCAACCTGTATCAGAATGATGTGGGGAAGTATAGAAAAGGCCTGGAACAACTCATGATCCAAAGCACACCACATTCTGGCATGACATGGACATGCAAGGCTTTCAGTGGCACTGGGTCACTGGTGTTTATTGATGATGTTACAGATGACAGAAGCAGCTGGATGAATCCTGAAGTGTACATGGATATACTTTCTGCTCAGATTCAATCAAATGCAGCAAGGTTGATTGGACGACGCTTCACAGTGCAGGTGGACAGTGACCCAAAACATACTGCGAAACCAACCCAGGAGTTTTTTAAGGCAAAGAAGTAGAAAAATCAGCAATGGTTGAGTCAAACACCAGATCTCAACCCAACTGAGCACTGATTTCACTGCTTTAAACAAACCTAAGGCAGAAAAACCCTCAAACAAGCAACAACTGAAGACAGCTGCAGTAAAGGTCTGGCAAAGCATCACAAAGAAGGAAACCCAGCATTTGGTGATGTCCATGGGTTCCAGATATCAGGCAGTCATTGCCTGCAAAGGATTTTCAACAAAGTATTAAAAATGAACATTTTATTTACAGTAATGTTAATTTGTCCAATTCATAGGATATTTTTGTTTAACCTCTTGAATTAAACCTGAAAGTCTACACTTCAACCGAGCCCAGTTTCATTTTAAATCCAATATGGTGGCATGGAGAGCCCAAATCAAGAAGATTGTGTTACTGTCCAAATATTTCTGAACCTAACAGTATACACACTCTGTCCGATGAACAACACAAAGTTTTACCAGTCAAACATTTTAGAACTGTCATTTATTAGAACCTGTCTTATATATATATATATATATATATATATATATATATATATATATATATATATACAGTGCCCTCCATAATTATTGGCACCCCTGGTTAAGATGTGTCAAAAGCCTTAAAATAAATTCAGTTTTTATTGTGGAAACATACTGTCACACTGAAAAGTGTAGAAAAATTTAACCTTTAACTCAAGTAGAGTTTTAGGGGGAAAATAAAATCCCTGACTAAGAAATAATATTTCTTCATAAAATCACCTGTTCCACAATTATTGGCACCCCTAACAATTCTTAGGAAATAAATGTAATTAAAGAATTTCTGTCACTTCTACAGTAGTTTACGAAGTTAATCAAAGTATGTAGGAACATTTGATTAGCAATTCACAACTTCCTGTTTCCCTGGGGTATAATTATGACGTGACACAGAGGCCATTTCTCTTCAACATGGGAAAGACATAGGAACATAGCATTCAAGTAAGGCAGATGTGTGTTGACCTTCACAGGTCAAGAAAATAGCCACTCGCCTACACCTGTCCGTATCTACTATCAGAGGGATTATTAAGAAGTTTAAAACAACTGGAACAGTGGTAAACAAGTCTGGACGAGGACGCAAGTTTATTTTGCCACCACGCACAGTGAGGAGGATGATAAGAGAAATAAAAGGTTCTCCAAAGCTCACTGTTACGGAACTGCAACAAATGGTAGCATCTTGGGGTCACGAAGTCTCCAAAACAACCATCAGACGCTATCTACACGCCAACAAGCTGTTTGGGAGGCATGCACGGAAAAAACCTTTTCTCACTCACAATCATAAACGTAAACGTTTGGAGTTTGCTAAGCAGTACTGGAACTTCAACTGGGACCGTGTGCTTTGGTCAGATGAAACAAAGATAGAGCTTTTTGGCAACAAATG
Source organism: Megaleporinus macrocephalus (assembly GCA_021613375.1). Taxonomy (NCBI): domain Eukaryota; kingdom Metazoa; phylum Chordata; class Actinopteri; order Characiformes; family Anostomidae; genus Megaleporinus; species Megaleporinus macrocephalus. The sequence goes on from CM038705.1 coordinate 43,761,969, forward strand.
CTGTAAGTGGGTCTGGCGTAACACAAGAGCTGAGTATGCAGAAAAGCACCTCATGCCCACTGTGAAATACGGGGGAGGATCAGTGATGCTGTGGGCCTGCTTTTCTTCCAAAGGCCCAGGGAACCTTGTTAGGGTGCATGGCATCATGAATGCTTTGAAATACCAGGACATTTTAAAACAAAATCTGGTGGCTTCTGCCCGAAAGCTGAAGATGGGTCGTCACTGGGTCTTTCAGCAAGATAATGACCCTAAACATATGGCAAGATCTACACAGAAATGGTTGACCACACACAGAATCAAGCTCCTCCCATGGCCATCTCAGTCCCCAGACCTTAACCCCATTGAAAACCTGTGGGGTGAGCTGAAGAGGAGAGTGCAGAGGAGAGGACCCAGGTCGCTGGATGATTTAGAGAGATTGTGCAAAGAGGAATGGTCGAAGATACCTCTTTCTGTGTTCTCCCATCTTGTGAAACATTATAGGAGAAGATTAGGTGCTGTTTTGTTGGCAAAGGGGGGTTGTACAAAGTATTAACATCAGGGGTGCTAATAATTGTGGCACACATTATTTGATGTTAAACAATTATTTTTTAATGTGGGATTTTTTTCCTACTGAATAAATGCACTTGAGATAAAGGTTGGATTTTGCTCTTTTTTCCATCGTGGTCCTATATTATTTAAAAAAACCCTCAATTTATTAGAAGCTAAAGAACACATCTTAACCAGGGGTGCCAATAATTATGGAGGGCACTATATATATATATACCCCTTAGTTATATACACCATAGTTATTATAACTTAATTTCCCTTTGATTATTAGCTACTTAAACACTTACAATAACTCATTAGCCAGATGGCCCCTTTTTATCTTCCATATTTTCTACAGACATAAAACTGATATAAGGCTATAAGCACCACTGACAGGAGCCTGGATACTAAATATGCATGAATGGTGTGTTTTTAAATAATGTCCACCCAAGAACATGATATAAACTTCTCCAGCGGCTCCATATCCTCTCCATTAGATGACATTTTGCTCCAGCATCACTGAATTCTCCCCTTCATTTGCTGTTTTTCCTCTGATCAATACTCATCATCACTTAGTGGTGCTCAGTGGCTAACAGGGTGTCAAACCAACCTCGCTCCCTCTCTTTCTCTCACTCTCTCTCTCACACACACACACACACACAGGAGGAACATCAAGAAAACGAAACTCGCTCACACACGGAGAAGGAAAACCATCTGTGCTTTCTTGCTCAGCAGACGCCGGAGCAGGAACACTGCCTCATGCCCGTCAGTCACGATCACTGTGGTGAACATACAGCATGTGAAAGATGTGTTTTAGTAAGGCAAGCACACATTGCAATGCTTAAAGAGGAAATTCTGAACCCAAGCCTGGGTAAATCCTGGTTATCTCTTCAGGCTAGAAAACAGTAGGTATACACTACATGTTCAAAAGTATATTAACAGCCATTCTGATCAGTGAATTCAGCTACTTTAGGCTGCACCCACTGCTGACACATGTACTCGACTGCACACACACGCAGTTTGTATAACCTCCATAGAAAAGCATTACTAGTAGAATGGGGAGCTCTGGATTCGCAGCACATGAGCCTAAGGTCACCATGACTTAATGCAAATTGTCAGCTAGAGGAGTATAAATCACTGGGCTGTGGAGCAGTGGAACTGTGTCCTCTGAAGTGATGGGGCTCCGTCCAGTCTGAGAAAAGTGGAAAACACTTGAGGAACAGAATACTTGTGCTATTTTTCTCAGTATCAATCACTATACCTTCAAAAGTCAGCATGGTATAATCTTGCACAGCAGTTGGGCCCATATTTCATTATATATACGTTCAGAGTTTGTGATACATTTTAGGAGGAACAAACTCCATATTCATTGATTTTGTTTGAAACTTTTAATGAGCAGGTGTCTAGGAAACTGAACTACACATATCGGAGACCTAGTTCGTCTCTCTGTACTTAACAAAAACGGGACATTCTCACAGGAACAGGGCATAGAAAGGATACGTTCTACCACCTCTTGTACTTGTCTCGAACTTCTCCAATTTAAGGTCTTATACAGGTTGCATTTCTAGGCTATCTGAACTGTATCCGGAAGTGGGAGACAAATGTGATAAATGCCACTGCTCTCCTGGTCACACTAGCCACATGTTTTATCTCACATGTTTGTCCTGATCTGAAAGTTTTCTGGGAGGGTTATTTCACTACTATGTCCACTGCTCTTGGGGTAAATCTCCAATCTTGCCCTCTGATTGCTATATTTGGGATTCCCGACCCCTCACTAGCAATTAAAACTACACAAAAGCACATTATTGCTTTCACATCCTTACTAGCAAGACGTACCTTGTTGTTGTATTGGAAGTATGTTAATATCCTTCTATCTGGCTAAAAGACATCATGTTTTTTAACTTGAGAAAATTAAATATACGTTAAGAGGATGTATGGTCAATTTTTTTCAGAAATGCCAACACTTTATTTCCTACTTCACTAATTTAAAGGTACTATCCAACTGAATGTGTGCTTGTTGTTGTGATGCCTGTTATATTGCATAAATAACCAGGAAGATGTGTTGCTGGTTGTGATGAGCTGAGTGGGGTTGTGGGTGGGGGGGTTGTTTATTGTTAAATACACAGTGCTCTGTATTTAATGTAATTTTTTTCCTTCTTTTTATGTGTCTGTGTGTATGAGACTGTGTATATGTACATATGTTTTTTTTTTTTTAAGTAATAGGTGAATTGTATCTTTGTGACTTGAAGTATTGTATAGTATTTTTCCATTAAAGAAAAAAAAATGTCTGGTTTATTATAAATATATACATAATAATAATAATAATACATATATATTTCTTTAATGTATTGTATATATTGTATATTGTATGGTATTGTATGGTATTTTTCCATTAAAGAAAAAAAGAAGAAGAAAAAAAAGACTATTGACTCCAAATGTTTGAACAGGGATTCTGAGCATATTTAAAAAAGACGTTTCTTTTATATATATATATATATAGTTCCTGATTTCTCCTGGACGCCCCAGACATGGTATGAATGTGTTCAGTACCTTCAGGAGCAATCTTGCAATTTAGCTTAATACAGTACTGAGCAGTCAAAGCAGGTATAAGCTGAACTTCCACAAGAAGAAGCTTGGAATGGGTTAAATAAACACACTGATGTGTAAAAGTACTACTTACTGTAGTAATACAATTTAAATATGAGAAAATTAAAGCTTCCTGCCTGGAATAAAATTGTTTTTTAAATATAATAATTTCCCCAAGTGACTAGTATCTTGTGTGTATGTGTGTGTATATATATATATATATATATATATATATATATATATATATATATATATATATATATATATATATATATATAATCAAAACATTTCATATAAAAGCATATAATGTTTTAAAAAACAAATTATGCAAACCATTTTAATGTGTATGTGTGTGTGTGTATATGTATTTTAATGTGTGTGTGTGTGTGTGTGTATATGTATGTGTGTATGTATTTATACACAAATTCATCATTTTACCAGAAGTTCCCAAAGAGTGATTAAAAATCCATTTCAATGTGTGTTATACATTATTTATAACATCATGCTCTCAACTCAGAAGGTTGAAAAAAATCTAGCTCATATCAAATCTACAAAGTACAAGTCATTAGTGCACGGAGATTATTAATATGACAGGTGATTCCAAACTTCTGAACAGTAGCGTGAGTCTCTAATATGTACATTAATAACAAGCTGATTTTCTCGCCAGATCCATTACTGTGACATCCCTGCAGCAGCGTTCCGGGTGACACATGATTAGCAATTCCGGTCGGCGTCCTAACAGACGGGGCCCTCTTTAGCATTACAAGGGGACAAATAACTATTAGACAGGTGCGGTCCTTCAGTGGGCACTAAAGCATGGTAGAAGCACCATTAAGTGTCTCCTCATCACCATTAACGAGGCTTTAACTTCCTCCGATGCCAGCGTATTGATTTTGCATTAGATAGAGGCGAGTGATGAAAATAGGAGGTGAGTGTGCAGGCATTGACCAGTTCATTGTTAAAGAGCGGACCCCCGCAAACACAGACACACGCGTGCGCGCACACACTCTTTTTTTCTTTTCTTTTTTTCTTTTCGTTTGAACTCTAATTATCTTTCCCACTGGAGTGTGGTGAAGGGACAAATGGGATGACCGACTGAAACATAGATTCTTTGTGTGGACCGCAAAGGTCAAACTGCAGCTAATAGCAGAGGATAAGACAGTGAATTATGAATATAAACTAACCACATTAGGAAGGTATCGGACTGCGGTGTGGAAACGGTGATTAATGTCTCCGGCTATGATATTCCATGGAGGGTTCTCCAAAAAAAAAAAAAAAAAAAAAAAAATCGCGCCTCATGTTTTAAAGCGCGTCTCAGATCATAGGCACTTTTTACACGTTCTAAACGTGATGTTATAGTCACCTTCACGTGAGCCATATGGGGAACAAGTACGCGTGAATTAGCACCGCATAATGCCGAGCGATAGCACGCTGATAACTGTTATCTCATCGGCTCACGCTTAGCTGAAGAGTGCAGCAGGGTTCAGCCACAGCAGCCAACATCTCCACCTGAACTCCACGCTGTTATGTAATTAATCAAACATCCTCCTCCTAAACATGAAAAATCAAAGGACTTTACGATGTTGAAGGTACAGCGCGCCCAGGGCCGCGCGCTCTCGTCTTATACTGCCGCGATCACTTCTGATGATGGCCCGTAGATGAAAACGAGCGTTGAATATCGCGTCCCCCCCTCTCGAGAGAGAGAGCGCTGATAATCTACATTCCCTTCCATTCAGCACTGAAATTTATAGAAAAGCCCTTTTAGGGGGTGTGATTTATGTTTATTCATAGGCAAAGGGACAGGTAATCAAGCAGAGACAAGAAAGCCAGGGGGGGTGCGCGCAAAACACAGGCGCATAAAAACCAACCTGGCCGAGATTGGGGCGCTGAAGCCGAAAGACATTTGTCCAGGAAGCCGCTTCCACCGGCAGCTGGAGGAGCGCGGCGGCGGAGGCGGCGGCAGTATATCTGGGAAATGGGATCCTGCGAGTGTTTATTAATCAATAAGCACATTGGGATGCATCAAACCATTACAGCCCGCGCCTGGTTTTAATGCTACTTACTAATCCTCCTGAATCAGGGAATTTCTCATAAGGCTGAGGCCTGCCAGAGCCAGCGCTCAGGCTGAAAGGTGTGACTGTGGTGCTCAGGAGTGGATTCAAGTGATGCTGTGGAAAGTAACACTTCTGGATCTCTAAGGAAGCGTTTTAATGGGCTGGACCGAGAGGTAACTTCATTTTAGTGTGAAGAACGCTCAGATAATTACATTATGCTTTTACACTGCACGAGGTATAGATCAGCTCAAGCCCTTCTGGATTCAAGTACAGATGATGGAATGAACTTGCACTGGCTGTCCGAACACCACCGTCTCTTCGTCAAGCACTGATCTACTATATTATTGAAATTAATCATATTGCACGGATTCAGCTGTGCTTAGCTATTTCATCTTCTAGGTATGAACGCTGGCTGGGTATTAGTAGGAATTGCACGTATACTGTACGTAACCCTGTTATTCTCTTCTCTATAGGTATTTTAGTCTTGCTAGGTATTTCCAGGTATTGCACTTGTACTGTATCTAACCCTGTATGTTATTCAGCACTGGCACTTGTTCCTGGCAGGGTTTGAGCTCGAGAGTAGTTTAGACTTAAACCTGTTTGTACACAAAGCACTTCTGTAAGTCCCTCTGGATAAGAGCGTCTGCTAAATGCCATCCAAGTAAATGTAAATTATATTGTAATTGCATTACATAAATCAGAGTAATATAGTAATATACTAATATTGGCCAGAAGGTGAATGCATCTACAATGAATATTGGTACCTCCAGCTTCCTTATGCTTTTAGGGGGCTTTTGGTTTCCCTCAGTGTGTCTTCCTCACAGTCTTAAGAAGTTTAGGTGCGACTCTGGAATAAAGGGTTAACAGATGGCTTAAAATGAATTGATTATTTATTATTTATTTAATGGTGTTTGTTAGCTCATACATATTTACCAAAGTATTAGTAAACAGTTATAACACATTAATAAAAAACAATATTAATTCTATCTGATGAATATGAATGTGTGTTGAAGCTGACGGGTTGAATGCTGACTGATGGCTAAGACAAATAAAGACCCATGAAAATCAAAACTTAAGCTTTAACAGTAACAACGAAGTGAATGTAACAGTGAAGGCGGGTTCACTGTTATTTCTTTTTGTGTTTTAACTACTTATTAGGTGTTTCTAATCTAATTCATATCCGTTAATGTGCTAAATTTAAACCATTCATGACCCAAACTGGCGCAGAAGTTCCTTCTTCTTGGGGAGTTTATCCTATTTTTGGTTCCGGGTTCTGTTCAGTGTTCTTCCACACGGTTTAGAGATTATTTCTTTTGAGTCTTGGTTCCTTTCAGTGTGTTTTTTATCCCTGTAGGCATAGAGTTTCCGCTCCTCTCACTCTTTCTTCGTCATGTTTGCAGGGAGTTTCTCCGTTTGAGTCTTCTTATCAGCGATTCTTCCTCTTGAGGGGTTTATCCTTTTCCGTCCTGGTTCCTTTCCAAAGTCGCTGAGGCAATTTTTCCCGTTGAGTTTCCTGTTGAGTTACTCTTTCATTTTTGGAGGGAGATTTTTCTTTCAAGTCTCAGTTCTTCTCAGTGATTCTTATTCTTATGAAGCCTTTTGTCTCCTCTCAGTGGGCCTCATTCAAGAAGAATTTCAGTAACACTGCAGTAGAAGTGCATTCCTAAAGATCTATACAGCATTCCTAATATCTTATGATGCTTGACATGAGCCTATAATGTGAATATTATTCTCTGTCCTGGAGCCCCGATGGTGGAATGAACTTCCACTGGTTGTCCGAACAGCCGACACCACCATCTCTTCGTGAAGCACTGATCTACTGTATTATTGAAATTAATCATATTGCACTGATGCAGCTGTGCTTAGCTATTTCATCTTCCAGGTATGAACACTGTATTAGTAGGAATTGCATGTATACTGTACATAACCCTGTATATTATTCTCTTCTCTATAGGTATTTCAGTCTTGCTAGGTATTTCCAGCTATTGTACTTGTACTGTATCTAACCCTGTATGTTATTCAGCACTGGCGCTTGTTTCTGGCAGGGTTTGAGCTCAAGGGTAGTTTAGTCTTAAACCTGTTTGTACACAAAGCACTTCTGTAAGTCGCTCTGGATTAGTCTTCATAACTGTACATGAATGCTAGTAAACACACTTATAAACTGTTATAGGACCACAGTATAAAGCTTTATAACAGAAAGATGTTATGATGTTTATATTTGTCTTGGTTTTGACATGGCTGGTGAGGCCAGTCTCATAAAGCTTAATAGCATGTTCTTGTCATTCACATAAGGCCTCCACAGTGTTAATAGCATGTCTCCACTCTAGGGTTAGCTAACCCTAACCCTAACCCTAACCCTAACTGGCATACTCTCTAATGCTGCTCAGTATCTTCACAATGTAAGAGTTTATGTGTGTGATTGCAAACATGTATGTACACAATTATGTATCTTACAAAGGTTTATATCGAGCATTATAAAACAGTATGAAAGTTGTATAGATCTTCATGGGATCTACACAAAGCTTCTGACTTTCAGCAGCATATTTTTATTCGGAATTAATACTTACAATCTACTCAGGTGGGAAGAATCCAAGAACACGTCATGAATCTGACCTCAACTTCTTTATTTCTTTTTTTTCTTTTCTTTTCTTTTATTAATACTTTAAGACTTTTTCTCCCTCTTGAATTGTGCTTCCTTGTGTGTACTGGCTCCTCGCAGTTTTTCTGCTGAACAATCTTAGTGAGTTTTTTCTGTATTACGTTCGGTTCTTCTCACTGTTTCATCTACATGCTTGTGTCTTAAGTCTTGGTTCCTCTCAGGGGTTGTTTTTACAGTTTCAGTGATTTTTCTTTCTCTGTCTTATTTCCTCCTAGTATCTTTTTCTGGATGCTCTTAGAAAGTTTTGGGTTCTTTCACAGTTTGTTCTTCGTGCCTGAAGGGAGATCCTCCTTTTGAATCTTCTTCTCGTCCTCCAGTTCCAGTTTACGCATTTCTACCAAAAATAAATCTGTTCAGAAAAAGTTCATTTCCAGCTGGAACCAAAGAACAGAAGGACAAACCATGACTACTTCTATGGGTTGTTGAGGAAGGAGAAAGCAGAAATGTTGGTTTCCTGAAGAAACTCTTCTTTCCTCTTATCACCAAGAGTTGATCCAGGCTCGCTTATTCCTTTATGTACATGTAATAAGAGCGCAAAGCTCACAGGTAGTCAAAGTGCTCTGCCATCTTGCTGTGCAGCGCCCTCTGTTGATGAGGTATTATATAACGTTGCTTGGTTCCAATAAAACTGGTGCCAATGTAGAACATTGCTGAATAGCAATGTTCTAAGAAGCCTGCACAAGTTCAAGAACCAGGGTTTGAAAAGAAATAGCAGTGATGTTTTCCCTTCTTGTCTTGATGTCTCGCTTGTTTTCTCTCAGTGGCACTTCCTCATGCTTTTAGGGACTTTTCCCTGTAAGTCTGAGTTCCTCTCAGTGGTTCTCCCTTATACTTATAGACAGCTTTTCCTTTTCCTGTTGAACCAGGACACTTCACATTAGACAAAGGACTTGGTCTTAGATGCAAAGCACCAGTTGCACTTTCATTTAATTCTGTCAATTATTTTATCCACTTGTTGCACATTTTGCATTCTATTCAGTAATGTACATCTCCACCACACACCTTTGTCTACTTTCTTTTTCTAGTGTATATCGTCGCTGTCCAATGAAAAACATGTATCACAATTTTTGTTGATTTCTATTTTTCTACATCAGTTAACTGCGGCAGCTGGCATTTACATTGCGATGAAATTCCATAATGAATGCCCCACTAGAAATGCTCCAAAATAGCTTGGAACAAACCCCATTGCCTTACATGGAAGTTGAAGGCAGTTTTTGGCCTCTCCTGTAAAGTTGGAGATACCCGTTTTTCACTAGACAGCAGCAATATTTATGTGTATTTTTTATGATTTTCTAATGATTTTCTTTTTAGTTTGTTATTCTATTATCTCAGAGTTTATCTCGCTTTACCTTACCTTTATATATCATTGCTGCCCAAAGAAAAAACAAGTAGTCCAAAATAGATGCTTTAAAAGAGAGGACACAAAACATACTTTACTTTTAATGTACGTAAATGGAACCAGATATGTTTCTATGTGAATTTGGAGCATTTCTATTTGTCCATTCATCATGAAATTTTTATATAATATAAAAGACAGCTCTGGTGTTGAAATGATATAGAAAAATGAAAACAACAAAAATGAATATACATGTTTTTCGTTGGGTGGTGAAGATATATTTCTTAGTATTTCAGACCCCCTATCTTTATCATTTATATCATCTTAGTGTTTCATGTGAGCGGACAGCTGTCAAAGCATTTCACTGCAAGTTGGACCATAAAATGAATCCAAGGGCGTAGATTTGCTCTTGACATTGGTGGGGACAACCAATCTACCACCAACCTCTGACCCCTAGTGAGTTTCAATCTACAGACTTCATTAATTAACTTTACTTCAGCCATAGTGCAAATATAACAGGTTTCAATCGAAGTTAAACATGCTAGTCTGGGAGACTGTAAGAGAACTGACAGTTGGTAGTTGGTTGTGCAGTTAATTTCCAAACCATGTTATTCACAGCTACAGACAAGGTTAGCCTGCTGTATGCTGTGCACCAAAGCCTAGCATCACCATTAACATTATTATGATGGACTCATTTCATTTCACTTACACGTTTCTTTGAAAAATAGCTTCACCTTCTTTTTTGCTGCCATCCTCACTCGCTTTTGACACCCATGTCTCACCCACATTGCACCTGAATCTTACACAGTAAGTCTCACATATGACTAGAAAGCTTTCCTACTGAGTCTGATGTGACACGTGACAGCAGGGAACAGCACAGCCAATTACGCTGGCCATATGTGTTACGGGACTCAAGTAGAACTGATTTAACCCTTTCTGCATCTCTAGGTTATGTTGGCAGATCAGGGGTCCCTTTTTCGGAGTGGATCAAATTATTGGTGGGGAGAATTCCATAATCGCTGGATATTGGTGGGAGACATGTCGCTTCCGTCCATGCTAATTCTACGCCCTTGTATGACTCTGTATGTGACCGAGTCAAAAACTTTAGTTTGATTTAGTTTTGGTTCATTTGGATTTTTAGTTTTCAGGCTTTTGAGAGTTCCTTTTCTCTATGTGGATATTCCTCCTTCTCTTGGCACGTCTTCCTTTCCTTGTGATTCTTCCTTCAAATAAAATAATCTTAGATCTGTTCACACTGTGGTTATGCTCATTTTGCTGTGGATCTGTTTTGGCTCTACTTGTTCATTGTTCATTCATATTTAGTCAAGTCGTATGCGTGAGCTGTGAAAACATGCTTCACTTTTCGTCCTTCTTTGCGATCGTACAAACTGCAAACATCAAGAGCGGGCCCGGTAATGAACGTGTGTTTCCTCAGTGTGCCGTCAGTCGTTCGGTCTCGGTAACACACTCATTTAACCAGCTGTGTTGTCCCTCGCGTCATCTGTGGGCTCATGGTTTTTCCTTTTCTTTTCCTTTTTTTGGCTTGTTGACACTGTCGTCACTTCGCTACTACTAAGAGAGAATGCAGATTTGCATATAAAGGAGAGCGGCATACATGGCTGTTTTGCAGCCTCAGTGTGTGTCCCATACCTCAAAAGGCTTCTCATCTCCTGCACCTGTTGGCTGCAGCACAGTGAGAGGGGGATATGATTGAAAGTGAAAGCCATCTAGTTTTATTTAACCCTGCTCCCCTGATTCGATAGAAAGCCTGGCTGTGTGCAGATGATAACTGAGAGCCGGGCCTGACATCAATAGGGGTATGTGTGGCGCGCACGTGTGCATGTGTGCGTATGCATTTCTGTTTTTGTGAAGATAAGACACATCACTTGTTCGCGAGATGGAAAATAGATAAAAAAGGACGAGTCTGCTCCCTCCACTAACGCTTTAAAACGTCCAGGCCTTTCCTCCAGACTATCTAGCCACTGGAACTCGCCGCGGTCATTAATTATAGGTGCTGGGCTTTGCAGCCCAATTTGTTTTTCCATCTCATTTAGCATTTCAAAGCTGGAGGTAATTTCAGTATCTTATGAAGCATTTCAAATTGCATATGCAATCTTTAAAGCCTTAGCTGCAACAATCAGGAGGTATTTACCAGAGATAAAATTAGAAAGATTATGACAGGTAATAATAATAAATAGCAGGGTCTCTTTAATCCTGACCTCGCTGAGATCGCCAAGCACACCAAGCTACTTCAAGTCGCACTTATCTACCACTTTATACTTCGCCAACACCTTCAAAAGGCCCGTATCACTGGAAAAAAGTGCCAGTTTGAAGTGAGAGATTGATGCAATATGTAAACATATTAAAAAATTGCTCTAAATGTAAAACAATAGGCTGTAGAAACGCATTGGGCTCATATGTGTGTATTCAGTCTATTCACACTGTAGTTATAAGGAGTGTTTCAGCTTGGCAATAGAAGGCAACCAATCAGAACAGGGCAAATTTGCATATATCAGCTTTGAAGGCACAGTATTTGAAACAGGTTGTTTAATTCTAAATAACGAGAGGCTGAAAAATAGTCACATAAAAATCCTCAGAAAGAAAAATAAGACCATTATGAGAATAATATAGAAAAAAGTGAAAAAAAAAAACTGAAGACAAAAGAAAAAAAATCTATACAAGCCATTGTTTCCTGTTTAGGTGGTGCACCAGTACATCAAATGTTCAGAAAAGAAATGTCTACAGCAAAACTGAACTACATCGGTTGAGCAACCATTTATAATATAAACTTTCCAAAGCCATTAGTTTCCATCAGACCAGACTGTAGCACAGCTTCAGGTCTGAAGGAATTTCCACACCTCTGTCTTTCCATGATTGCTCTACCATTTCCACCTCCAAACTTATCTCTCCACACCACACTTTCACCTCCATTCCTGTTACCTTCGTCTTCTGTAGGAGAGGTTATTTCTCCTGTGTGTAGGTGCTTTTCTGTAGTTCTAATTTAAGTGTTTGTAGAAAAAGCTTTAGGCTGAGAAATGCATACTTACACTAACATATACTACTCCTGCTACACCTCCTATCTACTTTTCTACTATTGCTATTTCTACAACCACCACCACTGCTACTGTAAAAATTTTTACTACTGCTAGCATTACTAAAACTACTACTACAATACTATTACTACTATTCTACTACAAGAGCTACTATTATAACTTCAACTACTACCTTCTAGTACTATTACCACTATTTCTATTACTATACAACAACTATTACTAATACTACTAATATGATTTATACTACTACCTTTTACTACTATTATCACTGTTTCTATTACTATACAACAACTATTACTAATACTACTAATATGATTTATACTACTACCTTTTACTACTATTACCACTATTTCTATTACTATACAACAACTATTACTAATACTACTAATATGATTTATACTACTACCTTTTACTACTACTACCACTATTTCTATTACTATACAACAACTATTACTAATACTACTAATATGATTTATACTACTACCTTTTACTACTACTACCACTATTTCTATTACAATACAACAACTATTACTAATACTACTAATATGATTTATACTACTACCTTTTACTACTATTATCACTGTTTCTATTACTATACAACAACTATTACTAATACTACTAATTTGATTTATACTACTACCTTTTACTACTATTACCACTATTTCTACTACAACAACTATTACTAATACTACTAAGATGATTTATACTACTACCTTTTACTACTACTACTACCGCTATTTCTATTACTATACAACAACTATTACTGATACCACTAATATGATTTATACTACTACCTTTTACTACTATTACCACTATTTCTATTACTATACAACAACTATTACTAATACTAGTAATATGATTTATACTACTACCTTTTACTACTATTACCACTGTTTCTATTACTATACAACAACTATTACTAATACTACTAATATGATGTATACTACTACCTTTTACTACTATTATCACTGTTTCTATTACTATACAACAACTATTACTAATACTACTAATATGATGTATACTACTACCTTTTACTACTATTACCACTATTTCTATTACTATACAACAACTATTACTAATACTACTAATATGATTTATACTACTACCTTTTACTACTATTATCACTGTTTCTATTACTATACAACAACTATTACTAATACTACTAATATGATTTATACTACTACCTTTTACTACTATTACCACTATTTCTACTACAACAACTATTACTAATACTACTAAGATGATTTATACTACTACCTTTTACTACTACTACCGCTATTTCTATTACTATACAACAACTATTACTGATACCACTAATATGATTTATACTACTACCTTTTACTACTATTACCACTATTTCTATTACTATACAACAACTATTACTAATACTAGTAATATGATTTATACTACTACCTTTTACTACTATTACCACTGTTTCTATTACTATACAACAACTATTACTAATACTACTAATATGATGTATACTACTACCTTTTACTACTATTATCACTGTTTCTATTACTATACAACAACTATTACTAATACTACTAATATGATGTATACTACTACCTTTTACTACTATTACCACTATTTCTATTACTATACAACAACTATTACTAATACTACTAATATGATTTATACTACTACCTTTTACTACTATTATCACTGTTTCTATTACTATACAACAACTATTACTAATACTACTAATATGATTTATACTACTACCTTTTACTACTATTATCACTGTTTCTATTACTATACAACAACTATTACTAATACTACTAATATGATTTATACTACTACCTTTTACTACTATTACCACTATTTCTACTACAACAACTATTACTAATACTACTAAGATGATTTATACTACTACCTTTTACTACTATTACCACTATTTCTATTACTATGCAACAACTATTACTAATACTACTAATATGATTTATACTACTACCTTTTACTACTATTATCACTGTTTCTATTACTATACAACAACTATTACTAATACTACTAATATGATTTCGACTACTACCTTTTACTACTATTATCACTGTTTGATTGGCTTTGTACCTGTACTCTGCACAATGATAATAAAGTTGAATCTAATCTAATCTCTTTCTACTACTATACAACTACTATTTCTACTACAACTATTTTCACTGTTGCCTTTTACTACTAAAACTGTTTCTACTGTAGTTATAGCAGTAGTAGTAATTGTTACTACTGCAACAACTACTACTACTACTACTAAAGAAAATTATTATAGCAGTAATAACTAATATTATTATACTATTACATCTACTATTATTATTTGTACAAACACTACTAATATTACTAATATTAATACTACTACAATTACTCCTAGTCATCTGCTATTATTATTTCAATTACTACTATTACTTATTTTACTATTAAACAATTAATACTACTATAAATACTACTTTTACTGCTACCTCTACTTCTTCACTAGCATAACTCTTTTATTACAACTACTACAATACTATTATTGCTAATGATTGTAGTGCAGTGTTGCTCATTACACTATACCGATATATCTGCCTCTTCCCACTATTACTATTATTTCTACTACCATTATTACTACAACTGCTATTACGGATATTATGACATCTTGTTTATACTACTCTTGATATTAATACTACTAATATAACTAGTACTACTGCTATAATTACTACTAGTCATCTACTATTATTATTTCTACTACTACAATTACTATAGCTGCTATTATTACATCCTGTTAATACTCCTATTATTACTAATACTACTAATATGACTACTACTAATATAATTACAACTGATCATCTACTATTATTATTTTTATTACTATTACTGGAATCACTAATTTTGCAACTTCTACTGCTATTATGTCCACAACTACAACAATTCTTTTTTTATCAAAACAATTATGACTATATAACAACTTATTATTCTACAGTTATTTTAATATAAGAAATTAACAAATAAAAATGGCTGGTTTGTTCATAGTTTCAGCAGTCCAGTTGTCTTCTCTGAGCTCCAAAAGGACAGGCTGCAGCAGACAAGTGGTGCACCTGCCGAGCTGCTTCCAGGGTGGTCCTCCTCATGTTCAAACAGGTCTGTATTTTCAAAAGATCCTCAATCCTCCACTCCCTGTAGCTCAGCCGTGACTGAGCTCAAGTCATCACTGTGTGTCACCATCGCTGCTGCTCTCCATGAAAATAGAAAGAGCAAAGCAGCCTAGAAATAAACAAAATAACTAAAACTAAAACCAATAATGAAATGATGTTAATCAGAGATGATACAAGTCAATTACTAAAGCTCTAGCTGAAGGTGAGGGCTACTCTCACCGATTCTATCATAGTAATACATGGATCGGTGAGTGTTGAGCTTCAGCCTAATTTTATAATGCAAATATTATTCTTTTTAAGTGTTCAGATATTAAGGGTTAATTCTGATACATTGTTACAATGAAGCGATAACAGAAGTCTATATTCACCATTTATACACTCAAATTAACAGACTAATCAGAAAACTGCTTCTAAGGTCAGGTGAAAAACTATTTATTATGGTTGTGCATTGCAAATCAAAGTTATATTGTTATTCGTTTTTTGTTTTCTGCCAGATCTTTGCCACATAACTTGTCCAACAGTTTTCAAAATATCAACTTTGTATCCAATCCCAGATTGTCTGGTTTAATTGTGTGATTCAAGCTTGTATACAGCTATTTGATTAGATGCACAGACTCCTAAAAACAACAGATTTTTTCTGTAATGTTTTCCCATAGAGAATCAATAGGATGTAAACATGCATGCCAATCTACTGAACTGACAGACACCATCATTTTTGGTCACACCCAAATCTCATGGTCTCCTTTATCCTACAGCCACCAAACTGCATGTACTTATATAAGACAGATCCCTAAACACTAATCCACAGATATACTGCCCTAAACTCATCTATTTGTTGTTTATTCATCCCTAGTTCCTCCCATAGGATCCCATTCCTTTTTGGTCAAACCCAAACACTGGGGTTTTGTAAAACCTACAGCCACCAAACTGCCAGTATCCACACAGGGCAGATCCCCAAACTCTAATCCATGGACATACATGAACATGACATGTATGTCCATGGAACAGACATCAGTGGTGGATGATCGCAGAATCCTTTCCATGGTGAAGAAAAACCTCTTCACAATGTCCACCCAAGTGAAGAACACTCTCCATGAAGTAGGTGTATCAGTGGCCATAAAGAGAAGACTTCATATGAGCAAATACAGAGGGTTCACCACAAGTGCAAATTATTAATTAACCTTTAAACATAGAAAGCCCAACTAGACTTTGCTATAAAACATCTAAAGAAGCTAGCCCAGTTATGGAACAGCATTCTTTAGACAGCGGTTTTGTTAAACCTACAGCCACCAAACTGCCAGTACCCACCCTGGGCTGATTCCCAACCTCTAATCCACAGAAATACTGACCTGCACTCCTCTATTTGTCATTTATGCACAACCATCAGTGGTGTAATGGTTAGTACAGTGGTGTAGTAGTTAGTTCATGTTGAACACAGCTTCTTTTCACTAATCATATTAATTTAGCTGCATATGTGCCGAGCATGCATAAATTATCCAAGAATACAGAAACAGTTCATATCTACCAGGAACCAAATTCGTATGAAATCAAGTTCTAAACCGCAGGAGTAAACGGCTTTCCATGCTCAGGAACTTTAACAGCATCTCTTGTTCTTTAAACTGGGATCTCAGATCCTGTGCACCGAGCTCGCTGTAATTATCGCGATGCTATATGTGGTGACACAGCTAACCTGAAACAACAGTGCAGAAGTCTTTGCTCTCGCAACACCGCCTTCTTTCCCGCTTTGGTAGAATTCTCAGATTTCCTCAAATAAGGGAAAAAAATCAAACCTAATAATGTTTCCAGAAAAAGAGGAGCTTGAATTGAATTTTGATGTTGCTCTCATGGGTGCCATTTATTTAACTTAGAAGTGAATCAAAAGCAGTTTGACATGCTGGAGAACTAAAAAAGATTCTGTGGCATCTTTCTTATCAGTTCCCTCCAACTTTTTCCACAATCAGTTTCTTTTTTTTTTCTTCCTCCTTGCCTTCACCTCTCCCTGTTGCTAAGGCTTCAAGGCATGCTTTCGTGAACCTGCTATTCTTTGCTTCTTTCTATTTTTTGCTTGTTCATTTCTCTCTCTCTCTCTCTCTCTCTCTCTCTCTCTCTCTCTCTCTCTCTCTCTCTCTGCCTGGATCTGTAGGAGTGTGGCTGTTGATTACAACTGTAAATTACTCACTTTTATTCCTGCCATGAGCGATTGAACAGATTTTTTCCCCTCTTTCTTTCTTTCTTTCTCTGGCTCGCTGATAAGTTCCAGGAGCGTATCTGATGCTGAGACTGCATGATTACATCTCTGTGGTCTCCTGGTTCCTGCTGGAGAAAAAAAGGAGAAGAAGAAGCCAAGTGAAAACTCTCAACACTACCTGCAAGGGCAAACGACGGCTGTCTAATCATCAAACAGAAGAAACGTCTATTCAAAAGATTTCTGCTGACCGATTCACTGCAGATGATGGTCAAGGTCAACATGTTTCCTGTAATCTCCACTGACACCAGTTTCTGTCACATTGCTGCCCACACCGAATGACCTGGGAAAGTGCTTCACTGCTCTGACTTATGCAGTAGATCATATATATATATATATATATATATATATATATATATATATATATATATATGCTAACCATCACACCATGCCACTATATATATATATATATATATATATGGTGGCATGGTGTGATGGTTAGCACGGTGGTGTAGTGGTTAGTACTGTGGTGTAGTGGTTAGTAAGGTGGTGTAGTGGTTAGTACGGTGGTGTAGTGGTTAGTACTGTGGTGTAGTGGTTAGTAAGGTGGTGTAGTGGTTAGCACGGTGGTGTAGTGGTTAGTATGGTGGTGTAGTGTTAGTATGGTGGTGTAGTGGTTAGTACGCTGGTGTAGTGGTTAGTATGGTGGTGTAGTGGTTAGTACGGTGGTGTAGTGGTTAGTATTGTGGTGTAGTGGTTAGTATGGTGGTGTAGTGGTTAGCACGGTGGTGTAGTGGTTAGCACGGTGGTGTAGTCGTTAGTACGGTGGTGTAGTGGTTAGTACGGTGGTGTAGTTGTTAGTACGGTGGTGTAGTGGTTAGTACGGTGGTGTGGTGGTTAGTACGGTGGTGTGGCGGTTAATACGGTGATGTAGTGGTTAGTACAGTGGTGTAGTGGTTAGTACGGTGGTGTAGTGGTTAGTAAGGTGGTGTAGTGGTTAGTATGGTGGTGTAGTGGTTAGTATGGTGGTGTAGTGTTTAGTATGGTGGTGTAGTGGTTAGTATGGTGGTGTAGTAGTTAGTATGGTGGTGTAGTGGTTAGTATGGTGGTGTAGTGGTTAGTATGGTGATGTAGTGGTTAGTACGGTGGTGTAGTGGTTAGTATGGTGGTGTAGTGGTTAGTATGGTGGTGTAGTGGTCAGCACTGTCGCCTCACAGCAAGACAATCCAAGGTGGATTCCCGGTCCGGGTCGTTCTGTGTGGAGTGTATATGTTCTCCCCGTATTTGAGTGGGTTTCCTCCAGGTACCCCGGTTTCCTCCCACAGTCCATGGTGTACCCCGCCTTTGACCCGATAACGCTGGGATTGGCTCCAGCCCTCTGTGACTACATGGATAAAGTGGAAGATGATGTATGTATGTATATACAGCTCAGAAATATTTGGACAGTGACAAGTTTTGGCATTTTAGCTGTTTACCAAAACATATTCAAGATACAGTTATATAACTTAAAGTGCAGACTCTCAGCTTTAATTTGAGAGTATTTGCATCCTAATTAGAGAAAGGGTTTATAAGTGACAGCTCTTTATTATGTAGCTCTCTCTTTTTTAGGGGACCAAATGTAATTGGACAATTATCTCAACAGCTATTTCATGGGCTGCATGGGCTATTCCCCACATTATTCCATCATCAGTTAAACAGATAAAAGGTCTGAAGTTGATTTCAGGTGTGGCATTTGCATTTGGAAGCTGGTGCTGTGAACCAACAACATGCAGTCAAAGGAGCTCTCAATGGAAGAGAAACAGGCCGTCATTAGACTTAAACAAAGAAAAAATCAGAGAAGGAGAGATAGCGGAAATGTTAGGAGTGGCCAAATTAATAGTTCTGGTACATTCTGGGAAAAAAGAGCACACTGGTGAGCTCGGGAACTCAAAAAGGCCTAGATGTCCTCGGAAGATACCAATGGTGGATGATCGCACAATCCTTTCCATGGTGAAGAAAAACCTCTTCACAACATCCACCCAAGTGAAGAACACTCTCCAGGAAGTAGGTGTATCAGTAGCCATAAAGAGAAGACTTCATGAAAGCAAATACAGAGGGTTCACCACAAGGTGCAAATCATGAATGAACCCATAAACATAGAAAGCCCAATTAGACTTTGCTATAAAACATCTAAAGAAGCTAGCCCAGTTATGGAACAGCATTTAGGACAGATGAAGCTAAGATCAACCTGTATCAGAATGATGGGAAGAAGAAAGCACCAAAGCTCACCACATCTTCTGTAAAACCTGGTGGAGGTGATATGATGGTATGGGTATGCATGGCTTCCAATGGCACTGGGTCACTGGTGTTTATTGATGATGTGACAGAAGACAGAAGCAGCTGAATGAATTCTGAAGTGTACAGGGATATACTTTCTGCACAGAATCAACCAAATGCAGCAAGGTTGATTGGACCGCGCTTCACAGTACAGATGAACAGTGACCCAAAACATACAGTGAAACCAACCCAGGAGTTTTTTACGGAAAAGAAGTCAAATATTCAGAAATGGCTGAATCAATCATCAGATCTCAACCCGACTGAGCATGCATTTCACTGCTTAACACAAAACTTAAGGCAGAAAAATCCTCAACCAAGCAACGACTGAAGACAGCTGCAGTAAAGGCCTGGCAAAGCATCACAAAGGAGAAAACCCAGCATTTGGTGATGTCCTTGGATTCCAGATATCAGGCAGTCATTTCCTGCAAAGGATTTTCAACAAAATATTAAAAATGAACATTTTATTTATAGTAATGTTAATTTGTCCAGTTACTTTTGAGCCCCTGAAATGAGGAGGCTTTGCAGAAAAATGGTTATAATTCCTAAACAGTGCATAGGATTTTTTGTTCAACTCCTTGAATTAAACCTTTAAAGTTTTCTTTCTCTTCTTGCCAGTATATTGCATTATTGTTAGGACTTATATATTGCATTATTGTTAGGAGGCTTGCTTTCAGTTTATCAATTAATGTGTCTTTCTACTTTTTTAAGTGAGGGGCTTTTTCAGTGAGTGCCAAGCATATAAGTAGGTGGGCAATAAGAACAGGGATATGAGATGACATTACCTTGTAACAGAGAAAAGGGCTGGAATTCCAATGAGGCATTTCAGGCAGCTGCACTTTGGGCTTCATAAGTCAAGTCAAGTTTATTTGTATAGCGCTTTTTACAACAATGTAGTTACAAAGCAGCTTTAAAGGAGTTTAAAATTCACAACTTAACTTTGCAGAAGGTTCACACACACAAAAAGCTACAAAAGACACTATAGAGAAAAGCTGGAAAAGCATAATAGCCCCCCTTTAAATCATTTAGAAGTGGTGTACTATGACTTTTGTACCTTGGGCATTTTTTTGTTCTTCTATGTGTGAACTGCAGTGTTACTGACCTAGCCAACATTTCTATAATGCAGTGTTGTCCTTGAGGAATCAAATCCATTTAACATTCCAAAGAAAGAATAAGTTGAAAAAGCTATAAGTATAAATATCTACAGTAAACAGTTCTGCTGTGTATTGTAAAGAACCTTTTGATTTCTATTAAATTTCATAAACCTTTAGTATCATAAACCTTGGTCATTATCAAATATTCAGTTTCTCAGCAAATGGTCTGGAAATCAATATCATTCCAAAATTCTGTTCTCTTGTCAGTTGGTCTATGTAATCTCTGACAGCAAAAGTGATTTAAACCTTGTCCAGTTTCTCTTAAATTTCCAACTGTGAGTGTGAGTTACAGATGTATTACTGTAGACCCTCACCACAGACCAACCCAAACTAATGTAGTCAAACATTAAACTATGCTGATGCTTGCCAGTTGAACAAACATTCATCCCCAATGCTAGAAACTTCTTTCAGTTTGTTAAATCTTCCAACCGATAAACTTTGTTAGCCTGGAGCACCTCTTGGTCAACTCCTCCAAACATTTAAGCCCAATCCCATTTCACCCCTTCCCTCCACCACCTTAGCCCTACCCCTCCATTTGGTATGTTCATGCCTAGGGCTATGGTGTGCTGTTAGGATAGAGGGCTAGGGTGTTTTGTTGGGACAGAGGGTTAAGGTGTTCTTTTGGGATAGAGGGGTAGGGTAAAGAGGTACTACATGGACCTCAAAATGGAAGTTTTTTGGAGGCACACTGCAAATGTAGTGGTATAAGAAATTTCCCAGAACGTCTTGGGAAAGCAACCAAAGATACCTACAAATATTTAAATTACTCACATGCACTGTTTCCAGTGAATTATTCTCCGTCAACATCACCACATGTTTTGTCTAAGTAGTTTTAAGTGGTAAATGACATTAGGCCCTTTAGGCCCTTAACAAGTGTGCTAGTGTGTACACCTGTACCAAAATGTTAAGGCATAACTATGCACAAAAGACAAATTCAAGAAACTGACCAGAAACAATGGTTTACGAAACACCCTGGACAGGTCACCAGTCCATCGCAGGGCAGACACACAGACATACACATATTCACACACACCTAATGTGGAATTTAGATGATTCAAATGATCTGACTGCATGTTTTTGGACTGTGTGAGGAAACTGGAGCACCCAGAGGAAACTCACACAGACATGGGGAGAACATAAAAGTTCCACGTAGCAAATACCCTGGTCATCTGGGGAAATCGAACCCTGGCTACAGAAACCCCTCAAAATAAAAATTCTGTGATAATAATAACTAGGGATGCAGTAATCATTTCATTTCAAGACCAATTCCAATTTCTTTATAGCCAAACTTAATTTTAGCCTTAATTTCACCCTGAAGCTCACACTGTGTGGGTTAAATGAACACATTACTACAATAACAATACTTTCTAGTTGCAGTAAAAAAAACAAAAACACTGTTTGCTCTTTAATGAGCCACACAGATATTTGTTCAGCACAATGAGTCATGTATACTTTTGCCTTGACATTTTGGTACAGGTGTACACACTAGCACACCTGTTGAGCATCTAACGTCATTTACCACTTAAAACTGCTACACAGATTAGACTAAACATAATGTGATGCTGTCATAGAGGAAGATGCAAGTGAATAGATGCAAACCCACACAAAGCCCAGCACAAAAATTACACAAATAACACATGCAAGCCAACAACAGCAACCAATTTGAAGTTTCTCTTACGGCAGTCGCAGCTGCTCCCATGAGCTTGTGCATCCATGGCCGAGCGAGTTAGTATAGTGAGACGCTACACTTCAAAGGTCAGCCTTCCCGGTGACCTCAGCAGTTTGAGCCCATGGGGTTCAGAGGCATGCTCATACCAGTGTCCTTGCTGCTGCAGCCTCTTTCACTTTCCTCCAGCTGGGCTTCCCTAATGAGACTCCTTATGATGCCTTTTCCACCATCTTCTCTATGTCTTTTCTCTGGAGTCCTTAAACTAGCTCAGTCGTCTAAGCTATATGTCATAGGGCACTATCCCACTTCTGACACCTATGTGACCAGTAGTGACAGAGTCAGCAGGCAACTGGTCTCACCGCTCACCACTCTCGGTTACCTGAGTACTGACTAGTTTCACCTGTTTAGGAAGAGCAGTTGGTATGAAGCCTGGGTTCAAGAACTTTGCAAGGTTTTGTTACTTATTAGAACGACTGAGCAATTCTTTACTATTTGTTATTGATATTCCGGTTTCCGACTCTGTTTTCCTATTTGACGTTTTTCCCATTTGGACTTTGGTCGCCAGTGTTTGTATAGTCTTCTCTGGATTTTGACCTTTGCCTGTATTTGAATTTGTCTGTGCTTTACATTTAATTCATTAAAGCCTCACGCTTTTTCGACTGCGTCTGCGTTATTCTGATTTGTCACAGAGAGCCAGATTTCTTGGAGGTAGGTGATCAAATACTTATTTCATGGAAAAAAACAAAGGTCTCCAAAATTCCAACTTTACCACAAACATACCTTTCGTTCAATGTAAGTCAATGGAACCAGAATTTTTTCCAAGCTATTTTAAAGCACTTCTATTGGTCCATTTATCATGAAATTTTCATACGTAAACAACCATTGGCGTGTTCAAATGATATAGAAAACTCAAAATCGTGAACAATGGAGATACGTGTTTCATATATATATATATTGTTTTTTGTAATGAAAACTCTCATTTGTACAACATATATATATAAATATGAATGTTAACCGATTTGCATAGTCTAAATGTTCTCTACTCTCCTGTTTTTTCACTCGCTTCTCTCTTCCTCTTTTTCTTGTCCCTCTGGAGGATCTGACCGGTGTCCCTGGCTAATAATTGCTGACACGCCAAAGCCAACATTGCACACGGGGCCCTTTAATAGTTTTCATTTTTCTTCCTTACAGGCTGGCCTCAGCACTGCTATTATGAATGATCAGCTCATGGCCGCCACTGAGAACTCTCTCTCTCAGGCTGACCCACGCCTCGCTGACCATTATCTCTGCCTGTGTCTCCCTCCTCTTCCCATTTACTCCATCTCCCCACACAGACGATTTATATGAAAGACTTTCCCCTGGCTTTCATCAGAGCCCAGGTAGCAAAGCCCATTTCGTGACACTAATTCGCCCCCTCCGCCGACCCCGCCACATCAATTCAGCATTTTACACACTATTTCAGGAATCCGATTTATCAGGCCTGACAGAACTTTTCGGGGCCCCGATATAAACAGTGCTGGCCCCGGCCCGTGTGCCGATTTATCATTATCTAATTCAGAAAGCCTAAGAATTCCTTGACATTATTAATAGTAAGATGAATCGCTGGAAAACTACAGAATCTGTGAGCAACGAGGCTGAAATAATCCATTTGGGGCAGGAACTGTCTGGGTGGAATAGCGTTCCCCGATGGCTAGCCTTACCGTCATTACTGTCCCCATATGCATGGGTAGCTATGTACTGAAGCGTGCAGTCCTAAAAGAATATGACACTTCGCCCACTAGGCCGGTCCACCAGCTCTCTAGTTAGCGCGAACAAAGAGTAGAAAATGACTTCTTAGTAGTGGCAGTGGGAATCTGAAGGTGCCAATCCATCTCTTGATTAACTTCCACCGGGTCTGAGGTATGACTGGCTGTTTGATTGCTTCACAAGGAGATGTTTAGTGGTGAAGTCAATGTTACGGCTCAGCTGCCGGCAAGGCTTTATACATGAGAAGAGGAAGTATATTGAATGACACGGTATGCTTATCACTTGAGCTTTTATTTCTGGAATGTACAGACTGGAATCTGGAGTCATTCATTTTGTGTTAAAGTCTATGTTTTTCCTATTAAATAATAGAAGAAATTCACTACTGTGCATTGTTTAAAAGCATTTGTCTTAACAAAAGTGTATTTTCACCAGTAAGAACACCAGATATCATTAGAACAGATGTAAATAATTATAAATATATAAAAAGTAGCATAAATATCTTATTGTGAAAGAAGTAGATCATATCTTGAGCTCCAGTTTGAAGAACTAAGTGTAGTTCCAGATTTCTCCTGGACGCCCCAGACATTGTATGAATGTGTTCAGTTCCTTCAGCAGCAATCTTGATTTAGCTTAATGAAGTACTGAGCAGTCAAAGCAGGTATTAGATGAGAACTGTAAATAATACTGGGTTGTTTTCACAAGGAGAAGCTTGGAAAGGGTTAAATATACACACAGATGTATGTAAAAGCACTACTTACGGTATAGATACTGTATGAATATTTAAAAATAAAGTGTTTTGCTGTGTTTATTCTGATTTCCTAAATATGACTTGTGGCACCACTGACAACAAAAGACTTCTGAGAAGTCCTGAAAAGAGTGGGCAGGGTACTACTGCACCTAAAGAAGATCCCAAGTATCTTCAGAGTGCAATGCTTTAAGAAATATTGGGATACTTGAGATGTTTACGGCGTCCACCTGTAAGTACAAAGTGTAGTTTATATATATATATATATATATATATATATATATATATATATATATATATATATATATATATATATATATATATTACTTAAAATATAAACTTAAAATATTATATTTGTATAGACAATAGTGGTTCAGTATTTCAAGGGTGGTAAAAATGGTGATTCTTTTAAAAAAATAATTTAAAAAATATTTTGCAGGTTACTGAATAGAACAGTTTTAGTATGTTGGCCTTTTGCAAACAAGGGAAAGCCTAAAACTTAAATAAAGAAAAACTTGTAAACCACATTACAAAACCTTTTATTGAATGTACATTTGCTAGGTGGTAAAAAATGTTGATTCTCTTTAAAACATTTAAAAATAAAAAGCTTTATTTTGCAGGTTACTAAATAAAATTGTTTAGCCTTTTGCAAACGAGGGAAAGCCAGACAGCCAGAATGATGAATAGAACAGCAAAAGATTCTAAATCAAGTAAAACATTCAATAATGAAAAGAATCCATAGTTCTACAGTTTAGGATACAGTTATTGTAATACTGCTTCATTTTCTATAAAAACAACAATTAGAGTGATAAACAATATCAAGAGACTGAATGCTAGAGTATGAAGCAGGTTTGATGTGCACAGGAAGTTAAAAAGTCTGGTTTAAAGTCTTGTTAAAGATAAACACAAACACAAACACAAACACACATAACACCCACCCCCTCCCCCCGAAGAACATTAGTCGAGGCACATAAAAAGAGGCGTCTCTTTGCATGACAACTTCCATCTGAGTGCTGTCCTTGTTTCACACAGTTTGTTTTCCACCAAGCCGCTCGGCGCCCAGGCTCCGTCGCCCTGCAGCCCAAACGGGTTCTCCCCCACTGGGCTTCCTGGACCCTGCCGGCCCCCGGGCCTCTGCAGCTCCTGGCTCCTTTCCCTCATATGCTGCAGCTCACGCAGCCAAACAGCAGGGCAAGCTGAGAGCCAAATGACAGTTTGATTACTCCCTCTCTGCTGACGCTTTATATTCCAATGCGCTTAAACCCTTACAGCCGCCGCTGTCTCTCGGTAGCATATTGGTAGAAACTTGTTATTGTTCTGCAGTGCTTAAAACATGTGTGTAATGCCAAATTTGAAAATTTAATGCGGCACACTATATTAAATTCTCTGAGTGTTTATATGCCGTCATTGTACTATATTTTAAAATTCATGACATTTTGTGAAAACACATTTTTATAAGGTCGCAGTACAACCTGCGCTAAAGTATTAGGGAGGAAAGCAATAACACGATCTGAATAAGGAACCAGACTGAAAATATGTTGACACATGTTGAGGCCACAAGAGACGTCGTAAGAAAGCTCACTTACAAAACATTTGTTTGGAGTTAGTTATAATTAGTTAGTTAGTTAGTTATAGTGGATAGTTATTCTATTATATATTTACTTATGCCATTTTTTTCCATTTTTATTTTAATGTCATTTTATATCATTATAACACGACAGTCTTTACAGGCTGTTTTTTTACGGACCAATAGAAATGCTCCAAAATCACTTGGAATAAACCTTCTTACATTTACTCAGTTACTATTTCAGATATTCATGTCAGATATCTCATAGTCGCTGAACATCTTCAAAATTGCAACTTTACAGGAGAGACCAAAAACATATTTTACTTTCAATGTAAGTCAATGGAACCAGAATTGTTTCTATGCTATTTTAGAGCATTTCTATTGGTGCATTCATCATGAAATTTTCACACAATGTAAATCACCATTGTCGGGTTCAAATGATGTAGAAAACTCAATATCATCAAAAATGGAGATATATGTTTTTCATTGGACAGTGACTATATATATATATATATATATATATATATATATATATATATATATATATATATATATATATATATATATATATATATATATTGTTTGTCTTGCACAGACACATGAATTCTAGGACAATAACAATAACTGGTATGTTTCACCTACATATCTGTTGATGTCAGTGTATGTGCTCAAACCTTACCATGCAAGACACACATACGCAAATACATACATATACTATTACTCAAATGTTTGCACACATCAACCTAAATGTTAATTCAGAATTAAGATTGATGTTAATGTGTTGAGAGACAAGTTTAAATAGTGAAATTGGTGCACATTTCTAAAACCAACATTTTACTGTATTACAATAAAGAAAGACAATGCAAAGTTTTTATAAGACCTATAACACCAGCAGAACTGTTTATCAGAACAAGATCTCAGCATGTACACTATTTGCTTCAGTCCTGTTAGAAAAGCAGCTCATGTGGCTCTTCATGAAGCTGCTGGCCAGAATGTTCAATGTATGTAGACCTGCATCAGAGCAAATGAGCTCATTTCTAAAAGACCCTCTAAACATTCTTAAAAACATACACACATACATACACACAGTTTTTATTCAGGAGGCTGGGGTACACTCTAAATCAGGCTACTCTGAGTCTTCAGACAATGCTAATGCTATATTTGCTATCGTGGTGCATAAATAGCAGCCCAGTGTTGCCTGTTCCAGAGTACGGTTAATATGCCTTTAAATACTGATTTGAAATATTGATCAAATCTAATCATGTGCCTGTTGTTGAAAGATATATTTTCATCAATACTGATATAATGTTAATATCATCAAGCATCCCTGTCCTTCACTCGCTCTAAGCTTGAGGTGGAGCTTCCCGTCTGCCCTTACATAGCTGCACTAGGTTTTGAGGGTGTGGAGACACCTCTGGTGGAAATGTGTAACCGCACGCAACATGCAGAGGAACATTAAATTCAATAGATTCAACTTTAAGTTAAAGTTTAACATTTTGTTACAAAGAGATTAATAAGCAATAGTGCAAATACAACACACCAAAAACAGAAACATGCAGAGGAACATATAGCAACATCAGTTACTTTACTTTTACTTTAATTCCAGAGTACCTGAAGAAGGTTGAACTTAAGAGTATTCAAAGTGAAACTTGGTGGAGAGATCTTCCAAAGACGTATGTAAATGATTGACTATTGTCATCAATCATATCGTAGCATTGGCTTTAAATAAGTAGACACTGGAAAAGATGCCGTTTTAAATAAGTGCTTTTTATTGAACCTGGCAGCAGTGGAGACCCCCACACAGCCCCTGAGCAGCAAGGATAACAGGCAGGTCATCAACACTCACACAATTGACAATGACGGTAGGCACGAATACCATTAGCCTCCTAAACAGCCCCACAGCCCAGCAAAACACAGCCCAGCAGCCCCAACTGTTTAAGTCTCTCTTACAGAGTGCCCAGCGTTCTCCCAGGGGACACCGTGTTTGTCTCTCTGCACGGCCGCACGTCCTCATGTCCTCAGCTTTACAAACCACAACATCTGCATCAATGTGAAGTTGATTTTGCGATTTAGAACTAAACATCGAGCCAGATCTTTTTTTTTTTGAGCTTGTAGCAACAACTAAATCTTACAGCATTAACAAAGTAAGACAGGCGAGGATGATGAAGAAATTCACAGCTTTTTATAATCCATTAAATTCTGACGCAAACAATGTTTTATGAAGTATAGCAGTACAACCAAAACAACAGCTTTCTGTTACCTGGCTCCATTGTCCCAGTCCTCCACACCCTGCAAGCTCATGCTGGAAGATTCTGTTTGCCCTTACTTAACTAAATGAGACAGGCGACGATGCAAGAGATCCCGACTCTGATGAGGGATCGTCGCGCGTCCCCTCCCACCTTGACGCGCCCCATCTACCCGACTACTGGGGAGTTG
>CM038705.1:43796121-43913621 GCA_021613375.1 Megaleporinus macrocephalus
CCAAAGAGACACTCAGCAGTACATACAATAACATAGGGAATGGATATGGGTCAAGTTATACCCATGTTGTGCATCAGAAGTGGTTTGCTTAGCTTGTGCATCAATTTTAGAATCAACTTTTGGTTGCTTGTGTTTGCACACACCAAAATAAACCCGACCTCCTGCATTTAACCCATGCGTACAGTAAAACACATACTAGTGAATACAAATACTTGAGGGGCAGCCCTATCCACACTGTCCAGGGAGCAGTCGGGGGTTAGGGTTAAAATTGCTCAAAGGCACTTCAGTCGTGTCTTGTTGGACCAGGGGATTGAAACAGCAACCTTCTGATCCCGGATCCCTAACCTTCAGCCTAAGACTGCCCCACAAAGGGTTCATCCAAAGTGTGGCAACTGCAAGACTGAGGTTGATAAAAGGCCTAAAATTCCACATGTAACTTCTCTGAAAACTCTTCGATGCCACTTTCTGTTGTTAGCTTCACTTTAGACAACTAACAGGTGCTTCAAGAACATAAACGGATTCATTTCACATTCAAATGCTGCAGGTTTAGCTGCTGTGCTTGAGTTTAAGCCAGCGTTTGTTTCTTTTTTCCGCTCTCGTTGTTCCTACTTTTGGATCCAGCCTGGCTCAGATCCAGCTCCTGTGCCTGCTCCGGGTTTGGAGGGGTGTGTGTGGGGGGGGTGTTCGGTGTTGTGATTCCGAGCTGAACTGTGATGACTGAGGCAGGCGTTTGCTCTTCCACTTGCTGGAAGCCAATTTAAATTCACTTTGAAGAAAAGTCTCGGAATTGAACCTGTGGAGAGCAAAGTTTGCGTCGGCCCACCGCACACTGTTCTTGCTGGCTCCGAGAAGAACTCTGATCTTTTCTTAAGTCTGATTTCCATTGACTCCTATATTATTTGACAGGGTTTAAATGAGGCATGAAGCCAGTTTTAAGTTACGCCAGGCTGAGCTATGTTTTCACCTCATTTGGAATTACGATAACCTTCATTTCGTATGCTTATAGGTTCTAATCACAGAAGCTTCTCATTACCATCTGTTAATCTTGTTGCTTGAGAAAAAAAAGGAAAGAAAGAACCTAATTACAATATTTCAAGGTTTATTAATTTAATGGTATTTTGGGGTTTAATATTTCATTAATTCTCTTTGTTTTGTTCTCATTGATACACAGCATGGGAGGAGACGCAGATAACACAGGGTATAAATAAGGATTTACTCGTTTATTTATATTTGCATATATTAACTCACAGGCAAATAGATGCGCCGCTGATAATTTGACCGTTTGTGCTTGAAAAACGTCTCGAACTACATTTTCGCTAAACAAACGTTCATTAAAATTTAAATTTATGTAGTGTTAACTTACATGGTAAACACATATGGTGAGGTAAGCTCTGATTTTTATTCAAAACAAGTAAACATGTTCTACGACATGCTCCAACAGAAATGGCAATTATGTGCAAACACATGGAGGCGCAGGCTCCAAGCTCATTTATATGTAGCTTTGTCTCCCTCTGCTGGTCAGGGGGATGAATTACACACAGAATGTAAAACTGAGATCTAGTCTGTTTAAAGAATTAAAGAAAGTGTTTGTTTTAGATATCTAAAAGATATGTTTATAGTATTTATGTCTACTATTTGTCTACAATTATTTGATCATTTTCTACTTACAGCTCCAAGAGGCCTAAAAATAACTGCTGATAAAAATAATAAATAAAACAAATAGTAAAGTTATATTTTTATACAATGTAGCTTGCAGTGTTAAACGAACAGTGATGGTGGTTTCTGATTGACACTGAATAACATGTCACACTGTCGCTGAGTGATTCATTACTAAAAAAAAATAAGTGCTTTCTGATTGTATGATATGGTATTATTATTATTATTATTGTTATTATTATTATTATTATTATTATTATTATTATTATTATTACAATGCATAAGATACAGGAAAATACTAAAAGTTGTATTTGAATGGGAGGAAGACAATCCCAAAGAATCACAGAGTAGACAAGCTGCCAGGCTTCAGAATACTATTACTGCCCTCTACCGGACATATTTTGAAATTAATAATAAACATACAGTTAATTATAAACCTAACAAATTACATAAATACATACATTACTTTTTATTACATCATATACATACTGAAAATTAGTATCTGGAGGCTCAGAGATTAAATACTGTTAATCTAACTGTAAATAATAAGTATTGTTTTTACTAGTATCAGTAGGAGGTGGAAAAGGAGTAATGGTAGTACTAGTAGGAGGAGTAGTAGGAGGAGCAATAGGACTTCGGTCAATTATAACAAATATTACGGGTCAAAGCACAGTGTGTTGTTACCTCTTCTTATTATAATCATAATTTTTATATTATTATTATTATTATTATTATTATTATTAATAGTACAAGCAGCAGTATTATTACAAATACTTATAGTATAGTATTAAAATACTTATAGTATAGTATTAATACAAATACAAATTATTACAAATACTTCGGGTCCAAGCACAGAGTGTGGTGTTATGTTTTTTTATTATTATTATTATTATTATTATTATTATTATTATTATTACTAGCAGTAGTAGCAGGAGTAGCATCAATAGTAGTAGTGGTGGTAGCAGCAGCAAGAATAGTAGTAGTGGTAGTAGGAGTAAAAACAGGGTTAGTACTAGTGGGAGGAGTAGTAGAAGTTGTAGTAGTAGGAGTAGTGGTAGTAGTAATATAGAAGGAGAAGCAGTAGGAGTAGTGGTAGTAGTAATATAGAAGGAGAAGCAGTAGGAGTAGTGGTAGTAGTAATATAGAAGGAGAAGCAGTAGGAGTAGTGGTAGTAGTAATATAGAAGGAGAAGCAGTAGGAGTAGTGGTAGTAGTACTAATGGGAGGAGAAGAAGTAGTAGGTATAGTAGTAGCAGTAGTAATAGTAGCAGTAAAAGTAGTACAAATATTAGTGGGACTTTTTAAAACATAATATATAGTAGTAGTAGTGGTAGTAGGAGGAGGAGGAGTAGTAGGATTTGTAGTAGGACTTCTGTCAATTATAAGAACAAATACTTAGATTCCAAGCACAAAGTGTATTTCTTATTATTATTATTATTATTATTATTATTATTATTATTAGTAGTAGTAGTAGTAGTAGTATTTACTATTAGTAAGAGTATTATTATTACATTGATGTGACTCTAATAAACTCACATATACAGTAAATCTCATTGTGAGTGATTCACTGTGAATGCCAGTAATGCGACAGCACATTCTGCGAGTGTGAATTTAATCTCTTTTCCATGAAAAATCAATAGAGAGACTCACTGCCACTGGAAGATTTCCTATTCATGCTCAGGTGATAAAGCGTTCTGTCAGCACCTTGCAGGAGGCTGATGGCTGCTAATGGCAAATGCAGGTGTTACACACATTGCTATGCAAAACTCAAAGACCACCCCAGTTTCCAGTGAAAACAGCCATTAAACCATGAAGTTACTCATTTTTCAGGAGATTACAGAGTGGATCAGATAGAAGTTGTATATCACATGTATATACATAAAAGAAAGATGTATATTCTCATCTGCAGCGATGCTCTGTTAATTTACTTTTATTACACAAAGAAGGACACAACTTCATTTAGATATTTTTTCAGTATCTGGAAAGGCTTTGAGCCGAATGTAAAGAAGCCCCTGGCGTTCTCAGTAGAATCTGCTGTTCTTATTCTCTGGCGGTTTACAAACATGACGCATGGTGCAGATAAATTTTGGCATACGTATGTACAAGAAACAAAGAAGCTAATGGCTCATCTCTTATGGGACCTTAACCTTTGACCTGGGTCTATTCCTAAAACCATTTGCATAAGGTAACTTAACCTTGGACCTGACACCCTTCCTTATTTAGCTGGGGTAAACTGAGCCCAAGAAAGAAGACCTCTCGTATGGAATCCACAGCATCTCCACTCATACCATTAGACCAGTTGTTTTCCAGACATACCGCATCGTAAAATGTGTGTCTGTCTTATAATATGTGGCAAATTAATAAATAGGGAAAGAAAGTAGCCTCACTTCCTCATCAGTACACTTCAAAGATAAGCGATTTATTTTATGATGCAGAGAAACAAACAAAGACAGACAGTGAACTGACCGCCCCAGAGTTCCAACCATAGTCATTAAATGGCTTGAGATTATTTGGATCTTCAGAAGCACAAAATATAACCAACTAAGACTGAACTGAAGTGTGGAAACATCTCTATAGATTTCTTTGAAAAAAACTTATGAAATCAAGATCATTATTATCAAATACCCTTAAAGGAGCAATATGTAAAATGACACAAGTCAAGTCACAAGACATAAGTGGACGAAGAAGAAACTTGCCCACTCTCTGCAAGACAACGTTTGAAAACAAGTGTCTGTCAGCACAACAAGAGTGAAAATCAACGCTGCTTGCCATTAATATAATGATCAATGGCTTTCAGAGAGTAAAAGGATGATTTCTGATGCTCAACTGATATTAATTCGTCACACCCTGAAGAGGGACTTTGAAAAATAGGAATTCAACAGATTGCAGCAATTTACATATGGCTCCTTTAATGCTTGAAATGTGTGTACTGGTAAACACAGTGTCAAACAGCATTGTTGATATATATATATATATATATCCCTAAGTGAAAATGGCCAATGGCTGTATATACCACTTCAGACGGGTGTTCATGTCATGCTTACTATGCTATACAAATTTGTGCGCCATCATTGCTTTCATTGTAAAGCTACCGAGTCTGCTCATTGTTAGGACTGTGCTAGACATTGTTATCTACAGTGTTAAGGTCTCATTGTGCTCTCATGCTTTGTATGAGTGTGAGCACCTGCTCGTTCTCCAGCTATCAGACGCCCACGTGGTGTCACACACTTCCCATTACCAAGGACTAATAGTTTATTTAATGGGCCAGCAAGTTCTTGTGGATGGCTGGTGAAGCCAGACGCTGCTCATTAACCAAACAAATGTTAAATTACAATGCATCATAAAGCCTGTCTTATTTGTGAGGTGCTAAATACATTAGTCTTCAGAGATCTAATTTTCCACAACAACAGTACATCATGTGATTTAGGCACTCGCCACCGACCAGCAGCCGGCACAGTCGTGGTCTTCTCTTAAAGGAAAAGAGAAGGAAATATACTGACTGAGCTGCTTCTGCAGCAAATAAATGGAACATGAGTCGTTGGCCATGCTAAATGGCTTGCAACGCATAATCATCCAACTAATAATGGGGCTGCCATTAGACTGGATGAGATGGATGGCGCGCTGTGGGCTCGGAAGCAGACTGGAGGAGCTACAGAATTCCAAGAGATCCGTAGGAGAGTAAAAGTAGGAGCAGCTATTTGTGTCTTTCTCTTCTATTGTAGCACTAAAAAGTCAGAGAGACCGCAGCAAGGGTAAAGGAGTGATTAGACTAGAGAGAGAAAAATAGAGAGGGGGAGAGGGAGAGAGAGAGAGAGAGAGAGAGAGAGAGAGAGAGAGAGAGAGAGAGAGAGGAGGGAAGTAGAGAAACAGAAAGAAAGACGGGGGGAAAGGACAACATAGAAAAAAATAATGAGAGAGAGAGAGAGGGAGAGAGAGAGGGAGTGAAGGGAGATATAGAGAAATGAATAGTGGAGAGAAATAGAGTGGATGGAGAGAGAGAGAGAGACAAAGAAAGAGAGAGGGACAGAGAGAGGAGGAAGATAGAGAAAAAGGAAAGAGAGGGGAAAGGGAGGTGGAAAAAGAAATGAGGTAGGTAGGTAGAGAGAGAGAGAGAGAGAGAGAGAGAGAGAGAGATGGAGGGAGAGAGAGAGAGAGAGAGAGAGATGGAGGGAGAGAGAGAGTAGGGAGATAGAAAGATAGAAAAAAAGAAAGAAAGGGGGAAGGGAGGTGAAAAAGGAAATGAGGTAGCTAGAGAGAGAGAGGGAGAGACAGAAAGAGAGAGGGAAGGGAGGTGGAAAAAGAAATGAGGTATGTAGGTAGAGAGAGAGACGGAGAGAGAGAGAGAGAGGAGGGAGATGGAGAGAGAAAAAGGAAAGAAAGAGAGATGGAAAAAGAAACGAGGTAGCTAAAGAGGGAGAGACAGACGGAGAGAGAGGGAGAGACGGAGGGAGAGAAACCAAAAGAGGAGGTAAACAGAAAGAGAGAAAGAAAGATAAGGGGGAAGTGAGGGGGAGACAGAGAGAGAGGGAGAGATGAAGGGAGAGAGACAGAAAGAGAGGGGGAAGTGAGGTGGAAAAAGAAATGAGGGGGAGACAGAGAGAGAGGGAGAGAGGAAGGGAGAGAGACAGAAAGAGAGGGGGAAGTGAGGTGGAAAAAGAAATGAGGGGGAGACAGAGAGAGAGGGAGAGATGGAGGGAGACAGAGAGAAAGAGAGGGGGAAAAAGAAATGAGGTAGGTAAGGTAGGTAGAGAGAGAGAGAGAAAAAGGAAAGAAAGAGGGAAGGGAGGTGGAAAAAGAAATGAGGTAGCTAAAGAGGGAGAGACGGAGAGAGACAGAAAGAAGAGGGAGATGGAAAGAAAGATAGGGAGAGAGGGAGGGAGGCAGAGAGGGATTCCTTATCAGTTCCCATTTAGTTTTATAAAGGCTGTGCATAAAAAAATACAGTGAGGCTATTTATATATATATATATATATATATATATATATATATATATATATATATATATATATATATATATATATATATATATAGAGAGAGAGAGAGAGAGAGAGAGAGAGAGAGAGAGAGATATTCACATTATAAACTACAATATTACAGTCATAAAGGTACATACAAACACACAGGGCGGCAGCCATCGTATTTAGATCTGAATCGCACTCGCTCGCACAGATAAGCACACAGTGTGTTTACATTCAATTAATAATCTGATAAAGAGTTTGCCAGTAATCCGTTCAACACATTTACAAACACTAACAGGACTAATCAGACAATCGAGGGTTCTATATCAACAGTCTATATCAATATCAATCAATATCAACAGTCTGACCTTTGGCCTGGCTCAATGTTTAGATCTCAAATTACTATTTAATTATTTTTTAATATGATAAGCAAAAGAAGCTACTCTGGTAGTAAGCACAGCTTTACACCTAGACTACCTAATTATTACCTAATGTGGGAAACGTTTTCTGATAATGACCAGAACCATTCCAAACACGAGCTGGCGGACAGGAAGCTGGTTTCAGTGTCATAGTTTTAATGCTGGTGGCATTTTTGATGTGGTTTTATGTAGGGACTACTTGTGCTACAATACATTCCAACAATTCTTCAGAATACCAGGAGGCTGTCCTGAGGAACGCGGGTGCAGAAGCTGCTTTGCTAAAGCAAACACACTGCATTGCTTCTGATTTATAGGATGCTGTATCTGCGTACGTCTTACATTAAGTTACAACATTAGGCTTTACAGGTACTGCATGATCAAAGAACACACTCTATTGAATGTCTTTATTCTGGAGAGTGTGGAATGATGCTCGGCATCCTAAATGGTTAAGGCAATCAGAGGCATGTGAACGCGTTCTTCACATGCAGCTGATCCAGTCTACCGCCAATCATTGTTATAGTCAATACTGATATTGATATTGCAGTACTGAAAAGCAGTAATTGCTGGGACCGTGCGCCCCAGTTTGCCTGCATTCTGAACCAGTTTGCTCTATCATGGAGCTTCATGCTTTCCAGTGTCTTGTGGAAAACTCACCTGCAAGACCCTGACGATGCCATCTGCTTACCTAATCAGTGCTGCAGACTCCAAGAGGGTGGTATGAGGGCCCGACGTCCACAAGCGTGCTGACAGACATCACCATGCACAACACCAAGATTGGCAGTGGGTCAGTAATGGTGTGGGGAGGCATTTCTTTGGAGGGCCGCACAGCCCTCCATGTGCTAGCCAGAGGTACCCTAACTGGGTACTGGGATGAGATCCTCAGACCCATTGTGAGACCATATGCTGTTGCAGTAGGCCCTGGGTTCCTGATGCATGACAACACTAGGCCTCATGTGGCTAAAGTGTGTCAGCAGTTCCGGCATGATGAAGGCGTTGATGCCATGGATTGGCCTAACCTAGACCTGAATTCAATCATGTCTTATTCCATCCACCAACGCCACATTGCACCACAGACTGTCCAAGAGTTGACTGATGCTTTAATCCAGGTCTGGGAGGAGATCCCTCCGCTTACCCAGGCATTGTAGGGAGGTCATACAGGCACGTAAAGGCCACACACTACAACTGAGCCTCATTTGGACTTATCTTGATAAATTTCCACTAAAGCTGGATCAGCCTGTAATTTGTTTTTCCACTTTAATTTTGAGTATGATTCCAAATCCAGACCTTTGATTATTTTTTATGTTATTTTGTTCTCAATGCATTCCACTATGTAATGAATGAAGATTTTCAACTGGAATATTTCATTCATTAATATCTAGGATGTGTTATTTTAGTGTTCCCTTTATTTTTTTGAGCAGTGTATATATAAATGCAATGTATGCCAGCATTCTGTAAAGCTTGCTATGAATGAATAGGTCAGTGGACTTTCCCATAAAGGGCAGCTGTGTCAACACATATCTGTTCATTATCGTGAGACCACAATTGAAAGTGTGCACTTGGTGGGAGCACATAGGTCAGAGATTGTAGCTCTGGTTCAAGGCATCATGGATTTGATAGGAATTGATGGCTGTTCCCTTTGTACTCGTGAGCTAAGGTCCTTGCCCCTGGGGAACCGTGGGTAACAGAGGGGAGCTGAAGGCAGAAGGATGTATGTGCCGTTTTTCTATTGGATTATTTCCAAGCATTATAGTCAGGGGGCTTGGCAGGGGTCAAATATGAGCAGACAACAATCATATAGGAACATCCGTAACTGGGTTCCAGAAAGAGGCAGCAAAGACCAGAACGAACGAAAAACAAATAAGGT
Source organism: Megaleporinus macrocephalus (assembly GCA_021613375.1). Classification (NCBI taxonomy): domain Eukaryota; kingdom Metazoa; phylum Chordata; class Actinopteri; order Characiformes; family Anostomidae; genus Megaleporinus; species Megaleporinus macrocephalus. The sequence goes on from CM038705.1 coordinate 43,805,018, forward strand.
CTTGCTGTTTCAGAGAACTAAAGGACTACGGGAACTGGAGGCAGAAAATAAATGACATAATTAGAAAACCTGGAAACCGGTACAAATAAATGCAATACAGGGAATAAACCCTGTACATGCAAACCGATCAATGCCATGACCGGTCATGAATGACCTCATAAACTACAGCTCATGTAGATTTAGTATAGATCTCTTGTGATGTCTTGAGTCCCTCTGGACTAATATGATTACCTTGAATAGTAAGAGCTTTAACAATATGTTCCATTTAGTATTATTAGATCAATTAGGTTTCCATTAATAATTAAATAAAAAAAGTATAATTTAATTATTTACTCAGTATTTTTTATGTATTAAACTGGTTCAAATGTAAGTAGTTGGTAGGTAAAATTATTACATATACCTACATGTTTAAGTACTGGCCAATAAAACACTGAAAGGGAGTAGGGGGTTTGGGGCAGTCACCATATGTCCCAGCAGCATTGCCCACCTCCGCTGCTAGTATTAATATCAGGTTTGATCTCTTTCAGATTATCATTGCAAGTTTAAGTCAGAAAATAAATAAATAAATAAATAAATAAATAAATAGACATGTCATTTTGCTCATCATCATCAATCAAAGGTGCCAGTAATTCTGGCGTGCTCAGTAACGTTTTCGACATGTTCAAGGAATAACAGACTTCTCAAATCCGTAATCCTCTGTAATTAGGAGGTAATCAGGTGAATTCATTCCAACTGCAAACCGGTTCGACACCATAGAAGCGTCAGATCAGTGTGTTGATGCTGCCAAGCTGCTGAAAATAAACAAAGTGTGTTACTATTAAAACAGTACATTTCACTTTCAGTTTTTCTTGTCCAATCAGCACCAGTAATCTAAACCTGAGTGCTGGTGTGCAAGCAGGCACGCTGAAACATGAGATTACTGATTTCTATTATATTATCAGAGGACATTTTCAATTAAAGATAAAAATTAAGATCCTGTGCAAAATGTAAATAAACATAGACTGTAATGATGTGAAATCATTTAAACCTCATATTTAAGAGGAAATAGCACAATGAACCTTAAATGTATATTTTTCAAAATAAAAATATAAACAAATTTTTAATTTGATGCCAGCAACATGTTTTAAAGAAGCTGGACTCAGATTCATGTTTATCAGTCTGTAATCACTCTTTAATCATTTGGGACCTGAGGAGACCGGCTGCTGTAGTTTTGAGGGTGAAATATTTTCCGTTTTTACTACACACAGAATTTCAGCTGAAAAAGACTTGAACTTTACAGATGTATAAGGATGCATTTGGATATATTAAGATTACCCAACTTCACAGTCTTTTGTAGTTGCATCCAAACTTTTTGGTTCCAAAAAAAAAAAAGGAATTTCCCATTTTTTAACACGCTGTGTTATTCCTGTATTATTTTCAATTATACATCATTTTAAATGTTTAAATTTAAATGATGTGCAATGATTTTGAAAACAGGCTTGTTAATATTATTCACTTTAGGACACTTGCTTTCAGTTTTTTAAGGGAGATGGTTGTCTGGACTGAGGTGGTCAGTCCATTGTTCTGAGAAAAGCTACATGTCTTTTTTTCATTCTATTCCTTATTAGAGAAGCTGTTTACATACATCTTTTAATACTCAGACTTAGCTTTAATACTAACCAGTATTTTCAAATAAATTTCTGCTCTAATTCACAGTGAAATGTTTATAAGCTACTTATATAGACACAATTGTCACTATGCTTGGACTATACTCAATAGTCCAGTAATGAGAAGAAAAGAGTAAATATTGGGAAAAATATTTGGAGGTGAAGAAAAATGTGTAGTGCACACAAGTGAAAGTGTCCAGTACACACAAGTGGTTCCATACAAGTACTAAGCAATAGTGAGTCCTAAGTATTAGTGAGTTCTTATGTCTTATTTATAAGAGTAACACTTTTATCGGTTCATTAACAGTGCAACAATCACAGGTGATGAGTGAACAATTGGTGAACTAATAACAATAAAGTTAACAGTATATTCAGTTACTAATTATTAAGTCCTTAATTAAGTTTTTACAGCCTAATCCATTCATTCATTCATTTATTTATTAATTTTCCTATTATTCTATTTGAAAATAAAGTGACAAAGCAGTATAGATGTTGTCCACAACAAAACAGAATGGAATTAAATACAGAAAAGGATATAAGTAACTAAATAACTGAGAAGTACACCCCTTTACCTACATACCTGAATAGGAGTAAAAGTGTTACTATTAGAAAATACTTAATACACTTAAATCCAACACTTATTTTTTTTTTTTTTTACTGAAGTACATGTACTTGAGTCAAAGTAACTGTTTACTACCCACCTCTCATTACTGGATAGCTCAACATGCTTGGATCAAAACCTTAATGATCAATTCTGCTTCATCAGCTAATATATGCTATTATAGACAAGCACTGTGCAAAGTGATGAGGTAACAGAGAAAAGTTCTACCCTGCCAGATTGAGAGGACAATTGTGTTTCTATTAGACTCCCGGCCACGGTGTCATCACTAGGGAAGTTTGCACCACCCACAGATTTCAGGTAAGGAATGTATGAGGCAAACAGTAATAAGTTCAGTTGGTTGTACAAAGGAACTGATAATGAAACCACCATGAACCATTTTCACTCCTGGTTGTCCTCATTTTTTTTCTTGACAACCTGCTGGATGTCCTGGGCCTCTTTTCCTGGTGTCACCTGTTCTTGACTTACTATCTAATGATGTAACTGAAATATCATACTGAAACTAGAGAACATGCTTTTTACAAGAAAACCCATGCAGTTCCACGGCACGTTTCCTATTGCTCTGGAAAACAAAACTTTCACACTCGCACAGAAAGAAGTTGGTCAACAGAACTTTTTTCTTTTTCTTTTTTTTATCTGAGGTGCCATGATTATATGATGTAAATCTAAACCTTTCTGTGAGTTGGTGTTGGAAGCTCTATTCAAATCAATAATTATTCAATCTGCATTAAAACTGGAGGCAGTGATATTGATGTAGTTTTGATTGATGTAGATTCGATACTATGAAGATAATAATTTTAAAGCATAATATATAAATATTCTACATATTGAATTTATCTGGTACTAACTGATACAATAAAGAAATAAGGCAAACCCATTTTTGTATTATTCCTTTTTGTTTGCATTATTAAATTTTGGTAGCAACAGCAATAACAATAAAAAAGGTCAATAAAGTATAAAAACTCGTAATGGAAAACAAAATCTTTAATGAGCTGAATTTTCCAAATGCTACCTCATTAATTCTGTTTCATTGCGCTCCACTGAGCACCACATTCACTCAGGTGACCCTAGGCGGACACCTGTGATTTCCCCCTGGACTCCATCAACCCAGCTGGATAAAACTTCAGGAATTGAGTCAATCTGGTACAAAATCATCATGCTGTAAATTACTACACTCGTCCAGCTGAAGGACAGCACCGACCCCCTCCATCCAACTTAATCAATGCAATCAACCAATTACACCTTCTGTCTTATTTACTCTCCAAATATGTTGGTCAAAACACAGCTGACCTGAATTTAAAGTGTCTCAGTTGGGGAATTACAGTTAGTGTACGATACATGGCTGCATGTAAATGGTATCGTCGGATCATTTCTTTGGAAATGCCATCAGAGCAACAGTTTCTCATGTGTGGAAGAACCTGACTGATTTCAGGGCCAACCCATGGACGGGAAATGTTTGGCAGTGGTATGTGTTAGTAGTGTTAAGTCAGATGTGGCGATAGCATAAATAAACAAACACATACTTTTCATTTACAATAATTTAAATAGACGCGGCCACACTGCTGTGATACTGACTGTGAATAAGAACGGAGCACTTGGACATTAAGATTACAGTCCTTTAAAAATATCTCCAGTAAATACAGTTCAGTAAAAAAAAAAAATCAGTAAAAAACCCCTAAATTTTAAGTTAAAACAACATTAATTTAAAGTGTAAATAAGATGTGCATGCATTCCTTGGCTTTTCTAACCAACAAGTATTTTTAAAGCAAGTTTAGATAGGCCAAGATGGCACCGCAGATGGCGACTTTGGTCAGAAGCTCCGTCGTGCTTTGTTTGTTTTTGTTGCCACACGTGAACCTAACACGGTCACATACAGCGACTGCTGCACTTAGCACTTTACTTTACTTTTAACATACAACTCTGCACATGTTAAGTTTACAGGTGTGTCTGTGCGTGTATGTCACTGTGTGTGTGTGTGTGTGTGTGTGTGTGTGTAGATTGGATGTGCTACTTCTGCAATGTCAGTTATCGTGCACTGTGAGCTTCTGTAACCAAACACAAATTTCTTGTATGTGTGAGCATACTTGGCAAATAAAGTCCGATTCTGATTCTGATTCTTCAATGATTCTTTAGTAAAGACAGTGGTTCTGTATACAGTACCATGAACACTAAAAGAACCGTTTGCATGCTTAAATGGTAATCTGCATATTAAAATAGTTTCAGATTGATGGAAAGTACTGGGGCAGTTGTAGTCTGGAGGTTGGGGAACCAGCCTTGTGACAGAAAGGTGATCTATTTGATCCCATGAACCGATCCCATTTCCAGGTGCTCCCTTGAGCAAGAGCCCTAACCCCCAACTGCTCCATGGGCATGGTGGATAGGGCTGCCCACTGGAATGTTCACTGGTGGGTGCAATGGTGGGCGTTTCACTGCACGGATGGGTTAAATGCGGATGTCAAATTCTGCTATGTGCAAACACAAGTGGCAAACAGTTCTATTCTTAATTCTGAGAATGTGTTGTATATGGTTCTATATAGCACCCAATGGGTTCTGCTGTTGTTACAAGTTTGACAGTACAGCAACAGCATAACCTTTATAGGTGCTAGATAGAACCATTTTCAGAAAAGTTCTATACAGAACATACATACAGTTCTATACAGAATGCATATAACACATTCTCCATCTAGCTGAAGAAGCATCTCAACCATGAAAAGAGCTATTTAAGGCATGATGGTTTGGTTTATTACTGACCATCAATTAGGCCATACATATTAGAAAAAATATTAAGTAGTAGTTTCAAATAATATTTAAATAAAAAGAGCCACACTGATGAGAATGAATGTCTGAAGAAGCTGACAGATGTATTGCTGGCCAACGCAGAAGACAAAGTAAGATGTTAGGCTAAACAACATTAGCACTATTTGGCAAGCAATATGGTCGCTGTTGTCCTTTTATTTATCGATCAACCAATAAATACATTTGTTCAAGCATGTAATTCGCATACCACAAATGTGACTTTCGCTCACCACAAATGTGACTTTCGCTCACAGCACATACATTTCACACTATTGTTATCACTGTGTTAATAATACTGCACACTGTTAATATTAATATAATATAAAAGTGCTAGTAAATAGCATTTAGACCCCATCTAAGGTGTTTATGTGCTGTGTTCAATGTTTTATTTGATTTAATAACTTTTTAGAAACAATTCATAAACCTAAGTCTCATTGTACAGTAATATCACTGCGTTTAGTTATGCTGTTATCAAAACCTTATATTTTTGCTTCTGTAAGGTGAAAGGTATGTTTCTTTCTGTTGACGAACCAGAATTGCCTGGCCTGTGAGATTCACTGTATATGGGCGCCCAAGGTGGAACAGTGAATACATTTCTTCATCGGTGGAACTGTATTAAATATGGTCACCAGTATTATTCTGGCTCGTATATGCATTCGGCAGGGTGTAATTATCTCCTCATTATTTAGGATTGCTGCTACTAGATTTTGTGCTGACTCACTCATAGTCATATTCTCAGGTTTCATTCCATATTTTCAGGATTCATTCTATATTCTCAAGATTTTAATTCCATATATTTAGACTTTCATTCTATATTCTCAAGTTTCATTTCATATATACACTTTTATTCCATATTCCCAAGTTTTATTTCATATATACAGACTTTCATTCCATATTCTCAAGTTTTAATAATATCTGAGTTTTTAGCCATTTCAGGATGTGTGTGTATATATATATATATATATATATATATACCTACACACACACACATGGGTTGGACAACGAAACAGAAACACCTGGTTTTAGACCACAATAATTTATTAGTATGGTGTGGGGCCTCCTTTTGCGGCCAATACAGTGTCAATTCCTCTTGGGAAGGACATATACAAGTCCTGTACAGTGGTGAGAGGGATTTTAAGCCATTCTTCTTGCAGGACAGTGGCCAGGTCACTACGTGATGCTGGTGGAGAAAAACGTTTCCTGACTCACTCCTCCAAAACAACCCAACGTAGCTCAATAATATTTAGATCTGGTGACTGTGCAGGCCATGGGAGATGTTCAACTTCACTTTCATGTTCATCAAACCAATCTTTCACCAGTCTTGCTGTGTGTATTAGTGTATTGTCATCCTGATAAATGGCACCACCTTCAGGATACAATGTTTGAACCATTGGATGCACATGGTCCTCCAGAATGGTTCGGTAGTCCTTGGCAGTGACGCGCCCATCTAGCACAAGTATTGGGCCAAGTGAATGCCATGATATGGCAGCCCAAACCATCACTGATCCACCCCCATGCTTCACTCTGGGCATGCAACAGTTTGGGTGGTATGCTTTTTTGGAGCTTCTCCACACCGTAACTCTCCCAGATGTGGGGAAAACAGTAAAGGTGGACTCATCAGAGAACAATACATGTTTCACATTGTCCACAGCCCAAGATTTGCACTGCACTGAAACCGACGTTTAGCACTGGCATGAGTGACCAAAAGTTTGGCTATAGCAGCCCGGCCGTGTATATTGACCCTGTGGAGCTCCTGACAGACAGTTCTGGTGGAAACAGGAGAGCTGAGGTGCACATTTAATTCTGCCGTGATTTGGGCAGCCGTGGTTTTATGTTTTTTGGATATAATCCGGGTTAGCACTCGAACATCCCTTTCAGACAGCTTCCTCTTGCGTCCACAGTTAATCCTGTTGGATGTGGTTCGTCCTTCTTGGTGGTATGCTGACATTACCCTGGATACCGTGGCTCTTGATGCATCACAAAAACTTGCTGTCTTGGTCACAGATGCACCAGCAAGACGTGCACAAACAATTTGTGTTGAGCAAAACTGTGCTCTTACCTGCTAATTGAACCTTCACACTCTGCTCTTACTGGTGCAATGTGCAATTAATGAAGATTGGTTAGAAAATTGGTTAGAAAGAGTGCTATTAATTACAATTAATAAAAAGAATAAAAGAGCATGTCTAGAAACTCAGGGAGGTGAGGAATGAACTTTGGCTCAGACATGATGCAGTCATTTCTCTTTGTATTATCTGGATCACGGTCTATTATACTTCTGATCGGCTGTTGTGCTGGTGGAGTCCTTCCAAACCTGTCAGCACTAATTACTACATCGCTACTCGCTTTAATTAGCGCTCACAGTGCAGCGGTCGGAAACTGACAGAGCACTGCCACGTCTTGCTTTCTTTGATGGAGACTTCTTAGCTCCCATACGTAAACACGGCTTCCTGCGCCGTGACAAAAGACTGCTTGACAACATTATATGAAGACTAATGGCCTGTCAGGGTATTCATCATGCATTTTCCTGCCTGTTCAGAAGGCTGGAGTGTACACCAGTGATGGCAGCCTCCGACGCCTGATGTGTCTCGATATGCAAACATTACTGTAACATACATCATCGCTGAGCTGTGCTATATGCAGGAGGTGGGAGGCTGTGGTGTGCTCTGTGTTGCTGTTGTCAAGGATATCAAAACAACACTGGTTGCCTAGCTGTGCTGTGCGTGTTGTGGCAGGCAGAGTCTTCTGTTAACGTTACTTTTGTGTGGGAGTTTTACCATAAAGGACCCACACGGTTCAAACTTTCAATTTCAGATAACCTGTTTTCAAAAAACTGTTACTGTTAAACTTAACAACTTCAAAACAAAGACAAGTAACTGTTACCTAATCATCAACAATGCCAGATACATTAAAACATGAATAACCTGATATTAGTTTTCTGCTTTTCAGATTATTATTAATATTATTATTGTTATTATTATTATTGTTATTTGTATAATTTTTACTAATAGCTATGTTTAGCCATGAACGGCATTAAGAGTGTATGACAATACCATTGTACACAAAGTTATTCTAAAATTGTGGCTGTATTCAGATTTTAATTATAGGAATGTATATTGTATGTACAGCTGCTTTTTATATCAAATCGCTCCAAAATCACTTGGAATAAAGCCTTTTTACATTAACTTCCATGAAAAGTTATAAACATTTTTTGTCCTCTCCTGTAAAGTTACTGGCAGCATGGTGGTGTAGTGGTCAGCACTGTCACCTCACAGCAAGATGATCTGGGTTGGATGCCCACTTCGGACCGTTCTGTGTGGAGTGTGTATGTTCTTTCCGTGCTTGAGTGGGTTTCCTCTGGGTACTCCAGTTTCCTCCCACAGTCCAAACACATGCATGTTAGGTTGATTGGTCACTCTAAATTGTCCGTAGGTGTAAGTGCGAGAGTGAGTGTTGGCCATGCGATGGACTGGCAAACTGTCTATGTGTACCCCGCCTTCGCCCGATAATGCTGGAATTGGCTCCAGCTCCACCCGTGACCCCGGATAGCAGAATTAAGTGGCAGATAATAGATGGATGGATATAAAGTTACTATTTCTTTAGATAGCCTGAATATTTAAGGTCTTACATGAACAACAAACCTAATCCCAATAAATGTCTTATTAAATAACTACACTGACAATGTAATATTAGTCAACAATTTCAACCAATGATAATCATATCTAGATCATCAGTGAAATTTATAATAATAATAATAATAATAATAATAATAATAATAATATCTTGTTATTGCAATGAAAAATCTGGTCCCAGTGGGAAATACCATGTGCATGAGCTGAATCCGCCTCAATGCCGAGATTTATGGGGCACCAGTTCTCTAAGTCACTTTCCAGAGGAATTTGCTAAACTGGTCCTCAGGGTTAAATGGTTTTATTCTATCCCGCCTCCCAGCGCATCTCATCCAGGTAATCAGTGCATGTAGAGCACTGATTATCTGAGATAAGACCATCTGAAATGTACGCTGAGGGTTAACAGCAATTTCAGAGAACTCATTCTAAATCTTCTCAAAACACAGCAGCCAAGTGAATATGATTTGGTCAGCCATATAGTCAGTTGCTACATAGTACACAAAGAAATATCCTATACATTTTAATAGTAGTGTGTAAAAGTATTTTTATTACCATATTCTCAAAAAGTTGCTATGATCCAATTATCAGATATAAACAGAGTCTGAATTGAACTGAACTGAATAGTGGTTCATTGTAGAGAAACCTTGAGATTTACTTACAGTGGTGGTGACAGGACCCTGAGGTCAACCATGTCAACACAAATGTATTTGTTTCATTTACTACCTTAAATCAGGTATATACTGATCAGCCATAACATTAAAACCATCTCCTTATATCTCCACACATTGTCCATTTTATCAAATCCATTTGTGACACATGTGTATTTGGTAATTCTACAATCACAGACACAGCAGTGGATCAGAAACTGCAGTGCTGCTGGAGTTTTTAAACACTGTGTCCACTCACTGTCCTCTCTACTGGACACTCCTACCTTGCTGGTTGGTGGACTATTCTCAGTCCAGCAGTGACACTCCAGCAACACTGCTGTGTCTGATCCACTCATACCAGCACAACACACACTAACACACCACCACCACCATGTCAGTGTCACTGGAGTGCTGAGAATGACCCACCTGCCTAATAGTAGTTGCTCTGCTGTGGTCCTGTAGGGGTCCTAATCATTGAAGAACAGGGTAAAAGAAAATAAACAGCAAATTTAGCAATCAGATGGACTACAGTCTGAAACTGCAGACCCACAAAGTGTTCCCATTTGTTTAGTGAAGCTGATAAATTGGACAATGTGTGTAGATACAAGGAGATGGTTTTAATGTTATGGCTGACCAGTATATGTTCATGAGAAATCCGAAAGAACCAACTTATTTAGGACAATTATTCTTTGCAGAGCCCCGCATGTGCCACTCTGTCATGACTGGCTTTCACAAATCTTTAAAATACCATCATTTTAGGTCAGAATCTAAGCAGAGTGTTCAGTATGTCATATGCATGTGTAGTGATGTAACTCCTGAGTCACGTGCTTTACAACTAATGTTAGCATTAGCATTAGCTTTACTCTAATCATCACTTTCATTTTCATGAAGACTCTCTCTCGGCCCTCTTTCTACAGTTACGTCACACAGGAGAGAATGTGAGATTACCTGTACTGCCTGGAGGGGAACAAGAAACCTTGTAATTGCAATGAAAAATCAGGTCCCAGTGGGAAATACCATGTGAATGAGCTGGATCCGCCTGAATGCCGAGATTTATGGGGCTATCATGGACCAGTTCTCTCAGTCACTTTAGAGAGGAATTTCCTAACCTGGTCCTCAGAGATACACGGTTTTATTCTATTCCGCCTCCCAGCACATCTCATCCAGGTAATCAATGGATGTAGAGCACTGATTATCTGAGATAAGACCATCTGAAATGTATGCTGGAGGTTAACAGCAATTTCAGATAACTCATTCTGATTCTTCTCAAAACACAGCAGCCAAGTGAATATGATTTGGTCAGCCATATAGTCAGTTGCTACATAGTACACAAAGAAATATCCTATACATTTTAATAGTAGTATGTAAAATTTCAGGCACCTTGATTAAATGGCAAGTTTTGATGACTTCCTTGGTAAAAATAACTGAATTTGATGTATAGGGGAAAATTAGGGTTGCACAACTATTGTATCAATACAGGCACCAATACTGGTAACAGTATCGGTGAGAGGGTACGTATACCTATTACTGATAACACAAAAAAAAAATCTTGAAAACAAGCCTTTAAGACTAAAAATGTACAAAAGAATTGTCATAAAATTGAACTACAACAAAAAATGTAATCTTGGTTCTCTCCTTTTATCCAGAGATGGGACCGATCCGATACAATATCGGTATCGGGGCCGATATTGACGTAATTTAACGTATCGGATATCGGCCGAATGCATCCGATCCACTTACCAATCCATTGTCTATTTCATTTCTGTTTAGTTTTGCACTTTATTTCAACTATTTAAAATCTTGTTGAAGTTGCTGCTAATACAATTTTCTTAATACTTGAATTGTTTAGATCATGCAGTCAGTCATATTGTTGTATTTAGCATACTAGAAAGGTTTTGTTTATTTCAGTTTTGTGTTTTAAATATTTTTACAAAAACTTTTGTGTTTGTATATGCCTTTGGAATGCATTCATATTAAATGCATGTGTGTACTCTTCTAAGTGCTGTGTCTATTTCAGCCTTATGTAACCTTAAACATAGTACTAATGATAATAAACTAAAGAGCCCTTATATCGGTATTTGTATCGATATCGGTATTTACAGTCATATATCGGTATCGGATCGGAACTGAAAAACACTGGATCGGCCTATCACTATTTTTATCTATGCTGTTATAGTCAGATCTGCTGGAGTCGTTAGCCACACTCTGATAATGTTGTACATTCTCCCTATCTCCATACATCCAAACAGAACTAATTCTCTCTCTTTATCTTTTTTTCGGGTATGACTGCCCACCTGTCCTGACTGACACTGATGAAGGACTGACCGCCAGCTTCCCCAGCCACCCAAGTTACCCACCAAAATGAACGTCGGGCCTTGCTGTTATCCGTGTCATACCAGCTACCTAGCCTCAGACTAGCTGCCGAACATCCATTACAGACGATATTGAAATTAACATGGACTCTAAATAGTTTCCACTATAATTCATCTTTATATATATAATGATTATAATTATATAACTGCACCTGAGCAGCTGAACAGAAGTACAAGGTGGTACAGTCATTACATCAGTACTGTTTGAGTAGTTAGATCAAAGGAGGATGGGTCCCCCCTTGTGAGTCTTGGTTCCTCCCAAGGTTTCTTCCTCCAGTCTGAGGGAGTATTTTCTTGCCACTGTCGCCTATGGCTTGCTCACGGGGGCTTTTCTATGTTTGTTCTATGATTTCCTTCTGTGTTATTTTTTTCTTACTTATTTATGCTCTATCGACATCAGTTGTTAAAAGCGTTAAACAAATAAATTTGATTTAATTTGAAATTGCAAGTGCAACTCAGTAACTGCTGTTGTTATGCAGCAGACTGGGCCAGACGCTCATGGATAAAACTAGAAGGTTTAATGCAAAAAGGGAAATCCAAAAACACAGCTAAGCTACTATCCAGGATCAAAAACAGAGAGCAGGAAACAATGACCAAATGGGGTCATTGTTAACAGAATTTCAGAATCAAAAGAGACGTAAAAGACAGGCAAGAGGTCAACAATAGAAGAGGCAAAACACCAAGGGTTAATCCTGAAATGGTCAAACATGAGAAAACAACTGAACTGACAACAGGTTCTGCATGTACTGTAGCAGAAAACTGTTTCAATACTTCACAAAGTGAACAGAAAAGAAACAGCTTAAACAGAGACATAAAGGTGACAGAAATCAGTAACCCAATAGCCAGAAATTAACATCAGCAAGGTGGGGTGACAAGCAGCAGTTAAAAAGCTCATGGCTAAATATGCAACAGCAGTGTTTTTGGGAAAACTGCTAACGGGAGCCACTTACCTGAATGTATGAGTTGTAATTACTCGCTCCTCTGCTGCTCTGTGGTCACTTACAGTCTGGGTTGATGTTAGTCCAGACTGTTCTCAGGAGGGTGGAAGGAACCATTAGACTCTCCGCATAATAATAGTCTTTAGATTTAATTTAGTCTTTAGCTAGCATAGCAGTCTGCCTGCAGTGCCTTTCCGCAAGACAGCTTATCACTCAGCAGTGGGGTCTTGAGGCCTGTTGTTTCAACTAGACTGTTTTAGTCAGTCTGTCGAAAATGAAAGGGTATGTATTTCCACCTAGCTGTTCAGATAGGAATTGCAGGGAGCTGGCTGGAGGGCTTCTCTTCCTGGATGAAACACTAGCTGGAAATACAAAAATTAGGCTCACACACAAAAAGTTTACTACTACTGACTGTGAATCAGTTTAAAAACTCAAGCAGCACTACTGTGTCTGACCTATTAATTTAATTTAAAGTGTGCTGCTAATGGAATCTAATTTATACCACACCTAAATAACTCAAGGAATATAAAGGCAATATCTGTATTTACATACCGGTTTATATTAATCATTGTTTTTAAAGTGAGACACATACATGGTTTTAATTCCTGCACTTAGAAGCCTGTGACTTTTGCATGGTCTACAGTTCCACTAGAGTCTGTAACAATTTCAACAACATCTCGTACTCGTGCATGCCGTGGAGGCTTTAATGCTTCATTTCTGTAAACTAAGAAATAGTTCAACTCAAATAATCAAGAATTTTGTAGCATCAGAGATCATTGCTACAATACCTGACCAAACTCTTCTGATGTGTTTCACCAAAGCTTCTGTAGCGGATCAACAGTTCTAGTAATAAATACTCTAATTCCAGTAAATCTTTTTCATTTGGATCGAGTCCAAAGGGGTGGTACCTGACTAAGCTTGAACCGAGCTCTGACAGGAAAAAATTTAGTAAAGGTGTTGGCCCACACGCCTTGTCCCAAGGCATCACGTGTCCCTCAGAGACTGACATGTTGCTCTCCCCGTATCTGTGTGGGTGTTGTGCTTTCCTTCCGTACAACAACCCACTTTTAAAAAAGTTATGACACCACGCAAAATGAAACTATGTAACGGTGTGCAAATCATCTACGCCCTATATTTAATATATTAAATGAAATATATTGAATTAATATGTCAAATGTTAAAACTGAGAAATTTCCTTGTAATATATGCCAATTTTGAGTTTGTAGGACAGGTTTATGTTAACCAATGTGTTCATGACCTCTTCTAATAACAGCACTCTGGGAACTGAGAAAATGAACGCTGTAGTCTGGAAAATGAAACGCTAACCATTCTTGCTTGATACCGGATCGTTTGAGATATCTTTGCCATATTTTTCCTCTCAAACTGTGCCAAATGTTTTCAATGGGTGACCAGTTGGCAGGCCAGTTTAACACCCAGACTATTTTATTACAGAGCCGTGATGTTGCAAACAGTGTTGCCAACTTGGGGACTTTGTCGCTATAATTAGTGACTTTCCTTACTGAGGAGTTGCCAACCGTGATTGCAAAATGTGCAGAATGTGGTTTTCCATTGTCAGGCTGAAATAAGCAAGCCCCTTACTTAAAAAGACTGGACACTAAGAGAAGCATAACAAAAATTCCATCGAAAAAAACTTCTTGTTTGGTCAGACCGGAGTCCTACAAAGTCATTCCACAAGATCAGTGGCAAACGGACATGCTACTTGCAATGTTGGCAACATGTTGGTGTTCCATGGATTCAGTATTAGGGATTCATATTACATAAGCTGTGGCTGAATGCAAGTGGAACTATTCTTGCAGGTTATAATGGGGTTTTTGATCAGCGCACTGCATCCTTTTGTGAATATTGCAAAAAAAAATGTAGCCACAAACCATTTACTCTGGCCATTTTTGTGTGACCGTTATGCTTAACAAACATAGTTAAGAATAAAGAGAGCAATAAATCATCAATGTTGAGTACCAGGCTTTTCTATTCTAGAGGCCTAAATGATGTCACAGTATTTAATGTAAAGGTTTAAAAAGTTGGTATGACCGGATGGAAAACAAACTCTAGAATACTAAACAAAAGTTGTATAAACACTATTCAAGACAGAACGATAGATGTGAAAATGCCTGAATCAGTGCTAAAGTGAGTAATCGGGAGAGGTGGGAGAATTAAAGGTGGACCAATAGTGTTTAGGACCACTTACTGCGAGTTAATAAACAGACCGCAGCCAGTCGAGTGATACACACCTGTTTGCTGAATGTTACTCGTACAGTGGACAGACAGTGAAGATGAAGTTAGCTTCTTATTTTATTTCCCGTTCCACCTTAAATGATTCAGACACCTTTTTAGGCACTGGAGTGTAAATGCTGCAGTATTTAAGGTGGAACAGAAATTCCAATAGGAAGCTACTATCGTCCGCAAGAGGTGATCTAATTAAGCATGACAACATAGTAACTTGCAGGCTAACACAAGAAGAGGATGCACAGAGTTTCAGTTGGGCTTGTCCCACTCTGTTCCTGACCTGAATCCTTAAGATAATTAGAAGTATTTTTTTTTTCCACTTGCAATAGAATTTCTTGGTACAACTTTGCTGGTTCAACTTTACAACATGTTTCTGCAACCATAGACACCTTAAAGTCCCGGCAGTAGGTTTTTTGCCTGTGTGTTCACATGTTTACAAAGACACCCAGAAAACAGTTGGCGACGCTTTATTTGTGCTTTGCTATATAACATTTGATGTCAGATCTAATGGTTGATCTTATTTTGTAAGCTTGTTGGCTGGTTGCAAAGCAGATATCCATCTAGTGCCTAATTAATGTAAACCTGATATTTCCCAGTTATGGGATTTCCCAAGTGCATGTAAACGTGTCAAAAGTCTTGCAGACAAAATCTTATTATCTGCATTTGTTGCATTGTTATGGACATGAAAACACACTCGTTGTTATAAAACTAAACAGCATAAAGAATTGGCAACTATTTAAGCCAGTTGCTACCAACAAGTTTATTCATCCCATCACACATTTTCACATATAAAGCAGCTGCTAAATGTAATAATGTAGTGCAATTTGTGAAGCTTATTTTGGGTCAAATGCTTATTTTGGGTCAAATGTTTATACATGCCCTACAAATAGCTATTAATATAGCTATTCATTTGACCTGCAAGTATTTAAGCTGGCCTGCAATGTATAAATCAAAATTTACTGAAATACATATGCATGTACATTTTCTTACCGCAACCCTGTTAACCAGATTGCGTAAAATAGAACTCCCCCCAATTTAAAGTTAAGATAACTGACTTTTAATTGAATCTTAAGTCGATCTGGGAGCAAACAGACAAAAATGTCCCTGCCTCTAGATTTACAGAGAGAAGCAAAGCAATTATCAACTTTTCATTGACAGATATTTCTGCATGTCCTTACCTTATAGCTAATTTTCTATGTGTTTCAAATTTTATAACATCTCAGATTAATGCAAAACTATATAAAATGATATTAATTATAATATAAAATATAAAAATATATAAAATATTATATAACAAACTGCCTGTCAAAATGCTGCTATTTCTTATTTATGCTCTAAATAAAAAACTGTTGGTACATGTGAATTTTCACCATCTTTCTACACCATAGCACAACTAAAGCTGCTCATAGTTGCAGAAATTCCAAATTATGGTAGCTGAACTAAGATCAGGTTAACATATTTTCAACTCGGTCATATACATCTCCTGTAATGGAATGGAGCCTACAACCATGGCCAGGATGAGTGGATAATGAAAGTGAGAGAGCGAGTGAAGTGAGAAAGAGTTGACACAGAAGAAAAAAAAAAAAACGTGTATGGCCCACACCTTGTCCCAGGGCACAGCTTATCAAAGCAGTGGAAGCCTTCCTGTCATAGTGAAGCCACTATGGTATGCTATAGTGAGATAACTGGAAAACTCAACCAGTTTGACACCTCCACATTTTTTCACAAAGGGGGGACTTCCATACGGAAGAGAGGGAAAAAAGCAAAAGATTCGCAGTTTCACTTTGTGTCAGCCTTGCAGGTGTGGTGCACCTGCCGCAGCATCCTTTCTGTATAAAAGCAGCATGGCTCAGCAAGGCTCAGCATCTTACCTGCATCCTGACAGCACTGCCTTCAAACCAAGAGAAGATACGACCGCAGGTAAGCTGAGAAGACCTTCAGAATATACCATTAGGATGCATAGACTATCCTTCAGGTACAGAAATTGGAAATAGTACATGTAGTACTTTAGTTGTTTTCTTCTTGACTTCACAAACTTATTATTAATCTCAGTTTACACAGTTTTCCATAAGGACATTAAATGGCCAACACACTGTTGTTGTGTGAGGTTTGCTTCTTAAATTTCACACTGGAGCTACAAGACTAATTCTGTTTAAATGGCAATTTCTTCTAGACTTCCTCTATACTGGCCTCGTAGATCTAGTGCAAAACCAAGAGGCAAACTTTAGACACCAAACATCTCCTGGTCAAATAACTATACGGTGAGAAAGAGGAAAATTCTGTAAATAATAGGAACTATTTGGGGTCCGGTGGGGTTGAGGTGGAAAGATTGAGGGATAGGGAGTTCTGGGTTTCAAGTTTAAATTCAAGGTATTTATTATGTCAAAATTTTGATTATAGACAATTACTAATACTTCTGTTGTATTGACCTATCATGTTAAAATAACCTAGATTTTAACAATATACATGCCTAAAGAATTAAATTTTACATTTGAAGAAAATGTAATTACATGCAAGTCATTTTGACATGATACGAATTAATAAGTGACATAGCAAGTTCATATTTATTTAGTATTTTGAGATACCATGTCAAAATTCAGACATTCTGCTACCAATGTAAAAAAAAATAAAATATCTAATGATTTACCTCAAAAAGACAAATATGTTCTTTTTCGCAGCATAAGCATATGGAACTTAAGTTTGGGCCCAAATACAGGCTTCTGTGGTTTACTTCTCTTAAACTTTAATAGCTGATTGTTTCTCATGTATTAGATCCCACAGGTTCATACAAGATGATCTGGATCAGAGTCTTTATCATCGGCAGCTTGCTGTCTCTCCTGGAAGCTAGTAAACAGTGTGCACAGCATATAAGATGGGGAAACCTCTACAAGGCCTTGAGCAGCATGGTAATTAAGAATCCTGCCATGACTACTGTCTTCAATTGATTTTATATGAACTACATGCAAATGTTCTTTGTGTGTGTTGTTGCAGAGCACTGATATATCTGGAGTGTGTGCTCATCACTACAACATTGACAGTCTTTGTGATCCAGCCCACATGCTAAATCAGGTAAGATCTCAAAGCTCGTACACTAACGTGCAGGTGCAGAGTTGTGAAGGCCAATAGCTTCTATAACTCATTTATCTGATGTACTCAGGTGGAGCTCAACGACGTACTGCTGGTAGACATCATGAAGAAAGCAGAGCTGATTTATGAGAACAACCCAAACCCTGAAAATTTCATTCAGGGCCTTCAGCACACCCGACACACACTAACACGTTGTGTAAGTAGTAATCTTGTATTAATGACTGCAACAATTAGAAGTTTGAATATGTAGGACGCTTGCAAGCTAAACTACTTTCATATCGCAATGTAGGTTACAGATATACAGGCTTCGGCAAAGTTTGGGAAACCAAAAAAATAAATCATCCTGTACAGTTTTTTTTTTTTTTTTTTTTTAAATACACACAGCCTTTTTGGCATGTTAATTTTTTACCCATAGGTTCACTTATGATGCTGGTGTGTTTTTATTTTAACTCTCATGATCTCTTGGAGTCAAACAAGCTGTATTTGTTTGTTTGATATATGTAAATAAGTAGATTCTGATCCACTGTCTTATATTGCGGCTCATTCAAAAAGCAGTCCACGCTGAAACACTGCTTATAACTTCAGGGCTAAGGGCTAAGCTGCTGTTTAACTGTTTGACCATTTCCCCCAATATACGAACAAAACAAAAAACATGAAACTGTGCACTAAAAGTAGCATACTTAAGAGATAATTCCACAAATCCTTTAATTTTTTTAATAATTTACTTTTTGGGTAAACAGCCCTACAGAGTGGTTTGATATGAAGTAGTTCACCACTGAGAAACTTACAAACTTAGATTTCTTTACAGTGGTGATGATGGGAACCAAGGGTCACAATGTTATTTACTATCCAAAATATCATAATTTCTTATGAAGGAGTTGTCAGAGGTATTGATGTCTTTTATCTCCTAATAGCCTTTAAGCCTGTTAGCTTCTTCATAATATCTGTGAATGCATGGGAGAAATGCTTCATTCTGGTCTTTATGTCTTGTAGGACCATCATGCACACAATGTTGACCATGAACCAGTATCTGCATGCTTCAACAAACTGGACACTTTTATTAAGGATAACAAGGTGAGTGCTTAGAACTAAGTCAATAAGACAGTAACGATATCTATTAACACTTCACATCTGTTCATGGACCGTGAGACTTTAACCTGTTTTCTCTCTGTGTTCTGACAGGCTCACATTGGCTGCGCGTGGGAGATAGTTAACGCAAGAGTGAGGGAACTCCTACAGCGCCTGGAGAGACGCACTCTCAGAAAGAGACGCTGAGAACCTCTGATTTATCTGCTTAGAACATTATCTGTGAGTCTGAGTGTTTACATGGATTCAGCTTGAATATTTAAATAGTAACTAAATAGTAAATCAGTTAACAGTAACTTAACCGTATCTCCAAAGTTAACCCTTATCTGTAAACTGTATCTAATGCTATCGTTTACTTTATCTGTTTATAGCAATACTTCTTTTTTGTTTATGGATGTGTTTACAGGGATTTGACTTGAATATTTAAGTATAATTAAAAAGTCTGTTCATAATTGTAGTAAAGGCCTAAATTATGTCCCAAACTGTCACTGAATGTAGCCAATCATATCTAAACCTTAACCAATGTCTGCTTTATTTGTTTACAATACACTCACTTGTGTACCAACACACATACATGGACTTGACTTGAATATTTAAACCAAAAATAGATAAATAGATTCTTAGCCAACGGTAGCAAATGTAATATCTTTTTTTTATTGAACTCATCTTTATAATGTACGATCTGTAGCAGGTTCACAGGCTGGTGAATGTTTTTTTTTTTACTATTTCTGTGTTTGTTATTGATGCTTTTCTTTTATTATTTGTGTTTGTTATTGATGCTTTTTTTTTTTGACTCATGTGTTTAGATTGTAAGGATATTATTAATTAGCTTGACCACTGTCACTTAGTCTTATATATACTATACATTACTGTTTATCATGGCTTCAGTTTGAACTGATACTGTGTGTAGGTTAACAGTTAATAAAATGCTTTTTATGAAATTCTTGATGTTGTGTCATTTGCTGTAAATACATAAGGTGTTATTTGTTCTTGTTTGCTTGAATCCAGATTTCAAGAAAGCTTATAAAGCTTATTGAAGCCTACTGAAAATGGACACTTACAGCTAAACTTTAACCTCACCAGACATACATATGATAACTGAAGCATTCTAGGCTTCTTAAACATGTACCAGGGGAAAAGTGGAAATGCTTTACTGCCACCATGTGGGTGATACTGGAAGAGCAGGACTGTATCGGCTGCAGCAGACTGATGATCCATAACAGTCTCTCTGGATAGAGTAATAATGCTGTTTAGATATATAAAAAATAAGTTGTCTTCTAAAAAATATTGGTACTGATAGAGACGTCTATAGGATATTGAACAGTGGTAATATTTCATCCAGAACTGCTCCTAAAATTATTTGATTTTCTTATTAAGCAAATTCTGGCAAGTCTCTATACAGTACATACAGTGTAGCTGATGACATCAGGGCCTCTGGAGCAGATCTTATGGGTGTTAACTATAACACTCAGACACCAGACTTAAATTAAAAATGCTGAGGATTTTAATCAATCAGAGAGGTAGAAGCAGGGCAAGCATATAGAAAACAAAAAGGGCAAAAGTCCAAAACCACCAGGCAAAACATCAGTAAAGTACATCAGAGGAAAAAAAGGCACAATACCAGAAATACCAGAATAATCAGGAGTAAACAACTCAATAACAACACTAGAAAGTGGCAATACCTCAAAAGGAGGCAGAGAGAGAGTCTAGGTATAAATAGTCAGGCCTAATAAGAGAGAGAGATACAGGTGAGGGAGCAGGAGTCAGTACTAGTACTCCAGAGAAGCAGATCTCAGATCAGCATGCATGACGTTAATGAACCCTTTACAAGTCCATACATCTCTCTCTTATACCTACATAACGTACATGGTTTACAGATAGTGTATTTTCTTACACACATTTCTAGTCATATATCTTATTCTAAGATGAAAAACAACAGTAAGTCTGAGGTTCCAGAGGTTAAACGTGCCAAAGATGAAGCAGTGAAAAAACATTCACATTTGATAATATTAAAAAAAATAATAGGTTGATAAAAAGCTAGATTAAAAATCTAGGCCAAAATATAAGATAAAAATCTATTACTAATATAACCTGTAATTAACTAAAATAACTAAAGAAATGATAAAATGATGAAAAAGAAAAGCAGTTGCATTATGGTTATAAGATTCCAAAACAGGGAGCAGCATTTTACTAGAAAGTAAAAAATAAGAAAATGCAGAAGTTAATATAGTGACCCACTGTTAACTATGAAGTAGTATTAGGAGACAGGACACACAGGGGCTCGCTGCCTCAGTAGATATTTCTAAAACAGGATACATAGGCGTCTCTGACAAACTGTCAAAACTTTTTTTTCACATTCTGTTAATAACTGTAGTTAATTTTGGAATATTTTAAACAAAAAATATCCAGATTGCACCTTTAATTGTAACTAACTGACTAATTCAGCTCAACAGTTTATAAGCATAGTAATCAAAATAAGTGTTTCTAAAATAACTGGCTGGAAACGGCAGATCTAATATCATGTGCAGTAACAAACATTACTATGCTTTATTGCATGTTTGCCTAATAACAGCGTTAGGTGTCCATCCAGAGGTTGCCATCATGTCAGCATTGACTCTAGAACTCTGTGGTACTCAGTGTTTGTGGAAACCGCTGTTGTCCGCCCCAAAGTCTCAGTGTGTTTCTATGCAATTTCTATGCAAATTTTTTGTATTTTGTATGTGAGTGATGCTTTCCTGCGTTTGGGCTTAAAGGATCTGGCCTTGTTAATTAATCTCCACTCTTGGATCCTTTTCTTTTTCTCTGTGTTCTTAGTCACACACTGGAACAGTCTGTAAATATCTATTAGAGGCAGAAGGAAATCCCACTTAGGGCTCAGCTTTTTATTTCTGAGTCTATAAGCCACCATTTCATAATGTTTTGTCCTTTTAAATCTTAAATATAATAACAAATATAAATATGACTTGAAAATATTTACATTATTCTAATGTATTTAATTTGCTTGTTTCGCTTGATTTCTTCGTTTGGATTCTTTACTTGAAAAATTTCCATCATTCTCTCTGCTTGGTCTTCCTAAACAATACATAAAGGCCAGTTCTTCTATCTGATACTCCATGAAATAATGACTGACCATTATACTCCAATGACTTTCAATGACGGGAAGAAAGGAAATTAGAATGGCAGACTATGATTATGATCATTTTTAACCAACATAATTTGACACAATTCAATAACTGACCCAAAAAAGCCATTCAGAGTGGTTTGATGTTGTGAAGAAACTGAGACTTTTCTAACTGTACTGGAACCATCCCTCAGAGCACACATGCTGTCTACTACACTATAGTCACTTTATCTTCCAGTCAACCTACGTGTCTACCTATATTCTTATAACATTATATATAAGAATCCCAAGTTTTTATATGTAATGTTGATGGCCCTGTTTGGCCTTGTTTGCCATAGGAATAATGCAGATATCATTTATTAAAGTCCATACTTGACACAAGAACAAGGACACAAAATAACTAACCCAGACTACACCATCACAGCGTCACATTATCAACAGTGCTAGACAACAAATTGAGTAAACACAGAGATCTATAAGCACAAGGGGAACTGGGAACACCTGGAACAGGGAGGAGACACAAGGTAGGAGCATGTGATGGGCGTGACAAGAGGGCAGAGCAGGGAGGAGGAGCAAACAACCAAAACAAACATAAGCACATGGTACAATGTAAAAATCTCAAATAGTTTTCCTGGTTTTAAATCTGATTTTAACGATATCTGATGTCTGTGTATGATCTGAAGCAGACGTCATAAGGGTCAGATCTTACTCAAATATGTATATTTATAAAAGTCAATTTTTGCAAGTCTTATCTGGGAAAACAATATTGCGTCCTAGCTCTAAACTACAGATGTTATTATTATCTTAAGTATCTCTGTGTCAGTATAGTACAGTACAGAGGTCAGTAACAGGCAGACCGCGGTCCGGGTCTGGACCCAGACGTCCAAGGTGGACCCAAACAGATAAACTATGGAGAACGATTTAATTATGACAGTGTTTATTTTAAGTGGTGGAACTTTTGTTGTCTTTACGGTATACAGGCTTTGTCGTGCCGTAAACTCACAGACCAATTGCGTGCGTTGTAGGATCACCAAAGACGCTCCTCAGCCAATCAGATCTGTGCATATTCAGGAGTGTGGAGAGCACACAGGTGAGGTAGGAAGCAGTCGGAGAATAAAGCGAGTCGGAAAGAATAACGTGGTGTTAAGAAGAAGGCTGCAAGTTTTATTTACTTTTTCAAAAAAAAAAAAGCACTTTTCAAAACATTCTATTTTTTAATGTAGCCCTTGTTTTTATTTAAATTAGTAAAAAGCATTTATTTGTAGTTTTATAAATAATTAATTCAGTTTAGCATTTAAACAGTAAATATACTGAAATATACAGCACAGTATTTGTAATTTGTCTTTCAGCTGCTGATGATATAAGATGCTGATACTAGGCTACTTCAGTAAAAAGGATACACCACTGAATCATAACAGAAGTTAGAAATGATGACGGTCCGGACCTTGGTTTGAAGACATCTCCTCTAACTGGACCGTACTGAACTCTAATTAAATACTCCTGGTATAGTATTTTGAACTTAAGTGTCAAATCAACCCACACCGCCAAACTGACAATCAGATTAAGAATTTAAACTTTAAGTATCATGAACTTGCACTAAATACTCAAATCTAAACGTTGTTCCATCTCCAATTATCTCAAGTGATTTTATCTCATACATGCATTTCGTTACAGTATTACAACTCTGAGTGTTACACTTTGCTGGAGTAAATATCAATGTTGTTCACGCTGTCAGTAGCAGCTACTTTCAGGCGTTTTTTCCGGCATGGCTGAAACAACAGGCCGCTGACCAACACACCTCATGTGGCTAGTGGGCTGCTGCATTAGCTAAAGGCTAAATCAAGGCTAAAGGCTACCATTAGATTGTTTTTTCAGTTCCCCATATAATTTATTTTGTACGTATTTCCCATTAAATACTGCCATTACAGATTCAGCCATAAGCATTTTTACTGTCACCGAACACCTCTGACGTGTTAAGATCTGTCTTCTGTTGCGCACATACACGTCCACATGTGTGCACACTAGAACCTGCTTTGTGGTTTTGGCTATATGGTTATGGGTAACCCCATCGTTGATACTGATATGGTATCGGTCCAATGCTAGTTAATGCGGATAAGAAAATTGCAGAACTGCAGGTTTTATTTAAAAACGTGTGCTATAAATTTGCTGACCACTGCTGAAATACACACACCGATCAGCCAGATCATTAAAATCAGATCATTCTCAGTACTGCAGTGACACTGACGTGGTGGTGGTGTGTTAGTGTGTGTTGGTATAAGTGAATGAGACCCATCAGTGATACCTTGCAGGTCCACCCTGTAGATGCAAGTTGCTTCACATGTTTGTATTCATCTAGTCCTTCATCAGTGCCCACTGTTGACTGGATAGTTTTGGTTAGTGGACTATTCTCAGTCCAGCAATGAAACTCCAGCAGCACTGCTGTTTCTGATCCACTCACATCAGTGCCATACCCTAACATACCATCGCCATGTCAGTGTCACTGCAGTCAAAAAAGTGAACAAGTCCTTGCATTTATTGGACTTCCCCTATGGATTTCAGGGATTCCCCGCTATCATCTTGAAGCTCATTCTTAATTCTGATTGCCCCTTAAACTGGTTATTTGGCTCAAAGGAAACTGTAACAGATAGGGATGAGCCATTGCTCAAATTCTTATTAACATCTTCGGGCTACATTAAATTATTTGCTAATTACACCAACACATCAATTCAGACAACAACACATACAAACATAAAGAATCAGTATTACAGATAACTGTTAGTGCTAGCAGTACGCTAATGCCATAAAAAAAGTAGATAATGACACACACACAGGTGGTGTCTGATCTGGTTACATCGTCCCAGCACAGTCAAAAAAGCCGGTGTTTATTTATGAACTGCTTTATTTTAATACATAAATACATATCATTAGATGTTTGCCCTTTTCATTTTCAACTCTATATAAATACATTTTTTAAAGAACCCTACAGATTCCTGGATCAGTGATCCAAACACTCCAAATTTAAGTGCCTAGTGCATATTTAGCACTGTCCTGCCCCCTACTGGACTATAACATATTACTACATCCCTCAGAGCAGACATGATCATCTATTACACCTTTTATATAAACCTAAGTCTACTAAATCTACTCGCTTAGCCAAGAAGCACTGACCATGAAGTTCACAAATAATATGCAACCTAAAATTTACTGAGGTATGGAAATCTTAAACACCCAATATCAAATTACATGTTGTATTGCTTTTTGTAGTGAACATAAAAGTTAATATATATATAAAACTTTAATATATATAGAACTTTGTAGTTCTACACTGTAGTCCATCAGTCCTGACAACTTTGTTAGCAATGATCAGGGCCGCCACTGAACAACCACAGTGCAGGCACCACTTGAGTGGTAGATCATTCTTAGCACTGCAGTGACACTGACATGGCGGTGATGTGTTAGTGTGTGTTGTGCTGGTGTGAGTGGATCAGACACAGCAGTGCTGCTGGAGGTTTTAAACACTGTGTCCACTCACTGTCCATGATACTTTGGACCAGAAAATTACTCTAATTTGTTATACCTACACTTATTTATTTTTTCTCCAATTATATTTATGATTTAGTTGAAATCCTATAGTTTGATTTGATATCAATCAAAATATTTCTTAATATACCTTAACTCAAAAAAACACTTCCAATTAAAGTAAACAGAATATTTATTATAAAAACAATATACTAATTTCTTACTTTATTTCAAGTTATTTTTTAATTTACGAAACCCAAAAATGTGAAAAGTGTCCATTAAAGTTAAAATACTGTTATATATTTGCTAAAGCTTGAGTGAGTCAACTAACACTACTTACCAGCTTCTTGATAAGACGGCCCACATCTTCCTCAAGGTACACAGTAAGGCACTTCAGCAGACACTCTCTTGATTCACCTCAATTCTCTAGGTAAGAACCCAAACACATGTAATGCTACCTATTGTTTAGACATACTGGAGATATTGCATATTTTCCCTACATATGCAATAATGTAAAATAAACTATTACTTTATTAGTACACATTGTTTAGTACTTCATCCATAATATTTTTTTATGCATTAAAATTATATTTTTGCCTCACAAAACATGGAAGTAGTCTATAAACTATAGGTTAGTTGTCCAACTTGCCACTAAACCTAAATGAAAATCCTTCAAACAAAGCTACAGCGTCACTTATGCTTGCACCGAATCTCACTTCGCTTACAAGTTGGCCTCCACATTCACGTGGTTTATCGACGCAGGACCTCGTTAAAAGGAAAAACGCAAATATCTCCAAGCCCCCAGACTTAAACATTATGTCTTCTGACCACTGGCATTACCCAAAAACGTTCTGTAAAACAGAGTTAGAGAATGCCATGACATTTCTATACATACTTATTTTCATTGTATGCATTTATGACTTTTATCCCTTGTTAGTTTAACATTTTTAAGTCTACATGGCAATCTTGGTTAGCTTGCAAGCTCCCTTGCACTGAAAACACAAAGACAGGCTCGAAAGCAATAACTGATTGCCTATCCGGCACAATTGTGCATGAAAAATAAGCTTTGTCCTAAAAACACACTTTCAAACCTTGTTTAAAAGAATTATCTACAAAAGGCAAGCTTCTCTTTCTGAGTGAGAAAATAGACGGCAAAACTCGACGAGGTCACGTGACGTTAAAACGTAAAAATATTGATTTTATTTTTCTCTCTGATTAATGTTATTTGCTTTTGGTCAAACTAAACAAATCATGCTTGAACCGAAAAGCATTATCTTTAGATTAGACCTAACCTTTTTACATTCTCTTAATCTAGCTAGACATTTTTGAAAATAACCTGGCTTAGCTAGCTAGCTTTAGCGTTAGCTAGATAACTCGCTAGCAAAACGTACGTAAAGACAGTTTGTAAAGTAACCCCTAAATGTCTGTCCAGAAACTAACCACAATTTTTCACATTTAACCCATATTGTCTTTATAAAATAGACTTTCACACTCTTACCTAATTCAAAACCGTTTATAACAGACCAGCTTTAGTTTCCAAGCGAAGGAATCACGACGGGCCAAACTCCACGGCAACCGAGCAGGTGTGACGTCATGTGGTCACGTGACGTTAAAACGTCTGGTTTGAAGTAAAATAAAATATTTTAGCAAAATATTTATTTTACGTTGTTTTCTGAAGAGTGTCATTTGTTTTTGGGCAAACTGAACAAAACAGATTTGAACAAATAACCATGATTTTCAATTACTCAACATACAAATACACTTCAAATAAATGAAGTGGTCCACCTTGTAGATGTAAGTCAAAGACAATAACACAGAGACATGGGTGTTAAAAGCGAGTGAGGATGGCAGCAGAGAAAAAGAAGGTGGACATAAGAAGCTAGTTTTCAAATAAATATGTAAGTCACTTAAAGTCAAGTTCTCTAATGAAATGATTCCGTAGTAATAATGTTAATGGTGATGCTAGGCTCTGGCGCACAGCATACAGCAGGCTAACATCGTCTGTAGCTGTGAATAACATGGTTTGGAAATGAACTGCACAACAAACTGCCAATTGTCAGTTCTTTTACAGTCTCCCAGACTAGCATGTTTAACTCCAGTTTCATTTACACTATGGCTTAACTATGGTTAATAAGTCTTTAAATGTAAACTTGCTGCTTATTGGTTTGAAAGTGGCGACACTATCTAGATGAAGATATGTCTTGTACGTCCATTGACACGTTTTGTCAAGATTATTTATATAGCACTTTTTAAAACGATGTAGTCTCAAAGCAGCTTTACAGAGGTTTTAAGACAGACAGTTACAACATATATACCCCCCAGTGAGCAAGCCAGAGGCAACAGTGGCAACTCCCACAACTGGAGGGAGAAACCTTGGGAGGAACCAGACTCACAAGGGGAGACCCATCCTCCTCTGGTCAAACAGTATTTACAGTTTAATAAACCATATACCCAAGAAAAGAGTCTCTGTTTGAAATCTGGATAGCAAAGCTTTAGCAGCTGACAAGGTAGAGGCAGTCTCTGATTGAGTCTACACACTTGGCTCACACTGCGCAACCAGTCAATTGCTTTCTTCAGGAAACACACTTCCCTAACCTCTTGCTATCTGCTAACTCCACACCCCAGGTAGGACTCAAACCCACAATCTCTGGACTAGGCGGCCACTGCCTTAGCCATTAGGCCACCAGGGTTTCAGGAGCGGGCCTACCCACAGAACCGTGATGCAACTTTAACTGTTGGAGATGCCTGTGTTCATTTAATTTACCCAACAAAGGTTTTGAGCAGTGCTTCCATAATATCCATCCATCTATCCATTATCGTTAACTTTATTCCGCTAGTCAGGGTCACAGGGGGGGCTAGAGCCAATCATTAGTTCATTAGGTAATGGCAGGGTACACCATGGACAGGTTGCCAGTCCACCGCATGGCCAGCATTCACTCACACCAATGTAGAGTGACTGATCAACCTAGCATGTATGTGTTTGGACCTGGAGGAAACCCACTCAAGCACTAGGACAAAATGCACACCACATACAGAACGGCCCCCACTGGGAATCCAATCTGGATTGTCTTGCTGTGAGGCAACAGTGCTAACCACTACGCCAGCTTCCATAATATGTTTATTATATTTTATCATCTAATAATGTTTTCTGCAACGTATTCCATGTATAAATCAACTTTAGTGTTTACAGCAGAAAAGAACACCTGCCTGGTGTTCTATAGACTAACTTTACTTCTGGTACTGAGCAGTATTGGTGTTTCATTACTATCTCTGTTAACACATTATCTTCTTCCTACAGAGTGAGCTGCTCTGGTCTGTGTGCAGTCAGTTCAATAAGAAGGACCTATAAAAGCTTACACTCCACATTACGCATAAGGTAGCACTGGCTCCCATTAACCAGTCAGCTCCACTGAGAATGAAGAATGAAGCTTCAGTCTGTGTCATGCAGATTGTTCATTTGTTTAATTGTATAGTTTCAGGATAATGTACTTTGTCTGGGAATGTGATTAACCGAAGCAGCACTCGAGTGGGCCTGTCTGGGAGAAATAAAACAACTAATCATGTGCTACTACTCTCAAAGGAATAGCCTGTTCACCCCCACGAGACCTCCAGATGGTTTTGTCCTGGCCGTATTGTCAAGAGTACGTGAGCTGTGACGATCTTTGGGATTAGACAAAAGCCCCAGGTAATCTTACATAACCTGCTATCATTTTTTTAAATAAATGTTTTACCTGAATGACAATTGCCTAGATTTGGCAACCCAGGATTAAATGGCAACATCAGACTGTTCTAAAAATATTAAATAGGATCAGATCACTTTCATCCTGTTACAATAATAACTAAGCAGGAGGAGCTTTATTTTGCATTATATATATATATATATATTATTTTTGTTCCCAACAGTTCCCAAGCTGTGTTTTGTAAAAATAAATAAATAAATAATAAACAATAAATAAAGTAGGACAGTTTCAGTTCCTGCTTTATGTGGCTCAGTCTAACCCAGGCTCAATGACCTTGCGCACAGCTCCATCTGCTGGTTTGGCCTTGTTATATCTGTGATTATGTCTGCTACAGCCAAATGTCTCACATATACAAGTGTTGTACTGTGGAATTCTGGATAATAACAAAGGTTAACAAGATCTGTAGTAATTATTGGTTACACTTAATGATTGAAACAACTAACAATTCAGTTGAAAAACAATCAGCATTATTCCCCAACACACATCTCCAAAGCTCGTCTAGCTGTTTCTGAAAGGCTAGTCAGTTCAGCACTCATGCCAAGCTTGTATTGTGTTTTGCTAGAAATGGCAGGAGTGCACAAAATCTTCTTGGAGGGGGGGCGGTGGGCAATCAGGCAGCCACAAGAATTTGCTGACAGGGATTCAGGCTTGTGTTGTTACCAGCAACTATGACAGAGTCTGGAAGCAAAACGTTACGTGAAGTTTCTCTAATTCTGTCACTCAGCATATCATCACCCAGGGGTAATGTAACTAGTGTAATGACCAGTGCTCATTCACATCCAGTCTGACACAAGGGCTTGCTTTCCAGTCTGTTTACTCTAAAACAGATTTTAAAGCGTATTAATCTTTACTTGCAACACACGATTGCAGACTGCTCAAACGTTCATCTCAGAGCTCTCACTCGTCCACACTTTTCTTAGCATTGCTTTCAAAAAATATATATTTTATATCACTACAACATGTACATGAACGTACAGCTCAGTCACATCATAAACCTTTAAAAACAACAGATGAAAAGCAACATGCCTGATTTTAGAATGTATTAATCTTTACTTGCAACAGACAGTGGCTGAACAAGCTGAACATAGACTAAACCTATACACTGAACTGTTACACATAAATAATGAATTACAGGAGCCATGTACCGTCCATCTTAGATTTCTCCTACGTCTAATGGAGGTACGGTGGCAGGGGAGGGATGTGGTCTGCAGTGGCATATTTTTTTATAAAATGATATAATAAAAGAAAATTGGAGCCGTTTTTACAGTGATAAAGTAATCTGGGTGAAGCTCAATATTTTTATTAACTGTATAATTAAAACTCTGTTTATACAGAGCTTAAATTTAATTATCTGCTACAGGTGGTCATGGCCCCTATAAACAATACTGGATGGACACGCATGTCATATGAATTTAATACCAGGAAATAGCAGTATTAAAAATACCAGGATGATGGTACCGTTAGTGTTGCTAAGCTAAGTCAAAGTAAAAATGTTACAGTGGGGTCACCACGCTTCTCCTGTTTAGTTCAGTTACAGAAAAGATGAAATGTTCAGCACTGATTAGCCAAGTTTGACAAGGACTTTTGATTATATAACTGTAGTGGGGGACTTTAGCTAATGTGGGAAAAAACAGGCTATGAATGCGTCTGAAATCGTCTACTAGTCAGTAGGTACTAGATTAGAGTCAGTACGTACTGCTCGAGCAGCAGACTAGTAGCAGTTTCAGTAGGCGAGTTTTTGTAGCCACACAGTCTCGGACGTACTACATCCGCCATCTTACCAACATCCTGTGACGCAAGACGTCAAACCACCACCGTAAAAGTCCCGCTATTCATCTAAAAGCCACGTTTACTGACAGATTTAGATACTTTTTGTGACACGGACCTGTGTTTTTGGCTGAGTGACTGTGTTGAGCTGTAGAAGATGATTGAGGAGGAATTTAATAATTGTTTACCTCAGAAGCAGCGCTAACTTCTGTAGCAGCAGTTTACTAGCCTAAGCTACATACACACAGCCAACGCTTTTAACCTCTTTTCCTTCCACTTGGAATTCATCCACGACTCCAGGTGAATCATGGGATAGCACAGTGTGCTGCGCTCGCATACAAAGAAATGGCTGTCGATTCAGTAGGTCATCCGGGGTACCGTTCACCTACTACTCTATACCTACTAAGTATTCGGACATACTAGCCACACTCGTTTACTGAGTAGTGGGCAAGATGGCGATTTTGGACACACCCTATGTTTTTAGCTTCTCGTGTTGAATGTTTTTTGGCTCTAGCTAGTGAGGCTGTGCATTTTCCTTGTTGTTTTCCAACCTTTATACTTATAGCATGTTGTATTATTTTTACAGATCTACTACTTATGATATGGTGCTCTTTGGGTGACTGTGACAGAGGTGGTCGGATTACATTGGATAAGAAGTCTGCTCCAGCCACAGATGCTTATACACGAGGAGTATCACATTTATCAAGTATTGTGCTTATATGCAGTGGGAACCCAGCTTACGTACATAAATGCATCATAATGAGTCAAGAAAACAAGTATACTTAACAAATAAGGCTGGATTGAAGCCCAGGCAAGGTGGTCAAAAGTGGCCCAACCAAGATTACATTTTCTACATTTTTGCAATAAATTCATTTCATCAATTTACTTGTTTTTGGTCACCACAAATCCTGATTTCAGTCTTATTTTATTTATTTATTTTTTTTAAGAATAAATCTTTTTTGTATCACTGCCTTCTAACACACAACATGGCTCAGAATCAACCCTTATGTGTTCACTATGGAATTTGATAGGATCTGTTGACATTTGTAAACATTTGCAGTCACAAACATATTTACAAACACTGTTTTTGTTCATTAAGTGAATAAATAATAATAAAAAATAAAGATTTAAGATTAAAAACAAGATTTTGAATGAACACTAACTAATTTAACTAACATTAAATACTGAAAAAAAAACCTGATTGTAATAGATTTACCAAAGAGATACTCAGCAGAACATACAATAACATAGGAAATGAATGCAAGTCTTGACCCATGCATTAGAAGGGGTTTGCTTAGCTTGTGCATCAAAGGGTTAAATATATGATCTCTTAGTTTGGACACAGTGTATTCCCAATAGAGGGTTTGGAAACCACAGTGGTTTACGAACTGCTATCCGCAGTGCCTGGTGAGGTTGTAGGTTAGTTGTCTTGCTTAAGGGTACTTCAGTTGTGACGGGTTGTTTATGGTATCGAACCGATGACCCTCCAGTCACAAGGCTGGTTCCCTAACCTCCAGTCCATAATGATTTTGGTGATCCAGTGTTTAAGCCCAGTCTTGGTGGAGGGGCTCATGCAGGGTATTGTGATGTAAAACAGTTTTTTTATTTGTTTATTTTATTTGGAATCCCATTAGCTCCTATAATGATAGCAGCTATTCGTCCTGGGGTCCATCAGACATAAAACACACATATACATTATACATATACAACAAAAGAGAAAAGAAGAACATACTCTATGTATATTCCAAATGTATACAAAAGAGGAAGAAATAAAAAAAAGTAAATAAAACAGGTAAAACAAATGAAAAAAACTTTTTTCGATTTTATGCTATTTTACACGTGTAGGTCAACTTTTGGTTTTGGATAATACATAAAATGACCTTGTGTTGCAGACATGGTGACCCCTGGTTCATATCTGTCACCCTTTCACATCAAACCACTCGGAATGAATCTGAATCTCAGTATTGTTAGAATTTTGAAAAATTGGTGGAGTTTCCCTGTCACTTCCTAAGCTTTCTGGTTTGCTCAGGGTTTACTTTATATTTGAATTGAAAAAAATACAACGTGAGATTCTCTCTTTTATACAACATACCTGCAGCTTTAAAATCCCACAGCACGGAGGCCTTCACACACAGTGACCAAACTAGCGGAGCCCCGCCCCCACGCCCTCCTTACCAAGGCTCTCATTGGTCCACAGAAACCAATGGGCTACGTGATCTGGCTCCCTATTGGCTAGCCTCAGCCGTCAGTCAGACTGATGTAGGTTGACAGGCAGGGTGTGGAGGACGTGCCAGAACGCGCACGGATACAGACAGACAGGAAAAAGGGGGCGGACGGAGTCCCTCTACCGGCACGACTTCACCGCATATAGTTCTCTTTTGGTACCCTGCTGTCTGGTTTTCCTCTCTTTCTGTTTCGCGTTCCATCCTCACCTGCTCTCTGTGTGTGTGTCTGTCGTGTTGTGTATGTGAGCCGTGGACATGGCGCAGCCGGACAACAAGAAGTTCTTCGAGAATCTCACCGGAGCCGGGAAAGCCATCGCGGTTCTGACGAGCGGAGGAGATGCTCAAGGTAACTGCGCCGATCTGTGAACGTGCCGGATGACATTGCCTCGGCTCCTAGAGGGCAAAGGCGCTCAGGGGGTAGTTTTATAGTGCCGTCTGAGCCTCTGGTAGCGAGACGTGATAGTTTTATGATGCTGTCAGCCACGAGGTTGGAGTTATGGAGCTATTTGCCTGTATCTTGCTGGAACTCTCCGTTCCACCTTAAATGGTGTAGCACTTACATTGTAACTGCTGCACCATTTAAGGTGGACCGGAGAGTTCGATCAAGAAGAAACCAAGCTGTTATCTCTCGATCCAGATCTCATCCATGACTAACCCAGTGACTGATTCACGCATGGATGCCTAAGTGTGCATGTGCTATACCCTCGCGAGCCGAGGAAACACCAGCTCTGTGCGCTCATATTCGTGATGACACTAGCCAAAATCTCCCCCCCCCCAAAAACACATCCTAGCCTGTAGCTCATCTTCATCCTGCCTTCAGACACTGCATTGCGGAGCCTTCCTTTCCTCCCCATGTGACCTTCACGCAGCATCACGTGCCGGACCTGCTGTCGTGCGTAAAGGTGACAGTCCACCAAAATGATTCTGCACGTCCTCTTTTTCTCCTCCTTTACTTTCTACATGCTTAACGTGTCTGTTTGGTCTAAAGAGGCAACCAGGAAGTCGTCTCAGGCAGCTCAGTGCTGTGGTGCTGGCTCACGGCTGGCTTGCGCATGCGCAGTGAGGGCAGCGGTAGACCTGAGACGTGAGCGCGCCTCAGTGCTGGTAGTCACGGCGTCAATGGTGGAGGATGAGCAATAGTGAGAGCTGCTCCTGAAGCATCGTGGAGAGGGAGGGGTGGGGGGGAACCCCGCCGTGACGTCAAGCACGCGTGATGTTTCATCAAGGTCTGCATATGCATGGTTCTTCTCTGTGATGGAGAATGTGGTGTATATGGTTTAATCCATGATCCAATATGGGACTATATAGATAATTTTTTAAAAAAGGTTTCATATTGAACCCTCTACAGTGCGTTCTGCATCAATCTGAAGAACCATACTGATGGTTTTATTCATGGTTCTAAATAGAACCACCCAATTGATCACTTGAAGAGCCATCTTTTTTTAAAGGGTGTGGGAGAAGTGATTTGTGGGGCTATTAACATAAGTGTACTGTTCAATAGGTAGCACAGAACTGTCCCAGATGTGGCTGCAAGATTGACAAGAAATGCCATGTTAGATAAGGCCATCTGAGATAGGACCTCTGACTGGGCATCACTCAAGTACAAGAATCTGGCAATCGAATCAGAACCAATAGATTTATTTACAATGACAAAAGTACCATCCAATCAAAAAATGGAATGAAAAAAGAAAGAATGGAAAGAAACACAGACAGCTAATCACATCAGAGCTGATGTACACTGAATGGCTGAGACGCAGGCAGCATCACCTCAACGGCCTTTCCTATAATGACTACAAGCATTTTTCATTTATTGGCTCTAGCAATAAAAGGGTCACTGGTTATATGGTAAACCACAGTTAAAGGTTCTGATGGCTTCAATTTTGAATCATCATTAAAACTGTCGTCGATAACCACGCTTTGAAAAACCAACATCCAGCATCAACTCAATAACCAAACATGGCAGAAGCCACAGTGTAAGTCTTAATTATGGTGCTATCCTGTTTTTTATAATCCTGATTGAAGATGATGAGCCTGTTTGCAGAGCAGGTTGAAAGAAAATTTCACTTCAAATCTTATGATTCATTCTTGTGCCCGTCACCCAATAATTTCTAGCGAATGTGTTGAATTGCATCAGCTGTTGTCCTACTGCATATTTATAAACCATCTGTACATAAAACTCTGGATTAAATCATATGGTTCTCTATTCCACCTTAAATAGTGCAGCAGATAGAGGCTGGCGTCTGATGTGTTATTAGATATGTTGCACCATTTAAGCTGTAAAATGTCCTCACCAGAAAAATGTAACCAGAATCAACAGAATTGCAGTGAAGGAGGAACCTTCACTGGATAGGCTACTTCTTTACTGCAAGGCTCTCACTGTTTACCTGAGCATGCAGCCCTGTATATCAAAATATATGTCCTTATAACAGAAGGCTGCTGTAACTGCTACAGAACAAATAATATAAATAAATAGACTAAAATGAACTCCCAAGTAAGCTTATCAGGGGAAACAGAGGGTGAGTCTGTTCAGAACTATGGTTATGATATGATGCCAGGCCAGACCACTCAACCAGCTTTTACTATTTGTTTATTTTTCTTGAATGTTAAAATGATTCCAGTTTGTGTATCAGTACTTTTAGGAATACTGTAATAATACTGATAACCATAATACTTTTATTCACTATAGCGATATGTGATATGAAGTTATAGTGATATGAAATTTTCATATCTTTTCATCTCTTCTTGGTTCCATACGTATTTGAATACAGCAGAAATCACTACAGAGATCAATATTTCTATATGGCAAGAGATTATAACATGATGCATCAGGACATCTTATTGATACACAATACAAACGTGTTTTTTTAGTGTTCTATTGTAATTTTTTAATCACCAGCTAATGTTTTGGCCCTGACGTTGAAATGAATAGTCCAAAACGGAATAGAATATTTTTATACTATTTTTTTCTATGAAGATACTTTTGTTTTAATAGGTTTTGTTTCTGATAGTGAAATATGTAATTTAATCACAATCTCTGATGACTAGTTCTCTGATGACTATTCTGATGATAGTTACTATTAATATGGATAATAAGGCTGCATTAATACAGGTTTTATTTTATTCTGCTTCCGTCTCCTTAAATTATACCAAAGGAATCGTACTCAGTGTGGTGAACTTTAACCAGACATTTCCAGATGGAGATGGGAAACCTTATATTTATTAAATTGGTGTGGGTTTTAAATGTTCTTTCAAGACAGTTTGCAGTACTTAGTGAATGGAATTCGCTGTTATATGGACATTATATCATAACTATCATTATCTATGGAATATATCACTGGAAAGCACTTTCACATTACAGCTGGCCCCAGCTCATCATAAACATTTCAGGCATTCGGTGTGCATGATATCTCTCTATAATACCTGATCCAGGCGTATTACCTACATATGGGATAGAATGTGTTTCTGTTTGCAATACTTAGTCATAACACATCAGCCTAGTGAGCAGTTTGTGTTTGTAATAGTACAGCAGTGCACCGTTTGCATGCTTTCCGTCGCTCACAGCTTCATATTAACTCAAATTTAAATGGAAGCAGCTGTGAATTGGCTTACGTGCTCGTTTACATGACTCCTGGCTCACAACTCATGGAGTAAGAGCCCGCAGGCTGGCATTTTGTCTCTAAAATTTGGTGCCGTGTGTTTATTTGAACCAGCCAGTGATCAGAGTCAAAGCTTCCATGCGGCTAAATGCCGAGTGGCTGTGGAAATGAGTATTCCTTGGAAAGGAATCCTGGAATTGTGTGCTGTAAAGTCTAGAGAGAGCGATTAAACGGGTTTAGTGGCTGCTGGTGAATAGAAAGCAGGTTACTACACATTTAAATGAATAGAGAAATATGGAATTTCCCCACTTCTTGTGGGAGAAATCTCTCTTCACTCTTATATCACTCTGCTGTATTGGAACAGTAATAGTCTCTTGTCTTTTAGCACCTCTTAACACCGTGTAGGTATTTGACCTTTGCTGTTGTAGGACTCTCTAAAAACAAGGGTCTATTAAATGGATGAAGGTATATAAGCACTGAATGTATATTTTTGGGTAAATGTATTAATCAGTTCTAGATTTGGTGTAATTAAGGAGCCCAAATTCTTCATTTTTTACATTTTATATTGTCTCCTTAAAGCCACATGTGATATTTTTTGTTGGTTTACGTACCAGAAAGAGTAAACATTTCTTTTTTTACCCGATACTTACCTGTTATCTCTGGCTCTATTTGGTATTAGGCCTATATGTAAATGATCTCTGTTCTATAGGTTGTCCTTTAATGAGCAGTCTAAGCTAAAGCACATTTAAATCACTCCTTAAGTCAGTGTCCAAAGAAAAACGTGCGTCTCCATTTTTGTCGATTTTCATTTTTCTACATCATATCATTTACATAGTATAAAAAGTTTGTGATGAAAGGACCAACAGAAATGCTCCAAAATTGCCTGGAAATACTTCTGGTTCCATTGACTTACATTGAAAGTGAAGACAGTTTTTGTCCTCTCCTGTAAAGCTGTATTTTTGGAGGTACTTGTTTTTCTTTGGACGGTGCTGATATGTTAATACGTTGGTTTTTGAGAGATCATAACAGCAGTGAATTCAGATTGGGCTAGTCTCTGTATATGGGCTGAATGGACTGGGGAGTGAACAGTATGTCTTAAAGCTTTGACAGTGTTTACATACTCATACAGCTCATTTTCAGACTAGTGAGGAATTTTTATTTTTTGTTTTGTTTTAGGAATATAGGCCATTTAATGCTAAAGCCATAGCAGCTGTAGCAAGCTGTCCCTCAGTCAGATGGCTGTTGCATTTCTGCACTTGCTTAAGATGGCGAGTGATGGAGTCTCTGGCAGCATGTATTGATTTGAGGCCTGTGAAGGTTGGATAACATCTCTGATGAGCTCCTGTAGGTGTTAGACGTCTCAGCTGGAGCGCCGGTGGGGACTCAATCCATTTCGAAAGCACTGAAGGCGATTGTGACATTAAGGGAGACACTTTGTTGCATTTGGATGTTGCATTACGTTAATAGTGCAGCACTAATTAAGGTACATTTACAATGTAGATCCAAAAGTATTCTAACTTCTATTTCAGTGTTTGGAATTGTTCTCTGATGTTCTGCGTAGAAGGTATGGTATGTGACGTTGGTCGGGGTGAAAGATGCCCAGATGTGGTTTTCCAAGCCCATTTAAAACCCAGTAATTTGGTCTTAGAATTAAATCATTGCATTTTATTGGTTGAGCTCCTAAGTATTTTAATGAGCTCTGCTCTGATTGGCTAGCTTAGAAGCAGCACGTTGAAACAGGCGGGAAAATAAAATAAAATAAACCAAATTAAATTAGAGTTATTACTCGCTGTGGAACTTTCAGTTTAAGATGATCTGCTTCAACCAGCAAACAGTGATGAACTCACACAGCATGGCTGCTACTTACAGGTTACTGTTTGGGGTTGTGATGCTAATAAAGATGCAACTGCCTCACTCTTTGCTGTGTGATGCCTCAGTTTAGTCTCAGGTTCAAGAAACTGTCCAGAGTGAAACTTTCTGTGCCATCTTTAAGGGCAGCCAATCAGAGCAGAGCTAATTTAAATATGTCTGTTTTGTAAACATTTTGTTCTCAAATTGGGTGAAATTATTTACAGACTGGGAAGAAATATAAGTTTTAACAGAAGATATCAATGTATCTTGTTGCAGAGATGTCTACCTAAGTTAGTATGCTAACCAGATATTGATATAAACAGAGGCATGACAGGAGTTAATATTGGCACCTGCCTCTGGAGACACTGCTGGCAGGTACAGGGATGAAGTTTGATCCTACACGTTTCTTATAGACTTGTAAGCCCTGATGAAGGAGGAGGAGGAACTGTAGACTTCTGTTGATATGCTGCCCACTAGTGTTTGGAGTATGAATTTGACAGTTGTGTCATCTTACACATTGCTCCTTTAAAAACAAAGTAACTACAAGAGCCTACTGAATTGATGAAGTGATGAAGATAGGTTGGAAAATGGTCATATATGGGCCCTTTAAAGCAACACTTGGATGCCAACGAGCGACTAAATCAAACTTTTCTGAGACTGTTTAAAGAGAAATTCAGCCTAAACTCAGTGACAGACGTGGGGATGTAAGTTAATTATCTATTGTTGTCGTCACATGTTGATCAGTATAAGTTGATTTAGGGATCATTTGAGATCTGAACATCGAGCCAGGCCTTCTTTCTGAGCCTGTGTATGTGGTGTTAATATGTAAGGATGTAGGACTCTCCTGGCTCCCAGGAAAACTGCTGGCAGCACCTCTGACTCTTAAATGATTACTTCAGGATTTACAGGGCAACTCGCAGCGGCGCACGCTCACCACATTTCAGCCTGTTCTCTTTTTCTTCATATTCAGTAATGCTGCTTCTTTCAGTTTCAGCAAAAAATAGTATACATATCTTCTTTAA
This sequence comes from Megaleporinus macrocephalus, assembly GCA_021613375.1. Lineage (NCBI taxonomy): Eukaryota > Metazoa > Chordata > Actinopteri > Characiformes > Anostomidae > Megaleporinus > Megaleporinus macrocephalus. The sequence continues at coordinate 43,844,920 of CM038705.1, forward strand.
TGCTCTTAACCCTTTAACTGAATCGTATTTAATACACAAGATTTTGTATTTACTAAAAAACCTGAACTTTGCTCAGACCCACACTGTGTTCCAAACTAATCTCAGAGTATAAAGAGTTAAAACATTGTGTTCTGAATGTTTTTATTTGTTACTGCAAAAAAATGCACACAATTCCAGATGTACTAAAATATGATAGAAAACCAAACCCATATATGCAAAGTGTTATTTAATGTTATTATTATTATATAATAATCTACAGTATTATAGGGCAGCACGGTGGTGTAGTGGTTAGTATGGTGGTGTAGTGGTTAGTATGGTGGTGTAGTGGTCAGCATGGTGGTGTAGAGGTCAGCACTGTCACCTCACAGCAAGATGATCTGGGTTGGATTCCCGGTCCGGATGGTTCTGTGTGGAGTGTGTATGTTCTCCCCGTGCTTGAGTGGGTTTCCTCCAGGTACTCCGGTTTCCTCTCACAGTCCAAACACATGCATGATAGGTTAATCACTCACTCTAAATTGTATGGCCATGGATGGATGGATGGATAATAGTTTATTATTAATATTATTATTATATTTATTTATTGAAGGTCTAATAAACACTCAATTTTCAAAGAATTAGAATTTTCGAGCAATTGTTTTGTGGTTCAGGCTTTAAAACGTGGGCTGTTGTGAGCTGAAGGTTACGGGCCAGAAGGTTTTGTGACTTGAAGGTCACTGGTTTGAACAGGACACGACTGAAGTGCCCGTGAGCAAGGAACCTAACCCAACCCCCAACTGCTCCCTGGGCACTGTGGATAGAGCTGCCCACTAGTCTAGGCAAGTGTGCTCACTCCCCCCTAGTGTGTGTGTGTGTTCACGGTTGTGTGTGTATATATGTACCACTGCACAGAGGGATTAAATATGGAGGTCAAGTTCCGCTGTGTGTAAACTGATGGAGTTAATCTCAGAAGAAACACTGGACAAGCAAACTTCTACATCTCTTACATGATAAAGAACTGACTGCATATCTAAGAGAAGCTTCTGATTCGCTGTTTGGTTCTTCTGAACAGCAGTCTGTTTTGTGGTTGGTTGGTGGTGGTAGAGTTATCGTAGTGACACAGTTTGCCCACCGTGTGACGCCTTCCTAAGGAGGCGTTTATCTTTGAATGCATGCAAATCTTTATTGATGCTCACGGCTGACTTCGGCTGACTTTGGAATGGCTCATCTTGAAGGAGCAGAGCTGGGCTGCCTGCGCTGGACCTTGTGTTTAGTCTTGGTTTGGCTCAGTGTGTTGCTTAGGAACAACACCATGCGTCATCTACTGTTTCAGCGTTGGGCACTTTGGCCAAGGGTATGAAGACAAACCTATAATGTAATTATTGATGCTGCACTGAGTAAGACTTGCGTGCCGGGTGAAGAGCTACAGCAGGCTGGTGTTTTTTTTTTTGTTTTTTTTTTCAGCAAAAGCAGCAATTAACTTCCTCTAAAGCCTCAGAATGACAGAGTCATAATCGAGGAGGAGCTTGAGGGAGTTTTACCAAACAAGGCAGGAAGGGAGAGAGAACTGGAGGAGACCGAACACACAGACTCTCAAGCACGCACACACAGTCTTTAACGGGCAAGGCCACCAGTTTTTAAAATTGCTGCAAAACCCTGTTGTTAAATGTTAGTTGTATCGAATGTTTCCTGATAATTCTGGCAGGTAAGATGGAACTGGTGATGGGAACCAGACATCTATAGAAAGAGTGTAACCCCTCTTAAAGCTCCCCTATGGAATGTTATTCCACTAAATGGTTTTGAATGCACAACCTGGTGTATCTGAGACATTATTGTTATATAGAATTGAGAGCATATCGCTGCTGTCCAAACAATACCACACAGTCGATTATTTATTTTTTTGTTATTTGAACATGACAGCTACTCTTTATAATCTTTATATATACTATACTATTATATTAGAGCAGGGGTATTTAATTAGAGGTCAGTAAGGTCCAGTTAGAGGAGATATCCTCAGGTCCAGGTCCGGACCGTCATCATTTCTAACTTGTGTTATGATTCAGTGGTGTATCCTGTTTACTGAAGTAGTCTAGTATCAGCATCTCAAACCATCAGCAACTGAAACACCAACACATCACACATACCATTCAGTATATTTCAGTATATTTACTGTTTAAATGCTGAACTAAAACTAGGGCTACATTAAAAAAAACAGAACGCTTTTTAAAAAGTGCATCTTAAAGTGTTTATTTATAGAGAAAGTAAATAAAACGTGTGTCTTCTTGTTAACTCAGCTTCACAGATTGACATGTTGGTTTTACAGAGCGGTATTCTCCAAAACTAGACGAGCAGGTCCATTCCAGAACCGTTCCTGGTAAACAGTTAGTTTCTCTGCTCACTTTTCTGTTTTTACGTTATTCTTTCTGACTCGCTTTAGTTTCTGGTCGCTTCGTACCTCGCCTGTGTGCGCGCCGCACGCCCCAATGTGCACAGATCTGATTGGCTGAGGAGCCTTCTGTGATCTTACAGCGCACGTTATTGGTCTCTGAGTTCACTGCAGCATTAAGCCTGTATACCATAAAGCTCCGCCGCTTAAAATAAACACAGTCAAAATTAAATCATTCTCAATAATTTATCGGATTGGGGCAGCAATGGACAATGTCTGGGTCTGGATCTGGACCGTGGTCTGCCTTTTAGTGACATGTGTATTAGATTATATTATATCTTTATATATCCTATCCTGTCCTGTATCCTTTGTCATGATGAATAGACCATTACAAATTACTCAGAATAACACCTCTTTACCTTCACTTGTTGTTTTTGGCCTCTCCTATAAAGTAGCTGTTTTGAAAATACTGGAGATGCTTGCTTATTTATTGGACAGTGCCGATATGGTATAATTATAATTTAATCAATTTATGACATAAAGGTACATAAAAAGCATGCAAATATTATCCACTCTCGCCACAGCATGACTGATATCACACGTATACGAACGCGTGTAGGTTCGCTGGTGGTTTAGTGTTGTGAACAAACTGGTGATATTTGCCTTGTAGACATGAGGTCTGTCTCAAAACCCAGTGAGCTCCTACATAGGCAGCATTTTACGTCATAGTATGCGCTCCCGACATGTAGACTGTCCCAATTCTTACATACCTTAAACATGCTGTCTACTGAGAAACCTTATTTAGACCTGATTTTAAGGAAGCATTGAACGCTTCCTCAGCCGCTAAGACAATCCCATGATGCAACACAGGCAAATCTATGAGCAGTGAAGTGGTTTTAAAATGTGAGTTATTTTGATTCTCTCTGGAGTTTTAATGTGTTTCTGGTCATATAATCACACAAAACAGTTTTTTATTATCAACTCTGTAACGAGTCCTTCACCATTTACCAGTTTTACACTCGAGCCATTAGCATTTATGCTAGCAGATTTTTAATCCTCGGGCTATTGTTTTGGATGCTGGCCGGTAGCTTAGCAACCAGCTAAATCACCAGTCGTGTGCTGCAGTGGGCGGGAACAAGCCGTGACGCAGTCTCTCTCTAACTAGAGCGTCTCAGTAATCTGTTTTATGAGGAGCACTGCTACTTACACAGCTGCCTACATAGACAGCCTACTTACACACTCACTAGGTTTTGAGACACACCCATGGTGGCCCCTGGTTCCATTTACCACCACTGTAAACAACACATCTGTAAGTTTATCCACAGTTAACCATTTCACATCAAACCACTCCGAATGACTTTATTTACACCCCAGGAACTAAAATCTGCAAAACTTGTGAAAAATCAAATGGAATGGATGTCCAGCTTTACAATATACCAATGCCATGTGTTAAGCCTTAACAAGAAAACCAGAAAGTACATATAAGCTTCAGTTTTAACCTGAGCACAATATCCGTCCTACTGAGATGCCCATTCAAGGTGACTACAATGCCCCGTTGGTGGGTGAAATCTGAGCTGAGAGAAGCCTACGTGACAAGGAAATGCTGTCACGTGTACACTCGTCCCAAGTTGCAGCTCCCTGTGAGTTTTACTGCCGTTGCAAAATGTAGAACAATGGTTGCACCAAAGATTTGGGCCTACTCCCACTTCTGTATTCTTCACCTTTACATCTCTGAGTAATACCGTGGTAGAGATGTGAACACGGTCATTCATGGTGGTTTGGTGGGAAATGGTTCACTGTAGAGAAGCAGTGCCCTGTATTTTAAAAATATGTTTTAAGCCTAAAGCTTATGAGAAACTAAGCCTTAGACGTCAGAGAGTGCATATTGTAACTGCTGAGTATGATCGCTTTCTATAAAGAAGCCGTTACAGGCATTAAATTATTCTGACGTCTGGTTACCATCTTCACCACTGTGAACAGCTGTGTCTCTAGAGCCGAGCATTTCACATCAGACCAGTCTGAATGACTCGGGTTAATAATTTAGACATGTTACCACAATTAGTGCGCTATCACTTGAATGGCACTAGTTGTTGATGGTTCTCTTCTATTCATTGTTACCGAGGTTGGCACCACAGGCATATATTACCTTTCTCACATTACATGTGTCCTTGTTTTTATGTATCCAGGGATGAACGCAGCGGTGCGGGCTGTGGTCCGGATGGGAATCTATGTCGGAGCCAAAGTTTACTTCATTCATGAGGTGAGTTTTGTTTAGACTGTACACAAAGACTATTTATTGCAAATAAAGGAAAAAAAGAAATAAACGAAGCCTTATCTGTTATCTGAGGCCTTTAACCCTGATGAGACCCATAATAGTCTATATATATTAGTCATGCAGTGTTATATCCTGCTGTTCAGATTAGGCTGGCCACCCAGTTGAATTCACAGTATGAGAATTATAGACACCAGTCTGATTGCACTGCATCGCATAGACATTATGTGTTATGACCTTATAGGTATGGCATTGATAGAGGGCATAAAGCTGTTTGTATGTGTTTGTTAACTCACTAAATCTTTCACATAAATTAAGAATTGAAACAAAATGAATAGAATTATTTTATTTTGGTTCTGTAAAGAATGCATGATGAAGGATGGTCACAATTAGTATATGTATTATATTATGTAGAGGCTCACATTCCTCAGATCAGTGTATCACTAGGAAGCGCCATTCATCGTGCTCTTCATATACAAAGCCGGTCTCAGAGAAGCGTCCTGCTTAGCAATCCAATCCTTATTGCGATAAATGGATTGTTTGGAGCTGCGCGGCTAATCGGTGCTGAACCAGCAGTGGCTGTGTGTGTGTGTGTGTGTGTGTGTGTGTGTGTGTACGTGTGTGTGTGTACGTGTGGGTCTTCACTCGTGCTTATATAACTGGCTGAAGGCATTAAACTCAATCACGCATGCGTGTTCCTGCATACACACACAGCATGTAGAGCAGAGACCATATGCTGGGGCATTCTGTATCATGATACTGTAAACATATATATATATATATATATATATATATATACGCGTTATAATAAATGAATGTAATGTAAATGTGTGTGTGTGTGTGTGTGTGTGTGTGGATGTGCTGACCCACAGGGATATCAGGGTATGGTGGACGGGGGTGATAACATAAAGGAGGCCACATGGGAAAGTGTCTCCAGCATGCTGCAAGTGGTGAGTGTCATGAGAAGCTTGTAGCCCTCTGAGGCGGGAACTCTGTCTCTCTCTCTCTCTGTCTCTCATCTCTCCCTGGCTCTTTCTCTCTCTATCCCTCTCTCTTTCTCTGTTACACACCCACTCACTTACTCACTCACTCACACTCACACAAGCAGTCATCAGGACCAACACAGAACTAGACATACAGCTGCTCGTCTCAGAACTATAAGGGGGACAAGGTTACAGGTTTCCATGGCAACCATCTCTCTATGTTTCAGCATAGAAAACTAATGAAGGTTTCTGAAGTCGGTAGTATTTCTCCAGGAAACCGACTTGCTCTATATCAGCACACATAAGAAAGAATTCCACAAAAATATCACCACACATAAGAAACAATTACACAAAAATATCAACACACATAAGAAACAATTACACAAAAATATCAACACACATAAGAAAGAATTCCACAAATATATCAACACAAATAAGAAACAATTCCACAAAAATATCAACACAAATAAGAAAGAATTACACAAAAATATCAACACACATAAGAAACAATTCCACAAAAATATCAACACAAATAAGAAACAATTCCACAAAAAAAAAATATCAACACAAATAAGAAACAATTCCACAAAAAAAAAATATCAACACAAATAAGAAAGAATTACACAAAAATATCACCACACATAAGAAACAATTCCACAAAAATTATCACCACAAATAAGAAACAATTCCGCAAAAATATCACCACAAATAAGAAACAATTACACAAAAGTATCACCACAAATAAGAAACAATTCCACAAAAATATCACCACACATAAGAAACAATTACACAAAAATATCACCACAAATAAACAGTTACACTAAAATTTCACCACACATAAGAAACAATTACACAAAAATATCAACACACATAAGAAACAATTACACAAAAGTATCACCACAAATAAGAAACAATTACACAAAAATATCACCACACATAAGAAACAATTACACAAAAATATCACCACACATAAGAAACAATTATACAAAAATATCACCACAAATAAACAGTTACACTAAAATTTCACCACACATAAGAAACAATCACACAAAAATATCACCACACATAATAAACAATTACACAAAATATCACCACACATAAGAAACAATTACACAAAAATATCACCACACATAAGAAACAATAACACAAAAATATCACCACACATAAGAAACAATTACACAAAAATATCAACACACATAAGAAACAATTACACAAAAATATCACCACACATAAGAAACAATAACACAAAAATAGCACCACACATAAGAAACAATTACACAAAAATATCACCACACATAAGAAACAATTACACAAAAATATCAACATACATAAGAAACAATTACACAAAAATATCACCACACATAAGAAACAATTACACAAAAATATCAACATACATAAGAAACAATTACACAAAAATATCACCACACATAAGAAACAATAACACAAAAATATCAACACACATAAGAAACAATTACACAAAAATATCACCACACATAAGAAACAATAACACAAAAATACCACCACAAATAAGAAACAATTACACAAAAAAATCACCACACATAAGAAACAATTACACAAAAATACCACCACAAATAAGAAACAATTACACAAAAAAATCACCACACATAAGAAACAATTACACAAAAATATCACCACAAATAAGAAACAATTACACAAAAATATCACCACAAATAAGAAACAATTACACAAAAATATCACCACACATAAGAAACAATAACACAAAAATATCACCACAAATAAGAAATAATTACACCAAAAATATCACCACAAATAAGAAACAATTACACAAAAATATCACCACACATAAGAAACAATAACACCAAAAATATCACCACAAATAAGAAACAATTACACAAAAATATCACCACAAATAAGATACAATAACACAAAAATATCACCACAAATAAGAAACAATTACACCAAAAATATCACCACAAATAAGAAACAATTACACAAAAATATCACCACACATAAGAAACAATTACACCAAAAATATCACCACAAATAAGAAACAATTACACAAAAATATCACCACAAATAAGAAACAATTACACAAAAATATCAACACAAATAAGAAACAATAACACCAAAAATATCACCACACATAGAAACCATTACTGCTTGTGACACACATTTTTATAATGTTTAGTATTTTTAAATTAGTTTGTAATGTAATGGGAACTGAACAAATGTAATATTCTGCCTGCTCCAGGGTGGCACTGTGATCGGCAGCGCGCGGTGCAAAGAGTTCCGCACACACGAGGGGCGTCTGAAGGCTGCCCACAACCTGGTGCAGCACGGCATCACCAACCTGTGTGTGATTGGTGGAGACGGCAGTCTAACGGGAGCCAACCTGTTCAGGGAGGAGTGGAGCGGACTACTGACTGAACTCGTCCAGCAAGGTATGTATGCACTGCAGTGTGTGTGTGTGTGGGGGGGGGGGGGGGGGGGGGTTTGTTAACTTTTCAATACCTGTTTCATAGTTTGTAGTAGTTTAATTTGAAAAGCTTAATTGCAGAAGAACACACCATCTCAGTTCTTTACTGTGGTGGTGTTGGGAACCAGGGGTCAACACAGATTTGGGCATTTTCCCATTACAATGTTGGCAGTAGTAAAAAAAAGGTAAATCTGAAGAGATCTAATGGCTGTATATGGGTGTAATGTTACCTGATACCTTTGTGAGGTTACTTTAACGTCTGATATTTTAAATAAGCAAAACACTCTGAATGGCTTTGACTGTATTTTAATTTAAATTATGCAGAATTTTAAAAACATTGGCGGACTTCCCCTTTATTTACTCCCAAAATGGCAAATGTATCACTGTATATTGCAGTCATGATATATATATAATATGCTATAACACTAGTTTTATATATATATATATATATATATATATATATATATATATATATATATATATATATATATATAAAATATGCTATAACACTAGTTATATATATATAATATGCTATAACACTAGTAACACATTAATGCGGTGCTGATGTGAAACGGGTTTAGGGTTTGGTCTGCATTCGTTTTGATGACTGTATCCTGAGCCACTTCATTACTTGATCGTAATTATATCTTAAACAATTTGTCCAAACATCTGCAGTAAAACACACATATGGTGGGCCATTTGTAAGCAGCTTGCTAACATTTGTATGTTACATGTTTCTATGCGATTAGTATTGCAAAGCCAAATTATTATTATTATTATTATTATTATTATTATTATTATTTATTGTAGGTCTAATAAACACCTAAAGAATTAGAATCAGGCAATTGGGTTCATGTATATATATTTTGTTAAATGATTCCTTAATACCTCTCATTAACTAAACATTACTAACTTGCATGCCCAGCATTTAAATACATTTAAATATCAATACTTTCTCGTCTTTACTGAGGATTTTTTGTCCCAGTACTTGCCGAAGTTGCCACGCTTTCACTTAAGGGCTTATTACATCAGGCATTGTCCGAATTCAGCTTCAACGAGTCCAAGCCCCAAATCAGCAAGTCAAGGCCGACGATGGTCATCACTGGTCAACAGAACAATAACACAATGAGAAGAATGTTAATAGAAATGAACAGTAAATATACTGCAGTGAGTGTTGAGAAAAGGACAGAAATGAGCTGATCATGTGCCAATATCACAATAACAGTTCACAAACAACAGCTCTAGTGTGCGTGCGTCTGTCTGCGTCCTTACAGAGAGGAGGTTAATGCTGAGTCTCGGGAATGGAGAGAGCTGCTTTATAACTGGAATCATGCTGAGAGATCAGGACAGTAGCTGGCACTTTTTTCCAGACACAGATTAGATTAGAATATTAGATATTTCAGCAGCGAGTCCTGATGAATAGTTTACAGCAGACTTAACTTAATACTGAGACATTCCTTGATGTTTAACCTGTAAATGTCTTGTCACACACATAGGAGGAAATCAGAGATGTGAGGAGGAAAAAGCTTAAATAGCTTCTTTAGGGAATAAACTGAGAACTGTTTTTTCCCTGCATCTGAAACGATTCAGCATGTGGGTAATGAGAGTCATGGGGGTGGTTGATGTTTTCATTTGGTTTTAAAGCTGGTCCTTCGAGACAGGAGAGGAGTACAGCATCTACTTTAGCTCTCAGTTTTATTTTCCTGTGTGTCAGTTAAATGCAAGGCACAGAGTGTGTTCTGAGCTCCAGTCAGCATGTTAACAGTGTTCTGTGTGATGCGTTCTAGGTCTCATTGATGAGGATGCTGTACAGCGGTACTCAGCACTGCACATTGTGGGCATGGTGGGATCCATCGACAACGACTTCTGCGGCACCGACATGACAATCGGAACAGACTCGGCTCTTCACAGAATCATTGAAGTTGTGGACGCCATCATGACTACCGCTCAAAGGTTGTGATACATTGTAATAATATTAGTTTTGTTTTGTATCATATTTTAGTACATCTGGAATTGTATAGATAGATAGATAGATAGATAGATAGATAGATAGATAGATAGATAGATAGATAGATAGATAGATAGATAGATAGATAGATAGATAGATAGATAGATAGATAGATAGATAGATAGATAGATAGATAGATAGATTTCAATTCATGTTCCAGTTTATCTTAAACTATCATGTCTAGGTTTCAAGTAAATGAAAGTAATGCCTGAAAGATCAGATCAGAGGACCTGGCTGAAAGCACAGGACTTTACGAGTTAGCCCTGTTTTATAAGTGCTCACCATGAAACAGTTTTATACTAACTACTACGACTATGTGTGATTTCAGCCATCAGAGGACATTCGTTCTGGAGGTGATGGGAAGACACTGTGGGTAAGAAGAAGGCCTGTGTGTCACAGTTAACATCAGTACATTAAGCCTTTCCTGTTAAGGTTTTTCAGCTTGCGTATTAACATATCTTTGCTCTCCAAGAAAAACATGCATCTCCGTCTTTCATGATGAATTAACCAATAAACCAATAAAAATGCTTCATAACAGCTTAGAAAAAATCTGGTTCCATTGACTTGCATAAAGTAAAGACTGTCTTTGTCTGTTACTCTAAATTGGCTATTTTGGAGACACTTGGTTTTTTTTGGATAGTGATGATATCCTACATTTTTGTAATTGAGTGTAGTCTTTTCACATCATTACAGGGTTAAAAGTCCCTGCTGAATGTTTAACAGCTAAAATAACCTTCAGGGCCTGAATTTGGAGTCAGGTGATTGGACTGAAACTGTGTCAGATGGTGTTTGTCATCATATGTGTGTGTGCAGCTACCTGGCATTGGTGAGTGCTCTGGCATGTGGAGCCGACTGGGTTTTGATTCCTGAGATGCCCCCTGAGGACGGCTGGGAGGAGAAGATGTGTGAGAAGCTCTCTGCGGTAAAATAAGCTCCAGCTTTAATTTCTCTTTAATGTAGTTTTGCACCGATACTGTATTTGTCGCCAGTGTTGAAACTGAACCACAGTATCAGCGATGAGGACATCAGTACCTACAACTGACATCACAAAACCGTTTCTGGCATGCAATAGGCAGAACTTAACAACACTTGACAAGCAGCAGTAAACATGCTCATGGCTAAATCTGTAAGTGTTGACCTGACTGTCTGAGCCACTTGTTAAATAATCACTTCTCTACTGCTGTGTAGTCACTTCCAGTCTCAGTTAATGTTAGTCTAGATTGTTATCGACAGCACGATTGAAGATATTACTGTGGGTGGTCGAGAACCAATTATTTCTGTAGCCTGGAAAGCCGAGAATATATAAGATGTATAAGACAAATGACTTGAGAAATTTGAATATCTAACAAAATTCAGCACAATTTATGCTCTCAGTTTATCTATATACTGTATATACAAAAATAGGTTATATATATATATATATATATATATATAAGTTTAGGATCACTTTAGAATTTTATTTTATGCAATTTGCATACAATTCATGCGATTTTCATGCAATTCACAAACAATATTGTCCATTTCACAATTAATTTAAGTGTATCAGATGATTTTTAAAGAATAAAAATGTTTGTATTAAAGCCTATTTTTGTATAGAAGCTTATTTTGCATATAGTCCTAGTATCAGCAATTCTCAGTCCTCTGTCTAAATCTCCTGGTACGGCGGCTAATTTGTTGTTAGGACACTCTTGCTCAGTTGTGATGCACAGCTGAAAAACATTCTACTAATAAGTGAGTATAAAAGGGAACAACATTCTAGGTTAGTTTAGTATCTGAAGATCAGCAGTTGATGGCTTGCTGACCGACTCAAAATGACCAGAAAGAAACAACTTTCTTTAGAGACCCGTCAGTCCATTGTTGTGTTAAGGAAGGAAGATACTCCATTGAAAACAAGAACATTTCACTGTGATCCCAAACTTTTGAGCGGTAGTATATATATATATATATATATATATATGACAGAACACTGATTTTACCCAAAGAAGATATTGAAAAAATGTAATTGGATAAATTTTAGGATTTATAGGTCATTTAGGTTAGATAGCGTTAGTTAGTGTCTGTCTTTATCCTCAGTATCAGCCTATATTTGAGCATCAGGCATACATATCTGTTTCAATATCTGTAAAATAGTATCGGTGCATCTCTACTTTACTATTAACAGCCTACAATGTAAGAACCAGTCCATGAAAAGAAGTGACAACTTACCAAATTATGTATCTCTAATCATCATATTATTATATTTGACACTGTATTTTTCTATATTATAAAAATGTTACCCTATCTTACTATGTAGTAATCTTCTGTATTCGTTGATGGTGTCCTTCTTTCTCTGATAATTTTATGCATATGTTATGTGGAATTATGAATGTGTTCATGACCCCAGACTCGATCCAGAGGTTCGAGGTTGAACATTATCATAGTGGCCGAGGGAGCCATTGACAGACATGGGAAAGCAATTACCTCTAGTACTTTGAAGGACGTGAGTACTGTAATGTGATGTCAGGGGAGACCAAACGCATGGGGACCTGCAGACATGGAAGCAGCTCTGGAGTGAAAAGTCCTGAAAAACTCCTTTCTTTAGATATCACGCAGTAACAAAGATTTAGCAATTGTATCTTACAGGAATTGCGCAGTGTATTTCTGGTGCGTTAGAATGTTATCAGAATTGAACAAATCGAACATTTCTTCGATATCGATATTAGAGGTATTGACAGGACTAATGACATGACATTAGATTATTTGTTTAGTTGCTAAGCTATTATTAGCATCATTGAGCTTTAATAATGTGTAGTGGGGGACATAGATTAGGAAAGATTGAGGACAAAGTCTAGCCATTCACTAGTAACACCACAAACTAAGTTTTTAATTATATTAATTGTGACAGTTTGTAGAGTTGGGTATCCGGCTATTTCATTGTTGATTTTATGGTGAGTACGGTGTCCTTATAACATAGAATTTTATTTCTTACTTTATTTATTTATTTATTTAAGAATTACTTATGCCAGTATATCACACCCGAATAAGATTTGTTTTCTTCACGCTTCCAAAAAAAATTATACCTCAAATACAACACAAAGTAATTATTGTTGTTATCACCAAGTAATGTAAATTATCGATATCGGAAGAAATGCAGATATTTTTAAATAATATTTTTGGTCATATCTCAAGGTCTACCACTTCTAGAGCTTCCACAATGTGGTCTCCACCTTTGGAACCCCCTGACACTGTATTGTTTTGTCAGTTTCCTGTAATGTGTCTCTCGCCCCCCCCTCACATAGAATCGGGCAGGAATGAAAAGGCTGAATATCATAATAATAGCTGAGGGCGCCATTGATCGTAACAACAAGCCTATTACCACAGATCATGTGAAGAATGTAAGTACATCAGGCTTGTTGGCGGCACAGCTCCTGCACTGACCTCTCTGACCTCTCTGACCTGTCGTTTGGCTTCACTGTCTGGCTTTGGCCTGTGTGGGAAGCTCAAACACATGTAGCGTGTGAGTAAGATAGCTGCAGTATGCCCTGTAGGTGTCTGGGATTGTTGTGGAGCTAACAGCAACCTTAGTGCTCTCTTCTTGTCGCTCTTTCGCACCCGCCACACTGTTTGCCCACATGATGATAGCATAGAAGTATTCCATCAGCTGTCTGGAGGACACCCAAGTGCAGATAGATGCTATATTTGTCTATTTTCCCGTCCTCTTGTATTTGGACTTACACTAGCAGGCTTTTTCTTGGGGTTTTTCTTATTACAGCAATAGTTTGAAATGTACACAAACTTACTTGTAGGTTAGGTGTCTAAAGTTTACTTTCTGAATTAGAAGTTAGAAGGCTAAAGGCTCATTTATACTCTGTATGTACTCTGCGTTCATTTCGTGTGTAATTTGCATGAAGACTGGTTGTGTGAGTTGGTCAGAAATTTTAAGCATGATGTATCTTCACCGCGGCGCAGAGACAAACAGTTGTTTTTCATAGATTTTGAAGTAAATACAGAACTACAAGCTCCTCCACCGCCGCCATGTTTGATTTGCCCTCAATTGGATGTGTTGCTCGGCAACCATGTCAACGGAGCTGATGTAGACAAGTATGTGGGCAGTGGCGGTTATATCGCTTGAAACGTACACAGACATTTCCACACATCGAGGGAGTATAATTGAGCCTTAATGCAGCTAACAAGGAATAGAAGCTTGTGCAATTGGCGTTATGCATGCCTAATTCATCAGACGTCTGCCTCAAACCATGTCAAAGTGTTAAGTAATCTAAATCTCGCTGTGTGACGTTCAGTTATCTATAAAAATTGCAAAATTACTGACAAAATCCACACTTTGAAATTAGTAGATGCTACTGTTTTAGCTAGTATTTGACATAATAACTGCAGAAAATATGCAGAAAAATAGTATGTCCCTTTGTCGTGTAACGACCCCCAAATGGGTAGCCTATCTTACCATCTGCCATTTGGAGATGATCTCGGAGACATCCCGGCTCCAAGATGGGGAAGACTGTAAATTCTTGGGTAGGCCTTAACACCTCTATTTTAATTACAAAAGGTAGAGGCTGTCGCCCATCAACTCGAGGGTTTCTGGGTTGTTTAGCCAAAGGGACAACAAAAAGCTGTGGTTTTACTATGGTCCATACTTAAGACCATGTGTTTGAAAACTTGAGTTAGATTTTGACTGGAAGGAAGAGTGCGCAATTAAACTTCTAAACTTCTCACTCACTTCATACATCATACATCATCGTTTGGTTTCAGCCTTGTCACCTCACGGGTGCTGTTTTAAATGTTCCTTGCTTATTTCCGGTACCGTAGCCTGTAATTACACATGCACAGACCAAAAAACTGAAAGAAATCAGAATAAGGTTACTTACATTTTTTTAATTCAGCTCTGTTTATCAGATTTCTTGAATAATCAGACAATTGCATATTTTGCATTATTTAAAAAGATTATTACGTGCATGTAGACCCACTTATTGTTGGAAATAGCGTAACCAAGTATATTTTGTGTAATGATGTAACCAGTTTGTTGATCTAAGGTTACAATACATGGTACCGACACTAGCCTTGTTTCTCATCTGCAGTCAAAAGAAGTACATTTCAGACACTAAAGATCTCCTGGCTGATCAACTACATTTGTGTAAATTAGTTTACTTTCACTGTTTAGAGATTCAGATGAAGAACACTTGGTTTATCACATTAAACCAATTAACCAATTATTTCTGAACCTTTTCTTTGGATAAAAAGGAAGTCCTTGATAATAAGCTGATGGATTCAGGTGTGCTTATTCAAACAGATCAAATGTTCCCCTTTTTGCACACATAGATCAACTAATTCACTTACTATAAGTTATTGATTCCTCATATGCTGTGTCAGGTGCACTAGAATAGGCAAAGCACAAAACTGGGTGGAGGACTGGATCCCCTGTGCTGGGAACCACAGGCCTAAAGTGTGCAGTGCTGTGGAAACCTACAAGTAGATTAGAGGAGCACAAGTGGAAGATAATCAAAATGATCGCAAACCTCAGTGACAGCTAAACAGGCTTTGCAGGAGTAGAACGTGTGCCTACCACCTTGCTTTGGTAACAGGAAGCATGATCCAGCTGCCGCCTTAAACTTTTATTTTTTTTTTTCCAAATTATTTGCATGTGCATGACAGCTTTCTGGTGAAGCTCTCTGCTGCTGCACGCTACAGCATCTGTGATTGCTCATTTTCCTCTCTAGTGCTTCGACTGATTGCTTAAATGATTTTCCCCTCATTAAACCAGTATGTACGAACATGGTAGACTATAGTGTAACGTTGTTATAGAAATGATCAGTTGTAAGCGTTCTAGGCCTGTCACAATTATTACATCATCTGATCACTATTATTTGAGCTTTCACAGTCACAACAAGCACAACAGGGTTGCGTTGGGTTCCGTTGGGTTGAGTCGTTAAGGTTTGAGCCCTTCTGGTCACATGACACAAGTGAAAAAAAGTAAAATATATCCTGTGCATGTTTAAGTTCATATTTTAGTTCAGAACCACTGTTTATTTACTGTTTAGAAATTTGCCAAACAATCATTTTGAGTTGCATATCGTCGCTGTCCAATGAAAAACATCTGCAATTTTGTTGTTTTTTTGTTTTCTACATCGTTTGACACGACAGCTGCCTTTTACAATGTATATGTATATAATGATATAATTTATAATGAATGGACCAATAGAAATGCTTGGAAAAAATTCTGCTTCCATTGACTTTAAAAGTAAAGTACGTTTTTTTGCTCTCCTGTAAAGTTGCCATTTCAGAGACGCTCGTTTTTCATTGGACAGCGACAATATGATTGTGTACATAACATAAGTGTACATAAAAAGCCACAGTCATCACTTGACACCTACTAAGTACTTTAATAGTTGCATGCAATCAACAAACAATACATTTTCCAAATTTCTCAATTTCTCAATCTCAGTTATTCATATGGCAGTTAACCTTCAGTTACAGTGAGATTGAGACTGTGACAGGCCTAGAACCCTCTTGATTTGGGAACCTTAATAAATGTATGGTGTCTTTCAGCCTGATCTCTATCTGTATCGTAAGGTCAGTCACGACAGACAGTTCTTTGACGTGTTTTCTCCTGTGCTTGGGAAAGAAATATGACACCTGCTGACTAAAAACAAACTACATTTGCTTCAGCACATGTAAATAGTTGTACTTAGTCAGGTACAGCTGCCCGTTGGCTTTTATTGTAGATATATTTTGAAATAAAGATTTTTACAGTACACCCAGTTACAGGTGCTGAAGCAGCTGCCCATTGGCTCACAGAGAAACGTGTGAAACTTACTGTCTGAGTTTATGGAACATACACACCTGAGACAGCAGATAGAGGTCAGGTTGAAAAATGTATTCTCTGAAAAAGCCATAATTCCATAAAGTGTATTTCATATTCAAAGACTTTGTTCTGATTCTTGCTTGTTTGAATCTCCTCCCCAGTTGGTGGTCCGCTGTCTGGGCTTTGATACACGCGTGACTATCCTGGGCCATGTCCAAAGAGGAGGAACCCCCTCGGCCTTCGACAGAATCCTGGTGAGAGAGAGAGAGAGAGAGAGAGAGAGAGAGAGAGAGAGAGAGAGATGGAGAGAGCATGAAAGAAAGGGAGGGAGTATAATAATAATAATAATAGTAATAATAATAAAACCAATTATTATTATTATTCATTAAGTCTGTGTTTCTGTTTTTAACCTGGTGTTTACATGCTCTGGCAACATTGTATGCAACACAGTAATGCCAATAAAGCACTGGCATATGAGAGAGAGATGGGGGGGGATGGGGGAGAGAGAGATCCAGGGGAGAGAGAGAGAGGGAGAGAGATGGGGAAAATGAGAGATGGGGGAGAGAGATAGATGGGGAGGGAGAGGGAGAGAGATGGGGGAGATAGAGATATGGGGAGAGAGAGAGAGATGGGGAAAAAGAGAGATAAATTGGTGAGGGAATGAGAGATGGGGAGAGAGAGAGAAAGAGAGGCATGGGGGAAAGAGAGAAAGAGAGATATGGGGGAGGTAGAGAGAGCTGGAGATATATATATATGGGGAGAGAGAGAGAGAGAGATATGGGGAGAGAGGGTAAGAGAGAGGGAGAGAGATGGGGGAGAGCGTGAGATGGGAGAGAGATAGAGAGAGAGATGGGGAGAGAGTGAGATGGGAGAGAGATAGAGAGAGATGGAGAGAGAAAGAGAGATGGGGAGAGAGAGAGAGAGAGGCATGGGGGAAAGAGAGAAAGAGATATGGGGGGAGGTAGAGAGAGCTGGAGATATATATATGTATATATATATATATGGGGAGAGAGAGAGAGTGAGATATGGGGAGAGAGGGTAAGAGAGAGGGAGAGAGAGATGGGGAGAGAGTGAGATGGGAGAGAGATAGAGAGAGAGATGGGGAGAGAGTGAGATGGGAGAGAGAGAGCGAGATGGAGAGAGCATGAAAGAAAGGGAGGGAGTATATCAGTAATGCCTGCTTGTCTGTACTTACCAGGCATTTGGTGGAAGAGCTGGTGCTTTCAGTCTAAGCACATTAACAGATTTCGTGCCTGCGCGCCACACATGCTCGGCCGTGGGCGGCAGCAGCAGCAACGCGGGGCTAAATCCTCCACCCAGCCGAGCCGTTTCCACAATGCCTCAAATCCAAAAGCAAAACACTGCAGGAGCAGGCTGTGAGGCGGAAAGAGGGATTTGGAGTCTTTATGTTTTACAGACACGTGTTTTACCCTCTTTGTTCGGAGCTCTGACCTTTTATAGTTACTCTGAGTCTAAATCCGCTCGAGTGAAATAAACGTCACAGAGAAGAATCTGAAATGCGTGTTCATGTCTGTGAACTGAAAGACGTTATGTAATAATTAAAGGGACGTCCTGTCCTACAAGTACACTATTATTCAGTCACGTTTAATGATGTTATTTATCATATTCTGTAGCGCAGCATTGCATCCATCTGTTAGACACAATGTTCTGTCTTCTCTGTATGTCCTTTATGAGTGTAGTCTCACTACAGTTCCCAGCATGCACTGCAAAAGTGCTCTGATGTGAAGTGTGATAAAATCAGACCCACAGACTTTATTAGCCAGCCTGTGGCGGTTAACAGTCGCTCTCGAGTGCTTGTCGTTTTTCCAAAAGTTCCTCCCACCATCAAGATACATCATCAGTAGTTTTAAAATCTGGAAATCTCTCCATCTGGCCCCAGACCTAGGAAGCCAGCCGGTACATTTATGTCAGATGTTTAACCTTTAATCAGTTTTGCTTCTTATATGTACCTTAGAATAATAAAAACAGTATTTAAGTCTTCAAAATAACAACTTTACAGGAGAGGACAAAAACTGTCTTCACTTTCAATGTAAGTCAATGGAACCAGAATTTTCTTCAAGCTATTTTGGAGCATTTCTATTGGTCCCTTCATCATGAGATGTACACACAATATAAACAGCGGCTAATGTGTTCAAATCATGTATAAAAATTAATTTGATGAAAATGGAGATACATGCTAAAAATGGAGATGAAATGTATACATTTACATACTTTAATTTAGTTAATCATGATTAGGTTCTATTGTGTGAAATGCTAGAGCAGAGGTCCAGATCCGGACCCAGACGTTGTCCAATGTGGACCCAAACTGATAAACTATTGAGAATGATTTAATTTAGACTGGGTTTATTTTAAGCGGCGGAGATTTTCTCATCTTTATGGTATACGGGTTTTACAGCGCAGTGAACTCAGAGACCAATCACGTGCGCTGTAAGATCACAGAAGGCTCCTCAGCCAATCAGATCTTTGCACGTTGGGGCGTGCGCACACACAGGCGAGGTACGAAGCGAGGAGCAGCCGGAGACTAAAGCGAGTCAGAAAGAATAACATAAAAACAGAAAAGTGAACAGAGAAAACTGAGTGTTTAACAGGAACGGTTCTGGAATGGACCTGCTCGCCTAGTTTTGGAATAGACACACGTTTTATTAACTTTCTCGATAAATAAAAACTTTAAGATGCACTTTTTTCAAAAGCATTAATTTTTTTTTAATGTAGCCCTTGTTTTTACTTGAAGTGATTAAAAACATTTATTTAGAGTTTTATAAATAATTCACTCAGTCCAGCATTTAAACAGTAAATATACTGAACGGTATGTGTGATGTGTTGATGTTTCAGTAGCTGATGGTATAAGATGCTGATACTAGACTACTTCAGTAAACAGGATACACCACTGAATCAGAACACAGGTTAGGAATGATGATGGTCCGGACCTTGGCCTGAGGAGATCTCCTCTAACTGGACCTTACTAAACTCTAATTAAATACCCCTGTTCTAGATGTTTTTGTTCACGATGTCCAGTATATGACTGTATATGTGCTGACTGTGAATGTGTGTTTTTTATTTAACTGTAAATACTCGTCGTGGTTGTATGTACAGTATGTGTGAAAATGCCTGTGTTTGTGTTTTGTGCAGGCCAGTCGTATGGGCGTGGAGGCCGTTCTGGCTCTGCTCGAGACCACGGCTAACACACCGGCCTGCGTCGTATCTCTGTGTGGAAACCAGGCTGTGAGGCTGCCTCTCATGGAGTGTGTGCAGATGGTACGTTCTGGATGCTCGCCAATCCTCTGAAGTGTGTGGGCGTGTGAGTGAGTGTGTGTGTGTGTGTGTGAGCGAGTGGGCGTGAGAGGGAGCTGTACTGTGTGATGTTGGCACTAGTGCCGGTAACTGATGGTGTAGCATTGCTGCGATTACACAGCAGATTATACCACAGTGTTCTATTTATTATGATTTATATTATTACTTCCCGGTACTCCAGTTTCCTCCCACCGTCCAAACACATGCATGTTCGGTTGATCGCTCACTCTAAACTGCCCGTAGTGTGAGTGTGTGTGAGTGTGTTGGCCATGTGATGGACTGGCGACCTGACTCTGCCTCCACCCGAAGATGCTGGGATTAGCTCCTGCCCACTCGTGACGCCGACTAGCACCGTTCACCGTTTTTTTTCCTCCACTTTGATTTCATCCACAGCTCCAGGTGAATTATGGGATAGCGCAGTGTGCTGTGTTCGCCTACATAAAAATGGCTGTTGATTCAGTAGATCATCCGGGTACCGATCACCTACTACTCAATACCTACTGAGTATTCAGACATACTAGCCACGCTCACCTACTGATTTCACTACTGAGTAGTAGACAAGTAGGTGATTCGGACGCACCTTATATGTAGCCCTGCTGTAGTATATAGCCCCGCCCTCGATCAGTATCGGCTATCGGCCGATCACGCTGAAATGTGATCGCCAATTGGAATCTGCCTCAAAAACCCTGATTAGTCCATCTCTAGTAAAAGTCATGATGTCCTGACATGCAGCTGATGTATTTTTGTATATTCGTAAATTAGATCTCGCTCGTGCTCCTGCTAATGAACGAGGTTTCGTCTGTTGTTTATTTCCTTTTCTTCATGTTTCCCACTTCAAGCCTCGGCTGACTTTTACTGAACAAATGTATGAAAAATCAACTTCCCTCTTTATCCCAACAGACGCAGGAGGTCCAGAAGGCCATGGATGAGAAGAGGTTTGAAGATGCTGTAAGGCTGCGTGGCAGGTACAGCATATGATGGAATTGTGTTTGTTAGATTGTAATGTTTTGGACTGACAGCTCAATGGCTGCAGATGGAATTTCAGAATTATAGTTTATTTGCTGAATGAACATCATTAACTACAGAGTTTAAAACTCAAAAGTGTGTGGACGCAGAACACGTCCAATTAGTTTTGTTCTGAAAAAGCATTTCTTCTGCTTTATTTTTGCTGCAGGAGTTTCGAGAACAATCTTAGGACCTATAAACTGCTGGCACACCGCAAACCGGAAACTGAACTTCCAAACGTGAGTCTTCCTGTGATTCATATCTTGGAGAAGACGGGATGTTTGTGCTTTAGAGTCAGAGTGGTCTCTTTTTTCCCGACACCAAGCAGACTGACTCACACCAGCAGCCACGGTTAACCCTGTTTATCACGAGCTCCTGTTCCTGATGTGTCTCTGACACTCCAGTGTATTATTGGAGCAGCAGGTTTGCAGTGAGTTCACTGATACCCTGTGACTCTGTTTACACTGTTAACACCCCTATACAGTGTCATAGGGTGCTACAGTGTCACTGAAGGTTATTATCTATCTATCTATCTATCTATCTATCTATCTATCTATCTATCTATCTATCTATCTATATATCTATCGGTTTATATAGCTAGCTTTCTTTCTTTCTTTCTTTCTTTCTTTCTCGTTTCTTACTAATTGTACCTTTTATTCTTTCCTCTTTTTATTTTCCTTTTTCTTTTTTTTGAACTCCCTCTCTCTTTCTCTCTCTGTTTTCTCTTGTTTCTCCATCTTATATTTTTGTTCCCCCTCTTTAATTATCCTCTTCTCTGTCTTTGATATCTTTACTACTTTCAAATTATTTTTTCCTCTTTTTCTCTGGTACTGTTTTCTCTCTCTCTTTCTTTTCTCTCTTTCTCTTTCTTTCTTTTCTCTCTCTTTCTCTTTTTTCTCTTTGTTTTCTTTCTTACTTTTCTCTCTCTCTTTTTCTTTTCTCTCTATCTTTCTCTTTTCTCTTTCTCTTTTTTTCTCTCTCTCTTTTTCTCTCTGGTACTATCATCCCTCTCTGTCTCTTCTCTCTGTTCTGTCATCTCTCTCTGTCTTTTCTCTCCTTTCTCTCTCCCTTTCTCTTTTCTCTCTCCTTTTTTTCTCTCTCGCTCTTTTCTCTCTTCTCTTTTTTTCTCACTTTTCTCTCTCTTTCTCTTTTCTCTCTCTTTCTCTCTTTTCTCTCCTCTTTTTCTCTCTTTTAACTCTCTGTCGCTTTTCTCTCTATCTTTACTCTATTTTCTCTCTCTCTCTCTCTCTTTCTCTCTTTTCTGTCTCTCTCTCTCTCTCTCTCTCTCTCTCTCTCTCTCTCTCTCTCTCTCTCTCTCTGTGTTAATGGTGTCTGAGTTGAGAGCAGATTGTAACTACTGTAGTCTGAGAGTGAAAGTGACAGTATAACTCGTTCACTGAGAGAAGTTTTCTACTGAAACTATTTACGAGGGTTTAAAATGACCTGTAGGCAGAGCAGCTCTCGGTCTGTTTTTATAGTGTAGCGGTGACGCAATGACAGTTGCCCCACTTCCTCTACGTCTACATCAGCATTTTATGAAAAAAAGACCAGTTGTAGCAGATACAGCTGTAGTCATACAGAGAAATATACCATTAACTTCTGTAGGATTAAAATAAATAGATCAGAAAAATGAACCTCATCCTGAAATATCAGCCAAATATCATCTGTCAGCTCGAATCTCAGCTCTTCTTTATATACATACATGTACGTTGGGGTCTTTTATTCTGTGTAACTGCCTTTATTTTAATGTGACAACTTTAGATAATAACTTACTCGGCTAATCCAGGCTGGTTGCGAATCAGCAGATGAGTCACTTCTCTAGAGGTGCTCGCTTGTAAGTGCATGGCACATGAGCTTTGTTCTCTGAGTCAGAAATCTGGACCTCCTCCATTGGATTCTGTGTCTGATCACACTCGTGTGCCATCTCCAGCCTAAATACAGCTCTGTTTCAGAAAGAAATCGCTTTTGATCCTATTTCGACCTCCCAGTTAGATACACCGAGGTGCTGTGGTGTCAGAGTTGTAGACAGCGCTGCCAAGTTTTGTGTGTGATATGTGAGAAAAACAGATTTGCAAGGTTTTGAGCTCGGACACCCACAGTAGGATCTGATCTTATCATCCACCCACACTGCTCCTCTGCCTTCAGCACAGAGCTGATAAAACACAGCTTGTGTCACAAGATATTATTCGGAGCAGAGTTAGCTTTACATGCTTCAGTTCCTCTGAGGCTTTGCGGAGAAGCTGAGATGCTGCCCGTGAATTAGCTGTTTGTTGAGAAAAGCCTGTGTGGTATGATGTCGAGGTGCTATTCTTTGACAAGTGCGATCTCAAGCACTGCATGAAAGTGAGCTTATTATTCAGTTGATGCTCAAGTTATAAACGCCACAGTTCTGGGTTGTGTTTACTCATTTTTCCAATCTGACCCATCAAAACAGCCGTAGTGGTGGTGGCTAAAGCCCAACGGCTCTCAACACCATATGTTGTTTTGATGGCACCTGGGATTGTAGCCATCTCGTTTAAAACCAGCGTTTAAATGGAACTTAAAGCACTTTCAGCTCCTGCAGCACCTGCAGCAAATTACAGTGAATCATGAGCACTGTGGATAAATCAGCAAGAAGCTAACTAACAAAAGCTCCAGTTCCTCTCAAGATCTTCCAGTGCAGGAAGAATCCATAAACTGCATCAATGAGAGCGAGAGGCTGTGATCACAGAATTGGGAACTATTGTGTTATCCAACCTTCACAGGGCTCAAATCAGTACATACTGCCAGAGTCTCCATCCCTTGCCATCTTAAGCAAGTGCAGAAATGCACCAATCATCTGACTGAGGGACAGCTTGATACAGCTGCTATGGCTTTAGCATTAAATGGCCTATATTTCTAAAACATAACATATCAGTGCTGTCCAATGAAAAACATGTGTCTCCATTTTTGTTCATTTTGAGTTTTCTACATCATTTGAACATGCCAGTGGTCGTTTACATTGTGTGAAAAAATTTCATGATGATTGGACCAATAGAATTGCTCCAAAAGAATTCTGGTTCCATTGGCTTACATTGAAAGTCAAGTAAGTTTTTGATCTATCCTGTAAAGCTGCAATTTTGGAGATTCTTCTTTTTTTTTCATTGGACATCGACGATATCAGCGCCGTCCAAATAAAAGCAGATCTCCAAAATTGCAACTTTACAGGAGAGATCAAAACCATTCTTCACTTTTACTGCCAGTCAATGGAAAGGTAGTTTCTTTGGACAACATCGATATATTGTAGCGTTTTTAAGCATCGCTTGAAGCAGCTGGCTGAGCGAGGAGCACCATGGGTTACCCCAGGAGACTGCTGTAGCATCCCAAACCACATACTACTGTATAAATAGTCTGTCAAAACTAATATGCCTCCATCAGAAGGCTGTTCAGTAGTCCAGTATCAGTAGTACAGCTTGGCTATACAAAGATCTTTCATTCTCTTTACCCTCTCTTTAATACATTCATTCATTATAATCTGATGTCTGCGTCATTAGCATTAAACTGGACTAACTTAGGCTGCTTAAATCTGTGTTTATGTGCAGAAGAGTAATGATTAACGAGTACCTCAGGTACCTTGTACTGTTATTTTAGACAAACTAGATAAAGATATATAATGTAGATATTAATATATGCTACCGGATGTTGTTCTATATACTATATATAGAATATATAGTGTATATCGTTGGTGTCCAATAAAAAACATGCATCTCCATTTTAGTCAATTTTGAGTTTTCTACATCATTTGAACACACCAATGGCCATTTTCACTGTCTGAAAATTTCATGACGAATGGACCAATAGAAATGCTCCAAAATAGCTTAAAGGAAATTGTGGTTCCATTGACTTGCATAGAAAGTAAAGCAAGTTTTTGGTCTTTCCTGTAAAGTTGCAATTTTGGAGATACATACAGCATTGATATACTATAAAAATAGTCATTTACATAATCATAAGAGCTAGAAATGGAAGTGCAGGTGCTCATGCAGACCCAGACGATTGAAGAAGCAGTAGAACCAGTGCAACAGAAACATCACTTTGTGTGTTCTTTCCTCTTTAGAGCAACTTCAATGTGGCGGTGTTGAATGTCGGGGCTCCTGCGGCGGGCATGAACGCAGCCGTGCGCTCTGCAGTCCGAGTGGGCATCTCTGAAGGACACAAGATGTTCGCCATCAACGATGGGTTCGAGGGCTTCTATAAGGGACAGGTAAATGCTTCCTTTCCTGCTTAAGGTAGAGTTTGGCCCTGGAGGGCCTCAGCACTGTTTCGACAGTACATACACGTATGTGAATTTAGAAGATTAGAATTTAGAGCTATTTGCCACTTTTGTTTGACAGAATTTGACCGTCACATTTAACCCATTGCAGTAAAACACCCAAATACACACATACACACACAAACACACTAGTGAACACACACTAGTGGGCACTGAGCACACTTAGCTGGACCGTTGGGCAACGCTATCCATATAAGCGCCTGGGGAGCAGTTGCGGGTTAGGCGGTTTGCTCAAGGGCGCTTCAGTCGCAGCCTTATGGTTCATGGGATTGAACCTGTGAACTTCCACTATGGTAGTACCGTTAGGTAAAGTAGCCAGAACTCAAAGCACTGATGGCAGGCCTTTAAAATCCCTGTGTTAAACCCTAAAGTCTGAAAATGCCTGAATCAGCAGGCAAAACTAGGAATTTTCAATTGTCTGGAATTAGGATTAGTTACTGTGTTAGCATCCTTGACTGCAGGGGTGTCAAACTCATATTACCTGGGGTATCTGGGGTGCTGGTTGAAAATCTGCAGGGAATAATATGAATTTTATAAGTTTAAGTCTGAATTTAAACTACATGAAGATTTTAGAGCTATAGTGTAAATACATAGAGAAATGAAATCAGACTGTAGAGTCGTATGGTACTGTTATTATGACAGCAGTGGCAGGGACAGTGAGGACACCCGTGGGCTAGAGGTTAGGAATCCAGCCTTGTGACTGGAAGGTTACCTGTTCCATCCCCTGAACCAACAGGACATGACAGAAATACCATTGAGCAAGGCATCTAACCCCCAACTGCTCCCCAGGTCCCATGGCTGCCCACTGCTCCGGGCGTGTGTGTTCACTGGCCTCCAGAGTGTGTGTGTGTGTATTTGTGTATGTGTGTGTGTGTGTGTGTGGTTGTTTCACTGCACACATTGGTTAAATGCAGAGGTCAAATTCCTCTGTGTGCAAACACAAATGGCAAATAATAATAATTCTAAATTAAAAATAACAAAATGTTATATTGAGTGTGCAAGAAGTAACTGAGAATGAAAAGTTTGCAATATTATTCTACATTCATTCCTTAATTCTCTGCATCTATCAGTCTGAATGAATCCACTAAAGAGTATCTGGATAACCTCCAGTCTCATTTAAAATAAGAGCAAAGTTATTTATAGCCTAATCACAACCATGTGTTCAGCTTGCAGCACTCAGTACTCAGTGTGCAGGGTCCTTGTGTACTGATTTTATATAGCATGTATAGAAGAAAATAGAAGATTTATGGGCCACATTTAGAGGTAAATTAAAGACATTTCAGGATCTATATGATCTAATCTGTATTATAGAGAGCAGCTTTAGAAAAGCCCCACCTCAGTTAAATGAAGAAAACCCTAAAACGCAGTACACCTACAGTGTCCTGCACAGTGTCCTGCACAGTGTCCTACTCTAATGGAATGTGAAAGTGGGAAAGGGACAGAAGAAAAGGAGTCAGCTGAAGGGCAGCACTGCTGCAGTGTGACCACTGACCCCACGCTTCTGCTCTTTGCTAGGTCAGCCAGATAACACAGGAGGATTACTCTAAACCAATTACACTCTCAGTCTCCGCTGCAGTACCACTGCCTGCTGATAGGGGGCAGTGGCTACCAGCATGAGATCAGCCCAGTCAGCTGTTAGCGTTTTAAAAATGGACATGGTTTAAGTAATTGCATCCCGATTACATTAATTACTCTGTCACTGGAGTAGATAAAATCTTAATCCACTGTTAATCCGGACAGCACAGTCGAAAAAAGAGAAGTGAGAGTGTTTAGACTAAGCCATGCCATACATTAACCTTCAGTGCTCACGTTCAGTACAGAATTGATCACTGAGATTGATCCATTTTCTCGACCAGCAGTTGGTTT
Organism: Megaleporinus macrocephalus; assembly: GCA_021613375.1. Classification (NCBI taxonomy): domain Eukaryota; kingdom Metazoa; phylum Chordata; class Actinopteri; order Characiformes; family Anostomidae; genus Megaleporinus; species Megaleporinus macrocephalus. The sequence continues at coordinate 43,872,270 of CM038705.1, forward strand.
GACCTAGACACGGATGAATTCACCCCAGTGAGCATGTTGATTAGCCAGTCTGATCTAATTCCCCACATTCTACCCCCACTACATGAAAACATGGACATTCTGTGACAGTCTGTTTATAGAATGCACTGCAGGCAGCTCAGCTTCTCTGGGGCTGCATGTAAAAACAGCCAAAGCCAACAAGTCTTTGAAATATTCCACTCATTAACGCTGACGTGGCTTACAGTGAGTAACAAGGACCAATTAGCATAATCTGATTTACAAAATTTACAGAACTGATCTCCACATTATTAACAGTGCTGTTGGGTGGAGTAGTCCTTTTAAAGTGCCAGTATGATGGAAAATCATTTTTTTTTAATGTTTCAATATGGGCTGCTTTTTAAACGAGAGTAGCCAATCAGAACAGAGGTCATTTACATACATTAGTTTAAAAGGAACGGTAACCAAAACAGCATGTTTGATTCTGAGAGGTAGTAAATGGATGGAAAAATGTTTGTGTAAAGCTGAATTTCTTTTCTTTAAAAAAGAAATGCTGCAACTGACTGTGCAATACAACCTTCCTTAACTATTGTGTAATATCAATGTTATTAATATTCGCAAATGTAAGCTACGATAGGCAAATTACTTCTAGCCAATCACTAAAATGTTCTTCCGTAATGTTAGCAGGGCATTATGGAGCTAACGTGAATGGGGACGGATCGTTCACTGTTAGAGATCCCCTCTCAGCCCTGATAAATCCGATAAATAGTCGATAAATAGCCGATCTCTGTAGATCGTTGCTGTTCAAAGAAAAACAAATCTTTAAATTGGCAACTTTACAGGAGAGGACCAAAACTGTCTTTAGTTTCAATGTAAGTCTATGGAACCAGAATTTTTTCCAAGCCAATTTGGAGCATTTCTATTGGTCCAGTTGTCAAGAAATTCTCAAACAACATAAACAGCAACGGTCGTGTTCAAACGATGTTTAAAAATAAATATCGACAAACATGATGTTTTAGTTTGGACAGCGATGATATATAAGTGATATTCACATAAAGAATGTACACGAATCGTTAGCCACATCATATCAAGCATTTACTAATATGTTTTTTATTTTTATATTATTTGGAATGTATATCATAATAAGTATGTGTGTGTGTGTATATATATATATATATATATATATATATATATATATATATATATATATATATATATATATATATATATATATATATATATATAATACAACTGCGTTATGGTGTTTCTGTGTATATAATAACAACTTTGTTCCCAAAAATTAATTAAATCCAGTAACATTCATTAGAGACCTACTGACAAAGTACAAAGTGCATTATACCCCAGCTGTTATTTGTTTTATCCATTTCTATATAAAAAGACGCAACAGATAAAAGACACAATTCCATAGGAAGAGTGATTAGCAGCTCTACATTGGAATAGTTTATGTGGGTAAGGTTTTGTTTTTCACAGTATTGACAACAGTATAGCTTTTTTTTTTCCTCTGTGTTGTTATTGTTGTGGATTTAGAAGCTTCTAAACTATCTTTCGTTTACAGATCTGCTTTGTTCTTTCTGCTCTTTTCCCAGATAAGAGAGATTAAGTGGGGTGATGTGGGTGGCTGGACAGGTCAGGGAGGATCCTTGCTGGGAACTAAAAGGTAATAATTATTATTAAGACTGACAGGCATTTGCTATGTACTTGTGATAAACGCTCATGCCAGTACATACCTGATGTGATTAACTTGGTGTTCTTGAGTCAACTTGCGACTTTTTTTTATTAATTTTTTTTATTTAGGACACTTCCCGCAAAGCACATTGACAAAATCGCAGAGCAGATGCGGAAATACAACATCAATGCTCTGCTGGTCATCGGAGGATTTGAGGTATGAGAGTGCTTTGACTGAGTCATGCATGTTAGCTTAGCAGTAACATCTATTAGTCGTTGAACTAATATTGAAGTAATTGGGTCTGTCTCAAATCCTAGTGAGTGTGTAAGTAGGCTGTCTAGGTAGCAGCTGTGTAAGTAGCAGCGTTCTCTCCTCATCTCTCCTCATAAAACAGATTACTGAGACGCTCTAGTTAGAGAGAGACTGCGTCATGGCTTGTTCCCACCCACTGCAGCATGCGACCGGTGGTTTAGCTGGTTACTAAGTTACCAGCAGGCATCCAAAACAATAACCCGAGGCTTAAAAATCCGCTAGCATAAATGCTAATGTCTCAAATTTAAAACGGCAAAATGGTGAAGGACTCGTTACAGAGTTGATAATAAAATACTGTTTTGTGTGATTATATGACCAGAAACACGTTAAAACTCCAGAGAGAATCAAAATAACTCACATTTTAAAACCACTTCACTGCTCTGCTTTTGTCCGCCATGTTGGGAAAAAGTTCTGCCTGTGTTGCATCATGGGATTGCCTTAGCGGCCTTAAGATGCTTCCTTAAATTCAGGCCAAAATAAGGGGCCTTAGTAGACAGCATGTTTAAAGTATCTAATAGAGATGGAAAGATTGAACGGCTATGTATCGGTATCGGTCGATTTGTAATTAAAATATGTAATCGGTGATCGGTGATATTTCTCCAATTTAGCCGATCTCGAAAGCCGACCAATGGCGTTAAACAAATGAGCCTAATTTCTGTATTTCCAGCTAGTGTTTCGTTGCTCCCTGCAATTCCTATCTGAACCGCTAGGTGGAAACACATACCCTTTCATTTTCAACAGACTGACTAAAGCGGTGCGCCTTGCGAGAACAGTTTTACTTTGCGTTGCGTCCGTCTGGCAGCTTGTTGCTGTATGTGACACAGACTCATCCAGAGCGTTTTTAAAATCTGTAAAATCAGCATGTCTCTCAAGGCAACGCTACTAATCTGATACAGTTTTTAGAGAACACCACACGAATAAATACAGTGAGTATCAGCAAACAGCAGAGCTAGCACGCACAGCTAACACAAAACAAACAACCCAGAACACCATACAGACCAGATCTGACCGGTACGAACAGAACAGCAGCAACAATTCAATATTCTACATTTAATGATTACAGATTGTAGTTTAAAATAAGAGTCTGCGTTTAATGACTGCAGTTTTTACTGTATATATTTAATTATCTTTTTTTGTTTTAAATTAAGGGTCTAAATGTAATGATTGCAGTTTTGGGGATATTTGTTTGATTTACTTTGTTTATGTACTGATAATTTTGTTAAAAATATTATGCTGTTTCACATGAGCTCGTTAAAAATGGTAATAAACCAGTTTAGACCATGTTTCATGACTCGCTTGCGCTAATAACTACACGTAGCCCTGCCGTGGTATATAGCCCCGCCCTCTATCGGCCGATCGTGCTGAAAGGTGATCGGCGATCGGAATCGGCCTCAAAAACACTGATCGGTCCATCTCTAGTATCTAAGAATTGGGACAGCCTACGTGTCGGGAGCGCATACTATGATGTAAAATGCTGCCTATGTAGGAGCTCACTAGGTTTTGAGACACACCCTTTGTATATGTATATTAAATAGAATGTAATTATTTTTCAGGAGTGTACTGAACTTGTCAGTTGTTGTGTTGACTCTCACTCCTTTGCGTGACGTTTCTCCTCTGTAGTGTCACCTAAAGCTCACACGACCTCCTGTCCTCTTCTTCTCCTCATCAAGAGTGCTTTAATGCACCTCTGGCTCACTCGCCTCCTTTTATTCTGGCCTCCTCGGTTCATCCGTCACCCCTGCTCTCTCTCGTCTGCAGCTGCGCTCAGACAGATAATAAGCATTCAGACAGCAGGGGTGACAGATGAACCATCCATGAGTAAAAAACAATGCTCAACAAAAACAATTGACCTTTTACTCTTGTTCAAGTTCATCTGCTCTTCAGAGTCATTTCATGCTTCTGTGTACAGGATCCCTCCCTCTCTCTGTCTTTGTGGGTGGGTGAAGTATGTTAGGACGTGTGTCTGAGAGAGAGAGAGTGAAAGACTGTGTGTTTTCCCTGTGCGTGTCAGCGTAAGCACCATTTGAGCTGGGTAGGCTTTATCCGCGGGGGTTCTGTAAGATAGGCCGTGTAATTGGTTTGGCCGAGTCGTAGAGGATAAAGTGTATACGGGATGAAATTCTCTCAAAAACTGCTTTGAAATTTGATTTTTTACACAGCATTTTTATACATGGTGCTCCAGTCAAGCAGGAGTTCACAAATAGATATCTGGATGTAATCAATTTTTTTTGTTCCCACCAACCACCCCACCTCTTCGGAGGACCATTAAGACTTTATTATTTATTTTTTGTTAACAAAAAAAATTATAATAATAGTAAATAAAGAATAGAAGATACTTATGTGCATACTGTCATAAGTGGGGGGTGGAAAAACAAAAACAATCAACAATGAAATGAATCAGAGAGCAAAATAATATAAAAAAGGACAATAATAATAAAAAAAAGATTTTAAAAAATGGCAATGAAAGTAACATAAGGTTGTAGGCTCAAGATTACATACAGCAGCAGGCCTAGGTAGATATTGTCGCTGTCCAAAGAAAAACAATTATGCCCAAAATACAAACTTTACAGGAGAGGGCCAGAACTCTCTTTACTTTCAATGTAAGTCAATGGAACCAGAAATATTTCCACGCTTTTTTGAAGCATTTCTATTGGCCCGTTTATCATGACATTTTCACACAATGTAAATGACAGCCGTCCTGTTCCCATAATGCAGAAAAACAAAAATAGACCAAAATGGAGATACATGATTTTCTTTGGACAGCGATGATGTTCAAAAAGTTTCTGTGCTGGATGTTGGAGGCCGTCCCTCAAGGAAGCTAACCCACCTTTCCAGGTCTGGCACAATCAATTAAACTGCCCATCGCATCAAGGTATTGACTGAGAAGCCAGAAGTGGCCGAATAAGCTGGTAAGCTTATCTTGCTAGCTGAATATAGAAGATAGTAAATGCTGGTTGTATAGTCAACATAGTACACTACACTGTTGTAGCTACACAGCTAATACACCAGCATTACTCAACATGCCAGTATGTACATTTTACTGCTTTCTTGTATTTCAGTTTATATGCACTCACTTAGCATTCTGCTTTGTGCTTATTGTAATCTTAGGTAATTGTGATCATCCCAAGTAATTGCAATTAGGCCATTATGTGATAACTGTTATAGCCCTGGAGCTCAAAAGTGTCCCGATGAAGAATAAACAAGTTATTTTCTCATCATTAAACATTGTTTGTGGACCCAGTTAGCGTCAGCCGTACTATATTTCAGAGTTACAAAGCATAACACAACATACTGACATGCAAATGCAAGCAAAATTCAAGTTCAGCCATCAGGGTCTTTGAGAACATGTGGGAATTGCAAGGGTTAATTATAGTTCCTCCGCAGGTAAAGCTACTGCAGCTCAAATGGGGCTCCATATATGAAAAGATGTAAGTGTGTTTCATTGGAATGTGTTTGGAGTTGTACCCCTGTCTCTCCCATGCTGTCTGTTGTGATAGACCTGGCTCTTCCCTTGGCTCTGTTTCAATCCTGCCTCCATTCCCTCTCGCGCCCTGTCCCCTCGCCCACTTCCTTTCGCATACTCTTCCCTCCCCATGGCCACTCCCAGCAGCAGCAGTCCACTAAAGCCCTGGCTCTGCCCCCGCCCTGCAGGCCTACCTGGGGATCATGGAGTTGTTAGCAGCTCGCGGAACATATGAGGAGTTGTGTGTGCCCATGGTCATGGTGCCAGCCACAGTCTCCAACAATGTGCCAGGCTCAGACCTCAGCATTGGCGCAGACACCGCTCTGAACGCCATCACCGATGTAAGTCCGGCCGGTCAGCCCACCCACACCTCCGCCAGCCAATGCCAAAAGGGGCTACGCCTTCTGTTTACCAGCACACAGCCAATCAGAACGCAGGTCAGGCTGAGGTAGAACCAAAAAAAGAGGATTGCATTGTGAACGATCAAAAAGGAAACGTTCTTAAAGGGACATTCTGGCCAAAAATAAGAGAGTCGTCAGTACCGTTAGTGCCCCCTAGTGTTCTGGATTGAAATACTGGGAAACCTCTTAAGTACAGCTTTTTCATTAGCTGGCTACATATCCATTTCTATTGCATTGCGGTCATTTAACTTTTGTATATATATATATATATATATATATATATATATATATATATATATATATATATATATATATATATATATATATATATATATATATATATATACACACACAGTGCAGTGCATGGATTACTCAAATTAAAGAAATGACTGTGGATGAATTACCTGAGCAAAAGAAATGACGGGTCAAGCTAAGTGAAGTTACCTACCTGGCATTTTAGTAGCTAATGCTAAATAAAGCTACTGCTATGCAGCCGTATATCTTCGCTGGAACATGATTAATAGTTCTGAATACTGTGAAAACGCTGATAATGCTGTGCTATAGAATACTAGGTCATTTAAAAAAACAGCCCTGGGACATCAGGATGTTTCTGTGCTGGATGTTGGAGGCCATCCCTTCAGAAGGCAATCATGAATTTGTAGCTGACAATTAATTAAATTGAAGTAATTGCAATGAATAATTAAATTGTTTATTGTATGAGAGTACAAGTTGAAATTAATAGGTAATACTGGTTGTATAGTCAACTTATAATCACTTATAGTCACTTGTATAGTCATTATAGTAGCTATACAGCTAATACACCAACGTTACTCAGCACTGTATATAGCATGTAGCACATGGCTATATGTTTGACATCTCAATCATACATTTTACTGCTTTCTTTAATTTCAGTGTATATGCTCAGCACACTCACTTAACATTTAATTTCACAGAAATCTAGCAAATATAAAGTTTTAGTGGTCTTAATAATTGCAATCATACCAAGTAATTGGCCTTTATGTAATAATTGTGACAGACCTACAGCTAACAAGTGTCACGATTAGGAATACACAAGGTATGTTCTCATCATTATTGCAATCATATAAAATTACAATAGAGAGCCTGAATTACCTGAGCAAAAGAAATGACCCGTCACGCTAAATAAAGTTACCTACCAGCTAGGGGTGGGCGATATGGCCCTACAGTAATATCATGATATTTCATGGTATTTTTGTGATAACGATACTTTTGACGATATGACAAAACATTGAATTAAAAAAAACATATTTCAAGAATACACTACTGCAACAGAATAAAAATGTAATTTATTATTGCATATGATATGATATGGCACACCCCTAACTGAGATATTAAAAATGACAAGAATTTTCATCAGATTGTAACAGAAGTTAATGATCCAGAATGTCACGATACTAAATAATGCACTCCAAATATCTCCAAATATCCAGGACTGAAATAAAATGAATAATACTGGACAGATCAAATCTGTCTCCAGTGGATATATAATGGGAAATGAGAAAAGTGTGAATTTAGTAGTACCCTGATGTGATAGTTAGGGGTGGGTGATATGGCACAATATTCTAGAGTATAATATCGTCCACGATATTCAAAAATGTTGGCGATATTATTGTGCACGATACGATATGGCACACCCCTACTACCAGCCACTTTAGTAGCTATCGCTGAAGGAAGCTTCTGCTATGCAGCCCAGTATCTTATTGTAGTCGTATACCTTTGCTGGAGCATGATTGACCGCTCTGAATTCTGTCTGCCGTGCTACAGAATATTACGTAACTTCACAACAATGTGCCGGAATGCTCCCTTTAGAATTCATTAAAAAAGACTCAACCAATTTGCAGTCATTACCTTAGTTAATGATCACATGAATCTTCATTTGATGTGATTTAAATAGAGTCTTTAAAAATAGGATCTCATTTCAGCTCCATTAACAATATCTGCCCACAGCAGTGAAGGTTACAGAGGTTCAGGTAGCGTCCAGCACTGCAGCAACTCAGCAGGGCTTTTGCTGGTAAACTCAACGGCAAACCGGTAGCTCGCAGGTAAGTGGTGATGATGATGATGATGATGGTGCTGATGCTGTCGACATGTAGGCATGCTGTTGGTTTTGTGCCTGCGGTCTTTGCCCTTGACTGTGAACACACCACCATTAGCCCTGTCAGAGACCACTTCCCCGAGTTACAGATCAGACCCCATAGACGGCACAGAGATCCTCAGAGCACAGAGATCCTCAGAGCACAGAGATCCTCAGAGCACAGAGATCCTCAGAGCACTGACTGCTAATTCACCTTTAAGGTAGCAGTTGGGATTAAACTGGGTCAGAAGTCTTTGGTCCGCTAAGGAAAGCTTTGTTGAATGTCTGGGACGATGTGCAGTTTAGAAAGACTGATAAATCAGGACTTATCAAGTTATTGATATATATTGGTAGTTATTAGATGTTATTTGATACCATAGTTATTTAACATTAGCATAACGTGGCTGTTCAGAGAAAAAGATGTATCTCTATTTTTGGTTCATTTTTATTTCTCTATAATTAGAGATGGACCGATCAGCTTTTTTCAAGCCCATTTTGATTGCTGATCACCTTTCAGCGCGATCGGCCGGTAGCCAATACTGAGGGCGGGGCTAGAAGTAAAATAATATTTGAACACGACATCTGATCTTTTAATTGAATGGACCAGTAGAAATGCTCCAAAATAGGTTGGACAAATTTCTGGTTCCATTGACTTGCATTGAAAGTAAAGACAGTTTTTGTTCTATGCTGTAAAGTTGTAATTTAATTTGATCCCATATCATACATTGTGCACGCTCTCATGCAGTGTGCATGAGTGAGTTCAGTTTGCAGAGCCCCCTCCTCCTCTTTCTTTCTCAGCCAACGGGATATCATGGCTATCACATGGTCAGCGTGTGAAGGATAGGGTCATTTTGGAGATACTTCTTATTCTTTGGACAGCATATATATATATATATATATATATATATATATATATATATATATATATATATATATATATATATATATATATATATATATACAACCAAGCCTAGAGGCCTTTCCACAGTCAGTACTGTACTCATACTCTAATACAATCTTTTACATGTGAGGAAAAAGGTAAACTCTGAAGCTCTACTTTTCTACTGCTGTTATATAATAAGCTAGCTGGTGCTGATGTAAAGTCCCATTGAGACGGGGGGGAGGGGCATTTAGCACTCTTCATCCTCAGTCCATCCTCATCCTCGGTGTGGCCACATGTTGGTGTGCTCTCTGATGTCATGCCGCTGCTGCTGCTGCTGCTGCTGCTGCCGCCGCCGTTGTCAGTACAACGAGTTGCCCGTCGTTTACGTGTTTGCCATCACTCGATCGCATATCACACGTTGTGCACGCTCTCGCGCGGTGTGCATGAGTTCAGTTTACGGACCCTCCTCCTCCTCCTCCTCCTCCCCCTCTTTCTCTCTCAGCCAATGGGAAGACATCATGGCTATCACGCAGCCAGCGTGTAAAGGACAGGGTCACTCCTGCAGCAGAGCCCCCCGACCTCTCTAACGTGACCTGCACTGTGCTGTGCTGTTCTGTGGTGTGTGTGTGTGTGTGTGTGTGTGTGTTACGGGGTCGTCTCAGGCTGTTGAGTGTCTGCTGCAGCTGTGTGAGGCTCGCGCCACCCATGAGGAGTTTTGCATCCCGCTGTGTATGCTGCCTGCCACCATTAGTAACAATGTGCCTGGCACTGACCTTAGTATCGGGGCAGACACTGCCCTTAATGCCATCGTGGAGGTAAGGGATCATTTCCACTCAGTAAAAGAATCTGTTTTTCTATAGTAAGCCTTTTTGGATGGGTTTAGTGTTTGTCACTTATAATGGTGCTGAGTTTGAAGACATAAACTTAGCTACTACTGTAGCGCTATTGTCAGCCTGATGTACGTTTATATAGATAAGAGTTAAGCCGGCTGTAGGGTGATTTGTATGATTCCCCACACATTGACTTTGAATAGCAAAAGCTCACGAAGTCTGAAATAATATAAATATAAGGTACTTAGTAATAATTTATAATATATATATAATATAAATGTAAGGTACCATAAACCTGAGCTTAAAACAGGTAATTAAATTGAATAACTTCACAGTATTGCATGTCTTTCTAATGTAGAATGCATTGGCTGGTACATTGTGAGTTCCTTCCCAGCTTTTGTTGGGTTTAATACTATATATCTGTTACCAGATGCTAATAAATTAATGGAAGATCAACATCAGTGGATGTAATTAGCCTGCAAAGGTTGAACACACCTGAACAAATGAAATATTTGAATATTTTTCCAATAGAAATTAATTTGTTCTCTACTGGGGACACACTTAATATATATCTTGCAATTTTTGTGCATGAAATATGTATATTTGTTTAACATATTGGGAATAAAATATATAAAATGTGCTGGAAGTTTTACACAGACCATAATTTAGATATTTTTCCTTTTTTCCTTTTTAAATTCAGCAAATAAACCTTAGCCATACATCAAAAAGAATAAAATGAATACATTTATTTATTTAATTTTTTAATTTTATTTATTTATTTATTTATTTACTTACTTATTGTAGGAAATAAGTCAACAAAACATGTCATTTGATGGCGGCCGCTAAAGCTCACACATGACTGCACATAGTGTTTAGATTTTTAGCCCAGCAATTTTATACTGACTGATTAAATTCAGTTAGCTGACAAACTCTGAACAGTGAATCTGTTCAGTGAATCTATAATAAACTGTACCTCTTAAGTGTTCTGTTTATAGCATACATCATATCATCTATACCACGTATCTCTAAAAACAGTATATTACAAAAAAAGAACAAAAGCTACTGAACTTCCAGGATCAGAGAACGGAATACGTTTTTTCCTTTGAGCCTCTTTGTTTGACCACTTATTATAGAATTTTGACACTATGTAAACCTGGCTGTAGAAAGTTTGAATCTTCTACAAGGCTTCTTTACCCGTAAAATATGAAACATGAATATTATATGTGAACAGCTGAGCTAAAAGTAGTGCGAGAGTGGACATGTTAGAACCAGTACAGGGGCTGGTTGAGTCTGGTAAATTGATTTAAACACATGTAATTCAGTACAATAATATGTTCCTTGATCCAGTCAAACTATGCAGCCCAAATACATCAAATATGTATGTATTAACCCTTTAATGCCAAGTGTATTATAATTAATACACAAGTCTTTGAGAGCTGTAATCAACACTGTTATAATCTTTTCCCTAAAAATTCTGATGTATAGCTGAACTTCAGCTGAAGCTCAAACCCACAATTTGTTTAAATTTTAATGCAGAAACAAAGACTGTAGTAGATCCAGAATGTGTAAAACACTGTTGTACAAAATAGAAAAATGTTATTTTCTAAGTTAGAAATTACTTAATAAACATTTAAGCTAATCTCAAATTTTAAAGGGTTAAAACATTCTGTTATTGAAGCTCTAATAAACACTTTATTAGCAAAGAATTTGAATTTGGGCAATTGTTTCATGGTTCAGGCTTTAAAGGGTTAAAATAAATAAGATTAAGCCTGAAACACTCTCGATTGAGAACTGGTATGATATAATCTACAAGATCTTTGTAATGGAAAGAGTAACTTTTTCTATTAGGCTTCAGAATGATAGATTTGAAAGAATTTGGAAGAAGTAAAAAAGGTATATCTCCCAGAAATACCCTACTTTTGTTCAAATAAATTAAATATACTTCTGATTTATCTACTGTAACTAAGTCTGTACTGTACCCAATTTTAGTTTCTTCTCGCATACATGTTTTATTTTATTGTATTTGCGATTTGGATGTTTTACTATATCCTTATTATTATTATTATTATTATTATTATTATTATTATTTTTCAGTTTTGTATTTGTAAAAAGAAAAAGATAGATAAAAGATGAATCACATAATATGGATAAAAATATGGAGAAAATTCTGTTGTACTGATATGTGATTAAAAAAAAAAATAAATAAAATATATATATATATAAGATTATTGAAAAGAGGCTGCCAGACGCAGTTAATAAAGAAGTGTTTTATTTACATTGCAGCTGTACTATTTTTTAATGAATCTGTAAATATTAAAAGTAACACAGCTGTTTTGACTGCTTTTATTGTTTACACTGGAAAGCTTAGTTGTGTAAAGCTAGCTCTGCTGTGTGGAGGCTGTACTCTAGCTGTACTAGTTCTCACAGTAAGTTGGTTACTTGCTTTAAAACGTTGCTGCATTACAGCCACAAGATATTTATGTATATGCAGTATATACAGACAAAGCAATGATCAAAAACAGTTTTGTTTAGACGTATATGTACTGTATCTGTATAGTTTCTGTCTAAACTCACAGATAAAGATGATAATAGGAGAATTTTAATAATAATTTTGATAATAGGAGAATAGGAGTTTTATTTGAAACCCTATGTTGACCCCGTGTTCTGCCGTACCCCACGCCTCCCTGATCCTAAAGCTTACTTGGCTTTGCTGATGTTATTAATTGATAATATTATGTTGTGTGGACTCAGCAGCGTGGTCAGAATAGAGGTGGGTTGATCTTAGACAGGGCAAATAAAGCATTAGTGCCAGAGCTTTAGACCTGCTGGCATAATCTGTTTATGCGTGTGTTTTCTCAGACATGCGATCGCATCAAGCAGTCCGCCAGCGGGACAAAGCGACGCGTGTTCATCATTGAAACCATGGGGGGCTACTGTGGTTATCTGGCCAGCGTGGGTGGACTTGCCGCGGGAGCCGACGCTGCCTACATTTATGAAGAGCCCTTCGACATCCGGGACCTGCAGGTGACCAACATCTGCCAAAAAAGCGGTTCAGATGTATCCAGAATAATGAACAGTGGTTATTCTGATACCACTAAGAGTGCTGTATAAATATAATGGTATAATAACATCAACATTAGTTTTGCATGGTAGTATATGTAATGTGTTTAGGGTCGATACAGACCCACAAGCACAGAGGACATTAGAACAGCTGTTCAGATAGCTCCATCTGCTGGTCACATGGAAAATGTGTTATTTGTGTTATATCACAGGCGAACGTGGAGCACTTAACAGAGAAGATGAAGACCAGCATTCAGAGAGGACTTGTTCTAAGGTAAAGCCAGTTTTTGCCTCTCACTGTTGAGCATTAGTTTCTTAATTACTTTATTATCTCTTAAAATAATAGGCATATCATGTAATAAAACACAATGGCTAACAGGAGGTGGCATTTAATTAATTAATTAGTTAATTAATTTGTTTATTTAATTTGGTCAGATGGTGTCATCACTTCTAAAATCAAGTCCTGACAGTAAATACTATAGACCAAGCTCACATTCCCAGTACAGTCATTTCATACATGAGTAGAACAGTTCATCCCGTATTTCTTTTTTTCAGCTGTTTTTATTTTAATATGAAGGGATAATTCAATGATCAATATTGATGAAAGATCATACCAATTTCAAGTTCAGAACACTCCCCCACCCCCCAATCCACCCGATCCACTCTAGTCCCAAAGACAAAAAAAAAAACATGGTAGACTTGAAGTGAGTTCATCTTAGAAAAATCTAGAAAAATCAACAAGAGGAAACAAATGATTTCACCTTTGCAAACGCTGTGTTCCATATTTCCACTGTTTTAGCCTTGGCCTCATGTATACATGCTGTAGAAAGCTCCATTGAGATGATCTCTAATAGCGTTAGAACCCAATGCTGCCTACATAACAAGGTCGTGGGATTCCATCGTTTCACTAGGGGCAGACCCCCTTCAGAAGGGGCAGACATGCCCACCTCCCCCTGCATGTCGGAGGGTCTGCGGTGGAAGTGGTCTCCAGCTACAGGTACTTGGGTGTTCACCTGAGCAACAACCTCACCTGGAGCAACAACACTTCCAGCCTGGTCAGGAAGGCACATCAGCGGCTCTACTTCCTCAGGCGGTTGAGGCGAGCTGGGCTCGGGAGCTCGGTCCTCACCTCCTTCTATAGATGTGTGGTGGAGAGCGTTCTATGCTCCAGCATCAACGTGTGGCACGGAAGCTGCTCTGCTGCAGACAGGAAAGCTCTGCAGAGGGTGGTGAAGGCTGCACAGAGGTCTGTCGGAGTCAGCCTCCCCACCACCACGGACATATACACCTCCAGATGCAGGAAGAGGGCCACCTGCATCATGAAGGACCCCACTCATCCAGCACACTCACTGTTTGTCCCGCTCCCCTCAGGCAGGAGGCTGCGGAGCGTCAAGTGTAGAACGAACAGACTGAGGAACAGCTTCATTCCGGAAGCTGTAAGACTTTTAAACGCCACTTAGTGGAACCACTGCACTGACACTTTTACTGCACTGACACTTTTACGACACCAGTCACTTTAATACACTCTGCTGCTACCTTCTCCATTCCTGTTTATTTTATTTTCATATATTTTATATATTTATGTTTATTTTATTTATTAAGTACTGCTGTCTGGGTAAAACTGGGTCCTTGGGTACCACAATTTCGTTCCACCCCATGTACTACATGTGATGCGAATGACAATAAAGTCTCCTTGAATCCTTGAATCCTTAAAGATTTGAAAAATCATTGAGAAAGAATAAATCTAAAGTCTAAATATTTTGCTAGTACATTAGAAATATCAGTAGCCAAGTGCCTCCAGAAAGGAGAGAGTGCTGGACTGCTCCAGAAATAATGATGAAATGCTCCTAGTATCCCTCGGGGAGCAGAGGTTGCAATATGATATCGTTTTAAAGACGTTAAAGAGAATCTATGTACAGTGAACAATTTGATGATTTGGGTTTCTAGTTCATGCCGTATTTCTGTTTTTAAATCAAAATAATTACACCGGTTTTTTAAAACCTTTCAGCATAATTTAGTAGTCACAAATTCAGAGTGGTTTAGTGCAAAATGCTTCATTCTAGCAGAACCAAACAAACCAGAATTGTTTACAGTGGTGGTGATGGTAACCAGACGTCTGCGGTGCTTGAAAACTTTCTCCAAACAACGTATTGTAGAAAATGGCTACAAATTGGTTGCCCTTTACCGAAAAATCTGAATCACTAGTTTCTCTACACAAGGACAGATTAAGGATAGTCTGGGTCCTTGGGCAACTCTTTGCCCGGGAATAACCCCCCGCCAACCCCCGCCCCTCATAATCAACCCTCTAATGGTATGCCTCCCTCTTTCCTAGGACCCTAATAGCCAGAAGTCGAAGTCAGAGCAGTGCCACAGTGCCTCGTCCATTTTCAAAAGGGGCCCAAAAGCATGGCTAGAGCCCCCAAAAGCATGGCTAGGGCCCCCAAGAGGCCCTGGGGTCAAAGAGGTTCTTAAAAATGGAGGGCTCTCAGAAATAAAAATTTATTGTATCATAAATGTTGATGGGGCTAGGGCCTCCCCCTGGCCCGGTCAGTAATCCAGCCATGTCTCTACAGTGGACAGTTCATCAAACCAGAATGACATTGTGAATCTTAATTAGTGAATTATGCAAAAAATTTAATGTCAGTTATTTTTAATTGATTTAATTAAAATTCACTTTAATTGATTCTAACATTGGAGGCACGGTGGTGTAGTGGTTAGTATGGTAGTGTAGTGGTTAGTAAGGTGGTGTAGTAGTTAGTATGGTGGTGTAGTGGTTAGTATGGTGGTGTAGTGGTTAGTATGGTGGTGTAGTGGTTAGTATGGTGGTGTAGTAGTTAGTATGGTGGTGTAGTGGTTAGTATGGTGGTGTAGGGGTTAGTATGGTGGTGTAGTGGTTAGTATGGTTATGTAGTGGTTAATATGGTGGTGTAGTGGTTAGTATGGTGGTGTAGTGGTTAGTACGGTGGTGTAGTGGTTAGTATGGTTATGTAGTGGTTAATATGGTGGTGTAGTGGTTAGTACGGTGGTGTAGTGGTTAGTATGGTGGTGTAGTGATTAGCATGGTGGTGTAGTGGTTAGTATGGTGGTGTAGTGGTCAGCATGGTGGTGTAGTGGTCAGCACTGTCGCCTCAAAGCAAGACAATCCAGGTTGGATCCCCAGGTCCGGGCTGTTCTGTGTGGAGTGTGTATGTTCTCTCCGTGCTTGAGTGGGTTTCCTCCGGGTACTCCGGTTTCCTCCTACAGTCCAAACACATGCATGTTAGGTTGATCGCTCACTCTAAACTACCCGTACATGTGAGCGTGTGCGTGAGTGAATGTTTGCCTTATGATGGACTGGTGAACTGTCCATGGTGTACCCCACCTTCGCCTGATGACTCTGAGAACAGCTGCTAAACAGTAAAATCAGCTTAAATTAATGCTTTTCAGCAGTATTTGAAGTAAAAGCTAAAGCATGAAGGGTGTTTGGTACCTAAACCGGAGCTTTCTGCTCAGCTGCATGAGCGGCCACAACCTCTGTGGTCCTTTCAGGTCAGATCACATCAGATCTGAGGGTATTTTTGGGTCAGTTTTGATTGGAATGCATTAGAACAGAGCCCCGAGGCCCTTCTGTCAGTCACCTGCAGCCTCCGCCTGTCCTCAGCTGTTTGTGTTTGTGTATTGTGTTTTCATTCAGGAACGAGAACTGTAATGAGAACTACACAACAGACTTCATCTACCAGCTGTACTCGGAGGAGGGCAGAGGTGTTTTTGACAGCAGGAAGAATGTACTGGGTCACATGCAGCAGGTAAACACACAAACACCTCACACAGAGCCTAGAGATAATGATACGCTGGCGGCAGATGATTATTTGAATAAATGGAAATGCTGTATAACAGTTTAGACTTGTTTGCATCACAAACAATCAAGTCTTTCATGGGTCAGTATAGCTGCACAACTCTCTGTGTCCAAGAGAATTAATGGGTCCAACATTCTGGTCTTCCACTTAGATGTAATACACTATATGGACAAAAGTATTGGGACATCTTAATCATTTAATTCAGGGGTTTCATTCAGTCTCACTGCTGCAGGTGTGTAATGTCAAGCAGCTAGCTTTGCAGTCTGCTTTAACAATCATTAGTGAAAGAATGGGTCGTTCCAAAGAGCTCACTGACTTCCAGCATGGTGCTGTGATAGGAGGCCACTATTGCAACAAGTCAGTTTATTAACTTTCTTCCATCCGGAAAAGTCCACGATCAACTGTGAGGGTATTATTGAAAAGTGGAAGCATTTAGGAATCACAGCAACTCTCCACCGCTGACCTAATAACTGCAGAGATCCAAACCTCCTCTGCCATTAACATCAGCTCTTCATGCCATGGGTTTCCAAGATGGAGTAGCTGCATGCAAACCTTACATCACAATGCATAATGCAGAGCGTCGGATGGAGGGGTGTAAAGAGCCGCTGCTGGACTCTAAAACGTGTTGAAAACGTCTTCTGTGGAGTGATGAATCACGCTCCTCTAAGTGGCAGTGTGATGAACGAGTCTGGCTTTGGTAAATGCCAGGAGAACATTACCTGCCTGACCGCACTCTGCTGTCTATAAAGGTTGGTGGAGCAGGGATAAGGGCTACAGGGAAAAATCAGCCAGGAGCAGGGTGCCACTATATAAAAGTTATTATTCGAGTTCAATCATATGCATTTGCATTATTATTTTTTTTTTTACTAAAGAAACAGAATACGTAGTTCATCTGGGTTAACCACATACAGTTTAGTCTCAGTACCCACAGTACTTTTACTTAAGATCAGTTTATCTGGGTTATTTGCGATAGCAGATTATTTGACCTTACCTGTTTTGCTCCACTCGCCGCTGCTTGGTAAGTAACAGCAGTGGTGGCACTCGGGTTAAATGTTTCTCGACAACAGAAATTGCCAATATATTAAACACATACAAAACAACGTTTGAGCTTCTTTGCTCCACCAGTTTCTATGCTTTGCTGAACTGCTATACAAAAGCTGTTCTGTCACTTATATTCTGCTCCGACAGAACTCTGAGTCCTTTCTTTGCTCTGACACTCCAGATTTAATTGATGTAGGACTTGATTTGCAGAAAGAATGCTGAAAACAATTAGTCATAAACGGACAGTGAATGAAATGTAAAATAGGCTATTTGAAGCAGTTTGCAGCTTTTTAATGAACTTGTAATTACATTTTGATTAGTTTTATAGGTGTTATTGGAAAAGCAGGGCTGCTGTGGATGTGATGTGCACAGCACCGGCTTTGAAATGAATTGTAATGACTGTTTTAATGAATATTTCAAGTCATTTTATAGACGGTATTGGAAAAACACTTACAGTTTCAGCGTGCTGGCAGTTTTTACGATGCATTTTTCTCTGTACCCTTTAGGGAGGAGCTCCGTCTCCATTTGACCGTAACTTTGGGACTAAAATCTCGGCCAAGGCCATGCAGTGGATCTCAAAGAAGCTGAAAGAAAGTTACAGGCAAGGTAGGTTAACACAGCGTGTGCACAGCTACATTAACACTGACGCTGAGACGGATGCTAATTGACAGAGATGGTTACTGAATGAACTAACTTGCTTCTGTATAGGGTGGTAGAAGTGTGTGATGGCTTTGTTATGGATTTTGAAGTGCTTGCATGCTCCTGAAATGACTAATTATATCTATGTAAATGCTGAGATTGACACGTTGTGTATATGTTTGCTTCTTTTGCTTTGCATCCCCATCTGGCTAAAGATGAAGGTAACTGTTTACTTACATTTAAATTATCTTACAAAAAATTACCATCACATAGATACTAGGGCTGTGTATTGGCAAGAACCTGGCGATACAATATGTGCCATGATACAGCGGTCACAATTCAGTATATCGCAATATACTGCAATATTGCAACACACCACTATATGAACAATAGCATTGCGCCCTTATGCTGCTTGTTAATGTTGGAGTGGAGCTGAAAATGAATTACAACGCTGCCATCTAGTGGTCAGAGGTTTAAACACAACACACAGTGAGTCGCTGTCTGCCAGGAATCTGCGTATCGATACTATGTTTTATGAGTATAAATAAAAATACAAATTGAAGTAAAAAAAAAGCTTTCTTCAGGTTTTAAAGAAGTGTGTCCTGAACTTTGATAAAACATTTTTAATGGGTTTTTTTTATGGTGGTCCCAGTGAAGCGGTACATCCAGAATCATGGAGTCAAAATCAAAAAAAGATAAATTCCATCTATGGATTTCATGGCTGCTGTTAATAATAATTTTAATAATAATAATTAATAAACCATTAAGGCAGTCCCAGCCCTAGTGGTACAGCTAATACCATCATATCATCAGTTATGTCAAATCTGACATTTCTTTATACAGTCCACCAGAAAAATATCACAAAGCTTTTCTTTCTCTTATAATTATGATATGAAAACTTTGCTGTGCAACTGAGAATAGAATCACATATGACAAATTCATTAACATGTCAGACTTAATATATAGTCCCAGATATATTCCTTCAACGTGACGGTTAAGTGTTCCCCATATGAATATAGTGAATTATGAACTGTAATAGCACTACTAATCTTAAACGTATGGGAATGTGTGCATGCTGAAATGGTTTGTTTCTGTTTCTGTGCACGTCCTGCAGGGAGAGTGTTCGCTAACGCAGAAGATTCAGCATGTTTGTTGGGGATGCGTCGTCGTGCCCTCGTCTTCCAGCCTGTGGTCCAGCTGAAGGAGGAGACGGACTTTGTGTGCGTAGAATTTCCTACATGATCCTCTGAACATGCTTTTTTTCTAAACACTGTTATAAAGTTAACGTCAACATGAAGACAAAGACATACTCCGGCGAATATCACTCTTTACAGAGCTTTTCAGTTCAAGCTGTTAAAAATATACGGTGTCCTGTACTCTGGCTCCTATTTTTGGAAATGCACAAATTTGAATTCCCCTGGACAAAGTATATGAAAAAAAAAAAGATGAATTTTATTTATTTTTTATCGATTTTTATTTAGCCAGATTCTTTAAACACGACAGCTGCTCTTTATATTATACGTTTTATGATTAATAGACCAATAGAAGTGCTCCAAAATAAGCTTGGAAAAAATACTGGTTCCATTGGCTCACATTACAAGCTACGAAGGTTTTTTTTTCTCATACAGTATGTTTGTATTTACTCTCTGTCTCAAACCCTCTGTTAGAGCTCCTATGTCTTTAAGCTCCGCCTCCCAATGAGCCCAGTGTTCTCTAATTGGTCAGCTTGCAAGTGACAGTGGAGGTCAAAAGTTAAAAAAGCCTAAAGAAACGGGGTCCCCAACGAAGCATGAACAACAGCCAGGTTTTTTTTATAACGTTATTATTTGAATAATCTTTTAAAGGTTGTTTATGGCTGATGGCTAATAGCAACAGTGTCCACATCCATGTCCAGCAGTGTATAGAGTAATGTCTACGTGCTTTAAATATTGCAAAAGCACGAGGTGTTTTTCATGTTATTGTGGTGTAAGCACTCTGAAATTCATCTATGGATGCTGCTGGTTAACTATAAAGTATAACCATAAAGCTTACATTACAAGTTAAAAGGTATTTTTATCATACAGTACATCTGTATTTACTCTCTATCTGAAACACTCTGTTAGAGCTCCTGTGTCTTTAAACCCCGCCTCCCAATGAGCCCAGCGTGCTCTGATTGGCCAGCTTGCCCACTCTGTTTTGAGTGATGCCTTAAGTTACACTTTATATTAACTTTATGACTTTGCAATGCACTAAACGCCTTCAACACACTCAACATGGAGAAGCATAATACATCCCCTTTAACACATAAATAAATAATAAACTATAAAATGTGCCACACCTTCTGCACACAACATGTGGCTTGACTCAAACGTTCACATACGACAGTATATTTTCCAGATGTTTTTTTATTTATTTTTTTAATTGTGAACCGATATACAGTGAATGTAATAAAACACTGCATCTCAACCTCCACGGCAAAGTGACTTACGGGTGAGCAGATGTTTTATAGGAAATCAAAAATAGAAACGCGCTGGCTGCGTAAATATTCAACCCCTCGCGCTCTAGGAGCTCCAAGCGCAGACAGATGAAAATAAATCCCCCAACATGTGAGTTCACAGTGAAAGTGCTGATTGGAAAAATCTGCTTATCTTGAACGAGGGCTGTATATAAAAGTACAGTGTATTCGTGTGCTTTGCATTTAGCCATAAATTATCCCTAAACCTCACACTCGCACTACTGCCTCATAAATACTGTCACATCACGTGCTTCCAAATCGCATGTGTGCCCCTGAAGGACCCTTCGGCTCCTTAAAGAGCCTTTCAAGTCAGTGGTTTAATATTTTTTTAACTCATTGAAAAGTTTCGTATGGAGCCAAATGTGGTTCTTTGATGGCAGCACTCTGTTTTTTGGAGTAAAGAGCAAAAGGCTGCTATGAACAACTTGTGTTTGCATATTTGTTTCTTAAAATCTTCAAACAGAACTAAAATCAGGACCCTTGTCCCATCAAACCGCAGCCGTGTTGTAGTTGATTAATCTTGAGAGTTGCTAATTCAGTAATTGCCGTACTATAGTGTAGAGCGTGGTACGGTAACTAACCAGAATTCAGAACTGGATCATCTGTAGAAACAACTCTGATCAAAGTAGCAATAAGTTCAAAAAGTCTCTACAGATGAAAATAAATCCCCCAACATGCGAGTTCACACTGAAAGTGCTGACTGGAAAAATCTGCTTATCTTGAACGAGGGCTGTATATAAACATGCAGTGTATTCGTGTGCTTTGCATTTAGCCATAAATTATCCCTAAACCTCACACTCGCACTACTGCCTCGTAAATACTGTCACATCACGTGCTTCCAAATCGCATGTGTGCCCCTGAAGGACCCTTCGGCTCCTTAAAGAATCTTCCAAGTCAGTGGTTTAATATTTTTTTATCCATTGAAATAAAGTTTTGTATGGAGCCAAATGTGGTTCTTCAGTGGCATCACTTTATTTTTTTAGAGTGTAGACCAAAAGTCTGGTTAGATAGCAGAACAACTCGCTTTTGCTAAAACAACCTTGATCAAAGAGAACAGCTTAACGTTTTTCCACAGTTTCCCAACGATGTCTTATTTTTTTCATAATTTATTGTAGTTTAATATTTTGGATAAAAGTGTGATGCTTTATATTTTCCCAGTAAGTTCTTCCCTTATAAGTTTTATATTGTCGCTGTCTGGTGAAAAACAAGTATATTCAGAATGTCAACTTTGCAGTAGAGGCCAAAAACCGTCTTACTTTAAAAAATGTTAATGGAACCAGAATTTTTCTCTGGTTATTTTGGAGCATTTCTATTGGTCCATACATTATGAGAATTTTACACAATGTAAACAGCAGCTGCTGCGTTTAAATGACACTGAAAAATAAAAATCGGCAAAATTACTAAATGATATAAAGTTAAAAACAGTAGCAGAAAAAAATGGCACAATTGAGTTTGTATAGGTGTTTAATATTTTTAACATGTTAACACATTTGCATGTGACTTTGTCATTAAAGCCCAACCAGTATTAATTGTAGACCCATAATATCAACTGATATTAATAACTGACGGTTTGTTGGCATCAGGAGTAATCACCAGAATTCCAATATGTAAAATGTAGGCACTGGTCACTTTTAAGGGATACCTTATAATAATATATATATATATATATATATATCAAAAGTTTGGGATCACAGTGAAATGTTCTTGTTTTAATGGAGTATCTTCTTCCTTAACACAACAATGGACTGACGGGTCTCTAAAGAAAGTTGTTTCTTTCACTTATTAGTAGAATGTTTTTCAGCTGTGCATCACAATTGAGCAAGAGTGTCCTAACAACCAATTAGTCCAACAACATCCTTAACTTGGATTGGTGGTCGTACCAGGAGATTTAGACAGAGGACTGAGAATTACTGATAATAGGATTATATGTAAAATAAGCCTCTATACAAAAATAGGCTTTAATACAAACATTTTTATTCTTTAGAAATCATCTGATACACTTACATTAAACGTAAAATGGACAATATTGTTTGTGAATTGCATGAAAATTGCATGAAATGAAATTCTAAAGTGATCCTAAATTTTTGAGCAGTAGTGCATATATATATGTATATATATATGTATATATATATATACTCTGATGCAGTGCTTTACAACTCTGCTCTGTGTTTGTGTGGGTGTCCAGTCACAGGATTCCGAAGGAGCAGTGGTGGCTGAAGCTTCGCCCCCTGATGAAGATCCTGGCGAAGTACAAGACGAGCTACGACGTGTCCGACTCCGGTCAGCTGGAGCACGTCGTCTGCAACCGCACCAAGGAGTTGGACACCACCTCGGCTATCTGAGGGTGCGGGGTTCACGGCGGGTTCTGAGCTCACCCTGTAGGCAGGCTGGTCTGTTAAAGTGTGTGCTGACGCAGATGCTTCGTCCTATCCTCTTATCGTGTACCGGCATTTCATCGTCCTTTTTCGTCACGTCGTTATGAACCCCCTCCCCAACTTACCCCCCTCGTCGTTCCCCCGCCCCCGAAAGCGCCGTACGGATCGTAGGAGTGTCCAGGGAGCGGCCAGGGTCCTCTGGCTTTTAGTGTGTGTTCGTGCTGCGAGCCACTACACGCTGACTTCCTGTCGCCGGGAGCAGCTGCTAGAATAGTTCCACCCGTTAGTGTCCAGCTGATGATGCAGCGCGTCTGTAGATCTGATGCAATCCGGCTCCTGTCTCTCTAAGCACAGTGTGGATGTGTGAATATCATTATGTGCTGACATTTATTTGCTTGACCAATAAAGATTATATACACCAATCTGGAGGACGTTGCTGTGAGTTGTGTATCTTGAGGTTTGTGAAAACTTCACAGTCATTGGAGCATAGAATGCAGTGTGATGCCGTATAAAGAGTAGAAATCATCCACTCATAATTTAAAAGGCTGTTTTTTGTTGGCCTATTGTCAACAGTGCTGTCTAAGTAAGGTGTGAGTGCAGAAATCTGACCTGCTTCTACATCTGTTCAATCCGAAGCAAGCTAACACCTACGTGCTGTGACATCACTGGCAGTCTGGCACATTACAGTCGGTGTTCAAGCCTTAAAAAAAAGAAAAAGTGGATAAGCAGAGCTTAGTTTATGAACAATAATAGCATTTTAAATTGCAGTCACTGTATAAAAATGATATATCTTACCTAAACCAATTAGCCCCAATACAAATAACTGTGAAACTGGAGAAATATAACTTTATGGCTCACGTGTCTCAAAAATGGCTTGCTTAGAATTGTAGAATTTACAATATCAGGCCATTAATTGGCTTGTTGATTAATTTGCTTTTCACTGCTGCCAGAACCAAATCTTATATCCCACAAATATGATAACTTACATACTTTACCTTTATAGTCCAAGTAATTCTGGGCCATCTCTTTTAGTTCATTCATCATGAAGTTTCATGATGGGTGATTCTATAATTAGACAAACTTTTACATCCCTAGGTTATACATTTGTGTTAAAATTACTTTAGTAAAAAACAAACATGTTTGGTATTAAAAAGATCATTCCTTTCATCACCAAAAAAGACACACCAAAATAATTATGATTTCCATTTTTTATAATGATTTAAATATAAATATTTAATACTTTGGCATCGTTCCCAACCCAGACTTTAAAACTTCTGGGCCCCAATAAAATGCTAAAAAGTGATGAATTTATGAAAAAGATCACAGTATGAGTTTCATAAAAACTTAAAAAAGAAACAAAATGTACTATTTAGTTTCATATTTGTACCTATGCATATTTTTGAGCAATATATTATCATCCCCAACATTATCGTCATTACCGCAACAGTGTATGACTTCTGCAGGGAACTATTTAAAGGTAGCACTTGTTTATGTTGTAACCATGGAAACAAAGACTCACATAGGAGCACATGTCAGCCATGAGTGAAGAGTGACATGTTAATGTGTGGAAATGGGAGTAAATGAATCGTGTATTGATCATAGAGTACATTTATTCAGCGTCATTACCGTTTACATCAGTACGGCAGTACTTTACAACTAAACATTACATTTACACATTATTTATTTATTTATTTATAACTAAACATTACATTTACACATTATTTATTTATTTATAACTAAACATTACATTTACACATTATTTATTTATTTATGTGTATTTAAAGTGCATCTTGTACTAGCTGTTAACTCGTTTTAGCAAATCCATGGCCTAGCTAGCTTTTTTCTTAAAAAACTGAAAATTACCGCAACACGTCATTACCAGCACATAACCTGTTGAGATGATAATGATATTTGTTGATCATAATGACAGGTTTTCAATTTCACCATCAGTATCTTTTAAATTATTTAGAAATGATATAATTAAGTCTAACAGTGTGATTTAATCATGAAATTCAAGTGAAATGCATTACTTTATAATACTTTAAGATGGCAATATATATATATATATATATATATATATATATATATATATATATATATATATATATATATATATATATATATATATATATATATAATAGACAAAAGCATCAAAACCCCTCGTTTAACCTTTACGTTAGAGGAGTAACACACAAGCTTTCCTCCTTAGCCTAAAGATAGTTAATCAGCCAGCATATGTTTGGTGTCTAATGTGTGCTACCAGATACTAAAGGTATAGGCTAATGTAGCTAAAAAGCAATGGAAGCTAATAAACAGGAGGCCTGAATTATGGCATACTTAACTCAAATGATATTGTGCTGTTAAGTAATCTTAAATATATCTGTTTATTGCTATGTATGGACATAATGCACACACTTCATGCTCCCAGTGTGGCCACTAGAGCAGAGTTTAGCTATGCATAGTTTTATTATTATTATTATTATTAAATAATAATTCTAATTAGGGAGCACCAGTATTATATAGCATGGCAGTGTTGTGCTGGTGCCCAGCAGAGGGCGGCAGAGTGCTATCACTGCAGTGGCTTGAGCACGTGCTCTGCAGCATGGTCGCCCATGCTTTTGCAGCATGCTCCAAAATCTGCAATGCCTCATTTCCCTCTTTCTACTACAATCCGCTACATTTGGAAACATACTCACTGGAAGAAGTTTGTGTTGTTATCAGACATCTTCATCATGCCATTTGAGCGATTTCCCAAGAGCCCTGTAAAAAAGCTAGTTAGCATGTAATTGGACCGCAGTGTCACAGTTAAATGGATTTACTACACGTAGGAATCAGAAGAGCCGGCGTCTGCCTGCGATTTGGCCCCATGCACGGTGTCGGTGGGCCAAAAACGGTGGCCGGACGTCAGATTTCCTCGCGAGCAATGACCCTGAGGGCATCACCTTCAGCAGCGAGGTGCTGTGAGGAATAAAGAAATGATCAAACACTATGCTAATGTGATTAATGTGAAGAGCTGACAGGCACTTTTTTCTCTCACCCCCCCTACCCCTCTTCGCTAGGTGACATTATTCTTCACACCATCACCTCATTCTCCTCTCCGTCTGCACCCACAGAGGTGTTTGAGTGCAGGCACCCTGGTGCATGAATAAAAAAATAAAAAAAAATCCAGCAAATCCAATCTTTTGAGTTGATTTAAGAATGCAAAGCGAGGCCTGCGGGGTCATATGCACATAGGTAATCAATAGTAATTACCATTTCATCTCTCCCTCGTTCTTTTCTTTCCCTCCCTTAAATCAGGCTCTGATCTGATCTCATCGGCCTGATTAGGGCTTGTAAATGAAGGAGCGGGTCGTCGTTACATAGCCGGAGCCAGATGTGTGCTTCCCCAACTTTATCTTCATTTAATACATCAGTCCCCTTAAGCGCCGTACCAATTAAACCTGGAGCCTGTAGCATTCAAATGGCCTGGCAAATAGACTATTTCCATTAAACACACGCTTAATTCCAGGCCACCGCGTGGGCCCAGAATGCTTTGTGTAGCAGATTTCTCCCTTTGATTCCACACGTATGGATTTTCAGAGAAAGATGTATGATCCTGGACCAAACACCACTGCAGTAAATGCTGAATACCCATAGTGGTAAAAATAGATTACTTGAAAGCTATTGCAATAACAATGGTAACGGTAGACAATAAATCTTCGCCTGTGATATTAGAAAAGCAATATTTCTCTTTCAGATAAATCATGTGCGTGTGTGTATGTTTATGTATACGCCCACCGTCCACTTTATTAGGAACACCAACCATGTAGCTACCCTTAGCTGCTACTTTGTAGTAGACTCTAGTTCAGATATCATGTGTGGTTGTGGATCATTGCAGCGGCATAGATGTGTGCTGGTACGAGTGGACCAGAAACACACTGTGTCCACTCACTGTCCACTCTATTAAACATTCCCACCTTGCTGGCCCACCTTGTAGATGTAAAGTCATAGACGACAGCTCATCTGCTGCTGCACAGTTTGTGTTGGTCTGGTCCTTCATCAATGGTCCCAGGAGGCTGCCCACAGGACGCTGTTGTCCGGATAGTTTGGTTGGTGGACAATTCTCAGTCTAGCAGTGACGCTGAGTTGTTTAAACACTCCAGCTGCACTGCTGTGTCTGATCCACTCACACCAGCACAACATACACCACCATGTCATCAGATAGAGAGTCATCAAATGTCCCAATAATACCTGCTCTATGGTGGTCCTGATCAGTAACAAAGTATACAGACATACAGACGGACTCCAGTGTGTCTTTGCAGAACTACATGATGAACTCATATATTGAGTGTCTAATAGAGTGGACTTAATGTCCACTCTATTAGACACTCCCACCTTGCTGGCCCACCTTGTAGATGTAAAGTCAGAGACGACGGCTACTCGGTTGCTATGCAGTTTGTGTTGCTCTGGTCCTTCATCAGTGGTCACGGGAGGCTGCCCACAGGACGCTGTTGATAGTTTTGGTTGGTGGACTATTCTCAGTCCAGCAGTGATGCTGAGGTGTTTAAACACTCCAGCAGCACTGCTGTGTCTGATCCACTCACACCAGCACAAACACACCACCATGTGAGTGTCACTGCAGTGTTGAGAGTCATCAAACGTCCAAATAATACCTGCTCTATGGTGGTCCTGATCAGTAACCAAGTATACACGCATACAGATGGACTCCAGTCCAGTTTGCAGAACTACATGATGAACCTATATTGTTAGCAGACCTGATATAATAGACAATGAGTGTAGGTACGAGGTAGGGTCCCCAACCAAGCAGTCAGTCAATGCATGCATATATAATAGATGAATATATTGATGCAGAAATAAACAAGCATAATGGTGCAGCCATGGCTCAATAGCGACAGCACTGATGGATGGTGAGTTCTTCTGTTTTCCCCCCGATTGAACAAATCTGTACAGTATTGTACAGCATGTGCAGTATCCGAGCCTCGATTCCCCTCATTGATTAAAGCTTGCAGCGTCTCTTTGCTTGGCTCACTGGAATTGGAGATGGTATCAGAAACACAGCCTCACCCCCACCGAGGTACAGCAGCCTGTGAGCGCGGGGGACAATCAACTGCACCCTTCATACTCAGCGCCGGATTTGTCTCTCGGGGTTTGGCTGGGGAGTTGCAGTTATCTAGTCGTTTGCCATCTACCGGCCTTCTTCTTCTCATCGCATTTAACAGTGCATGCACGGCAAAGATGAGAGGCTTCATTTGATATACATATCAAATCTGTGCTCTTGCTGAGGTGCTTGAGGTGCAGTTTCATAGAGGCAGAGGCTCAGCGGGGCCGTGGACCGTGAAACAGATTTAAGAATGAGGTTGGGACATCTGTTAGAATATGTTAGAATTGTTAGAGTCTATTTGAAGGGTAGCGCTTCCCGTCAAAAGTCTGGAGACTCATAGTCCTGTGGTACATCAAAGCTAATTTGGTGGTATTTATTAGTCTATGGATTCCTAATTGGTTGGATGCCTAATTGGTTGGATTCCTGATTAGTTGGACTCCTGATTGGTTGGATTCCTGATTGGATGGATTTTTGATTGGTTGGATTCCTAATTGGTTGGATTCCTGATGGGTTGGATTCCTGATTGGTTGGATTCCTAATTGGTTGGATGCCTAATTGGTTGGATTCCTGATTAGTTGGACTCTTGATTGGTTGGATTTCTAATTGGTTGGATTCCTGATTGGTTGGATTCCTGATTGGTTAAATGCCTAATTGGTTGGATTCCTGATTGGTTGGATTCCTAATTGGTTGAATGCCTAAATGGTTGGATTCCTGATTGGATGGATGCC
Source organism: Megaleporinus macrocephalus (assembly GCA_021613375.1). Taxonomy (NCBI): domain Eukaryota; kingdom Metazoa; phylum Chordata; class Actinopteri; order Characiformes; family Anostomidae; genus Megaleporinus; species Megaleporinus macrocephalus. The sequence goes on from CM038705.1 coordinate 43,901,209, forward strand.
TAATTGGTTGGATTCCTGATTGGTTGGATTCCTAATTGGTTGGATTCCTGATTGGTTGGATTCCTGATTGGTTGGATGCCTAATTGTTTGGATTCCTGATTGGTTGGATGCCTAATTAGTTGCATGACACTCACTTTCAATGCCCGTCGTCAAGTAATACCTACAAAGGTTGGCTAGTATTTCTTACTAGCACACCATTCATGATCTACTGCTTTTATATCTTGATGTTCAGTGACCTAAAGGCAACTGTGCCTCTAAGGCTATGCACAGTGGCCCTCTTGTCTTAGTCTTGGTCAGTAACTCTTTTACAGCGCCAGGCCTTTGGAGCTTTGCTCCATTACATTTGGCTCCTGAGGCCTGTAGAAGGTGGCCAGTTCAGGACAGTGCAGCGGCAGCCTGTGATTTGATATATTGGAGTTAATATGTCATAGACGCGTCCCAGGGCCGATTTTCATCTGCGGTTTCATCCGCACTTTTGGGTTGCGCTTTTTGATAAATGACCCTGGACATCCATTTCTCTCCGGCTCTTTCATCTTCGGCGGAGGAAAGGAGACCCGCTGCGACTGCACCGCCGAGAAAAACTTTCAGCGGCCGGCGGGGGAGAGCGGGGGCAAATGGACGGCAGCATTAATGGAATTGACATTAATTTGACAGAGTGCTGGCTAACATGTGAAGTCACTGGCAGTTCATAAGAATAATATTAAGCAGCGCATTAACATGCAAGAGCGCATCTCACCGCGGATGCTTGGGCATTTTTGGAAAAGAGAGAGGGAGAGAGAGAGAGAGAGAGAGGCAGAAATGCGGGAATGTAGCAGTGTGTGTTGGGGGGGTGAAGCTCAAGGCTGCTGTGAAAGGAGAAAGTGGCCTTCCTGTGTATGATTGTAAGCACTTATTTCTTAGTAAATACAACTAAACCTAGCCCAAATGCTCAGAATAACTCAAAATTGACCTCTCCAGCCACAAATATGATCTTTTGTAGCAATTGTTGCTAGATTGGCCACACTTTGTGATGAGAACGTATGGGCCTAAACCATTCAGACTGGAGAAACCATTCAGACTGAGTTTAGTATCGCAGTTCAAGATTTTTTATGCTACTAAGCACAAGTGTAACTACTTTAAACTAGCCAAGCTGGTAATGACAGGTAATTTGAAATACACAATGAAGTACACAACAGTAAAACCCACATCCAGTATATCGTTGCATCTCCAAAATTGCGACTTTACAGGAGAGACCAAAAACCTACTTTACTTTCAATGTAAGTTCTGTTGGTCCATTCATCATGAAATTTTCACACAATGTAAACGACCATTGGCGTGTTCAAATGGTGTAGAAAACTCAAAATCAACAAAAATACATGTTTTTCATTGGACAGCGGCAATATCTTAATTAATAGATATTTCACATATATGCAAATGATTATGTCCAATCAACAGTCTAATCAGGATCACCATTATATATGAGCATGTTTCTGTAATCCATTATAACTCCATATATTTCAAAGATTAATTGGACCATTGGTGGTCCAAGTAGCCAGTGCAAATATTTATATCTGTATAACCAAAGGTGTCAAAGGTATTCACATTCATTACTCAGGTAGAAGTATAGATACTAGGGTTTAAAAATACTTCTGTAGAAGTTGAAGTATTTACTCCAGCTTTTTACTCTAGTAAAAGTCCAAAAGTACTGCTTTCAGAACTACTTAAAATATAAAAGTAAAAGTAATATAAAATGCCATTAAGAACATTCTTCTAAAAGCCATAATGACTATAATGTTATATTAAAATGTTAATGTTGATAAATTTGGGATGCGCTAGGCTTCCTGTTTCAGCCGCATATACGTCCATTGAAAATGAATGTAGTTTAGTTCAATGTAAATATATTAAAGAAGCATATCTGTGTACTACTGAACCTTAACATGTTTCATGGAGCAGAAGATATGATGACTAGTTGTCTGTAAGTATTGTAATGGAGCAAAAAGTCAAACTTCAAAGACACGTTATCAATAATTTTTACTGGAATGTAAATGTAGATTAATGAAAACAAGCTGTAAATGAAATATGAGTAACGAGACTATGTTTAAAATGTAAGGAGTAGAAAGTACAGATAATGGAGTGTAAATGTAAGTAGTAGAAAGTACTGATAATGGAGTGTAAATGTAAGGGGTAGAAAGTACAGATAATGGAGTGTAAATGTAAGGAGTAGAAAGTACAGATAATGGAGTGTAAATGTAAGGAGTAGAAAGTACAGATAATGGAGTATAAATGTAAGGAGTAGAAAGTACTGATAATGGAGTGTAAATGTAAGGAGTAGAAAGTACTGATAATGGAGTGTGAATGTAAGGAGTAGAAGTAAAAAGTCAGCTGAAAAATAATTATTCCAGTAAAGTATAAATAACCCAAATTTCTACTTAAGTAAGGTAACAAAGTATTTATACTTTGTTACTTGACACCTCTGTATATAACTACACAACTTGAACCATCACCACTGAAGTAGTGGCCAATGAAAAAGCACAGTTTTCTGGTACCAAAGATTCCTCTACCTATGAGGTATGTAGGCATGTGGGTTTGTTACTGTATCATCTAATGCATATACAATAACTTAAATAACACACACACACACACACACACACACACACACACACACACGAACACATCATTGCTTTCGTGCCCTTGAGAAAAGCAATTAAGTGTGTGCATTCACAACAACAAACAACATCCCCACCCCCCCTTCATCGCTCTCCGCCTTGAAGCATGACCATCCATGTAACAGCCAAAGGCCATTACCAGTGCTCATTAACACTAATCAAAAACCACTTTGTCTGATAAGAGCTGAGGGGTCGCCTTCAGGCCCACTCCCCCCCAACACCCACACACACTTTCTGGGAGCCCTGTTACTGACCCGACTTGGACAAGGTGCCAGTTTAGACACGCAGTCCAGATGAAGATATGGAGAGGAAGGCCTTTCCAATTATAACTCTGAGGCAAAAGGGACTCTCTGAGATCGGCCGCCTTTCAGCCTCTACAGTTTATCTACTTGAAAGGGGATTTGACTGGTCTCCACACAATATGGCACCGTCGAGACTTCCCTCTCCTACACACTGTAATTATGCAGATGTACTTGCTGGCGTGTGCACGTGTGTGTGTGTGTGTGTGCGAGGCCTATTAGGGTCCTGTTCCTCTGTGCAGTCCCTCAAGTCCACACAGATGGCAAGTTTGTGACCTGTGAGACGTTTCACACGCTGAAGTGCATTGATGGAGTCAGAGCGGATAAGTGTATATAAAATATAGCACAGAGGAAAGCAGTGGTCCCCGAGACCCTAATAGAGGTCTAGTGGAATCCAGGCTTATATGTTACTGTTTTAAGCAAAACAGAGTCACGTAGCTTGAAGAAAAATGGAAATGATCTTTGATTTGATAGGAAAAGTAATGGTCACTTCCTCATATCGTTGCTGTTCAAAGAAAAAAATGCATGTCCATTTTTGTCAATTTTTATTTTTATACATCATTTGAACGCAGCAGATGGTGTTTACATTGTGTAATAATTTTTATTATGATTAGAGCGATAGAAAAGCTCCAAAACAGTTTGGAAAAAATTCTGGTTCTATTGACTTACATTAAAAGTAAAGAAGGTTTTTGTCCTCTCCTGTAAAGTTGGCATTTTGGTGATACATGTTTTTCTTTGAACAGCGACGGTATGTAGAGCCTCAAGACTCGATGGAAGAAGACGATGGGTAATCCAATGGTGTTCAAAACAATGATATTATAAAACCGCAGTCCTTAAATGTATTGGATGAGCCACATTCAAAGTCATAGTGAAATAAATGATACACACATCCCTATGACCGCCACACAACAACCGGACCCTGTATTACTGCATCTCTAATACTCCATGCATGGACCACCAAGTGTACTGATCAAGTCATAACCTGTTTTTTGTTTAAACTGAAAGGGCTGGAAATTGTTTTCTTAACTAGAACTTAAGGTAGTACAGGCGTACATAGTAAAAGATAGCAAACAAACCCACTGTTAATATTAAAGGCTTGAATTAAAGTATTTACAATATGATTGCCTGCAGTATAAAAGTCTAAAGAACATCCCTTGAACAGCTTACATGCTTTAAATATCCATGTTTCAGTCAGAAGTAGCATCAAACATTAAATCAAAAATCAAATATATATTTTTATTTTTTTAATTATAAAAAAAGAAAAAAAGTTTCCTTTAATTTTATTTACTTCAACTTATATTATTATACTTTATATATTTTGTATATATTTTTTATTTATTTATTTTTTTGTTATCTTTTTCAACACGGCCCTGCTCTGTTAGTTTGCGAGATCATGGCTATCCGGCTGAGGTGGTGTTGCTCTGTTAAACAATACTAGCACTTTCAGTTCACACACTTACTGGTGACAACGTATCATATCAGAGGCACCACACTCTTCAGTATGACCTATTCTACTAGCAGTGTTTGTCGATGCCAATTCCGTGGCTATGTGTTTGATCTGATACACCTGATAGGAACGAGTGAAGCTGTAACACACAATTTTATTTTTTGTGGCTATTTTGAGCTTTTTACATTATGTGAACACGCCAATGGTTGTTCACATTGTGTGGAAATGTCATGATGAATGGACCAATAGAAGTTCTTCAAAATAGCTTGGAAAAAATGTTGGTTCCATTGACTCACATTAAAAGTAAAGTATGTTTTTGGTTTGTCCTGTAAAGTTGCAATTTTGGAGATACTATATATATATATATATATATATATATATATATATATATATATATATATATATATATATATATATACATCCATCCATCATCTGCCGCTTAATCCCGCTAGTCGGGGTCACTGGAGCCAATCCCAGCATCATTGGGTGAAGGCGGGGTACACCATGCACAGTTCGCCAGTCCATCGCATGGCCAACACTCACTTACACTCTCACACCTACAGGCAATTTAGAGTTACCAATTAACCTAACATGCATGTGTTTGGACTGTGGGAGGAAACCAGAGTACCCGGAGGAAACCCACTCAAGCACGGGGAGAACATACACACTCCAAACAAAACCACCTGGACTGGGAATCCAACCCGTAGATAGATGTTTTATTTTTCTGCATCATTTAAACATGACAGCTGTTGCATACACTGTATAAAAATTTCATATATATATATATATATACATATGTGTGTGTGTGTGTTTGTGTGTCTGTGTGTGAGAAATTCCTGTAATGTTTTGAGAACTGGAATCGTTTATTGGGTCCTTTGTTCATGCAGATGATCTGAAAGTATGTGGTGTTTCATTTAGGGGTAGAATGTATAGCGTGGGGGTATCTTTGATGACCAACTACAACCAAGGACAAAAAAAGGACTGGTTAAAAATGTCATTGTGTGTGGGGGGTCTTTCATGTGTTCAACACGTCCTGTAGTGTGGGCCAGGCATAAAGAAGCCTGAGCCCTGCCAGCCTCTGCAGTAGGTTTGATGTGTTTGCCTTTATTTAGAAAAGCATGGAAAATATGTTGCCTTGACTTTTACTTACAATAGAGCCACATTGCCTTCTAAACTGGTAACAAATTACCACCACTGCAGACCTAGTCCCATTTCTGAAAGAATTAATACTTTGTTTCGAAATCATTTTGAAGAGCTTATAAACGTGTTTCACAGAAAACCTGTCCATCGGCTTCTGTTGTAAATGTTTCAAGTCAGCAGGTTTTTGTTCTTTTCAAAGCAAGTATCGAGCTTATTCTCTGTGCTAATCAATTGTGCGCTACAGATGGGACAAATATAGATTGGGTTGAACCATGCTGGAGTATTTCTTTAACATGAGAATGGACTGGTGGGAATTACACTAGAAATGCACTAGTGGCCCTTAACGCTCTCTACATAGACCTTCAACCCACTGCGCTCGAGTGAAGTGCTCACGGCCCTTACAGTGTATGTAGCCCAGAACACTGTGTTGATGTGAGTGAAGAGGGAATTAAAGATTAACACTCTTAAAATGAACTAACTAGGAATTAAAGCGCTGCGAACACCCACGATTCATTCAAGCCTTTCAGATTTCTCATCCTTAATATCTACCGAAGGAACCTTGGGCCAAAAAAATGTACATATTTTCAGATAAAAAACACTTTGTATATTCCTGCCCTCGGTTGCGTTTGTTTTCCTCTGAGCTCGCTAGCCAAGTGCTTCCATGCTTTAGTCGAGCACTATTGCTCCAAATGAAATTACATATTCAAGGTTTGATACAAAAGCAGATGAAGGCACATTTGAACATTCAAAGAGAGCATTCCCCAAAATTAATTTCATCTCCAGGGTTCATGCATATTTAATACCATGAGCTCCAATATCACAGAGTAATACAAACCCAACAAGCTCGCAGTCAACAGACAGAGAGAGAAGGAGAGAGGGAGAGAGAGAAGGAGAGAGAGAGAGAGGGAAAGAGAGAGAGAGAAAGAGAGTGGGAGAGAGAGAAGGAGAGAGAGGGAGAGAGAGAGAGAGAGAGAGAGTGGAGGAACAGAATAAAGGCAGAGGTATAGAGAAAAAAGAGAAATATAAAAGAGAAAGATAAGGGGATTAAAGAGGAAAAAGCAAATGTAAGAACTGGACAAAGAGAGAGAGAGAGAGAGAGAGAGAGAGAGAGAGGTACAGAGGGAGGGAACAGAAAAAGCCAAGGTAGTGAGAGAAAGTAAGATAAAAGGGGGAAATGAAAGAAAGACAGAAATAGAGATATAGAGAGAACAAGAGGAAAGATAGAAGGATAAAGGAGAGAGAGAAAGATTAAAGAAAGGCAGAAAGAAAATAGGAAAGAGAGAGAGAGACAGAGAGAGAGAGAAGGAAAGAGAGATAGAAAGAGAGAAAGAGAGAGAGAGACAGAGAGAGAGATAGAGAGAGAAAGAAAGAGAGAGAGCGAAAGATTAGAGAGAGTGGAGGAACAAGATAAAGGCTGAAGTAAAGACAAAAAAGAGAAATATAAAAGAGAGGGATAAGGGGATTAAAGAGGAAAAAGCAAATGTAAGAACTGGACACAGGAAGAAAGAGAGAGAGAAAGTGAAAGAGAGAGAAATGAGAGGAACAGAGGGAGGGAACAGAAAAGGCCAATGTAGTAAGAGAAAGTAAGATAAAAGGGAAAAAGGAAAGGAAATGAAAGAAAAAAAGACAGAAATAGAGATATAGAGAGAACAAGAGGAAAGAGAGTAGGATAAAAGAGAGACAGAAAGAAAATAGGAAAGAGTGAGAGAGAGAGAAAGAAAAGTGTGTTATAGAAGAAAGGAGAGATAGAAAAAGGAAAGAGAGAGAGACAGAAAGAAATAGGAAAGGAAGAGAGAAAGCTATACAGAGGATGGGTTCAGAAATACAACAGTAGTAAGAAAAAAGAAGATAAAAGAAGGAAAGAAAGAAAAAGACTGACAGAATCAAAGATACAAATAAACAAAAACAGAAACAGGGATATAGGTATAGAGAAAGCGAGAGAGAGAGAGAAAAAGAAAGATAAAAGAGAGATACAGAGAAAGATGAGAGAGAAAGAAAGAGAGAGTTAGCAGGTTGGGGGGGCTGTATTGTGGTTGTTGTTGTGAGTAATAATTCTCAGCGGTGCAGCGAGACTTTAAAGCAGGAGCAGTGTGTGTGTGTCTGTGTGTGTGTGTGTGTGTGTGTGTGTATGTGTGTGTGTGCGTGTGTCTGTGTGTGTGTGTGTGTGTGTGTGTGTGAGATGAGGTTAAACAGTGTGGGGCTCCTCACACTGCAGAGTGCGTTCCTGTGAGACACACACACAGAGGGAGAGAACACACGCTCAGCTGAGTGACAGTAATTGACAGACCCCGTGGACACCGTCCCCAGAGACCCCCCAGTCAAATAAACACAGAGCCAGATCAGCACGGATGACACACACACACAGTCATTTTTACATTCCTGTCTTTCTGAGACGTGCGTGTCCATTGTGTTCTGTATTACTCCACTGCGGTGGTCTCCAACTCTAACTCTCTACTGTAGAGCCTGGTTCCAAACACAGTCTGCCACACCGGCTCCAGCTCATGACCTTCTTCTAAAACTGTTTGGCTGGACCATCAGTAAAACAGGAGGGGTGGTGTTAGATTCAGTTAAGAACCAAACTCTGCAGGACGATAGATCTCCAGGTGGAGGGCTGGTGACCACCGTGTGAAGCTAACACTAGGATTCAATAGTCACCCAAATCTGTGAAGAAACAAGTTGGAGCATGGCATGGTTGTTGGTACCAGACAGACTGGTTTAAGTGTTTCTATAACTGTTCTCTTGGGAACTTCACACACTGTGGTCTCCAGAGTTACTAGACAACACAAAACATACCAAACGTTGAGGTGAATGGGCTACAACAGCAGAAGACTGTTGGGTTCCACTTCGGTCAGCCAAGAACAGAAAGCAGAGGCTGTGATTTTCAGCATTGTAGCTGCATGCTATGCAATTTCAGGGTCTGTATGTCTTGTTTCTGTTACGTCCTGTGTCTCCCCCATCTCTCTTTCTTTCTCTTGTTTCTAATTAGGTGCTCCATGATTGCCGTGGGACGTCCTGTTTCCCTGCTATGAGATTGGCTGGTTCCGTCGGCGTCTGCTACATCTGGAAGGGGGCGCTTTTTTTTTATTCGGCTCGTTGGCACGCTCCATTGGCTGCCCATCTTCTTTTGTTGTGAGGCTATGTATTTGGTTGGGGTTTTTTTTCTTTGTAAGTTATTATTATTTTTTTTTTGAAGGATTGTAGGGGTGACCTGCTCTTTTGTTTGAACTTGTTTGTCTTTGTTTATGGTTAGAGTAGTTAGGAGAAGTGTTTTTGTAATTTGGTTTATTTTCTTTTGTAACGTTAATTAGTGATTTTTTTTTTACTTTAGATTTTTTTGTTTGTTATTTTGGGCCTTGGGGTCACCCTGAAGATAGATCGTTCTTTTTCTTATACTGCGTATAAAATTACAAAGTCAAGTAAAACAAAATCAAGCGATAAATGACAAACTTTGCAATAGTAATTGTGATTTTGTTATTAGTTCTTTTTGCTTCATCAATTTCAACAAATTATATTAGTTTGGTCTGGCAGCTGAGCAGGCAGTCCCGCTTTCTCTTGTTGCTTCTTACCCCTAGAAGAAGTAACCCAATGCAATCCAGAGCACTTTGGAAAGGATACATCACGCTGCACTGACCAATCTACAGTGCATCAAAGCTAAAATTCTATAATGCTGTAAAGATTGAAATTGCTTATTCCTATTTATTTTCATCACTCAATATGTTTCTGTCTCATTGGAGCAGATCTTTGATAAGTGTACAATTGAAAGGTTAGATATGTAGGTCATGAAGAAAGTCTTTGGCGTAGGCCCAGCCCTAGGCCCTAGGCCCACGCAGACCCTCGCAGATCCTGCTGGACATGGACAGCAGGGGCGAAGCTGCCTCTCTGGACAGCAGGGGTGAGGCTGCCTCCCTGGACAGCAGGACTGGGACCCAACTGGTGGTGGTGGGGAGGAGGATGGAGGGAATAGAAACTGCAGCACCTGAATGCAGCAGAGAGGGAGCGCAAGTTGAATTCTTTTAAAGAGAGGTGGCAGACTTGGCAGAACCTTCGCTAAAGCTTTCATTTCCCTGAAGGTTAGAGATGAGATCCATGGCACCGTTGGAAAGGACACGTCATGCTCTACTAACCCGAAGAGCTTGGATGGATGGATGGATGGATGGATGGATGGATGGATGGATGGATTGATGGATGGATGGATGGATGGATGGATGGGATGGAATTTGGACCCTAGATGGATTTGTAGAGCAAGGTTTCCCCATGTGTGCAGGTGCCTTCAACAGAAGCTGCATTCCTGTTATTGCTGCGATAGATGATCCTGCTTTGTATCACAACTGAAAAGGGTTGATTTGGTAATAATCACTGTTGTGTATGTAACACTTACACCTGTCACCTCTCAGAACATTAAAACCACCACCATGTTTCTACAATATCTGCTTATTTTATCAGCTGAACTTACAATACAGGAGCACTTTGTAGTTCCATCTTTTCTCCAAATGCTTTGTTAGCCCCCTTCTTACCATGTTTTTCCTTAAACTGGTCCTCCACGGGACCACCACAGAGCAGATAGTATGCAGTGACATTGACATATTGGTGGTGTGTTAGTGTGTGTTGTGTTGGTGTGAGTGGATCAGGCACAGCAGCTCTGCTGGAGTTTAAAAAACACTGTGTCCACTCACTGTGTACTCTATTAGACACTCCTACCATGTTGGTTCACCATGTAGATGTAAGGTCAGAGACAATAGCTCATCTGTTGCTGCACAGTATGTGTTGGTCATCCTGTAGTCCTTCATCAGTGGTCACAGGATGCTGCCCACACGCCACTGTTGGCTGGGTGTTGCTGGTTGGTGGACTAATCTCAGTCCAGCAGTGACACTGAGATGTTTAAACACTCTAGCAGCACTGCTGTGTCACACTATGACCCACCACCAAAATAATACCTGCTCTGTGGTGGTCCTGTGGGGAGTGAGCAAAGAGTAAAGTATGCCTGTAAAACAAAAAGATTGCAGTCTGTAATTGTAGAACTACAAAGTATTCATACATGAAAAGTGAATCTAATTAAATGGACATTGAGTGTAAAATGAGAGTGAGACATTTTCAGCTACAAGCAAAAACATGTCTTATAGAAGGTAACAATCTAACCTACAGCAGATCTATCAGTGTTATATATTTACACACAGAAAGACTGTAGATGGTGTGGAGGTACCCATCCCTCTCACACAGCATACTCTTTGAAGTAAGGTCTAATGAAAGGGTTCACCCATCAGCATCACCTGACTCCTAAAGAGAACGCTTTCAACTACTGTTTAAGCTTTGGTCAAATATCCATTGAAATGTTTGAAAGGTCGCTGGAGGTACCTTCCCATGCTCAGTGATGCTTTTCGCTGAAGACTGCTCAATGTTTGTGAGATGAACAAGGAGGAGTTCTGGGCTGAGTGAAACATTGATGCTGCTACTGATCTCCTACAGGAGCCTGACACAGAGGGCTTTCATGCAGTACGCAATAGATATTAGATGCAATTCTAAACATTTATTGAAAATAAAAACTAAAGTTTAAACAAAGTTCCTTCAATGTGCATCATTTACTGTTGTTGAACGGTGTCCAAGCTCAGTTTCTCAGTCCTGGGCCCAAGAACCTCAGCCCTGTGGTGTAGGAGCAGGGTAACATCCAAACCAGAATTGAGAAACACTGTAGATCCTTTGGCAATATATGTATACACTCACAAAATCAATGGTGCAATAAGTTTGTAAACACTACCCAAATGGGGTAAAATAGAACCGAATGGCAAATATCCAATACATACAGTACTGTGCAATAGATTTAGGCACTTGGGGAAATTATTATATATAAAAAAGCTTCTATTTTCTCAGCAAAACACTTTATTATTTTAAACCTCTTTCATAATATAATATTTATGTTACGTTGTATTGTATTTATGGTTATATACATCTGTTCTAATGATAACTGGTGTGCTTACCGGTGAAAATACACTTATTGCTAAGATAAAGACTTTTATACAGTCAGCTTAGGTGCCTAAGATTTGTGCACAGTAGTGTACAATCTAACAATAATCATAAGAATAGAATATTTCAATGCATAAAAGTAGTTATTAGCAATTAGAAGTTGATAAAAGTAGCACCCTACATACATGGTCACAGGGGTAGCATGGATCTTAACTCCAGGAGGTGTGTGCTGAGCAACAGGAATGTCAAGTCCTGAAAAAGTCTCCTGTCAAGTCTCCTGTGCCTTCTCAGCCTGCGCCTCTCTTCATAACTGTTTATTGTACTCCTGCTGCTCCAACAGCTGAAGCCGTTCACACCTAGTTTTTCTGAACGTGGTTCTTCCTCCTTCTTTTTTAGATGGAAAACTACACAACGACTAACAACAGCAACAACAACAACATTTACAGTAGTTACAAAGCCAGCTAGCACTGCAAATGTTACATGCTTCAATACATTTCACATTATTATGACCACTTTTATGACTATTATTATTATTTATTATGACTCCAACTTTTGACGATGGCAGTGTGTAGGTGGCAGTGTTATGGTCTGGGGAATGTGGAATTTTTTCTGGACCCACTCATTCATGTGGAAGACACTCTCAACTGATTTGGGTCTGAATCCATCCTTGCAGATCACGTACACCATACATGCTGATTGTCTTCTCTGGGGTGGATAGGATCTTCCAGTAAGACAGTGTGACATGTCACACAGCTAGAAATGTCCCACATTGGTTGGAAGAGCTGACCAAGACTTCCCAATACTACCCTGGACCCCTAATTCCCTAGACTAACCCAAGTGAGCATCTGTGGGACCACCTTGATTGTGGTGTTGGCTCTATGGATCCTCTCCCACGCTCCCTCCAGCAGCTGTGGGATGCACTGC
>CM038705.1:43918621-44243621 GCA_021613375.1 Megaleporinus macrocephalus
CTTCTCTTCTCTTCTCTTCTCTATTCTTCTCTTCTCTTCTCCATTGCTTATTCTCTTACTCTCATTTCACACACTTTCTCACTACTTTCTCATTTCTCTTCCCATCTCTTCTCTTCTCTTCTCTTCTCTTCTTCATTGCTTATGCTTTCTTACTCTCATGTTGACACACTTTATTTCTGTTCATTCTTTTCTCTCCCTTCTCTTATCTTCTCTTCTCTTTTCTTTTCTTTTCTTCTCTTCATTGTTTATTTTATCTTACCCTTATTTCCACACCCTCTCCTTCTGTTCATCCTTTCTTTCTCTCCTTTCTCTTATTTTTTTCTCTCTTCTCTTCTCCTCTTTTCTCATTACTCACATATTCTTACTTTCTGTCTATCAACCTGCATCTCTTTCTGTCTCTCTCTCTCTTTCTGTCTGTCAACCTGCATCTCTTTCTCTCTCTCTCTTTCTCTCTCTCTCTCGCAGGTCTCGGTGAAGGTAAGGCAGTAATTGCTCTGTGATGTCGGACATGGTGGGGGTGGTGGGGTGTGTTAGACTGCTTGTTAGGGGCAGTAAAATTGGTGATTAGGATTCTAAGAGGATGATGGGGGGATGATGAGAGGACTGATAGCGGGGCAGATAAAAGTTGAAGATGTTTATTACAGGCTGGTGTACAGAGTAAGGGGCTTGCTGAGCTGAGGGGGCTGAAGCTGTGCTCTGTAATGTTGATGATGGTGGTCAGTGTTTAATTCTGAGTGGTGTTTATTATAAGCGTGAGCTGCTTTTGGTTGTTAATGTGGGAGGACAAGCTGTAGCACTTTAACAACACAGCACAATAAACACGCTCCCGCTTCTTTTTCAGTCTTCTCTCTCAGTTCTTTCTGTCCTGCTTCTGTTCTCTCTCTCTCTCCCTCCCTCTCTCTGTCTGCTTTCCTCCCTCTGTCTATTTAATGCCTTGCTCCTTTTGTTTTTCATTTTCTTACTCAATTGCTCTTGTTTTCATTCGCTGCTTACCTTCTCTTCTCTTCTTTTCTGTTCTTTTCTGTTCTTTTCTCTTCTCCAAACAGAATTGCTCTGTTTTCCTTTCAAAAATCCAAAATTCCCTCTCTTCTATTCTCTTTTTTCTCTTTTTTTCTCTTCTCTTTCTTATCTTTTCTTCTCTTTTTTATCTTCTCTTCTCTTGTTTTATCTTTTTTCTCTTTCTTATCTTTTCTTCTATTCTCTTCTTTTATCTTTTGCTCTTTTCTCTTTTCTTCTATTCTCTTTCTTCTCTTTTCTTCTCTTATTTTTTATCTTTTCCTTTCTTCTCTTCTCTTTTCTTATATCTGAATTGCTTTGTTCTCCTTTTTCCTTTCCAAATCCCCCCTCTTCTCTTCTCTTCTCTTCTCTTCTCTTCTCATCTTTTCCTCTCTTCTCTTCTTATCTTTTCCTCTCTTCTCTTCGTTTTATGTTCATTTCCCTGCTCAAGCTATTCTCACTCAGTCTCTAGCCTTTCTTTTCTCTTTTCTTTCTTTCCTCTGTCTCTTTTTTCTCTCCATCTCTGTCATTTACTATCTTACAACTTTGCTCTGTTCTGCATCTTCTCTTCTCTTCTCTTCTCTTCTCTTCTCTTCTCTTCTCTTCATTGCTTACTCTGTATTCCTTGCTCACACGTAGTACTATCTCTCTCTCTCTCTCTTTTTGTCATTCTTCTTTTTCTAAATGGAGCTGTAAAGGTCTGTCAGTGTATATGTGTGAGTGCTAAACCTTGTTTCTCTCTTTATTTCTCAGAGGGTCCTCGGTGGTCTGTTGGTCTGAACATTAACACTCTGACACATTAACAATGTGATATTTACACTTACTGACCTCCAGCCTGACCACACTATAGTTTACACCATTTCCACAGCCATAATTTATTCCCCTACGTGGGGTCTTTAGAGGTGTGTGTGTTTGTGTGCGTGTGTGTGTGTATTCATGTGCACTTTTCAAGTCCATTAATCATATATTAATGAGATTTAATTCCAAGTCATTTGAAATCATGGAATGCTCCATCAATATCAGAAGCAAATAGAGTAAAACAGTAAAACTAAATACAACGGAGACACCGTGTGGTTTTGATCTGGTAGGTTTACGACATGCACATATTTGAGTTTGTGTTTAGGTATGAGTGTACAATTGTATATACGTGCTACATTGTTCATGTGTGTGAGTGTGAAAATCAGGGCATGTCTAGAAGTGGCCGGGGGTGAGTGGTGCCCATCCAGAGATAAGCTTTGCCTGCCCAGTTGAACCCTCTACCCATGCACTGAAACTCTATAGCTATTTTTTAGCATTGATAATTAAAATGCACTTCACTCCTATTGGCTGTTTTGAAGACATGGGTGGGCTTAGTCAGTGCTCCTCCTTTACATTACAACCAAACCACGACATACGCTTCTCCACAGAAGCTGTACAGACGAGATGTAGGCAGGGGTGAACACACATGCAAGCTTTTAGACAAAATAGACTTTTAATAAACAAACAAAACGAAAGGGACACAAACGGGCAGGTACAGAGTGAATCAGGCACAGAAAACATAGGGCGCAGACACAAAGTTACAGAAAATGACTGACAGAACCAGACAGCAAGCATAGGATATAAATAAGACAGGCGAGACACAACGAGAAGGAACAGGTGACGGGACTGAACGCAAATGAGGCACAGGTGAGAGAGGCGGGGCAATGTACTCCCAAGTGAAAATAAAGGTTGATTGATTCTTCTTCTTCATTTTCTTTTGGCTTTTTCTTTTTCAGTGTGGCTACAGCGAGCCATCATCCTCCAACTCACTCTGTCCTCTGCGTCCACTGCCCTCACACCAACTACTTCCATGTCCTTTTTAACTGCGTCCATATATCCTCTCTTTGGCCTTCCTCTTTGTCTTTTTCCTGGCAGCTTGAGAGGACATTCATAAAAACATGAATAACATGGAAGAGAGGACTTGAGTCAGCGAGACAGTGTTTTTCCTGATGCCTCTAATATTCCTTACGTTTGAGCGAATGTCTAAGTGGCATAAAAATGCAATGTGTGGCTCAGAGACAGGTGAAACTATCATGCAGCTACTGGGTACAGCTATGTTATAGCCATAGACCAAGTTATGTAGTTTATCCTTGAAAATGAGCTAGCTCTACATGGAGATGGAAATGAGGTCTAATTAGGCTGTTGGATTTTGCCATTCAAAAAGATCCCAAACTTCACAAAATGCATCCCTAAAAATATTTTTTTAAATAAAAAAATAATAACAAAAATGCTTTATTGTATCTGCTAATCATATTGGGCCTATACACTGTTCTGTCCTAGACACAACTATCCTAGTTCATGTAAGGAATCAGAACACTCGGATGCAAAGGTGAGATCCATGAGCAGGCTTGTTTATTGAATAACAACAGAGACTGCAAACATAACATAGATATAGTTTCCTGGTTATAGATATAGCCAGGGCAGCTTACCGGGTTAGCTATGGGAGCAAGTCGAGCAGAGTAGACGGTAAGCAGTCGTAGATGCTTACTCCAACTAGAGCTGGCTTTTCCAGGCTTCCGTTCCCCGTCTAAGCAGTGAATAGAGCAGCCCCCTCTGGTGTAGTGATTTTCAGGAAAGAAGTCCTGTCCAAGCAGTGTGTAAAACAAATCCCCTCAGCTGTAGCGTTTCTCCAGGTTAGAAATCCTGTCTGAGCAGACACACAAACCCCTTTTCCAAATGTAACGTTAAAGAACAGTTCAAAATAGAGTCATAACAGCCGAGGGCTGGCGTTACATTGAGCTAACCCTTCACCAGAGTGAGACGTAGAGCTCAGAACGAGAGAGAGTCAGACGTAACATCACTGATCTTGACAGAGATTGACTTGAAACAAAGGGTGTTGACTTGACTTGGCTTGAGTACAGCATATTGTCATTGTCCAATGAAAAACAAGTATTTCCAAAATTGCAATTTCACCGGTGAGAAGTGTTTCCAAGCTATTTTGGAGCACTTCTATTGGTCCAGGCGTGATGACATTTTCACACAGCGTAAACGATCATTGGTGTGTTCAAATGATGTAGAAAACTGAGGGGAGAGTGAGGGGGGTATTTAAGGGGTGAGTGCCATCAGCTACAGGTGTGTGTAATCAGGTACAGGTGCATGTGTTCTAGGCTACCTGTAACGATTCAGCACTCTCAGGCAGAGGGGTTCATACGAATATCATTCAAACAGAGCTAAATACTAGCACGGACACAGAAGGGAGAGTGAGGGGAGACTATATACACAGAAAGACAAGGGACACCTGGTGAACATACAGAGCACAGGTGTAGGGCGGAGACACAGAGCACGTTGAAAAACATAAACAAAGAGCATGTGGAGGGAAGGGCAGGAGACGAACCTAACACTACCTCAGTACTCCGGGGACAGAGACCTCTGGTGGAGCTGAGCAGAAGTGCTTACAGTTCATCATACAGATGTTCATCATATAGGCACTGCTGCCTGACACTGTGGACTCCAAACCAAAATTGATTAATTTGCCTCTCTATTTTATAGAAATGCTCATCACGGAATCTAGATCTAATTTACAGTGTTTACTTATTTCTTTAATTTAGGATGGTAGACCCTGACACCCCACAAAAATTGGATGCTGTAATTGTATTCCTCCTCCTCCTCCTCCTCCACCTCTTCCTCCGCTCAGCGTCTGCGAGGTTAATGTTGAAGCTCTGCTGGTATATGAGCAGTAAACCGAGACTGTGACAGACTGTCTCTCAGTCGGTCTGAGTTATCCACTAATCTCAGCCACGCTGAGCTCTGATACTGTCACAGTGCTCAGATTGCTGTTAACCCATAAGCACCCTAATTCACCCATTCATTACACCTCTTTCAGTTCACATGACACCCCATAAATTAGCCTCAGCACGACACAGACTCTAAATGAGACAAACCGGGGGACACGGAGTGTGTGTATGTGGAGGGGGTTTGTGTTTGTTTTCATACATTTTTAAGACCGTGCATTTAATTGGGTCCACTTACTGTTACAGCATCCCTTTATAAATCTACTGTTACAAACTGTATACTTTACTAGACCCCTTTCACCCAGTTCTTCAATGGTCAGGACCACCACAGAGCAGGCATTATATGGGAGGAGGATCATTCCCAGCGATGCAGTGACACTGATGTGCTGGTGGTGTGTTAGTGTGTGCTGTGCTGGTGTGAGTGGATCAGATACAGCAGTGCTGCTGGAGTGTTTAAACACCTCAGTGTCACTGCTGGACTGAGGATAGTCCACCAACCAAAACTATCCAGACAACAGAGTCCTGTGGGCAGACTGTGCAGCAATAAATAACTTATCTGCAAGGTAGGAGTGTCTAATAGAGTGGACAGGGAGTGTTTAAACACTCCAGCAGCACTGCTGTGTCTGATCCACTCACACCAGCACAACACACACTAACACACCACTGCAGTGCTGAGAGTAACAAAGTATGCAGTGGACTGCAGTCTGTTAAGTGCACATGTAGGCATATATACACTCATATCCTCACAAGGTATAAAAACCTGTGGTGTGTGTGTGAGATTCTCTGCTGGTTCATGGTGCTGCTAGTTTGGTTGTCTGTTTCTCTGGGGAACTGGGATGTTCTTCATGTGTCTGTCTCAGGGAAGGCTAACCAGGCTAATCTCCTTCAGAACGCAGCCGTCTGTAAAGGAGACACACACACACACACACACTCGCTCACACACACTCGCTCACACACACACATATCACCTCTGATGTCACTCCTTCTTGCCGTCATTGGGTTACTCATCTGTGCAATGCCTGTTGCAGTGTAACGCGTCCCCAGAAACATTGCACAAACACATACATTCAGCCATGCACACATGCACACGCTGAGGAAAACCGCTCGGTGACAGATTATCCGGCCCACTCCGCTCCATTCGTCACAGCGTCGCTGTTCCCGAGGTAAACCATATATCATGTCCTTGTTAAGCCATTTTAAAAATACAGTCCTGAATACATAACCATAAATAAAGAGCACAAACCACAGGAATTCTATTCAGCACATCTATACACATACATACAATAAAGCTTTCCATAAATCTGTCCCGCAACCCCCCCCCCACCCCCCCCACCCCCCACCCCCAACCAAAAAAAAAAAAAAAAAAGAAAAAGATCACTGGTATCTCCATAAATTCGAGGAACGCGATTCAAAAGAGCTTGTAACTCTTTATTTTTTTTTTCCCTTTTTCTCGTACTTCACATCTCTCATTTAATCTATGAGTAACTCTTTTCATCTTCGCGTTTCCATGGCAACAAAGTGGAGATGAGGCAGAGGAGGTGAGAGCGAGTGAAGGGGGCTGTTGGGATGGGGGGGGCGGTGGAGAGGAGCTTTTTTGGAGAGAGGGGGGGGGAGGATGAGAATAATCTGGGCGGATGAGTGGAAGGTGTCTGCTGGTCGTCTCTCAGCTTCGCTTCAGACTTCTCCCTCGCATCTTCGTCCTTGGGAAGGGAAAGGAAAACGTGTGTGTGTGTGTGTGTTGGAGGGGGGGAGCTGGAGGAGGAGAGAGGGAGCGCAAATGAAAAAAGAAGCCTCCTCGCAGAGGTATTTATCATTTGCCTTGCCGTTAATTACAGCCCAATTAACTACTCCCTGTTTGCGCGGCCATTGTGATTCCGCGCGGTGTCGACTTTCCACTGACACCTAAAGCGTCCTGAGCCTCGACGAGCCAGGAGTGAAGGGCTTCCACTAAAACCCCCCGCTAAGTAACCCCCTTAATTAGAAACGTTCGCACTGAACGCTCGCTCAGGAACGCAAAGAGATTTATCTCTGAATGGACTCTTATGAACTCCTGTCCAGCAGCTTAGCGCTGTGGATTTGAGGGGATGGTCTGGCAAAAAGTCAAATTTAGCCTACGCTGTTTTTCCCGTGTGGAGTCGATCTGCCAAGACGTGTTCGGTGGCTGAAATTTGCTTCCTGCAGCTCATTAGCTATCAAGTAATGGGAGCGCAAGCCCCACCAATTAGGATGCTATGTGCTTAAATTATCAACACACGTACCTCAAACCTGGTTCTCAAACAGTTTGCCTAATGCGGTTCCTGACACGGCATGATGTCCTGTTATCGGCAATGACAAATAGAGGCTGCATAGAAAAAGCAGTATTAGCGTCCGGCTGAATTATGGTCTGTCCAAGTTTATGCACTGCCTGTCTAAACTGAGAAAAATAAAAGCACACTCTAATATTTCACCGGACCACCTTCAGCTCGGATTGCACGTGGCATTGTTGCAACATCCATATAGTCGCTGTACTGAGAGAAACAAGTATCTCAATTGCACGTATCAATTTTATTTTTTCTGCTTGATTTGAACCCAACTGTTCGATGATGAGTGGACCAACAGAAAATAAAAATAAAAATTTTGCTTCTATTGACTTACATTGAAAGTAAAGAAAGTTTTTGGCTTCTACTGTAAAGTCACCATTTTGGAGATGCTTGATTTTCTTTATTAGCTTTCGTCTTTACAATTAGACTCACTAACAATTGGCTTTATTAAGTCTGCACAGCTGTTTAGTACCATCCTGTGAGTTAATGTGCAAATGCTTGACTATCACTATTAAACATAGCATTGAGTTCTACTGTTCACCTTCTATTATTTCACTTCACCAAACATTTGGTAATGCACTGGACAGTCCTGAACCCAATTCCAATCATTTAAGTTTTTCTTAGATGTTTTCTTTGCTTAATGCAGGGCAATAATTGAGTTTTTCTAAAACACAGTAACATCTCCATAACCACTCGATACATCTTCCCTTATGGTTGTTTAATTCTTTGGAATCTGAGGGCATTATCTTGATTTCTACATCACATTTTCACCTTTAAAGACACTTGTGTACAACATTATATCCATATTTAATATCGTAATCTTCATGACACTCACAACTCTCTGTAATAAGACCACATTTGATACAGAGCAATATGAGATAAAGAGAGAGAGATCATCGGAGATTGAAATCTGACTTCAGAAAGTCTTTACTTACACTATATTCACATACATACAAACTTGACGTCCCTTTCTTAATCCATAGGATTTAATATGATGTCGGCCCACCCTTTGCAGCTAGAACAGCTTTAACTCCTCTGAGAACCATTTCCACACAGTTTAGGAGTGTGTTTATGGGAATGTTTGACCGTTCTTCCAGAAGCACATTGGTGGACGAGAAGGCCTGGCTCGCAGTCTCCGCTCTAATTAATACCAAAGGTGTTCTATCAGGTTGAGGCCACAACTCTTACGTATCCATGTCTTTATGGACCTTGCTTTGTGCATTGGTGTGCTGGAACAGGAAGGGGCTGTCCCCTAGAGCACGAAATTGTTCAAAGTCTCTTGGTCTGCTGAAGCATTAAGAGCTCCTTTCACTGAAACTAAGAGGCCGAGTCCAACTCCTAAAAAACAACCCCACACCATAATCCCAACTCCACCAAACTTTACACTCGGCACAATACAGTCAGACAAGTACCGTTCTCCTGGCAACCGCCAAACCCAGACTCTTACATTAGACTGTCAGGTGGAGAAGCGTGATTGGTCACTCCAGAGAACAGGTCTCCACTTCACTTTACACCACTGCAACTGACTTTGCATTTGCATTTGCTTTGCATTGCGCTTGGTCATGTAAGGCTTGGATGCAGCTGCTTGGCCATGGAAACCTATTCCATGAAGCTCTCTACGCTTTGTTCTTGAGCTAATCTCAAGGTCCACATGAAGTTTAGAGGTCTGTAGCGATTGACTCTGCAGTAAGTTGGTGACCTCTGTGCACTATGCACCTCAGCTTCCGCTTTACATGGAGTTGCTGTCGTTTCCAATCGATTCCACTTTGTTATAACACCACTGACAGTCGACTATGGAATATTTAGTAGTGAGAAAATTTCACGACTGGACTTGTTGCACAGGTGGCGTCCTATCACGGTACCACATTGGAATTCACTGAGCTCCTGAGAGAAACCCATTCTTTCACAAACGTTTGTAGCAGCAGTCTGCACCTGAATTCAATGATTTGGATGGGTGAGTGAATACAATATAGTGTATGTGGGTAATATTGCTTTGATGTTTTAGACGGTCTTACCAAAGTCTTAGGTTTATAAAAATGGTGGAATGTAAACCTTATCTTTCACTTAATATGTCTGCAAAGAAAGTGTTCAAGATGAATGGCTACTTCACTACTTTTTAAAACTCTGGGCATTTACAGAGCCGTGTGGAAAACAACCGCATGCAAACTGTGCCTCTATTAACAAAGGACGCACCTAATTCCTCAAGAATGCCTACAGTGTGATCCCCGTCTCAGGCATGCAGTTTAACACGCTGCTAATTAACGGGATATATACTCCGATTCTTGTCAGCTTCAAAGCTCCAGCACTAAAACTAAAGCAGCGAACTTCAAACACTGAACTTATCTTGGCTGATCGACTACATTAAAGGGGAACATGGAGTAAATCTGTTGTTTTGCCAAAATATCACATAAAAAACACAGCTACGCTCCCTGTTCTGCTCCAAACAGACCCGTCTCATCGCCACGCCTCCTAAAACTCCAGGAACGCCGGCTCGCTCTTCTCCGGCCTGGATAATTGGGCTGCTTAGTTTCTTCATCATGTTAGGCCCCGGCGCACCACAGCGAAGGGAATGAGCCCAAAGCCCTCACGGCTTCCCGGAATTACGATAAGTACATTATTTACGGAGAGCTCCGCTGCACGGGCCGCATGTAGTTATAACAGAGGAGTAAAGAGAAAAAACGAATAAATAAATAAATAAACAAACATGACAGCTCAAGCGCTCCGTTAGCTGTGTATTTACAGCAATTTGCAACACTTCAAAATTGCGCCTCGCAACGAGATATGACTGATCTTATGTAAATTCGTGGCCTTCCGGCGGCATGTGTGTGTGTGATGTAGTAGAGGCTGACGATTTCTCCGGGCTCAGATCAGACCCCCCGCACTGCTGGCTATGCTGACTGGGCACTGAGGTTTTCCAGGCTGAACTCTACTTTGCTGACTCAGGACCTTTTTTTTTTCACCCATAAACTCAAACACAGTCTTAACGAGCACACATCTGCCCACAGCCACACTGTGTACACGGAGAAACCGTCAGCGTGCATGGTCAGCGTCGCTGCTAGTATGTGGTGGCTTTGTAATCTTGCAAGCAAAGCTGTGACATAATAGAGAAGAAAACCTCCAGGATTCAAAGAAAAAATTCAGGAACCTTAATCCATAAAGCACTTCTAGAAAACACCCCGATCCCTCTTGTGATATCACTCTGTACTATAAACGTATTTCTTTATTTTTTTAAAAAGAATTACAAGGAGTAAGAGATTATTTATTTCTCTGTTGTTAAGCTGCAAAAAACATTTTATTTGTAAAGCGCTTTTTACAACAATGTTGTCACAAAGCAGCTTTACAGGAGTTTGAAAGCATGAAAACATGAAATCACAACACTTTATCCACTGTGAGTAAGCCAGAGACGACGGTGGCAAGAACAACTTCCTCAACTGAAGGAAGAAACCTTGGGAGGAACCAGATTCACAAGCAGAGACCCATCCTCCTCTGGTCAAACAGTAGTTACAGTTTATTAAACTAAAGCTGAGTCTGAAGGTAAAAGCTTTAGAAGCTGCACAGGTGCTACATCAGGTGGATAATACAGTGATGCAGTCAAGGACTGAGCAGATGGCACCAATGGAGAGGAGAACTGGTTGGTGTTGGGTGACAGGGGGGCCCTGGTGGTCAGTCCTTTACAGTATTCGGCGGGACAGGTGCACGGTTATTACCTCAGAAAGAGAAAAGAGAGAGAGTTAGTTCTAGTTTGGGTTAGTACAGAGTCAGAGTTAGTTCTGGTTTGGGTTAGTACAGAAACAGAGTTAGTTCTGGTTTGGGTTAGTACAGAGGCAGAGTTAGTTCTGGTTTGGGTTAGTACAGAGACAGAGTTAGTTCTGGTTTGGGTTAGTACAGAGACAGAGTTAGTTCTGGTTTGGTTAGTACAGAGACAGAGTTAGTTCTGGTTTAGGTTAGTACAGAGACAGAGTTAGTTCTGGTTTGGTTAGTACAGAGACAGAGTTAGCTCTGGTTTAGGTTAGTACAGAGACAGAGTTAGTTCTGGTTTGGGTTAGTACAGAGACAGAGTTAGTTCTGGTTTAGGTTAGTACAGAGACAGAGTTAGTTCTGGTTTGGGTTAGTACAGAGTCAGAGTTAGTTCTGGTTTAGGTTAGTACAGAGACAGAGTTAGTTCTGGTTTAGGTTAGCACAGAGACAGAGTTAGTTCTGGTTAAGGTTAGTACAGAGACAGAGTTAGTTCTGGTTTGAGTTAGTACAGAGTCAGAGTTAGTTCTGGTTTGGGTTAGTACAGAGACAGAGTTAGTTCTGGTTTGGGTTAGTACAGAGACAGAGTTAGTTCTGGTTTAGGTTAGTACAGAGTCAGAGTTAGTTCTGATTTAGGTTAGTACAGAGACAGAGTTAGTTCTGGTTTAGGTTAGTACAGAGACAGAGTTAGTTCTGGTTTGTGTTAGTACAGAGACAGAGTTAGTTCTGGTTAAGGTTAGTACAGAGACAGAGTTGGTTCTGGTTTGGGTTAGTACAGAGGCAGAGTTAGTTCTGGTTTGGGTTAGTACAGAGACAGAGTTAGTTCTGGTTTAGGTTAGTACAGAGTCAGAGTTAGTTCTGGTTAGGTTAGTACAGAGACAGAGTTAGTTCTGGTTTGTGTTAGTACAGAGACAGAGTTAGTTCTGGTTAAGGTTAGTACAGAGACAGAGTTGGTTCTGGTTTGGGTTAGTACAGAGGCAGAGTTAGTTCTGGTTTGGGTTAGTACAGAGACAGAGTTAGTTCTGGTTAAGGTTAGTACAGAGACAGAGTTGGTTCTGGTTTGGGTTAGTACAGAGGCAGAGTTAGTTCTGGTTTGGGTTAGTACAGAGACAGAGTTAGTTCTGGTTTGGGTTAGTACAGAGACAGAGTTGGTTCTGGTTTGGGTTAGTACAGAGTCAGAGTTAGTTCTGGTTTAGGTTAGTACAGAGTCAGAGTTAGTTCTGGTTTGGGTTAGTACAGAGACAGAGTTAGTTCTGGTTAAGGTTAGTACAGAGGCAGAGTTAGTTCTGGTTTGGGTTAGTACAGAGACAGAGTTAGTTCTGGTTAAGGTTAGTACAGAGACAGAGTTGGTTCTGGTTTGGGTTAGTACAGAGTCAGAGTTAGTTCTGGTTTAGGTTAGTACAGAGTCAGAGTTAGTTCTGGTTTAGGTTAGCACAGAGACAGAGTTAGTTCTGGTTAAGGTTAGTACAGAGACAGAGTTAGTTCTGGTTTGAGTTAGTACAGAGTCAGAGTTAGTTCTGGTTTGAGTTAGTACAGAGACAGAGTTAGTTCTGGTTTGGGTTAGTACAGAGACAGAGTTAGTTCTG
Organism: Megaleporinus macrocephalus; assembly: GCA_021613375.1. Lineage (NCBI taxonomy): Eukaryota > Metazoa > Chordata > Actinopteri > Characiformes > Anostomidae > Megaleporinus > Megaleporinus macrocephalus. Next base: position 43,930,988 of record CM038705.1, read on the forward strand.
GTTTAGGTTAGTACAGAGACAGAGTTAGTTCTGGTTTAGGTTAGTACAGAGACAGAGTTAGTTCTGGTTTGGTTAGTACAGAGACAGAGTTAGTTCTGGTTTGGGTTAGTACAGAGACAGAGTTAGTTCTGGTTTAGGTTAGTACAGAGTCAGAGTTAGTTCTGGTTTGGTTAGTACAGAGACAGAGTTAGTTCTGGTTTGGGTTAGTACAGAGACAGAGTTAGTTCTGGTTTGGGTTAGTACAGAGACAGAGTTAGTTCTGGTTAAGGTTAGTACAGAGACAGAGTTAGTTCTGGTTTAGGTTAGTACAGAGTCAGAGTTAGTTCTGATTTAGGTTAGTACAGAGACAGAGTTAGTTCTGGTTTGTGTTAGTACAGAGACAGAGTTAGTTCTGGTTAAGGTTAGTACAGAGACAGAGTTGGTTCTGGTTTGGGTTAGTACAGAGGCAGAGTTAGTTCTGGTTTGGGTTAGTACAGAGACAGAGTTAGTTCTGGTTTGTGTTAGTACAGAGACAGAGTTAGTTCTGGTTAAGGTTAGTACAGAGACAGAGTTGGTTCTGGTTTGGGTTAGTACAGAGACAGAGTTAGTTCTGGTTTGGGTTAGTACAGAGAGAGAGTTAGTTCTGGTTTGGGTTAGTACAGAGGCAGAGTTAGTTCTGGTTTGGGTTAGTACAGAGGATGAGGAGAGTTTAGAGTGTAGCTGGTGACTCTGCTAGATCTGATTATAAACAGAGTGAACTAAAAGGACAGAAGCTGCACAGGTGCTACATCCGGATGATACAGTAATGCAGTCGAGGTGCAGCACATGACACAGATGAAGAGGAGAACTGGTTAGCGCCAGGTGACGAGGATGTACTGATGGTGCTATCTAAAGTGCTAGATATCATCCAAAAGATTGTCAGGTCTTCGACAGCTGTAGGTCTCGAGTCATGCTATTGTACATACAAGGTTCACAATTTTAAAAAATTGGAAATCCAGAATGATTGCATGTGAATCTCAGATGTAGTCCAGTTCTCTCATGTTCCAATCACTATCCCACAATTTATTATGATTATTATGATTCGATTATGATGTATCTTATCTCATTTGGTCTGGATGTTCAGACTTCTCAGTTTGTTCCAAATCAAAATATCATGCGTTAAAGGTGCCTCGGACCACAGTCCAGAACAAAGAACCAAAATTTGGTCAAACCAAAAAAAAAATGATTTGGTTTCAAACTAAACTAAGGAGCAGTTGTGAGTTGGACGTTTTATCCCCTGAACTAACAGGACATCTGAAGTGCCCTTGTGCAAGGCACTGAGCCCCCAACTGTGGATAAGGCTGCCCAGTGTGTTCACTGCCATGTAGTGTGTGTGTTCACTAGTGTGTGTGTATGTGGGTGCTTCACTGCACAAATGGGTTAACTGTGGAGGCCTCTGTGTGGGTGTATAAATGCTGTTGGAAGACTGACCATCAGGGCCTCTTTCTCGTCAGCCAGCTCTTCAACGCCCTCACTTACATCACTGTGCCATCCAGATGGACAAACATTAAGAAACGATGGGACTGTTTTAGTTCACTCCCACTTTACATAAAGACTCAGGCAGACTGCCTCAGTCAGAGGCTGCCTCAGTCAGAGACTGCCTCAGTCAGAGACTGCCTCTACCAGTGCAGTTTTTAAGCTTCAAAACAGACGTTAATCAGAATCAGACTTCAAACAGAGATCCTCTTAGCTTTTCTTTGGTGTTTAGCTTACTAAACTGTAAATACTGTTTGACCATAGGAGGACGGGTGTCCCCTTGTGAGTCTTGGTTCCTCTCAAGGTTTCTCCCTCCAGTCTAAGGGGGAGTTTTTCCTCGCCACTGTCGCCTCTGTCTTCCTCACTTGGGGATATATATATATATATATATATATATATATATATATATATATATATATATATATTATATATATATATATATATTACATACATGTTTTAACTGTCTGTTTTCAAACTTCTCTAATATATATATATATAATATATATATATAATATATATATAGTGTACATTATCTGCAGATGCTGATTCAATATTTTCTTTAAGGACAGATGAACAATGAAAGAAAATGCAAACACAGCTATTGCTAAGGCTCTTGGCAAGTGATTGCCGCCTCCAGCTACCAGCAGAAGACACCAGCAAACAAAAGAAGTGATATAAATAGAAGCAGAAGAACATTGGAGCAGCGTTCCACCACTGGAGGAGACGCTCTTGCTGAGTAAATGGATGAAGTTTGATGCTGGATGTTTCTTCTAGACTGGTAAGGATTGAAGATAGAGGGGGACAGTGCCTAATTGTTTGGTCATTAGTTGCCCCCCAAATTTGCATTGAGTCTAAATTTGACAAGTTGCAAACTGCATTTTACAAATATGCATTCTCCTTGAAGCCCTTCACTGAACGTGAGCACCTAAAACTACTCAAACTGACACATGCTGGATCTACTCAATCACTTTTCTGCCCTGAGGATAAAATACATGAACCTCTTACTCACTTCTGGTTAAGCCCACTTTTAGTTCACAGTGACTAGAAGGCATATAAAACGAATCGCTCAGGAATCAGTGTAGAAATCAAGGTATCATAATAGTATGATAGTGTTTTTAGTGACACCTGGGCTCTACCTTCCATCCAGGATCCCTATTAGTTAAATTTTTTTGCAATTATCGGTAGTGCACCTTCATTAGACTCTCGGTTTCTTCTTTAGTGGCACTCTCAGTCACGTAAATGTGCAGCTAGCTTAACAGACACAGTTCGCAGAGGGTTTTTTTTTTCGTTCTTTGATTAACAGCACTCCTGGCGTACTCGAGTTAAGGCGCTTCCATCCTAATAAGCGCACCCTCGACACGCAGTTTACTTTTAGTGGCGGCGGACGTGCGGATTCCGAGCCAGTCAGCCGCAGTGCTTTTAGCGCGGGGTTCTGTTTGTGGCTCTTAGAATATTAAATGACAGATTACTGGCAATTTGTAGAGACTACAGCAGCGAGACTCCCCAGCATTTCCATAAGATGTGCAACGCTGAGCTTAATTCAGAGTCGCCAAAGGCTTTTTAAGCACCGTGTTGCTGACACTGTTTGTAATAGACCTAAAAGCCTTGATTTAATTGAGCTCATTTGAGACAGCGGCGAGCAAAACCTTTCCTTTTGATTTAATGATGAGATTCCATTAAAAACTAATAGTCTGTTTAGAGGCTGCTGCTTCTAATCTGTGAACATAAACCATATTAGTGGAGCATACACTGTTCTCCATATTACCTTCATTGATTTTCATTAAGTGAATTATCACAGAGACCCCCCCCCCCTCCCCACATGCCCTCCCTCCTTTCCTCCGAGCCCCCTCACCCTGCACTTCACGACACCCACCGCCCCCACCACCACCAGCGGCAGGCATCCTAGTTGCCATGGAAACCGCTTTTAGTTCAAAAGTGCATACATGTTGTGTCGGCCTTGGTATGAGATGCAAAATAATAAGATCATTTTTTTTTGCCCCCCCAACCCCCCTTGAGAAACAGGAGGAAAAGCTCTCAGTGAATGGATTTAAGGCTCAAGGGGGCCGTAGAGGGGTCTTTCCACACATGCGCGCCCCACTCCGCTCGCAAATGACCTTTTATCTTCTGACATTTTCATTAAGCCGTGCGGTAGATGTCTGTGTGGAGTCAGCAGCGTAAGCAGTGATAACAGCACTGATAGGGTTTTGTAAGGTAGCGGTGCAGGTTGGAGAAAATAAGGCATTAGAGAAATAGACATTGGCCTAAGTTGGGAAATGGAGGTGCTGTAATTTTCTGCAGCTATGGCTGGTGATATTCCTGAAGTGGAAACTGCAAAACGACTGCTGGAAGATAGGCACCGTGTGGGAGGCAAAAAAAAAGAAAAAAGCATAGCACTTGAAAAACTGGAAATGAAATCAGTGGCTACTTCTTTTCCTTTAGGTCTGAATACCTAATAATAAAATATCCCAAAGCAGATTCCTGATCTGAGAACATGTATACTGTGGGTCAGAACATATCATATAATATAGAAATTTTTAATTTTTTTGTAATTATATGATTATTAAAATTTAATTACACAAGAATTACGTTAGGTAGTTTGAATCAAATGTTAAACACCTACATTACTAATTACACAGTGAGTTGCATAATACTACATTTGTTGTCTATATCAAAGGGTCTCAGTCTGCTCTTCTGAGAGCTCAGCTTTGTTCTGTTCATCAAATTCCCGTCAAAATACTTGTGCTTACAGTCACAAATGTGGCATTAATTGAAACTGAACAGCTGCACTTCTGACAGAATACATCTAGAATTCATCCTGTTTCAAGGAGCTATAAGAGAACTAATTACTATAAAAAATGTGTTACTGTCAGAATAAAATCTTATTGTATGTATCTTATGCACATTTAATGTAAGTCAATGGAATCAGGTCAAGTCATTTTGGATATATATATATATATATATATATATATATATATATATATATATATATATATATATATATATATATATACAATATCTCACAAACAAACAACACTGAAGATAAGACACTTTAATACAATGTGAAGGAGAGAAGTAGCTTGTAGAACAGTGTAAAGTAGTCAGTGTACAGCTTGTAGAACCGTGTAAAGTAGTCAGAGTACAGCTTGTAGAACAGTGTAAAGTAGTCAGTGTACAGCTTGTAGAACAGTGTAAAGTAGTCAGTGTACAGCTTGTAGAACCGTGTAAAGTAGTCAGTGTACAGCTTGTAGAACAGTGTAAAGTAGTCAGTGTACAGAAAAAAAGAAGATTGCCAATACCCTGCAACACGGTGACCAAGACCATACAGTGGTTTAACAGGACAGGTTCCACTCAGAACAGGCCCCGCCATGGCCCACCAAAGAAGTCGAGTGCACGTGCTCAGCGTCATATCCAGAGGTAGCCTTTTGAAAATAGACCTATGAGTGCTGCCAGCATTGCTGCAGAGGTTAAAGGGGTAGGGGCTCAGCCTGTCAGTGCTCAGACCATACGCTGCACACTGTATCAAAGACAGTCTGCATGACTGTCATCCCAGAAGGAAGCCTCTCCTAAAGATGATGCACAAGAAAGCCCGCAAACTGGATTGCTGGAACAATGTCCTGTGGTCTGATGAGACCAAAATAAATGTATTTGGTTCAAATGGTGTCAAGCGTGTGTGGCGGCAACCAAGTGAGGAGTACAAAGACAAGTGTGTCTTGCTTACAGTGAAGCATGGTGGTGATAGTGTCATGGTTTGGGGCTTCATAAGTGCTGCTGGCTGTGGGAAGCTACAGTTCATTGAGGGAACCGTGAATGCCAACATGTACTGTTACATACTGAAGCAGAGCTTGATCCTCTCCCTTAGGAAACTGGGCTGCAAGGCAATATTCCACCATGATAATGACCCCAAACACACCTCCAACATGACCACTGCCTTGCTAAAGAAACTAAGGGTAAAGGTGCTGCACAGGCTGAGCATGTCTCCAGACCTAAACCCTACTAAGCATCTGTGGGGCATCTTCAAACGGAAGGTGGAGGAGCGCAAGGCCTCTAACGTCCATGATGTCATCATGGATGAGTGAAAGACGATTCCAGTGGCAACTCTAGTAAGCGCCATGCCCAAGAGGGTTAAGGCAGTGATGGAAAGTAATGGTGGCCATGTAAAATATTGACACTTTGGACACATATATGTAATATTGGCTATATATATATATATATATATATATATATATATATATATATATATATATATATATATATATATATATATCTGCCCTCGTTTTTTTCCTGTCATTTCCCTCGTCCTAGCCTGTCACGCCCTGTTCTGTGTCCTTGTTTATGTGTGTGTCAGTCCTATGTGCTTCTGTTTTGGTCAGGTGCCCCTCACCTGTTTCCCATCTCTGGCCCTGCCTATTGTTCTCAGGTGTTCCCTCTTGTTAACCTTTGTGTATATATTGCCTTTGTTTTCCTCCCTCTCTTGTGGTTCTTTTTTTTAGTGTGGATATGCTCTCCGTGTTTTTGATGTTCCCACTTGCTCCATGTTCCTGTCTTGTTTATATTTAAAGTGCATTTATGGTCTTTATGTTTGTTTTTGTTTTGCTTTTCATCAAAAATATTTATTATATATATAAATAAATATATTCCCCGCCTATATATATATATATATCCCAGCAGTACCCTTAGTATGTCTAATGGTTAAATTATTTCTTCCATGTAGTCATCTTCAAGTTGCAGCTGCTCGGCCAGAACTCATTAGTGGCTAGTACAGAAAGGAACCATGATTGTGCATAATGAAGGGAGTCAGGAGAGGAATGTATAAAGTATATATAGGTCTCTTGACTGGTCAGATAAAGGCTTTTGCATGACCACAAGGCACTGATCGACACAATCAGAATCAGGATAATTAATTGTAAAAATAACCCTGCCAATCAGCTCATGCTGTCTGTAATCGGCACGCAGGATGACTGGCAGCACCAGCACGCACAGCAGCGCTAACACCTGGGCCCGGCTCACTCACACACACACACTCCAGCACTGCTATCAGAGTAATTATGCACCTCCAGGCAACGATGGAGAGAACGCAAGTGACTGACAAGCCCAAAAAAGTCCCAGCACATTTAAAAATAAAGATTGCTTAATGGTTCTTTGCGTATACAGCTCCATAAAAGCCCTCGAACTCGTGTAGAATGGAGGCATCAGACTCATTCCAGGTCACAGCTCTGCAGAGATTGCAGCTTGTCCTTTTCTAACTCTCTGAATTCGGCTCTTGGCGGCCCCGCTAATTACTTGAAGAGTTGAATTGTTTAATGAGGAGGAGCCCTAAACTCTGCAGAGCTGTGAACTGGAAGGAATTAAGTTTGACACTGTAGAACTTTTACATTAACTTCAAATGGGTTCTTTTTGTAGGTCAGCCAGTCTGTATTTCACTAAATACTCTGAGGACCTCTCTAAGAATTCTGACAGAAAACATGATTATTAGAGTGATCTTATAAATGAATAAATTATTGATATATTAGATTAATAGATATATTTAATTGACCAATACACAACAGCTTTCAAATTGTTGCAGTGTTTGAAGCCAGTTTGTATTGATGTGTACGTATATTTCACACTGTATATGAATCAACTGAAATGATTTGCCAGTCTGATATCCACTGTCCAGATTGACCCAGCAGTCAAAACCAGATTCAAACATACAGTCAGAGTCATAAACATTTGGACAGTCACAGAATTTATGTAATTTTGCCTCTTTTTAACCCCACAGTGGGTTTTAAATAAAGCAGTGTAGACATTCAGGTTTAATTCAGGTGGTTTAACAAAGATATTGCATTAAATGTTCAGAAATAATGCATATTGCTGATATTTGATAAATTCCCTCAATTTCCACATGGTCAGAACTAATTATACTTATATAAGTACTTATAGTAAATATGATTATATGATAATATGATGTAATTTTCTCTGTTACAAGGTGACCTCATCCCCTAACACAGTCCATAATGCCTGCCTTCCTGAAAGCTTGGCACATATTCCATAACACACAACAACTACTGGAGGTCGTGTAGAGTCGGTGGACCAATCAGAACACAGTGTGCAAGATGACCAATCAAAGTGCACTGGGCCCTTTGGGAGGTGGGACATTTCAGACAGGGAATGAATATATATATATATATATATATATATATATATATATATATATATATATATATATATACATAGAGAGAGAGAGAGAGAGAGAGAGAGAGGATCGGCTAAATTGGAGAAATATCGACCGATCACAGATCATATATTTTGATTAAAAATCGACCGATACCGATTCATAGCCGATCCATCTCTAGTTTTTACTTGTTTGGGGACATAATACTTCTAATAATTCTAATAACATTAGCTTGGCATAGACACATTTAGTGGAAAGAAACAATTAGAATGTTTGGTAATGCATTTTTTTTTATTTTGTTCTTAGACTTATTTTTGTTGTATAAAGTTACACAATTCTGTTCATCAAAACCTCTAAAACTATAATATGCTGTAAAAATATTCTTAACTTTAGAAATTCCTCCAAAAGCCATCCACATGTGTGGACTGAGTTACTTGTTGCTTCCTCTATGGATAACAACAGTAAAGATGTATCTATTGAAAGACTCAATGGCCTAACATACCTCTGCAGATCGGTAGAGATGGCACAATCAGGCACAATCAATGATTAAAAGTTGAGAAGAATGTGAAATGTTTAAGTCATTCAGAGAAGCAGGGGCTTGCAAAATTTGCTGGTAAGCTGGGGAGAGTGTTTAGGCTGAATGTGTTGCTACATGGGAATGGCACAGTGATAGCCTATTATATTTATCATTCATTATTAGTTGTAGCTCATTTATTATCACTGTTCTTAAAATCTAGGAATTAAGTGTCACTGACCTAAAGCCCAGAGATTACATGCCAGTGTCTAGTCTAGTCAAGGCAGACAAAAGAATAAAACCACAGAAACCTTTTTCTTTTTTTTCCCCAGTGACTACACCTTGCTGATGAGTTCGGCCCCAGGTTGACTCAACCTCTTGCTCACCCCGGCCACACGTTCCTATTTCCCGTGGCTGGCTCTGTGAATCTCCTGAGGGTCTTTAACTCTGCAGGGGTCTGTGTTTGCTTCAGCTGTAAACTTTCAACCCCAAGACAGGTGACTGTAACAGAACAGCATCCAATACCAGCTCTGCTGGATCCACACTGTGCAGAACTAATAAATCACAATCCATAGATGCGCTCTGATTTAATTAGGATTCTAGCTCTAATGCAGCGAAGGCTGGTAGGCTCCAGTTTTAACTCCAGACATGTTTCAGTAGTGGCAATACAGCAGAAACATATTTGTCCACATTGCTGGAAACCTTGCACTTTTATTGACGGGTCACTTTATTTGTTCCAGCTACCTTATAGATCCACTATATCAGAGTACAGTTGCAGACAGTCGCTTATCTGTTGCTGAGCAATTTACCAGCACCCCTCTACCCCATTCATCACTGGTCAGTTTCTGGCCCCAGGACCGGAATTGACCAGTTATTATTTAGGTGTTGGATCATTCCCAGCACAGCAGTGGCACTGACATGGTAGTAGGTTTGGTGATCATATAAGAGTATCAGACACAGCTGGGTTAGGGTTAGGGTTTTTTCTGACAGTCACTTCTAGGCTGAGAGCTGTCCACCCCCCAAAGATTGCACCCATAGCCAGAAACTGACTATTGATGAAAGGCTAGATGCAAACTGCGCATCGGCAGCTGGCTGCAGCCTAAGCAGAGGCGTATTGTCCAGTTCATTAGACTTATGCATAACTTGTGCCAGGAGCAACCTAAATTAATAATTTCTACAGTCTGTCGATATCCAATCCTTTTCTTAATGCTGTGCATTGAATTTATTCATACACTCATAAATGACTAAAATGCATTAAGTGTACATCAGCACAGTTTTGTATTCAGTTTATTTTAGGCAGGATCTGTATTGATATACAGTCATGTGAAGAAGTAAGTGAACCCCATGAAAACTTTTTTGACATATGTGGACATATCAATATTTGATCTTTAGTTAAAGCCTAAGCACCACTTATGGACACCACTGATGATTTTACATTGTTTTAGATACTGAAAATATATAAACATGACTTTAAATGAAATGTGCTGCTTAATTCGCTTTAAAATAGATCATTTTAATTAAATTGACGTAAAAACTTGAGCTCGCTATGAAAACTCCTGAACGCTACTGTGTGATGTCTCTGGTGGACAACAGTAAACAGTGCTGCAGTACAACAGCATTATGACCGACTGGGACTGAGGATGTTTCAGTGCTGGTTCTTCAGATTCTGATGATATTTGTGAATTTGAATTTGAAAGAGCTGTAATGTAGAAATAGACCACCATATCACTTAGTCCTGATACTTTTAGTCCAACCACACCCACAACAGCAGCTCATCCTGAGTGTAAACAGTTTTTAGCTAAATAACCAACATTAATCATGACAACAGCCTAGCAACCAGCTAAACTCAGATATTGAGGTACAGTTATTGTTCTAAATATGATCAAAGTGGAACTCTCACTCATACGACTCTATAAATCTTAATAATTCAACTATGTTAGCTTAGCATAACTTGAGCTGCCGAACTTAGTAAGTAAAGCTAATGTTAGCTAACATCAGCTAAAGCAGGTGAAGGAACTGTTCTTACCTGGTTTACCTCCACGTACACGGAGGCTCTTGAACACCTCTCGCTGGTTTCCTTACACGGCCATATTGTTGGAACAGCGCCAGCCTTAAGTTCCAGTTGTCGTGTAAGCCTACGTCCCATAGCTGTGATAATCTTCAGGTGTGAAATGATCACTACATATGATGGACTGAGAGGACGCTCCTTTCCAATGTGCTCGTTTAAAGTTGACAGGTTTAGTCCACTTTCTGGATATTTGGGGGTCTTTGGGTCATTTGTGCACGGGGGTTCCACTGTACATCCAATTACTGCAGCCAAAAACTACAACCCCTTTTAAAAAAGGCTGAGCTAAACAGTCTTTTAAGTGCTGTTTCTTCACTTTGTAAAAAATAAAAAGTTTTCTGACTATGTTATGTGTTTGACACTTTCATATTAGCTGGTGTTTATCCTTTAAAGCAGTGGTCACCAACCATGACCTTGGAGATCTATGAAGTCTAGATCAGACTGCCAGCCCAAATCTGATTTTTGGCTTATCCAGATTGTATCCAAACTGTCTGGACTGCAAAAAACACATGAAATGTGATTTTTGCAAATCGGACCCAAACCACTTTTGGAGTTTTGGTTTGAAATGCAATTCCATTAAAATTTTAATAGGTGTGTCCCAGTCTGGATACTCTGGACACTCTATGGAAGAGAACAGCGTGATTGTTTGGCAGGTGAGATGATGCACCTCCATCTCTTCTGCATCTGCATTTGAAATCCACATCACCAGTTATGTAGTTACTGGCACCTACAGCACTATCACAGTGACCTATATAAATAGGTTGGTGGTGTCTGGACACACAAATCTGATCTGATCACTTACAAATAATAGTCGGATCTGAGCAACAAATCTGATTTGCCTGAAGTCTGAACACAAGCTGAATTTAACTGCAATCTGTCACACCTGCTCCAACTAATCAAGTTCTTCAGAAATCCTTGATTGGCTGGATTAGATGCAACAGCATTAGGGTGGGGCAACATGTTAGTTGCAGTTAAAAACAAAACCCAGCAGGAAAATAGATCTCTAAGAATAGGCTCGGTGACCACTGAGCCAAACAGTATAGATTGTTGTATATAACATTTCTTTATAATAATCATAATAAATAAACCAGAATTTTGAAGCTTTCCTATTGGTCCATTTATCATTTATGTGAATGGCAGCTGCTGCGTTCAAATGATGTAGAAAAAACAAAATGGGGACATCTCACACTCTCCTTAAACACTCTCTGGTATGGAAGAGAATTCATAGTCTGGGATTATGGGTTTGCCAGGCCCTGAGTCAGCAAAGCAGCCTCAAACCATAACATTTCCACCACCACGCTTTCCCAGGCTTGTATGAGGTTCTTCTGATCTAATGCATTCATTGTTTTTTGCCAAAAATGGCTTTTGATAGAGTGGCCAAGCCATTCTATATTTAATTTGACTGCCGCTAGAACATTGCTCCAGAGGTTCTGATATTGTCTAGAAATTTACAAACCCAAGTGTTATTTTCAGAGAGTAAGCGCTTTCTTCTGGTGCACCTTCCATGTAGGTCAAACATATACAATCTTTTTCTAATGGAAGATGCAGCTACATTTACATAAACAGTGGTAAGAGCCTCTTAAATCCTAGGATGAAACCAGGTTTGTTAGAGAGTTCTTTTTTTATCTTATGGTTAAGTTTGTTGGGATGACCTGGCCTGGATAAGTTGGCAGTGGTTTTTAATCTTCTCCACTTGTAGATGATCTTCCAGAGAGTGGAATGATTGATTTCCAATATTTTGGAAGCACTTCCCAGACTTATAGGCGAACCTTCTTTCTGAAGGCCTCTTTTGATCTAGGCATGATGATAGCACATGCTCCAATAACAAAGAGAAAATCCTGACCAGATACTTGAGGTTTAATTAAGACAGCTTTTCTTCCCCACAAGGTATTCCCTAATTGTGCTCTGATCGTTAGCACCTGACTGAGTCCACCTAATTTCATTTGACACATCTGAAGTATATATACACACTTCAGATGGTGTCGAATTTCTTTGCTCCCCTAATTACCAATTAAAGATGCCAAAATCTGCCTATTGCAACCTGAAGTGGCTTCGTTGCAACTTGAACGCTATTGGTTGGGTGTGAGCTGCTCCACTTCATGCCAGATGCAGCCTTGTGGTGTTGCTGGTGGGATTTTGTGAGGCGGCAGGCACTCAGCACACAATTCCCTTTGTGAAATATTCCGTTGAGGAACAGATTCTCCACCTTGGAGCAGCTTAAAGATGCCTGCTCACATAGATCTCCTCCTCTCCAGCCTCCTCCTGTGCACTTAGCAGACTTATAGTTTCCACTGGCTATGAAATAACCTTGCGGAGGGGTGCTCATGCTGTCCTCCACCACAAATGCCACCAAGGAGTGGCATTCATTCTGGGCCACTCCATTGTAGGCACTTCTGCCGCTCTCTGTTGGTGGGCTCCAACATGCAGCATTCACCAAGATGCCTTCCAGTGGACTTTCTAGCATCACAGCTACACACATTATCATTTTCTTTGCATTTTTAAACATTTCTGGTCCCATCCCGCCCTTTGGGATAGCTTCAGGTTTTCACAACTGCCTTTAGGAAACTTGTTTGATGGATAAAATACTTTTTTCAAACAACAATTTTATTACCTTTTTTTTTGTTGGAAATGTCCCACCTTCTACTGAAAGAACTGGATATATCCCAACCGGCTTGGAACACAGACTTTAGGTCAGAGTGTATTTTAGAGCATTTTCACACCAGCACTAGTTAGTCTGGTTAAAATGGACTCTGGTTCGTTTGGTGTGGTTCCTTTTGGCAGGTGTGAAAACAGTAATCGCACTCGGGTGCGGACCAAAACAACCGCACCGAGACCCTCGAGAGGTGGTGGTCTCTGTCCTGTTCTAAACGAACTCCGGAGCGGTTTGTTTGTGTTGAGAACGTGATCCAACCTCGATCCGACCCAAGTATTAGATGTACTCCACAAGTTTGATCTAAACATCTCCTGCAGCCAGGTGTGCTTTGCATTATGGGATGCGGCAGATGGCGTAAACAGAGAACTGGAGAACTGTAGCAGCTAACAGGGCTACAGCAGCTACAGCTATGAACAGATGCTGTCTCTACGCTGCTCTGTGCTACGCTGTACAAGAAATGTGCGGTAGTTTGGAAAAACCGGATCTTCTCCCTGTGTTTACTTTCTTGCTTGCACGCCTGATAGCTCTGACCAATCAGAGGAGAGAACGTGCTCACGTGGTTTGTTGGGGCTCATTTTGGTGCGTTTCAGTTTTTGCTTGTGTGAAAACAAACTTAACCGAGGAGGAAACGCTACAAGTAAATGAACTCATTAACTGATCCGGACCAGTGAAACGAACTCCAAGTGTGAAAACGCTCTTAGTCTCTTTTTCACTTTAAATGATCCAGTCGCAGAATGTTCACTCAGTCATCCTTGTTGGTGCTACCACATAATCTAGAATCAGCAAAATGAGATTATTAACTTGTATTTCACCTGCAGAAGAAAAAGCATTATTTACTTTAGCAGTCTGCAGTTAGAGACGTGGCCATGCTTTCTGACAAAACTTTATATAAATCATTAGCTAGGTCTGTTACCACAACAACACATTATTGGGTCAGTGAAGCTGTGGACTGCAGGAATTTCTAAACATCTTGACACAAGCCTTAAAAAATATAAGTTTTATAAAAATAAAAGTTTTTAAAATAATTTCTGCTTTTCTGTGGTTTCATTTTAGGTAAGACAAATCTACCTGTGTGGGTGGGACTGCTAAGAAATGCTGATACTAATTAATAAAGTAGATAAAGTAGATACTTAGTGACCAACACAACTTATCACTGAACCAACTAGACTGAACAGCATCCATCACTGATAAATGCTATTTCATCTAAAAGGATGTACTGTGGGTGTATTTGACCTTGGTTTTAGTAACCACCTTATTGGATGCTTTAGTAAAACATGCATGAAAAAGTCAAGCTCTCAGATGGTGGTCATAAGAAATATTAAAAATTTTAATCAACAAGCTTTTCTGACTGATCTAGCGCTCAGTGGCTTTCATTAGAAATCCCAGATATTGATTTGGCGCTAGTTCATGTTAGTAAAATATTTCTCGTGCTTGCCAAAAACCATGTCTCTCTTTCTTTTTCTTCAGGACAGATCTTGTTCTTGGATCAGTTCTGAAAATTCTTTCTTAGCTTAAAACAAACAGAAATAAAAATAATAAGAATATAAAGCATGGGCCTTTACCAGATAACAGAGACCACTGGCTTACAACTAGGCAGCCAATGGATGACAGGGACTTGTCAATAGTGCTAAACCAAACTATAATCTTCATTTATGTATTTTTAGTTAATTCCTTCACGTTCTGGAAGGCAGTTCAACTCAGTAACACTTTGTGACCCACATCTCACTTAATGACCAACAAACGCCTGATCAGAAAGAGCTCTGGCAAGCTTTTAACACACATTTCTCAGCTGCTGGATATTAATTTGATAATATTCAAAGGTGTCAAAAGTATTCACATTCATTACTCAGGTAGAAGTATAGATACTAGGGTTTAAAAATACTTCTGTAGAAGTTGAAGTATCAACTCAAGCTTTTTACTCCAGTAAAAGTGTAAAAGTACTGCTTTCAAAACTACTTAAAGTATGAAAGTAAAAGTAATGTAAGGAAAATAATGCCATTAAGGACAAAAGCTTAGGCTGCACCACAGGGTCTATATTGTACTAGCCCACCTCCCCCAAAAACCCCATTCTTCTAAAAGCCATAATGACTATAATGTTATATTAAAATGTTAATGTTGATAAATTTGGGATGCGCTAGGCTTCCTGTTTCAGCCGCATATACGCCCATTGAAAATGAATGTAGTTTTTAATCTTTACTGGAATGTAAATGTACATGAATTAAAACAAGCTGAAATGAAATAGGAGTAACAAGACTATTTTTAAAATTTGAGGAGTAGAAAGTACAGATAATGGAGTGTAAATGTAAGGAGTAGAAGTAAAAAGACATCTGAAAAATAATTACTCCAGTAAAGTATTTGTACTTCATTACTTGACACCTCTGATAATATTGATATGGGATCTCACCACGTTACTGATGTATCCCTGACCATAAACTATCATCACTTCATGTTTCACCCTTTCTCTCCTCATACAGTAGCTTAAGTTTTCAATGCTGTAAACCCAAGAAAATGATTATGATAGATAGATAGATAGATAGATAGATAGATAGATAGATAGATAGATAGATAGATAGATAGATAGATAGAATATATAATCTACAGGTCACTGTACAAGTGACACTGGTTGAGCACCTGTTGTGCATGTATACATGTGTATACATACATAAGTATGTACCCATAAATGCATACACATTCCTCTCAGTCTGCAGCACTGTTGTGTCCATGAAGAGAAGAGTTAATAAGCCTTATGGCTCTGGGGACAAAGGATCTGTCTGTTGAGCAGCTCTGTGACAACAACCTGTCACTGAACACACACCTCTGACCACAATGTGCAATGGGTGACTGTCATTGTTAATGATGAAAAGCAGTCTATGCAAAATCCTCCTCTCTTCCACTGTTCCCAGCACTGTCCAGCACCACTCCAACCACTGACCCAGCCCGTCTGACCGGCTCGTCCAGAAGTGGTGGTGTAATGATGGCCTCGCAAACCACACGCTCGCAGAACTAAAAAGATTAACTTATTTTTATAACCAGGAGTGAGTTAATGTGGCAATGGCAACCAAATACAAAGGGAACATAACCAGAGAGGGGGAGAGAAAGCCAGAACCAGAGAGACGAGTAACAGTCAAAAAAATACAAGGACGAACCAAAACACAACAAACAGGAAACCAAACATAGATAATTACCTATAAACAGGCAGGAACCAAGGGAGACCCTCAATATGCAACAGGAAAGGTCAGCAATGCTTTGCAAAAGGCTGAAACAAACAGAGTGGTGTGTGTATATATAAAGGCAACTGAATGAGAAACAGGTGGTGATGATTAGTATTCTGGAGACGGTTGTGATCAGTTTAGCACATACATTACACATGTTTTTAATCTTCCTATTGTATTAAGCAGAATTCCCAGTGTATGAAAGACAGCAAATGTAACAGAAAGAAAGAACTGATGCCTTAAATCTACTCACTGGGTGTCTTAAGCAACATTGCACAGCATCCGCATCCAGTGCCTCGTCACTTGGCAACTGCCAGCATGATAAATTTTGCAGTGGGCTGACTGACTAAGCGTTTTCCTGTTAAATGGAATCACAGAAGTCCACAAGAATTTGGAGGCCGGTGAAGCGTGGTTTAAAATTTACTCTGGAAAATGCAATCGAGTTTAATTCTTTAAGATAAACAGACCAGTTTATCTCTCATGGGGGGCCTAAGTAGGATTTCTTTGTGGGCCCCTATTTTGTTAGCTCTTTTGTAAAATTGAAATTTACATAATAACAATTACTACGACAAACTCAATTATTTATGTTTATAATTGGCTCAAGTATGTATTGCTGATGACTGGGTGCTTGTTGAGTGTACAGTTTAAATTCGATCCAGACTTTTTATAATTTATTTAGCATTAAAGTTTCTTCCAACTTGGAAACATTGCAAAGCTTAAGCCTTTTCTCTGTTTTTCTGACCTGGAGAAAGTCATTCATACCTTGATTGTCGTCTCTATTGCAACGGCTGGAATTAATCCAGAATTCTGCTGCCAGGTTACTGACTAGAACTAAGAAAAGAGACCACATCACTCCAGTCCTTGTTTCCCCATCATTGGCTACCTGTCCAGTACAGGATACAGTTGAAAGTGTTGTTTTTTGTTTTTTAAGGCACTAAATAAGATTGTCCCCTTTTATATTACGGACCTGCTAACACCCACAACCTCGTAACGTTCTCTGAGATCATCTTCACAGAACTTGCTGACTGTTCCCAATGCTTGGCTGAAGCTTAAAGGTGATTGTGCATTCGCAGTCTATGCTCCGAGACTTTGGAGCAGTCTTCCATCCAATATTCTCCAAGCCACTTCTGTCTCTGTGTTTAAATCACCAACGCTGATCTTGATCTACCTTCCTGCTGATCATAGTTCCACACCTTCTCCTGTAAAATTGAACTCCTCCCAAGTCCCCGATTGGCTGGAATGGATACATTAGGTTTGAGAAAGGATGCAAGGTAGCTTTTAATTTGGATCTAAACTCTGTAGTAAAGTGAATATCCAATAGGAAGGCTGGTGACCACTGTTCTACATATTTACGTAGTATGATTCTACGCCTCATGGGACACACAAGGCATCATGCTTTTATGTGTCACACAGAATCAATCATAGGATAGACGGATGAATGGATGGATGCATGGATAGATAGATACTTTATTGATCCCAGAGGGAAATTCAAGGCATCCAGTAACTATTCCACAAGTGCTAGATAGTAATAGAAAGTTGCTAACTGCCATTGTACACCAAGTTAACTGTGGCTGTGGCTGAGGGGTGGCTGAGGTGGCCAGCTCCTCTCCTTGATATCTGACTGGGTACCCCAGATGCCACCCCAAAAATGTTAGCGAAATCGTTATTTGCTGAATGGAGCAAACAACATCCCAAACATCACACATTCACATTGCAAGTACTATCAATGCTCAGTGTCCCACTGCACCACCTAGCCCCTCTTGGGCCCCATGACCTCTCTCCCCACCCCGATCTCCTTCAGAAGGTTTGGTACAACTGCCTAGTTTCATTCCACTAAATCTATATAGTAGAATGTATAATGTACTTGATGTTTGTTGCCTCTCTCAGTACGTTATGTTCTTTGAGGTATAGCTGTGCTACTCAATATTGCCGGAGGACGATGGGTTCCCTCTTTTGAGTCTCAAGGTTTCTCCCTCTTGCTCTGAGGGAGTTTTTCTATGTCACTGTTGCCCTTGGCTTGCTCGCTTGGGGGCTCGGACCCGGATTCACTGTAAAAGCTGCTTTGTGACATAAGGTGCTATAGAAATAAACCTTGCTACACTATGCCCTGTGACTCCTGCTCCACGTGATTCTGTGTGATGTGCTTGATGTAAGATGCCTTTAGGATATAATAAGTAGAGATGGAAGGATTGATCGGCTATGTATCGGTATCGGCCGATTTTTAATCAAAATATGCGATCAGTGATCGGGCAATATTTCTCCAATTTAGAGCTGATCCCGAGAGCCGATCGATGGCGTTAAACTAATGAGCCTAATTTCTGTATTTCCAGCTAGTGTTTCATCCAGGAAGACGAGAAACCCCTCCCTGCAATTCCTATCTGAACCACTAGGAAATACACACCCTTTCATTTTCCACAGACTGACTAAAGACTGACGCAGACTCATCTAGGGAGTTTTTAAATGTGTAAAATCAGTGTGTCTCGTTGGGGAACCAAGACAAATATATTTAACACTAATAATCTGATACGACACTGTACGCAGCTGAATACAGTGAGTATCAGCAAACAGCGGAGCTAGCACGCACAGCTAGCACAAAACAAACAACCCAGAACACCATACAGACCAGATCTGACCGGTACGAACAGAACAGCAGCAACAATTCAATATTCTACATTTAATGATTACAGTTTTTTGTTTAAAATAACAGAGTCTGCGTTTAATGACTGCAGTTTTTACTTTTTATTAGTTTTTTTAGTTTTAAATTAAGGGTCTAAATGTAATGATTGCAGTATTTGGAGATATTTGTTTGATTTACTTTGTTTATTTACTGATAATTTAGTTTAAAATATTATGCTGTTTCATATGAGCTCGTTAAAAATGGTAATAAACCAGTTTTAACCATGTTTCATGACTTGCTTGCGCTAAAATTACTACGTGTAGCCCTGCTGTGGCACATACCCAGCCCTCGATCAGTATCGGCTATCGGCAGATCGTGCTGAAAGGTGATCGACGATCGGAATCAGCCTCAAAAACGCTGATTGGTCCATCTCTAATAATAAGTCTGGAATGTGAAAAATAACCTATTTGTAATGTAGGAAGATGTAGACGTTCACCTTTTCACTATAAATCAACATGCCAACCATGTGATGCCGCCATGAGACTCAGCAGACCAGAACATCAGTGTCTTAGGCAGTAAGTTGGTTATGTTAATCTAAATTAGTAGCATTTCTAACATACTTTATTTACAGTTGCTTTCTAGCACTGAGCACGGAATCTAAAAAGGATTATCGTAGCATTTTACTGCAAAGTAGCAGTGGCTAATAGACCCTCTGGTGGGCTTATTATAGCGTTGGTATGTGTTTTGTTCCGTTCATTGAGTATTTGGGTGATTTTGTTTTTTGTTATTTTTTTTTTACTCAGTGTGAGATGAAGGAGCGACTCTCCACACATACACACAGCTCACAGTGCACAGGCTTTGATGATAGATACAGTCCATGTGTGATTACGAACCCGCCGAGACAAAAACATCAGGAATCCACAATGTTTACAGCTAAGATAAGAGAGGGAGAAAACGCGGGGCGAAAGATTTAGGGTGAAACTAATACACCAACATTATTTCTATTTGGAGATGTTTTGGAATCGGTTGCTCATCCCCAGTGAAATATGAAACAGACCAAGCCACACACATTATAACTCATTGTTAAGATACATAAACTATTCCCGTGGCTCTCCCGCTCGAGCGCCGCGTTACGTTATGATGTGCTATTCTTTATGCGCACCAGTCAAGAATTATAGAGCGCTAACAGTGAAAGCCTGTTTCATCTCACTTCTGACCTTTTCTGAGGCTTTTTTTTTTCTCAGCTGTTAATCAGTTTAAAAAGACTTTATATCTGCTTTTATGGCCTCAGTGCAGAGTCAGTGCAAGCGTAACATTTCTCCAACAGCCCAGCGCCATCACAGAGAAATGGAATGGCTTTATCTAAATACTGCTTTAGAAGAGGGGGATCCTTCAGCTTTGTGTTTTTTTTTCTCCAAACCAGCAGGTGCTAATTAAAGGTTCAGTAGAACTGTGTTTTCATTGTCATATTAGAGTTCAGCACACCGACATGCTGTGAAGCTCAAACGCTGCTGTTAATCCTTCAAATACAAATATAAATACTGCGTTTGCAAAAAAAGGACGATTCCTAAATCCTAAACTGTTATGTGACATTAACGCATTAACATTTACTACCGTCAAGCTTATTTATATATTTATTTATTTATTTATTAAGGGCAGCCAACAAAGAATAAATACAGCATAATCAAGATTTTGTTAAATATACAAACCCAATTCCAAAAAAGTTGGGACACTGCTTACACTGTGAATATATGGCAATAAAAGAGAATGCAATGATATACAAACATTGGCGTAGGAACCAGGGAGGACGTGTCCCAAGCAATATGAGAAACAGGTGGATTTGTCCCACCCAAAAGTTAAACCAAAAGTGAAAACAAAAGTGTTTGTTGTTAGCAACTGGCTCTGGTTGTTAGGTGGTCTGGGTCTTTTACTTTGTTAAGGCTTGTTTTGAGATGCCTGTTCATAAATATCCTACAGTAAGCAGCTTCACTGACCCGAGCTGTCGCCTCGCTGGAGCGTGGGTAGCTCACACCAGCTTTAAACACGAGGTCAGTGAGCTCAGCGAGCTTAGCTCCTGGAGAGAGCATACAAATTTGTTTTTTTGGTTATATATATATATATATATATATATATAATCCAGACATTGTATGCATAATTTAAAAGTTTTCTGATGACAGTAGCATGTAGTGTGGAGTATCTTGTTTAGTTTGTAAAGTGATCTTTAATTGGATTTATCTAATAATAAACAGACATACAGATAATATACAGATAATGCCTCACAGCAAGATAATACAGGTTGGATTCCCAGTCCGGGTGGTTCTGTGTGTAGTGTGTATGTTCTCCCCGTGCTTGAGTGGGTTTCCTCCAGGTACTCCGGTTTCCTCCTACAGTCCAAACACATGCATGTTAAGTTGATCCTCTAAAATTCTAAACTGCCCATAGGTGTGAGTGCAAGTGTGTTGGCAATGAGATAGACTGGCGACCTCTCCATGGTGTACCCCACCTTCACCCGATGACGCTGGGATTGGCTCCAGCCCCCTGTGACCCTAACTAGCGGGATAAAGCGGAAGATGATGGATGTTTCACAAGTTTTAGCTGAACTTTTTCACAGGGCGCAGCCTCTGAGACACTCTCTGAAATTCTCTTTTCACACCCTGTCATGTGGCTTAGTTGCAAATTACTCCTCCAGCTGTTTTTATTAGTATCACTTACTTTTCCAGTCTTCTGTTGCCCCTGCAACTTTTTTGACATGTCGCTATCATCATATTTTAAATGAGTTAATAGCATCTGTTATGTCTTCGGTGTTCTATTGTGTATAAACTACAGGAATATGAGATTTGTAAATTATTGGATTGTGCTTGTCTGTACATTTATTCACATTTTACACCGCAGACCAACTTCTATAGAATTGGGGTTATATCACTTTTAGTCAGAGCGGTCTTAATGATAACTACAACCCCAAATCAGAAAACGTGCAGTGGTTCTTACATTTTGAATTGAACTTTTTATTTGGATGCAGAAATTATTAAATATATCAAGATCATGTTTTGTCTCCTCAACTTCATCTCATTTCTTAACATACATCCATTCTTGCATTTCAGGCATTTTCATGCTTTTCCTTCTTACAACACTAAAAAAAGATGGTTTAGCGCTGAGGATGCAAGGCGATAAAGTGTTTCAGCCGTTATTTTGTCCCATTCTTCCTGCAAACACAGCCTAATGTGTGCAGCGGAGCAGGTTTGTTGTCAGATTTTTTTCTTTTAATATATATTTTTTTATTCAAGTTTATTTGTAAACTTGGAAAAACCACGGAATCTGTTATTAACATGAAGCGATGATACTACTAACAATCCGGTCATAGTTAGTCATTGAGGTTTCCGTGTACTTTTCCAAGTCATCGGTATAGCACAGGGATTCTGGTCCTGGATTTTGTAATGACTAGTAGGTTTAATCAAGCATCAGTGATTACAAACTCCACAGCCCTCTTAATTTAAGGTGGCCAGATGTTTAAACCATACACCCTAAGAAGGTTTCTTCAAGGATTCTTTGGTATAGACCAGGTGTCTTCACATCCACACCACTGAGAACATCTGGTTTGACTTTGTAATATGTGATAGGTTATGCTAATTATGAATGCTTGCAAATGTTAAGACCGGAAACTAGATTTAAGGTCCAGAGTTGAGATCCTGTGGTGTAGAGTAAGAAGACGGAAAGAGTGCACTTTTTAATGAGTGCTCTTTATTGAACACAGCAGCAGGGAAGACCAACCAATCAACATTGACTGAACATCCAAGATAGCGGGCAGGTCAGTAACAGCCACTCACCCCGTAGTGACAGTACAGCACTAAACCTATTTTGTCAATACAGTAACAACTGTTTACAAATGTGAGTCTCTCCTACTACTGCTGCACTGCTACCTGTGGTGTTTCATAGCCAGTACTATGGGATGCTTCCAAGGGCGTAGATTTGCTCTCAACATTGGTGGGGCTTATGAATCTCCAGTAGAGAACGTGATTTAACCCTTTCAATAATCGCTGGGTATTGGCTGGGACATGTCATCTCCATCCATGATAAATCTACATCCTTGGATAGCACAATACAGTTTTTTGCTTTTTTTCTGATGCTGACTCAAGACTAAGTAGTGACCATACTTTCAGCCAGTGGTCTAACTACACATAAAATTATATTTTTTGTGTAATTTCAGATACGTAGGCAACTCTAAACAAAATAACTGCATCTGTTTAGGTTTCCTTTCATAAAACTGGAAGCAATTAAAGACTAGGTTATGGCCGTGGGCGGACATTTCATTTTACTGTGAAATAAACAGAAAGGAATTCTGAAGGGCAGTTCCTGAAGGGAACACACCAAAAATAAATAATGATAACCTCATATGAACCTTGTATTCACAATGCTTTATGAATGCATTTATAATGTGTTATATCGCATAGATAATACCTCATATTCTCTGGAATGCATCTATATAATGGCTTATAAGCTGTTAGAATTACAATTATAACTCTTTCTAAAAAGTATATGACTTTATAATATTAGACATCATGATGCATTATAATATCTACTCATTAGAACACTGTAAACATGAATATGGTTATGCACTACAAGAAGGTTCTAGTATGTATAACTCTGGTGCCCTTGACTTTGTCAGCACTTCCTCCCAGAATTCTAGGTAGCTCCAGACACATACACACACACACTCCCTCCTGCACTCACTCGTTCATCACACACACCTGACACTCCTCACCTCTCACAGCAGTGGCTCGTTAGCGCAGCCCACATAACTCAGCCATGCACTGTATTCAGTGCGTAACATTGTTTGTGACAACATCCTACCTGTTCTATGGTCACAGTCCAGCGTCTGACGAGCCTCCCCATAGGTTCAGCCTAAGCTCTCATTTCCACAGCGGGGTCCTGTTGTTCTCCCTGTAGGCCTACAGACTCGCCTACCTGCCAGAGCACTCACCTCCTGTCGTCTGAACTCACCCCTGGCGTCTCTACTCCAAGGGTCTCCACGCTGTGTGGTTGGTGTGACCACCGGACATTATGTTTTGGCGTTCTCCCCGGATTCCCGCCGCTCCTCCAGTGACTTTTGAAACTAGTGAATATAAACTGTGTTCTTACGCTCCCCCCGGGAACAGAGGGAGTGGTGTAAACTCCAAAGGGATCCTTCTCCTGGCAAGCTCTGGAACGACGGAAGGACTAAGACAGGCCTAGATGGTTTCTCTCCAGCACTCAGGGAGCTACCCTGTCTTCCACTGCTTAGACGGGAGAACCATTCCTGGAGTCCTCGAGGTTCTGTGGCTACCAACAGCGGCTACCCGGACACCTACCAACTCACCTGCTCCAGTAGTCGCTTTCCCAGGCTGCCTCGGATGCCAGCTCACCTGGTCTCCTGGGACTGTCCCCTCCGTGGGCCCAGTTCTGTGCTTTGTGTTCACATTTCATTCCCTTGTTTGAGTTAATAAAGCCTTGCATATGGATCATAACGTCATGTCTGAGTCTGATTTGTTACAGACTTACTGTGTAAGTGAAGTGCTTTAAGTACATCACTGATTGGGTGGGTCAAAACTTTCTGCCGTTAAACAAAGATAAAACAGAGATCATTTTATTTGGGAAGAGGCACAAACTAGCTGCATATCTGAATTCCAGAGCCCTGAAATCCACAGAGCTAGCTCGTAATTTTGATGTACTAACAGACTCTGATCTCAGTTTTAGAAGTCATGTTAAAGCCGTTACCAAGTCAGCATTTTATTAAATTAATAACATCAACAGGTTTAGAGATCCTCTGTCTAAACCAGACCTGGAAAAACTCTTCCATGTCTTTATCTCTAGCAGGATTGATTACTGTAATGCTCTCCTAACTGGACTTCCAAAAAGACCATCAAACAGCTTCAGCTGCCAGAGTTCCCACTAGGAGCGAAAGAAGGGAACACGTCACCCCCACCACCTTAAATCCTTGCACTGGATACCAGTATGCTACAGCATAGACTTCAAGGTCCTGTTACTGCTCTATAAATGTCTAAATGGCATAGGACCAGCCTATCTATGTGATCTAGTACAGCAATATGGGCCAAGCAGAACTCTTAGATTGTTGGGAAGCAGTCAGTTGGTCCTGCCTAAGGTTAGTCTGCTGCTGTTAAATGGAATCAGTTGAGCGAGAGCGTTAGAAGAGCCCCAACACTGTACACCTTTTAAATCCAGACTAAAACATTCCTGTTTGAGTCTACAACACTTCCATAGTCCTACGACACTCTTAAACCTCATTCTTCATTTTTATGTTTAATTTTCTTCTAAATGCATTGTATTTTTAGATTTCTAATTTGTATTTCTTATTTCTAATTTATTTTCATGTTTAATGCCTTTTAAATGCCTTGTTTTGTGTTTAATTGTCTTCATGTCTTTGTTTATGTAAAGCACTTTGAGTAGTCACTGTGAATGAATGATGCTATACAAATAAACTTGCCTTGCCTTGTTTACTGTATAAAACCCAGACCCACTACAACAGTGGCTACCAACTTTCAGCTACAATAATGCAGCACCTCTGTTTTTTGTAATATTAACAAAATGTAACATAAACTCATACACTTGAAGTAATAATAATAATAATAATAATAATAATAATAATAATAATAAAGTTCAATTTACAGATTCAGTGAGCAGCAGAGAGAACATACTGAGAAAAGAGATACATTTTGAGTTGAGCTTTGAAGGAGGAGAGTGAGCGACAGCCACAAAGAGATTGTGGTAATGTGTTCCACAGTTATGGGGCCATGACACTGAAAGCTATTCACCCAATAGTGACCAGTCTGAATTTTGGGACAGACAGACAGACAATCTGCGTCGGAGGACCTTAGAGTTTGGGCAGGGCAGTACGAGTGCAGGAGCTCAGCTAAATAGACAGGTGCTAGATTTGTATGCTAACAGGAGGCGTTTAAACTGGATGCGAAGTTTGACAGGTAGCCAGTGTAGCTGTAATATGGACTGTAATTATGGACTGATATGGACTGATGTTTTAGAGTGCGTGAGTATTCTAGAGTTTTGCCAGCATTGAAGGGGACGGATGATTTCCTTTGGGATGCCAATAAGACCTGTGCTTTATAAAGTGTTATGCATGCAGATACTTAGGATTAATTACACATGCTTATGCCTGATGTTACTAAGTGATACATATCATATCGTCGTTGTCCAATGAAAAAACGTGTATCTTCTTTTTTGTCTATTTTCATTTTTCTACATCATTTGAACACAATAGCTGCTGTTGGCATTGTGTACCATTTCCATGATAAATGGACCAATAGGAATGCTTCAAAATCACTTGGAAAAATTTCTGGTTCCACTGACTTACATTGAAAGTGAAGACTGTTTTTGGCCTCTCCTGTAATATTCCTATTTTGGATATACTTGTTTTAGATTAGACAGCGAGGATATGATGCTTTATAGATGCATTTCTAAAACATTATGAATGCAGGATTCTTAAGAAGTGTTACATTTAAAGGTAAAGACCATTTAACTGGGTATTAAATAAACGAATAGGCGCTCTCTGGCTTCTGCATAGTACTGCACTGAATAAATATTGTTCTAATTTATTGAAATGTATTCTAACATTCCAGAGTGGAAGTTTTTGAATCCATCTTTTATAAATCTTTCCTTTTTCTCTCATTCATAATCTCACCTTCCATGACAATAAAAGGTGAATTAGGGAATTGGGGTCATTTCATGCACGGACGTAAGTAACAGCAGCATGTCAGATACTCAGTACAGGTACTTAAAACCCTCAGTTATGAATGCATAACGTTTATATTCAGTGGTTTATTAATACGCCGCACATCTTTGACTTACTTCAGTAACTTTTTATGCGCTGCGTCCCCGACATCCACATACACGCCAGCTGACTGCGTTTAGCTGAGAACTATTTCATGAATAATGAAGGTGAGAGAAAGACGACTCCTTAAACACATCAGAGGAAGCACAGTGAGAGAATAAAATGTTTAATTACTGGAATATGAATATCACTGTTGTCAAAACAGTTTGCATGAGAAAGGCTGGGCGTCCGCGGCGCGAATGCTAAAAGCGCTTGCAAAACACACGCACTTATTGCTAAATAGCTTTTCGCAGACTTTTTTACAGCAATCATTTCAGCCTAAATCTAATTTATGTGAATAATTATTCGTAATCAAATTTAATTATGCACTTAATGCTAATATGACTATTAATATAATGTAAATGAAGACAGCCTTGACAATTCATAATTTACCAGGCCAGATTAACATGCATTGCTTAAGTATAACAAAAAAATGCATTAACATTAATTAAATCCATGAGAGCTAAGCGCCACCCCCCTATGCCGCCTGCGACGGGCCGACAGCAGGAAGAGCTGAACGTGTAGGTGGTGTCTTTCAAGTCTGCTGAACCGACTGGAGGGGGTGATGAAGGGGGGGATTTATGTTAGTTTTAATGAAACATGGTATTCTTAGAACAGGGTCGTAAAAGGCGACAAAGAAGAGCGTAACTTCATCAGTTGTGGTTGGAGTTGTATGTTGGCCGGGGGGCTGGAGGCGGGTCACTCTGCATCTAATTACGGCCGTAAAGACGAAAAATAGAGATATGACCTTTTCGGCCTGCTGGAGGAAGTAAAGGTCAATACAAATGGCATATTAAACATTACGGACTGCCACACCTCCAGATTAGACAGGAACTCCTGGGACCAAACCAGGGCTGGGTTAGGGTGGGGGGGTGCACACCAGAGCATGGGCTGAAAATGAAAGACCCTGAGACTTTAATTATGCCTACAAGTCACTGAAGTACCTCTTTCATTTGAGATGTTACCCATATTAATGATTCTATCTCACCACCTCTCTGCTTTTAGAACTCTCTGTTTAACCACCGCTGCATGCTGTAGTCATCGCTACATCACATTACCAGGACTCGAGTTCAGACTCTAGACTCAGTGGTGACTGTATTCTCGGTCAGTGGTCTCAACAATTTCAGTCTCAGTTCTAACTACCGTTAATAAAATTATATTTTTGTGTCATTTTTCTGTTTTTTCCCTCATAACAAAATCATAGCATCTGTTTGGGTTTCATTTCATAAAACTGGAAGCAATTAAAGGCTGTCATGGCCGTGGGTGGACATTTCATTTTACTGTGAAATAAACAGAAAAATTCTCAAAAGCAAATTCCCGAAGGGGATAAACTAAAGGGGACTTAGATATAAATACATAGAAGACATGTGGTTAGTTGTTCACATGATTAAATGGACTTTCTTATTACTTAATAGATAATCACCAGATTTGTTCTGTTATAATACCCATAAGTTGATAAAGCCATAAGAAGGTAATGTAGCTGATACAGTCATAAGAAGGTAACATAGCTGATACAGTCATAACAAGTTAATGTAGCTGATACAGTCATAAGAAGGTAACGTAGCTGATACTGCCTTAAGAAGGTAATGTAGCTGATAGTCATAAGAAGGTAACGTAGCTGATACAGCCATAAGAAGGTAACGTAGCTGATACAGTCATAAGAAGGTAATGTAGCTGATACAGTCATAAGAAGGTAACGTAGCTGATACAGCCATAAGAAGGTAACGTAGCTGATACAGTCATAAGAAGGTAACGTAGCTGATACAGCCTTAAGAAGGTAATGTAGCTGATACAGTCATAAGAAGGTAACGTAGCTGATACAGCCATAAGAAGGTAACGTAGCTGACACAGTCATAAGAAGGTAATGTAGCTGATACAGTCATAAGAAGGTAACGTAGCTGATACAGCCCTAAGAAGGTAACGTAGCTGACACAGTCATAAGAAGGTAATGTAGCTGATACAGTCATAAGAAGGTAACGTAGATGATACAGCCATAAGAAGGTAACATAGCTGATACAGTCATAAGAAGTTAATGTAGCTGATACAGCCATAAGAAGGTAATGTAGCTGATACAGTCATAAGAAGGTAACGTAGCTGATACAGTCATAAGAAGGTAACGTAGATGATACAGCCATAAGAAGGTAACGTAGCTGATACAGTCATAAGAAGGTAACGTAGATGATACAGCCATAAGAAGGTAACGTAGCTGACACAGTCATAAGAAGGTAACGTAGCTGATACAGTCATAAGAAGGTAACGTAGCTGATACTGCCTTAAGAAGGTAATGTAGCTGATAGTCATAAGAAGGTAACATAGCTGATACAGTCATAAGAAGGTAACGTAGCTGATACAGCCTTAAGAAGGTAATGTAGCTGATACAGTCATAAGAAGGTAACGTAGCTGATACAGCCATAAGAAGGTAACGTAGCTGACACAGTCATAAGAAGGTAATGTAGCTGATACAGTCATAAGAAGGTAACGTAGCTGATACAGCCCTAAGAAGGTAACGTAGCTGACACAGTCATAAGAAGGTAATGTAGCTGATACAGTCATAAGAAGGTAACGTAGCTGATACAGCCATAAGAAGATAACATAGCTGATACAGTCATAAGAAGGTTACATAGCTGAACAGCCATAAGAAGGTAACGTAGCTGATACAGTCATAAGAAGGTAACGTAGATGATACAGCCATAAGAGGATAACATAGCTGATACAGTCATAAGAAGGTAACGTAGATGATACAGTCATAAGAAGGTAACGTAGATGATACAGCCATAATAAGATAACATAGCTGATACAATCATAAGAAGGTAACGTAGATGATACAGTCATAAGAAGGTAACGTAGCTGATACAGCCATAAGAAGTTAATATAGCTGATACAGTCATAAGAAGGTAACGTAGCTGATACAGTCATAAGAAGGTAACGTAGATGATACAGTCATAAGAAGGTAACGTAGCTGATACAGCCATAAGAAGATAACGTAGCTGATACAGTCATAAGAAGGTAACGTAGATGATACAGTCATAAGAAGGTAACGTAGCTGATACAGCCATAAGAAGTTAATATAGCTGATACAGCCTTAAGAAGGTAACGTAGCTGATACAGTCATAAGAAGGTAACGTAGCTGATACAGTCATAAGAAGGTAATGTAGCTGATACAGTCATAAGAAGGTAACGTAGCTGATACAGTCATAAGAAGGTAATGTAGCTGATACAGCCTTAAGAAGTTAATATAGCTGATACAGCCTTAAGAAGGTAACGTAGCTGATACAGTCATAAGAAGGTAACGTAGCTGATACAGTCATAAGAAGGTAATGTAGCTGATACAGTCATAAGAAGGTAACGTAGCTGATACAGTCATAAGAAGGTAACGTAGCTGATACAGTCATAAGAAGGTAATGTAGCTGATACAGTCATAAGAAGGTAACGTAGCTGATACAGTCATAAGAAGGTAACGTAGCTGATACAGTCATAAGAAGGTAATGTAGCTGATACAGCCAAAAGAAGTTAATATAGCTAATAGTTTTTTTGTTTTCTTGTTTGTTCTTGTTTTGTTTTCTCATTTCATCTCATGTCTTAATATCTTTGTTTAATCCTGAATTTACCTGAACTCTCTGCCTGGACTTAAATAAACAAACTTTGCAATTGTATCCACCTCCCTCGCCTGCTCACTCATCACAGCACAAATGTTATTGGAGGAACTATCTAGAGAGATTTCAAGCTTAGACAGGCATTACAGTCTGACATACAGTTAATAGTATTTGTTATATTGTATTCTGTAGTGCAGTACTGTGTCTCTTGGTACCAGCAATATACAGAATTCACATTTTTTTCTGGGGCTGCATTCATCAATTCATCAATCGGTTTTCTGACTGAAATACACAGCAGATACACGATACCAACAATCTACCAATTCTAACAGCTAATCTAGCTGCTGATCTACAGACTAATATAGTGGTTCCCAACCCTGGTCCTGGAGGACCTCCTGCCCGGCATGTTTTTGTGTTTTCTTCCAAAACACAGCCACTTCAACTCAGGAAGGACTTGTTAATTATTGGATTAGTTGGATCAGGTGCGTTGGGAACAAGCCAGACATTAAAACGTTCATGGTATGGGGTCCTCCAGGACTAGGGTTGGGAACCACTGGACTAAAGGCTCATTTATACTCAAGGTTAAATACGGATACACGTTGAGCTATCTGTCTGTACTCTGCAATCATTTCTTGCTTAATTTGCACGTTTTCAGAAAGCTAACGGAAACCGAGAGGACCAAGCAATACCACTGCAGACTGTAGGGGCAGTGTAAGACAACTTCCGTACAAACACAACAAAGAAGAAATGGCGGGACTTTTGGAAAACTGGTTACACTGTAAAAAATTTCACTGTAAATTAATTATTTAAATAATCATTTTACAGTGCATCTAGTGTAATTGATTTAAACAGTATTGTACTGTAAATTGAATTACATGACAGTAAAATAACTGCGTATTTATGGTACTAACCAACTAGGCAGCCAGCTAGCTACCTAGCCAGCTAACACTGTTCAAGCTACAGTTTTTTTGCTGAATTTAGTTACAAAATTAAACAGACCTAACTAACAACATCTTATATGTTAAAAGTTTAATAATTATGCTGACAAAACCATATCACTGCAAACTTTAGGAGACGCAACTTTAACAGCTACCTTTTTTCTTGAGTTTCTCGGGGACCGCCACAGCTGTGGTCCAAACGTGTCAGTTGTAAATGCACCAGCTCGCGTCTCCTCATCTAAGAACCAATTTAGATTATCTTTCTTTATTTTACGAATGAACACAATACAAGCTGAACGGCACTTACTGCACTGACTGAATGAGCTGAAAGAATCTTAGTAGGCTGGCCCCGCCCACTGCATATATTTTGTCACTTAAATGAGTAGAAGCAGTTTAAACAGTTTAATAAAAAAGAACCATTAAAAATTAAAAAGAAACATTAGTCTGTAATCACCAGTATGATTTTGATGGATAGTGACTGAACTGTAAAGTGATGGTGGTGCATATTTCAAAAGGATGACAGAAAATACTGTACTATGCTGATAAACTGATAAATATTGGGAAACTGATTGCATCACTATTAATTTACATACACTGTGTGATTATTTAACTGTATTTTATAGTTATTATAAAAAACAGTAAGATGATGTTGTATATCTAAAGTAATTTACAGCAATTCGTTACAGTGTGTGTCAGTTGGTTAGAAATTTTAACTTCGCCATAGCGCAGAGACAAACCGTTGTTTTTTGTCGTTTTTGAAGTAAATACACAGTAAAATAACTGCGAGCTCATCCACAGCCGCCATGTTCGGTTTATTCTGAGCTGCCCTCTACTGGAAGTGTTGTTCAGCAACCATGTCAACGGAGCTGACGCAGAGAAGTGAGTGGGCAGTGACTGTTATATTGCTTAAAACACATGAAGAACTCTTACCCTGGTCGTCAAAACAGCAAAAACAAGATTCTACCGTAATTCAGCACAAAATTAAACCAAACTTCAGCCAAACTGAGATCAGAGCCAGGTATGTACGTTACTAACCTCAGCTTTTAGCTTATTTTTTTAGCTTTAGCATCTCCTCATCTGTCATTTGAGGAGTCAGTTCTCTTGTGCAATGACTTCTTCAGCTCCCTAGCAGTAACTTTAACTCTCTGTCTTGCGTTTACGTTCAGCAGTCAAATTGAACCAGCCAATCTCCAGAAATCCACCCTAAATGCACGCCTAGTCTTTAATCTGGAACGTCTCGCTCTACAGACCACTGCAGCACTGCTGGAGGAGGTGAGTTGGCGTGCTAACAACAGATGTATCAATATTTACAGTTTTTATTTTCACTGGCGTGTCCCTATATGTTCTTATTTTGAAATGAAAATTTTTTGTGTGCATTATTG
Source organism: Megaleporinus macrocephalus (assembly GCA_021613375.1). Lineage (NCBI taxonomy): Eukaryota > Metazoa > Chordata > Actinopteri > Characiformes > Anostomidae > Megaleporinus > Megaleporinus macrocephalus. Next base: position 43,963,483 of record CM038705.1, read on the forward strand.
AAGTTATTGAAAGCTTTTATTACTATTATTAACTTTCCAAAATCAATGTGGTTAAATCAGCATCTTCAGAATTTTTACAACCCAGTTTATTACTAATTTATTCCCTTTAAACTGCTGCTAATTTGCATAATGTCACTGTCAAAAGGAAACCAGTTCTCTCAGTTTCTTGCGATTTTCTACATCGTTTGAAGTTTTATGATGATTGGTTCAATACAAGTGCTTCAAAACAGCTTTGAAAACAATAATTTTCCATTAACTTACATTGAAAGTAAAGTTTTTTGTCGTCCGCTGTAAAGTCATTATTTTTTGAGTTACCATTTATTTTTCTTTGGACAGCGTCCATGTTTCAAACTATTCTATGTATGTTGTTTCTGTACTTCTTCATTTTACACCATTTGTGTCTGTTTTTCGCTGGTGTCAGAACACAAACCTTGTTTTTCCATTCTTTTTCACCAATTTGAAAAAGCTTATTGTTTTTTTTACATTGTGTGTAAATTTGGATGTAAAGCTTCAGAAGACTCCAAAGGTGATTATCACCTGCTTTGACCTTTACTTACTATAACATAGCTAGCATGGAACACATGTCTTTTTAGCCTTTACCGTACATAAAATAACAACAACAACAACAACAGAGCCTTAGTATTTCCATTCTTGCCATTTTTATGATTTTCCACAGAATTTTGAAACACCTTTTGACCTTAATAAATCTGCATGGCGCAAAATCTCTTTTTACCTTTAACTGTACATAAAATAAAAGCAACAACAACACAACCTAATAATTTCCATTCTCGCTGTAGACCTGTTGGACCAGTTGACCTTAATATTGTGTGTTCATTGCATGATGAATGGAAAAGAAAAGACTTTTAGAAGGTAAAATCTGTTTTTTCTCCTGTAAAGTAGATTTTTTTGGTGGTTTTGTTCTGACAGCATTTATTTCTTTCTCTTTTTTTCAGTGGTGCAATATAAAAAACCCAGAAGCTGCATTAAACTCACGTCTCCATGAGTCGGACCATTTGACTCGATACTTTATCTCCCTCTCTTTATCCGCCAGCCCGGTGAACCCGCCTCTATATTCATAACAAAATGCTAGATTTGAAATTGTAACTAAATGGATTTGAATATTTAATGATTTGGGGTCCTTTCTGTTGGTCCATTCAGTATGAAATATTAAAAAAATTCCAAAGAAACAAACAGAGACGGTGTCTATGTCCTACTCGACATTGACGGAAAAGCCAATCCAACGCAACTTCCAGCCACGTTTGACCAGACCTCTCGCTCATAGCTCAAAGGGACACATTGACATTGTCCTGGCCAGCTCCTCGGGAACAATCAGGGGAAGGCGACCTTTCTGGGAAATTAATAATTAATACGGTAATTGGTGCGGGGGGCAGCCGTCCACTGAGCACACAGCGGTGTCTATCCGCGGACAGGCTCGCCACTGATTACCTTGATCCACGCAGCGGCAAAGGGCAAACAGGATATCAAATATTCACTATGGAGAACACACACAATTATGTGAGACTTAATGGAGTTTAAAGAGAAAAAGGAGACGAGCTGTGTGGTGGAATATGAGTGGACACTGGTGGCAAATGCACACACGCGCGCACACGAGCCCACACACCCACCTGTGGCTGCGGAGAGGCAGTCAGAGGCCGAGGTGACCTTGCCTCATTAGCGCCGGTTCATTAAACAAGTCCCTTCGGTATCATAAAGAGGGCCATCCGTGTCCATGAGGTGGGAATATTGAACGTGTCATAAAAGCGGCTGAAATGAATGGTCTTTTCCGAGAGAGGGAGAAAAAGCATAAAGTGAGGCTACAGCATGCATTAAAATGATGTAAAGTGATAAAGAACCATAAAGTTGTCATAACACAATGCCTCAAAATGAAGATCAAATATCACCAGGGCTCACATCATATACTAGCACTCTCTCTCTCTCCCTCACTCTCTGAATCTCTCTCTCCCGCTCAAACATGAATCGTAATTAAAAGCAATGAGAGGAGTGCTCAATACTGTGCAGGTGTTCTACATGGGTTATATGAGGATATGTATTTATTAGAGCTATCAAACACAGGGCAGCAACACTTAGAAACCTTCCACCCATTGGTTTAAGCTTTCCTTTATGGGTGGCAGGTCTTTAACGGTTTATAGGTCTTCTAGCGTTGCTGCACTGACTTTTTGGATACCTACCTTCTTCTATTCACTGCTCTTCCTCTCTTTTCTCTAAATACTTTAATTCTTTTCATTTATTTATTAATTTATTAACTTTTTCCCTTAAATTCTAAAGTGTCCTTGGTTATGTGAAAGGGGCCATATAAGTGTATACAGTCAACTCATCCTCATCCAGTGTATACTCATCCTGCAGTTTTTAAAATATCCACTCCATTCCAACTCCATATTGGCCGGTCTGATTATGTGATTCCGGCTTGCATAAAGCTTATTGATTGGATGCATTGATTTCGGAAAACAACAGATTTTTCTCCAGAATTTTTTCCATAGAGAATGATTAAGATTGAAACCATTTTGTATACAATGTCTCAGAACAGACCCCCGACCATGACTGCAATGTTGGTTTTACCCACACTTGTCGTTTTTTTCATCCCTCCTTTTTTCCCCTCATAGAGTTCCATTCATTTCTAGCATAGCCAAACATTATGGTTTCGCAAACCTACAGCCTCCAACCTTCATATATTCACTCAGAGCAGATCCACAAACCCACTGACCCACACTCCTCTACTTATTGTTTATTCATCTCTCGTTCCTTGCACTGCTTAAGCCGTGCCATCATTCTGCTTTTCAAACAGGGAATGCACTATTCTAGTTATCATTATTACTATTATTATTATCAAAGTTAACAAACTGACAATATACTAATAAATGCTCAACACTGCAATTTTTGGTGCTGTCAGTTCTCCAATCCCAGTGTCATCAGGCGATAGCAGGGTACACCATGGCACCATGACAGTTCACCAGTCCATCACATGGCCAACAGTCACTCACACCTATGGGCAGTTTAGAGCAACCAATTAACCTACCATGCATGTGTTTGGATTGTGGGAGGAAACTGGAGTACCCGGAGGAAACCCAATCAAGCACGGGGAGAACATACACACTCCACACAGAACGGCCCGGACTGGGAATCCAACCTGGATCATCTTATTGTGAGGAGACAGTGCTAACTTCTACACCACCATACCGCCCACAGCAGAACAGATACAGGACAAGAGGTAGACTAACATACAAGTTATTCAGAATACAGGAAAAAGAGAGAAATAAGAAATTATAGAAAATAAATAAATCTCTATTGTTATGTACAAGAAATACAAGAAACTAAACAAGTTACATGCTGGACTATACACATTTCATGTTGAATTGCACAGGTATGTGTTGCACAGCTATGTTAAAGATATTGCACATTCTCCTATACCAGCTACATAAATACTGATAATCTAATCTTGGCAGTCCCCCAAATACTGATGATGTAGGCAGGCAGAGTGCATGAGTTATAGTGATGGTGGGTGTGTTCAGGTGATGACAGGCAGAAGCAGATATTGCCCAATGATTAGGCCACTCTGAATATATAGAAAGAAATGTGAGTCAATGGAACCAGAATTTTTTCCAAGCTTTTTTGGAGCATTTCTATTGGTCCATTCATCCTAATTTTTTACACAGTGTTAACAACAGTTGTCGTGTTCAAATAATGCAGAAAAATAAAAATGGACAAAAATGGAGAATTATTTTTTTTTTCGTTGGATGGCATTGATATAGACCATTTTACTGTATTAGTTCAAACTGCAGGCTGAGAAAAGCTGTTTAACCCTTTAATGTCTGAACCATGAAACAATTGCCTGAAAATTCTAATAAAAAAAGTGTTTATTAGCTCTTCGGTAAATAGATAATAATAATAATAATAATAATAATAATAATAATAATAATAATAATAATAATAATAATAATAAAATGTAATAACACATTGCATAAATGGGTTTGGTTTTGTATCATATTTAGTACTTCTGGAATTGTTTGCAGTTTTTTGCAGCAACAAATGCAGGCATTGAGAACACAATATTTTAACCCTTTAAACCCTTTTAAATGTTTACTCAAGTCATTTCTAACTTAGAAAAGAAACATTTTCCATATTGTACAACAGTGTTTTACACATTCTGGATCTACTACAGTCTTCAGTTCTCCACTAACATTTAGAACATAGTGTGGGTCTGAGCAAAGTTCAGGTGAACATCAGGATTTTTAGGAAAAACATTATAACAGTGATAGATTACAGCTCTCAAAACTAGTGTATCAGAATATGATTCAATTCACCCTAAAGCTTTAAAACAACTATCAATTATTTAGACATAAGATTAGCTACATATCATCGCTTTCCAAAGAAAAACATGTATCTCTAATATAATAACTTACAGGATTGGACTGTAAAGTTACTATATAAACTAAAACTGTTCTATATCTTTAATGTAAGTTTATGTAAAAAGAGGTTTTTTATTAAGTGATTTAGAAGAATTTCTATTAATCAAATCATCTCAAATTGCTGAAAACTGAAAATCAACAGGCAATATGACAATCAACCTCGATAAACAAAATCAGATCTTTTCGTTTCCTTTGAGAAACAATAAGGCTGGAGCCTGATTGTAAGTTGGAAGTGAGACTACATGGTCCCTCACCACCACCTGAAGTCTGAAGTGTGGAACATTAAAGATGATCAGAATTATTACTAATTAAAGGTGATGATTTGTTGTGTGTAAAACTGCTTAAGGATGTTTGTCTGTTGTTAATTTATTCATTTTACTAAAACCTCCATATTTAAGGGTCTCGTAGGGTCATTCAAACTAAAGTGTTTTAGTGTAAAGTCTACCCTCACTGCCCGTCTGTGATGGGAGACTGTGCTCACTCTATGGAGATCACATGATGTTTGTATGTTCAAACAAGTATGTCCAAAATTATAATGTTACAGGAGAGGACAGCAACAGGCTTTACCTCCAGCGTACGTCAGAACCGGAACCAGAATCTTTCCAAGCTATTTTGGGGAATTTCTATTGGTCCTTTCATCACAGAATTTGTACACAATATAAACAGGAGCTGTTTTTAAATCACCAACAAGAAGATTTATGTTTTTCTTAGGACAGTGACGATGTTCAGGGAGGACTGATAAATATAATGTAATTAAATTATTGGAGGAAATAGTTTTTGTCTGATTAAGATAAGATGTTGACTCGTACTGCTATAATCACACGCACTGCTTTATAAATGGAAAAATAAACTGTTTCAGTGTTATTACACATGTTATTACTGCAAAAACTTAGATTTGCATTGTTCTCGTTTTTCACTTGTAAGAAACTCTAAAATTCTAAATTCTCATTAACTTCTGTTAGAAGATCAGAACACATTTCCTTCTGTAACGTCTCACCTCAGAGCTTTTCTTCCAACAGCAACAATACACACCTTTGCACCTCTCTCTCTTTCTCACACATTCTCTATCTCTCTCTCTTGCTCTCTCTCTCTCACACACATACTATCTCTCTCAGTCTTTTTCAATTTCTCTCTTCAAGCTCCTTCTTCTGCTCCCTCATCATCATCATCAGCAGCAGCAGCATAATTATCATCTTCTGCTTCTCTTTTTCTTTATTTTTCTCTTTTAATGTTCTCTTTCTCATTCTCTGATGATTTCTCTCTTCTTAATAAAACTTTTCTCTCTTGCTCTTCTGCTCTTTCTCTTAATTTTCTTTTTTCATCTGTCTTTCTTTCTTCCTTCTTTTTCAAGTCCATCATCATCGTCATCTTTTTCTGCTTTTCTATCTTTTTTCTATTTTTCTTTCTCTTCTTCTTCCCTCTTCCTCGTCTTAATGTATTTTTCTCCCCCTTCTCTTTTGTACTTTCTATCTCTCTTTTTCTTTCTCACTCTTATTTTTCTTCAGGTGTATCTTCTTTCTTTTTTTCTTTCTTTCTTTCTTTCTCTTTTATTTTTTTCTCCCTCTCTACTTTTGCTTTCTCTCTCTCAGTTGATAGTTCTCTTCTTCCTCTCTCTTCTTCTTCTTAACTTATTTTGTTCTCTCATCCTCCTCTGCACTTCCTCTTTTAGTTTATGTTTTCTCTCTCTCTCTCTGTATCATTTTTCTTCAGGTATATATCTTCTTTTTCTTTCTTTCTTTGTTTTTTGCTTATTTATTGTTATCTCTTCTTCTGCTTCTTCCTCTCTCACTCTCTTTTTCTCTCTGTCATTTTTCTCTTTTCTCTCTCTCTTTCTCTTCTCTCTCTTGGGGAGCTTCTTTTTTCTTTCCCTTTTCTCTCTCTCTCTCTCTCTCTCTCTCTCTCTCTCTCTCTCTCTTTGTATTATTTTTCTTCAGGTATATCTTCTCGTTCTTTCTTTCTTTCTTTTTTGTTTCTCTTTTATTTATATGTTCTCCCTCTACTTTCCCTTATTTATTGTTATCTCTTCTTCTGCTTCTTCCTCTCTAACTTTCTCTCTCCTCTCTCTCAATTTCTCTTCTTCTCTCTGTCATTTTTCTTCTTTCTCTCTCTCTCTGTTGATTATTGTCGATCTCTACTTCTTATTCTTCAGGAGCTTCTTTTTTTCTTTCCCTTCTCTCTCTCTCTCTCTCTCTCTCTCTCTCTCTCTCTCTCTCTCTCTCTCTCTCTCTCTCCCTCTCTCCCTCTCTCTGATCTGATGTTGATAAATGTGTCCTGTCATCTTCGCTCAAATGTCGCGCGGCTCTGACGGATCAACCCTCTGACAGTCCGACTTTGACATCCATTAAGATGTAATTATGCTAAAGATCCTTGTATCTATTATTTGATGTTTAGCCGTGCGCGCGGGCTGCGGCGAGGTCAGCCTCTAATCGAAGGCCTGCGCTCTGTGCCTCTAAGTGCCTCTGAGGTTTGCTAATTGGCCCTCGGAACACTAATGGTAAAGAGTGATTGATGTGCTCTCAGAAACGAGACTTGGCAATCTGCATTCGGGCCAATCAAGGAAGAGGAGCGAAAGCGCAGGTCTGAATGGAGGAGAAACACGGGAATGGGGACAGGGGTGGCAAACAGGAGCCGAAAATAGGATTGCGGTCGGATTATCGGGGCGGCGGAGTATTACGATGATGGAAGATGATGTTTTTGTTTTGCGCTAGCCTTTGTGCGCTGAAGTGGGAGGCAGCGGGGCGCTAGTACAGCTTTATTTATGTGTGGGATCAAAGGTTAGACTAGACTGGAGAGTGACGTACGTGTGCACAGCACAGCACACCCGCCCTTCTGTTCAAGCGGCTTACTGAATGAGAGCCAGTTTGATGATGCATTCTTATTTGGATGGTGCAGACTGTGCTCCCCTAAGCTAGCCATTCATGCATTATTTGTCCGAGCATTGTTCTCCAGCTGTGAGAGCGTTCAGCTCGTGGCTTTTAAGTAAAAGACACTGGGGGGTGCACTTACTTTCCTTTCACTCCCCCCGTAAACCCCGATTTTTTCCTTAGCCTTAGCTATTTAAAGTGCGCCTGTGCTAATACAGTAATGCAGCACAGGTCCTGAAGTGGCACGAATGCAGCACAGAGAAAGACGGAATTATTCAAATTGAGGTTTTTTTTTTTCTTTCTATCTTTTTTTTTCACTCTGAATTAATCATTAGAAAAGAAGTCTAGCGTAGGAGTGTGTTGTTTGTTGCATTTTGAGGCTCGGCAGCGGCAGAGGCGCTTTTTTGAGGATCACCTCGAGTGAACGGAGAAGAGAGAGAGGGAGAAAGAGAGAGAGAGAGAGAGAGAGAGAGAAAGAGGGAGAGTGAAGGGGTACGCTTGCTTCTGGCTGAGACGAGCAAAATGAAAGAAAAATGAGAGAGAGAGAGAAAAAAGGAGGGAATATTTCCATTTGGAAACTGTTTTGGCACATCCTGTGCCCACAGTGGGATTGGAGTTGAAAAGCAACTACCAAGATGCACGCAGCGGGTGGTCTTGGGAAGGGCTGGTGCAGAAAATAAAAAGTGGAAAAAACAGTGAAAAGAAAAAGAAAGGGAAGAAAGGAAGTCTGAAACAAAAACCAAAACTAGTCCTCCAACTGCAGGACCGAAAGCAGGCCATTGCTAATGGGCATGTGTGTAGAGGAGAGGTACTGTGTGTGCCTCAAATGTGGGCACTGGCTTCATTATCCATTCAAAGCCATCACTGAATCAGATGAGGCCAGGTGGGCTTCAAATACACCCCCCACCCAACCCACCCTGGATTCCCACAGAGATGAGAGAGTGAGCGAGAGAGTTGTCACACACTCCCTCCTTTTTTCCCCCTTTTGATCACACAGCGCAGACCCCGAGATAACAACTGGACCAAACATGTCAAAATAGATTTCTAACAGACTACAGTTGCACTGCTGGCTTATTCGCTCATTTCATCTCACACGCTCTTCAGAGAGAGAGAGAGAGAGAGAGAGAGAGAGAGAGAGAGAGAAAAGAACCAGCATCTCTTTAAAAAACAGGCTAACTCAGTACAGTAACGCTCCGCAGAGCATTACCCCAACACGGCTAATGATTAGTCAGCAACATCCGTTATGAAGAAACGTTTATGTGGATATTTATTGCTGATGCTTACAAATTTGTTCAAATGGGGTCAAAGAGCCAAATGTCATAGTGGACATTGTAGGCCATGGTAATTCAAATCCACAGGTAAAATAATTAAATTCAGAATTGTTCCTTAGACAGAGCCACCAGTCATTGTGACAGATTGCACCACACAACAGGAACAATAGGGGGCGACGTGGTATCTTCTGTTCACTGCACAGCAAAAGAAAGGAGCTGACAGGACCAGAGATTTTCTAATGTGGAAAAAAAATAATTAGTGAGCCTAAAAAGTGACTTCATGTTGACCTTTATTTATTTCACTTACTTAGAAAATACTTTAAATAAAAGTGTAGGTATAAGATAAGGTAAAATCTTTTATTATCCCACATAGAAGAAGAAGAAAAAGAAGAAGAATAGCAGCAGAACAGATACAGGACAAGAGGTAGACTAAAGTGTAAGTTATTCAGAATACAAAAAGAGAAATACGAAATTACAGAAAATAAATCAATCTCTATTGCTGGTTAGAAAATACAATAAGATAACTATACTATACATATTTACATGTTGAATTACACAGATATTTAAAGATATTGCACAGAACTGCTTGCATTCAAAAAAAACTTTGAAGCTAAAATACGTTGATGAAATCATTTCATACATAGTAGGTTGAAAGTTGAAAAGGCACTAATAGGACTGTAAAGTATAATACCCAGCATGGCCAATCAGATCAGACAGTATACAGTATATGGCCAGAAGTATGTGGGTACCTATAAATCACACCCATATGAGCTTGTTTGACATCCCAACCTGTATCTCCAATATATGAACAGGAGAGGCCTAAAACTTCCAATGTAAGTTACTGTAAAAAGGGTTTTATAAGTGATTTTGTAGCATCAAGAATTTTTTAGGAGCAGCTGTCGCAATCAAATAAGATTAAATTGTCAAAATTTAAGATTTTTCTTTGGACAGTGATGATATACACAAAATTAGAACTTATAGGGAGTTTTCTTTTAGAACAATACATTCCCCTGAAGAGTAGAAAATGAGACCTGTTCCTCACGACCACATGAAAGTGAATGTGTCCTGGAGTCTGAAGCATGGAGCATTAAAAAAGTGTCACTACCAAGTAGCCTTTTAAACATGTTGTGTGTGTACAACTGCTAAAGGCTTTTTGGGTGAGGCCAATTCATTTTTGTATTACAACCATATTCATATGGCTTCTTTACATTCAACTCAAAGAAATACATTCAAACCATTTCATACACTGTAGGAGGATCTGGAAATACATTAATAGCACAGGGTAAAGTTTAATACCCGCCATGGCCAATCGTATCAGACAGTATACAGAATATGGCCAAAAGTGTGTGGGGTACCTTTAAACTACACCCATATGAGCTTGTTTCATATCTCATTCCAAACAATATAGGCATTAATATGGAATTTTTCCCCTCATTGGGGCTATAACAGCTTCCACTTCTTTGGGAAGACTTTGTGAGGTCAGCAATAAGAAGAACCCTAAAAACAGCCCTGACGATAATTCCTCCTCCACCAAACATAACTGTCTGCACTGTGCACTCTGAGGCGCAGTGTTCTCTTGGCAACTGGCAACCTCAGACTCATCTATCACTGTGAGCATGATTCATCACTCCAGAGAGCACGTTTCTACTTCTTCCAGTGACGGCATGTCTTACACCACTCCAGTCAGCGCTTGATCTTAGGCTTGTGTGGATCTGCTTTGATATGGAAAGCTATGTCATGAAGATTCTGACACGCAGATCTTGTGCTGATGGTGCTTCCAGAGGCAGTTTGAAACCTTGCAGTGACTGATGAGATGTGGTACGAGCTCCAGCACTCTGTAGCCCCTATTTGTAAGTCTAGTGTGGTGTACTGTTTCCCAGCCAAGCTGTTGGTGCTTCTAGATGATTCCATTTCACAATAATACCAATTACAGTTGACTAGGGCAGTTTCAGCTGGACCGAAACTGACTTGTGGCCAATGGCAGCGCCAAGGTTTAAAGTCACCAGGCTCTTTAGTACAAAACATTCTACAGCCAGTGTTTGGCTATTGAGATTGTGTGGTAATGTGCTTAATGCTATCCACCTGTTAGCAATAGGTGCGACTGAAAATAATTAGAAGGCCATATAGCCATATTCAAGCGCACACAGAGTGCATGGAGGCAGATCAAAAAGAAGACCATCAGTGAAACCCTAAACTGTATAAATTCACAGATCAAAATTAGAACAACATAAAAATCTGGGTTTCTGTTACAAGTTAATTATTTATTAATTTAATTAATTAATTAATTAAGTTATTTTTCCACGTCATTTGAACGCAGCAGCTGCTATTTACATTGTGTTTACATTTCATAAATAAAGAACCAATAGAAATGCTCCAAAATGGCTTGGAAAAATTCTGGTTCTATTGACTTACATTGAAAGTAAAGACCGTTTTGGCCTCTCCTGTAAAGCTGCCAATTCAGTGATACTTGTTTTTCTTACTGGATGGCGACAATATAATTTTAAATACTATTATAATATTGCATATATTTATTTGTTTTTTGAGCCACACTATCTTCAGATAAGACAAACGTCAGACAAACAGCTGAGTCTCTAGTCACACTCTGGAATGCTTTTCAGAAGACGGGAACCTTTGAGGTTCTTTGATAAAATGAACATCAATTGATAAGTGAAAAATGAAAACAGTACAACAGAACTGGCTGAGAACTGACTAAGCAAGCCAAACCTGAATCTGGCATCTCGCTGACGTGTTTTCATCGTAACCCTGTTTGCTGCAGTGTTGTGAATCTGCAGCAGTGGTTTGTATCTCCTCCAGCAGTGTGAATTACACTACGGCATCACACTCCCCTGTGCAGGATGCTGAGTCCAGACACTGACACTTATTCGCTTGAGCAGCCCCAAACGCCAAGCTCGCTGAATCCTAACAATCTTATTGCCTTATTTTGCTAACTCAAACTTTCTCCTGTTCTCAGACGCGTCCCAAAACGTTGCGTTTGTCAAGCCTTACAGTAAAATAAAGCAACTTTAAATTGGCACAGTAGGATGTGAGATGTCAAATACTCCATGAAGGAATAACCCCAAAGACCCCATTGTATGAACGATGTGAACTTTCTGAGACAGCCATGGCACCACGGAGGACTCCATCATTTGAAATACTTCGCTCGCTCAGTTGGCGCACAGTCAGAGACCACCAGTCAATTATTGAATATCCAGTCATAATGTCCATTTACTAATATACTTTTAGGAGATATTGCTGAAGGAGATTAGATGTTAGATAATTGACCTGTTCAAAGAATGGAAAAATAAAAAGGTACTAAGTCTAAAAGTACAAGTTTCTATAACTGGAGTTGGGGGTCCTTACAACCACATAGAGCCAGGTAGACCACCTGTCACATCAGATATCAGATAAACAGCACACTTGTGAGCTCTGTTAAGATGAAAATTTGCATTCAATTTATACAAGAACTCCAAACTTTAAGGCAGCCAACTCAACTTTGGTGTGAAAAAAAATTTCTTGCAGCTTTCTTTGAAAAACTAAACATCGCAAATTAGTTTGAATTATTTATTAAAGGGTGGATAGAACACAGAAAATATCTTAATATCAGTTGTTAAGGCTTGTGTCTGTCAATAAATACATGTATCTATTTCTTTAGTCTTATTGTAGCCCATCGGTAACTAGTTGACATCAAGCTTGAAGCGTCATTGATGAGCAGTTAAATCAATTAGTCTCGTAATAGCTGTTTAGTCAGTGATTTAAATATGTAATGTGTACATATTGTACAAACAATTACATAAAATTTTTAATTTAAGTTATAATTGGCATACACTTGATTTTAAGAGTTTAAAACACCTAAAAAATGTAAATATAAACCATTGAAATGTTTTAATTTACATTTTCATATATTTATTATATAGAAATTCACACACACGCACACACACACACACACACACACACACACACACACACATATATATATATATACGCTCTGTTGTATGGCCTCCCTGCTCTGGCCTTGAGCAGGCTGCAGTATGTGCAAAACTCTCATCCCATCCAGTACAAATAGCTTGTGTTGGTTTTTAAATCCCTGCATGACCTCGCTCCTTCCTTATTGAGTAGTTTACTCCAGTCTTACTCTCCAGTGCGTACTCCTCAATCTTCAAGCCAAAACTTGCTTGTGGTTCCGCCCCTTAAGTTAAGCACCACTGGAAAAAGAGCATTCTGTGTGGTGGGTCCAATGCTGTGGAATAGGCTCCCTGATGAACTGCGAGCTTGTTCATCTGTAGATGTTTTTAAAACTAGACTTAAAACTCTTAACTTTTAAATTAGCATATAGATGAGATGATTTTATGTTTGCTTTTTTTTACTCTTATACTTTGTGTGTCTCCATTTATTGTACAGTGTCATTGGGTGTCTTGAAAGGCGCTTTTAAAATAAAATGTTATTATTATTTATATTATTATATATATACACTACTGCTCAAAAGTTTGGGATCACAGTGAAATGTTCTTGTTTTCAATGGAGTATATTTCTTCCTTAACACAGCAATGGACTGACGGGTCTCTAAAGAAAGTTATTTCTTTCTGGTCAGCAAGCCATCAACTGCTGATCTTCAGATACTAAACTAACCTAGAATGTTGTTCTCCCTTTTATACTCACTTATTAGTAAAATGTTTTTCAGCTGTGCATCACAATTGAGTAAGAGTGTCCTAACAACCAATTAGCCCAATAACATCCTTAACTTGGATTGGCGGCCGTACCAGGAGATTTAGACAGAGGACTGAGAATTGCTGATAATAGGATTATATGCAAAATAAGCCTCTATACAAAAATAGGCTTTAATACACTTAAATTAATTGTGAAATGGACAATATTGTTTGTGAATTGCATGAAAATTGCATGAATTGCATGAACATTGCATGAAATAAAATTCTAAAGTGATCATAAACTTTTGAGCAGTAGTGTATTGTCGCTGTCCAATGAAAAACAAGTATCTTCAAAATAGCAACTTTACAGGAGAGACCAAAAACGAACCTTACTTTCAATATAAGTCAACGTAACCTGAATTTTTTCCGTGCTATTTTTGAGGACTCAAAATCGACAAAAACGTGTATATATATATATATATATATATATATATATATATATATATATATATATATATATATATATATATATATATATATATATTATATATGTATGTGTGTTTCATCTATATTATTATTATTATTATTATTATTATTATTATTATTATTATTATTATTATTATTATTGTTGTTGTTTTAGGTTTTTATTGTATTATTATAGTATATCATACTAATATTATTTTTTCTATACTTTTTGTATTTTGTATTTTCTTTGCAGTGTCCTATTTCCACTCACTTTCACAACTGTGACGTGATCTGATTTAAAAAAAAAAACTGTCCAATATTAGGAAATCCTGGCAACAATGAACAGCCCTGTTAGGAAAGACTGGATGCTGAGTATGGTTGAGCAATTGAGCTCATGTCAGAACTCTTTCTGCTGCTATCGGTTCCAACCTGACTGGTTTCAATTAGCTACAACAGTGCAATCCAGCTCAGCAGTAACGCAGCGTAAACAGGAAAATCAGCACTATGTCTGAGCTAAGTTCATCTGTTTGAATGGAATTGTTGTCTTTCTATGAAACTTGTCCAACCCCACAACGGGTTTAGCATGGGCAGGTCAATTAATCCTTCCAGCAGGCCTGCAGGAGAGAATGACCGCGGCTGAATAGCAACAGTCATTCAGTGTCAACTGCCGAGGGTAACCTCATTGTGGACAGGCTGCTGCCATCCCAGGGATTTTATCAAATCTGCTGAGTGATCCATTCCTCAGACTCAACCAAACAAAGCTTCATCCACACAAAACCAGACCTACTGGTCAATTTTACACAAACCAGAGTGACCCTACACCTCACATCAGCTCTGTCTGGAGGCTTGGCATATGTAAGTCAGTATATTTGCTCTATTAAGTGACTGAAGGTGTATTTATGAGGTGAGCTAAAGTTCATGCTTCTCTGAGAGCGACAGAGTTGAAAGAACACTATATCCAATGATACCTGTCTTCTTTTTGAGCACCTTAGGGTCCAATTTCCCATTGCCCCTCGTTCCTATCATCTTTGCATTTCAAAGAGTCATGAAACGGACTGGCCGAGGCAACAATAGACAATAGGGCTTGCCTAATAACAAGAGTGCAGGATGATGGCGTATGATTTGTTCAAATTAGTATTACATGAAAGACATCTAGAGGAACATTTTCAGTGCTCTCTGAACCCCCCAAAAAAATTAAACTTTTTTAACTTTGTGGACATATTGCACGCTTTTAATCTTACATGCTGAGGTCACACCGAGGGGCTTCTCAGACACAAGAAAGAAGAACAGAGGAGTCACGTCCAGGGTGCGTCTCAGGGCATCTAATCAATCCTTTGAGAAATCCGGCGCTCTGTCCTGGAGAGCTGGTTTCTGATGAGCTCATCGGAAGCTTTCATTTCTTTGCACATTGCATGTTTCTAATCCAATGCTAGGTATGGTAATTGGGAACTTTCTGGGGAGAGGCATTTTGTTGCTCTGCCAGAAGGTCCAATCACCTGCTCACGTTCTCAAAGAGCCGCGCATAAACACGTGACATCATGGCAAAACTCAGGCGAATGGCATCCCCAGGAGGAAGCAAGAAAGAGAGTTAGAGAGAGAGAGAGAGAGAGAGAGAGAGAGAGAGAGAGAGAGAAAGAGAAAGAGAGGGAGGAGTAGGGGGGGATGATGAAATGTAGCGTTCACTTGTTCCGTCCTCTAGGAATCCTCCTCTGGCGGTGTTGACGCCGGATTTGGGGGAACCCTCCGAGATTCCTCCAAAGGAGTCTCTCACAGGAACGCACTACATACTGTAGCATCAAAGAGAACACACATGTACACAAAACGTATATATACACTCACACACACACATGCAAACACAAAAACTCCTTTTTTAACCCTTTAGCTGGAAGAGCTCATATGTGGGCCATTACCTCAGTTCCTCAGTTCCCAGCAGCTGCTGAACAATATCTGAGGATTCATCTTTTTTAAATTGCTTTTGTTTTCCATACTATTTAAATCTTACAGTATCACATACAGCACTGTGCAGACGTCTGAGACTGTCCTTGTATGTCTTCACAGCATGAGCCAAAAATCATGATCTCAGGAAAACAAGCTCTGTTATATTGAGCTTGCAAAAGTTCTGAGATCTTTATATCTTGATCTTTATCCAGAGTCCAAAAGATTACGTTGAGATCTTGTTGAGGTTGTAACCCTTGAGACCATGAGATGGTTATGTTTTGATATTGAGATATTGATATTGAGTTATGTGTTGTCTTGAGATTGCATAACGACTAAATCGTGGTATCAAAGCAGCAACTTTGGCTTTAATCTCAAGAAAACAAGCTTGGTTTTCTTGAGATCGCAGTGGAAATAGATGTGATCTTAAGAACACAACCTGTGTTATCCTGAGATCACAAGAAAAAGTAGTTGAGATGTCAGGAAAACATCATACTAAGATGGTGAAATAAGAACATGTATACATTTGTTTTCACTGGACAGCGACAATGTGCTTTGTGTCAACATGGTGGAATATTCACTTTTAACTGTGTTGTTTTCTTTTAATTAAACTCAAATAATAAAAAAACGTGCTATTCTACTTACAAACATCCATATGTCCATATAAGTCAGTTGTGAGCTGAAGGTTACAGAACCGGTTCTGTGCCCAGAAGGTTGCTGGTTTGATCCCCTAGACCAACAGGACATGACTGAAGTCCCCTTGAGCAACCCCCAACTGCTCCCCAAGCTGGATGGATGGATAGATGGATTGATGGACGCTTTATTGATCCCAGAGGGAAATCAATAGGTATCCAGTAGCTATTCCACAAGTGCACAAGATAAGACAAATCAGGACAGTTACAACAAAAAATAAATAGTATATATAAAACAGAAATAAAAAAGTCTCACAGTGTGTATGTGAGAGTGATGGCAGTAGTGCAGTTAACCATCGTAAACAGTGTAGACTTTGGTAGTTCAAATACACAGAAATACAGTTGTCAGTGCAAATATGTTATAAAAAGCAGCAGCACTGTTTATATGTATAGACTGTATACATGGTGTACAATATAATAGGAAAAGTGTATTAATAACAGTATAGACATTATTATTATATATAGTTAACAGTATAGTTATATATAATATACAGTTATACCGATAAATCTGTTAAATAAATATAGAATATGATACAGTCTGATATTTGCTGACTGATATAGGGGTCCGGAGTATTACAGTGTCTGATAACTGATATAGAGATCCGGAGTATAACAGTGTCTGATAACTGTTGTATAACAGTTTCTGATAGCTTATATAGGGGTCTGGAGTATAACAATGTCTGATAACTGATTTAGGGGTCTGGAGTATATATTTTTATATAACAGTCTGATGGCCTGAGGGACAAAAGACTTCCTGAATCTGTCTGTGGAGCAGGACAGCAGTCAGCCGCTGAATGAGCTCCTCTGCCTGATGATGGTGCTGTGCAGAGGTTGGTCAACATTGTCCATGATGGTCAGCAGTTTACTAAGGGTCCTTCTCTCTGCCACTGATATATGACACTCCAGTTCTGTTTCCAGCACAGAACCAGCTTTCCTCACCAGCCTGTCTAGTCGACCGGCCTGTCTAGGCTGCCCACCACTCTGGACAAACGTGCTCACTGCCCCCTAGAGTGTGTGTTCACTAGTATGTGTGTATATGTGAGTGTTTCACTGCACAGATGGGTTTAATCCGGAGAGCAAATTCCAAACAGTTCTAAATTATAATATCCATGCCATATGATTTAAAGTCTGGAATCTGTGATATTCCAGAGGATTTACTTACTTACCCTCTTCTTTAAATGAGGGACGAGTGACAAATATTTAATCAGAAACCACATCCTGCTACTGATGTTGCCAGATCAGACTATGAAGTCTAAGGGTTAATAGAAGCATGATGAGCCTGCAGAGTAAGGGGCAAGCCCACGGAGGAACACATGATTGGGTTCGTGAGACGAATAGCAGGACCTTAGCATATTAAAACCAAGACGAATCCCACCTTGTCGCCATCTTTTATGGATGTGCCTCTCTAAAAAGTCGGTGGCGCGCATGCAGCCATCCCAGCCATCAGTCAGAGGCCTCTCTGTAAACGCCAGGCCTGATAATTAATGATAGATTTACGGCGCACGCTAATGAAAGATTTACAGGCTCACAGGACCTCGTTGAGGGAAGAGGCCTGTAGAAGTTATCTGAGCTACGACAGCGAGCGCGGCATCAATTTGAGTCGACGGACAGGTGCGCATAATGGCCGGCTCAGCCGGGGCAATGACAGTTGTAGGAGAGGATGAAGAACCGACAGGCGTCGGATGAAGGGAAGCGAACAGACATGATGGTCATTTAACCTTCAGCATCCTGGACGGCTCGGCAAAATATTTGGTTCGCTTCATTTCTTGCTCAACCGTTTGCCCCCCTCAGCTTTCTTGTGATTACCCAACCACCCCCCGCCTCCAACCTCAATCCCGCTCTGACAGCCTGTCTCTCTCTCTCTCTCTCTCTCTTATTTCTTCATTCACATCCCTCTGACTTCATTTTATTACTTTTAAAACCAAAGCATGCTTCAGTAGCTGAGTCCCCATTGCAGCTGGTGGCTTATTAAGTTTCTATGGCAACCCTCTGCATCCATTCCGGCTGTATTCCACCCAAATGAGACCCCGTAGGGCGAATCGTGTGCACGTCTGAGTGTGTGTGTATTGGTGGGAGCAGCTTGGGGGGGGCAGATTTTGGGAAGGAGGCAGATTGAGGTACTATTTATTGCTCCTGCCTCCATTTAACTGATGATTGAGTGCCTGAAATGCTGTGACTTTAAGCACTGACCCAGAGAACGTCATCCTGATCCCAAATCTGCGCCGCCTCACGGCACAATGATTAGAATCAGGAATATAACCTCAGTGTATCCGGGGGGTTCCCCCAGCTTTGAGAAACTACAAGGGTCTCCTTTGTTTGGTCTGGGGCAAATGAGGCCTCATCCTCACACTCAGATTGATATACATGTCAGAGAACGTTAAGGCCCTCGATGGAATCGTGCTTCTCGGCATTCCTGCGCTTTATTCAGTCCGCCAACCTTTTTTTTGTGTTGAGGGTGGGTGGAATATAATTTAAGGCAGGATAATTTAATAAGGCTGATTTCATTGAGCAATTTACTATTCTATGTGAAATCTAAGTATTTCCAGTAAAGAACTCTCTGGCCTGCGGATAATTAATTATTCCAGTTGCTAAAAGGAATCTGTCTTATCTTCAAATTACTGGAGGAGCTAGGCTATAACACTAGATTAAGTATCCCGGGTCCAATTTAGTGCCATCATTTGAAGGCTGCTCTGCTAACACCCAGTTATTAATATCTAATATGATGATAGGTCTTCATATTAAAAGTAAAGAGAATCAATTTTAAAAGTCTGATGTTATTTCAGTACATTTGATAAGTCGGCATATTTGATCATATTCAGCTGTCATACAATATGGCTCATATAAGATCATTCTCATTCAAAGATCTCTCTTTCTCTCTCTCTCTCTCTCTCTCTATTTTGCTCTCTCTAGATTTCTATGTCTTTTTGTATTACTCACTGACTGAGGCTGACAACCAAATAAAGCAGTGACTGTATGATAACAGGGGACGAGTGTTGAGCTGGGTTTTGTACAGTGGTGAGCAGAAGTGCACTAGAAAAGGCTAAGATGGTCATTTTGACTGTTTCCAAATGACAGTAGCACACAGTAGCGAACCCTGACCCTTAAGCCTCGGCCCTCTTCCTCAATACCGTCGCCTGCTCTCTGCGCCCGAGGGAAAAATTTCCTCTCGAGTTTTCAGAGGGGTGGTTTTGACAGTTTGGGGGGGACATGGGCTTCCCTCCTGACTCAGCTACCTAGCTAGTGGTGGTAGCCTAGTGCTAGCTAGCTGTTTATCCAGCTAGCGTTGCCACAGCGGGCGGAAATGATCATACAGTTAAGCCCGCCCACTTAGAGGGAAGATATGATTGGTCAGGTTTACTGTCATTTGAAATTGGTATGGCGCTGAATTATAACTGGCCCTCTGTACATGAACAGCGGGACCACCAATCACCAACATTCTGCAGAGTCATCACAGTCCTTCCACGTAACCCCTCACGTTCCAACACAAAATGAATAAACAAGTTTGAATAATTTATTTGTCTATATTTTTGTAAATGTTGTAGATGTTGATTATCAAACTGTAAGTATATATATATATATACTGTATATATATATATATGTGTGTGTGTGTGTTTAAAATATTTTAGGCTCTCTGAGAGGGCGTACACTAAATAAGTACTCTTAAATGTTCAATCAGATGAAACAAAAAAAACTTGCCTGGATTAATTTTAAATAAATAAATAAATTAATAAATATATTAAATATAATTGAATCACTCAAGTATAAATAACATTGTTTACACCACAAGATATCTGGACTGAAGGACTGGCGAGTAGTTTACAAAGTAAACATTAAATAGTAACAACAGAATAGGACATACTGTACATATCAATCAATCAACACTTATTTTGTATATGCAACAGGTGTTGTCTCAAAGCAGCTATACAGAAAAGCAGTTTATGAAAAAAAATGGAAAGTAAAAAAGAGTCCATACATAAACATAAAAATGGGGTTTTAAGTTTTTGAGTTATTTAAACATATAAAATAATATGTTTCTGGACACAAAACACAGATTGTTGTTATAATAATGTACTATTCAAAATTAAATTAACAGAACACTAACTTTTTAAAGTTAATATGACTGTTTGTTACAGTAGAACAAACAAAAAGTTCTATAGTATTGGTTGGTTGCATTTATATGGTAGATGCGATGCTCAGGCAGTGACTATGTGCTGTGCTGCTGATGATGGTTGCTTTCATGTTTTGTTCTTTGTGTTTACACTGGAGAGTAATTTATTTTAAAGTCAGTGCTTTACTTACAGACTTTAAACTATGCCAGTGATTCCCAGCTGGTCCTCAGTGGTGACTCACAATGTACTTTCATCTCTATGTGTTGTGAGTTAGGTTGGAACCAAAATGCGAACTGTCTGGAGGCCCTGAGGACTGCATTATTGGATGTCATCAACTAGTCCAGTACAGTTATGGAATAATTCATAGATAACTTTATTATCCTATTAAAATATCCAAAATTACACCTATGGTCATTCAAATAGTCACTGAGTTCCATCTATTAAGTGTTAAGCTGACCCTCTAATTGACCTCCCAGAATTCTGGGGTGGACCCTGAAGATAAAGTTATTATGACAGTGTGCTGGCTGTTTAGGGAAAAATAGGCACTTAAATACAAATTATGAGTAAAATCATTGTTTAGCTTACACACAATTACACACAAGATTTTGGCATTCTTAACTGACTAGAGAAGCAGCACTGGTCTGCCTCAGGATGGCGCTGTAGCAAGTTCATCATAGTAATAATAGCGATGATAGGATTTTACAAAATGGTGAAGCATAATAATAAAACAAGAAAACCAGCCCAATTTCACAATAACATTTCACATTCCTGAAGAGTCCCTGAAACTGAATAGGAAATGTATAAGATCTCAGTTAATGTGGAAGACCTACCAATTTGTGTTGCCACTGGAACTAGTATCACTCATTATGGTGAGTGAGTGAGTGAGTAAGCAGCCAGCCAATGCTGCAACAACCAGTTAATATGGAACCCCCAAATATATCAGTGAGAGCCACATGAAATGTATTATAATTCCATACGAATTGGGATGGCAGGGGTAGAGGCAGGAACCAGGAACAACCAGTGGGGAGACACATTGGCACCTGAAAGCAACCGAACAGGTATTAAGCTTGAGTCATTTTAAAGAAGCGTGGCCGCCAGCGACTGGTCAAAGAAATGAGTGAGTGGGTGAGGTAGCATTGAAGTCTTCCTAGCACAACTCAATTCTTTATTTAGCCATTGGCTGCACACTGACAGTCAGTCAATGTCAGTGAATTGGTGGGGTAGAAGTTGGAATTGAGTTTGAGTGCTGTGGTTTGTACGTGTGTATATAGTACTGCACTTGAGGACATTATTATATTTAAAAAGCTATTTTTTCCAGGCAGGAAGCTTATTGTATTTTATTGCTAAGATAAAGGAAGTACTGCATGTCTGAGCAGGGTGAACAAAAAAAGTCTCCGTTCACACAAAACCTTTTTATATGATAATGTTTCTATGGCTTTGTCATGAACTGTGGAATATCTGAGCTAACTTCTAACTTTCTTGGCTGCCTGTCTTGTGAAAAAGGGCCCCTATATGTAACACAGCTATCCCTGTGTGAAGAAAAGAGTAAGTCATCGTGTGTGTGTGTGTGTGTGTGTGTGTGTGTAAACCAGCGTGGGAAGCCTCTCCTGCTGAGATGGCTTTTTTTCTCCATGTCACCAAGTTGAGCTTCACAGAGGAGCAAATGACAGCATGAAGCACATCATACGCAGACTGAATTAAGGTGTTGCTGTTATACTCTTCACCTACTCTTCACTCTAACACGTCTCCTTTAATGTATACACAAGGCTGTAAGTGGAGATCTATTGAAAATTGAATGTTACTGTGAGTGACAGGTGCTGTGTAGTGATGTACTTATATTAAATGAACATGTTCAACACATGTTCAACCTCTTCCTGCAGGAACCTTGTGATCAGCTGATGGGAAGTGCCTAAAGCCATCCTCTTTATTCTATACAGCTCTGAGGAGGAACAACTCTTCAGAGTGTCCTGAAAGCAGATAGTTCACCGCATTCATGTCATACCTGCCATCTGATGGAGCGGATGTACACATGCACTGTGTACTTTTACTGTCAACAAACAAGTTCACTAACTTGACTGAACAATGTTATCAACACTGACGTAATGTCTCAAGGAGCACAATACGTGCCGGATCTACGGAACTGAGCTGTTAGTTAAATACAGAATTTTTTTTTTCAATTAAAAACGAATTAGCCAACAACTATTGCTTCATCACACATTTGCCGAAAGAAAATGATTTATTTATTTATTTATGAAGTTTTAGTTGTTTTATAATTTACACATTGAGTGATTATAATAAACACATTATAATGAACACATTGAGTCTTAGGAGTTCCAGAATGATTAAATTAAGTGGATTTAATTTGAGCTGGAATATATTATGAATCAGAACCCAGAGGCCATCTGGGACACCATAGCAACCACCGAGCAAAACCATAGACACCACCTAGGATACCATAGCCACAAACTAGTAACATCATAGCAACCACCTGGAATACCACAGCAACCTTTTAGCAACACCATAACAACCACCTGAGATACCATAACAATTCCTAACAACATCCTAGCACCCACCTGGGATATCATAGCTAACGCCTAGCCACTACATAGTAACCATCACACCTGGGATATCATAGCAACCACCTGGAATACCATAGGAACTAACTGGCGATTCCTAACAACACCCTAGCAACCCCTTGGATTATCATAGCAAAAACCTAGAAATACTATAGCAACCGCCACCCCTGGGATATTTTAGCAACCACTTGGGTACAATAGCAACCAACTAGCAACACCTTAGCAACAACCTGGGATACAATAACAAATCCTAACAACATCCTAGCACCCACCTGGGATATCATAGCAAACGCCTAGCAACTACAGAGTAACCATCACACCTGGGATATCATAGCAACCACCTGGAATACCATAGGAACTGACTGCAACACCATAGCAAACACCTGGGATACCATGGCAATTCCTAACAACACCCTAGCAACCACTTGGAATATCATAGCAACAACCTAGAAATACTATACACACCTAGGATATCTTAGCAACCACTTGGGTACAACAGCAACCACCTAGCAACACCTTAGCAACAACCTGGGATATCATAGCAACCTCCTGGGATACCATAGCAACCACCAAGCAACCCCCTAGCAAGCACCTCAGGGGGATATCAGATGAGCTCGAGACAAGAGAAGTTGATGTCATTCCTGGATGTTGCTGACATACAGCTTCCATTGTGCAAGGTTCAGTCCTTATGATGTAGTATTAGAGTCTAACTGGCTGAACCATTGCTAAAGCTTCCATTGGAGTAAAAGTAAAATACACCCCACAGCTGTAGGGGGAGCCCAAGAGCAAAACATTAGAAGAATGACATTTGTGAATACAGGAAAGAGTGGCGTCTACTGACAACAGTTTTCCTGATCATGTGGTGATATCCATCACGTGGGCATGCTGGTTTTCAATGCTGTACTGCCTAAAGGATCAAAGTTCATGAACATTCACCTTTACGCACAAATTCAGATTCCCTGGATTCCCTGAATCTTTTGATGATGTGATGTAGCGTCGAGGGTGAAATGCCTAAAATGCTTGCAGTCACTCATTGAGGAATGTTGACGATATGATTGTTAAGTGCTGATACTGCTGTAGACTTTAGCCTAGATAGAAGTACTGGCTTTGTAATGAATCACGTAGTTGGTTATTGTTGTTTAAATACTGATACCGTCCACAATGTGCTCCGGAACTCTGAGACGTAATGTGATATTATTTATCATGATCATAACAAAACTTGCAATTGGACTAGCCCTACTATAGACTTTAACTGAGGCTGATATAAGTGGCCTTATTTACCTTTATAGACTTTAATGGAGATAGTTATGTGTTCTAACATACTCCACTCAACAGCAGTAGAGCCTAATATGAGTGCAATCATGTTCTTACAGGCTTTAGCCGTGCTAGAGTAGTGCTGCTGTTATTGCCGCCATCCAAAGGCCTCCGCTCTTGCACTATTGGAATGAATGGCACCGGTTTCAGGGATTCCTGCTAGGCTCCTTAAGTGGTTTGTTTTCCTCTCGTGCAGAAGATCACGCCCTCGCTGTTTATCATAACAGCTCCGTCGGAGACGGTGAACATTTTGTACATTCCATCCGAAGCCGCCAGAAATGCAAAGCTTGGAAAAGCCGCAGGTTGCATCCACAGAAATGACACGCTTCCTCAAGCTCCAGGAAGGGATGGCAATAAAAAAAGAAAAAAGAAAAAAAAGAAAACACAGCT
The DNA here is from genome assembly GCA_021613375.1 of Megaleporinus macrocephalus. NCBI lineage: Eukaryota > Metazoa > Chordata > Actinopteri > Characiformes > Anostomidae > Megaleporinus > Megaleporinus macrocephalus. The sequence continues at coordinate 43,988,166 of CM038705.1, forward strand.
TCTCGTCTAGAACAGGAAGGACAGATAAATATAGGTGTGCTCTTTTAGATGCAGTGCTTACACACAAACAGCCGAGCACCACTGCGCTGAGGTAAAGCTTAGGTAATGCAAAACAACACAGTGGGCGACGGGGAAAAAAACGACTTTATGAATGTCTTGTATTAGATATTCAAGAATAAAGCCTGTTCCATTTGAATGCAAGGGGATAAAAAAATGGAGTACAAGCACAAATTGTGTTTCTCAGAGTGAATCTTTATGATTAATGGCTTAGGCATTCGCGCCGTCTGGAGGAAAAAAAAAGAACGATTTCAAAAAACAGAACTTCATGAGACCTTTAAAGCTGCATGAATACAAATTTAACATAAAAGTTGGAGTCTGGCACGGAAAAGTCTCACCTGCCGAGTTAATTTAACCTTTACAACAACAAACAGGCGCTTATTGTTTTTCTTTAAGCAAGAATTGCATCATGACAATAATTTTTTTTGGTATTTGTTATTAAACCTTATAAAGCCAGTAGTTGGGACTTGACTGACAGCTTATTACTACTTTACTTTGCTAAGCAGTACCCAGACAAAATTAGGCACTTTCCAGCAAGTGTATATTAAACATTGCTGTCTTGTGACCATGATTAAGTCTAATCATGTTAATAGCTGGTAACCTAATTATCAAGCCAATAATTGCTAATTAACTGGCTGCCCACGTATTAAGTGATAACTAGGCTGAAGGAACCTTCCCCATCAGACTTATCACTTACGTATGCTGTGTATTATACCTCATAACCTTTGCATGACTTTTAATGAAATGAAAACACATAGCTAGTGCTTTACAGATGAGATGCAATTTAAAACACATGTAAATATTGACTACACGCTCTGTTTATGTCTACAGTTCAAACAGACCCTGCACTCTAATAAGGTTTATACACATTAATGTAACTTCTATGAAGCATGTATTCATCTTCTTCTTATTGTTATTATTAATAATATTTATTTTTATTATATTTATTATTATTATTGGTAGTAGTAGTAGAATTATTGATTGACTATAGCAAAGCAACACATTATATATATATTACAATAATATAATTGTTATCCAAGATTTTTTCTGCCAGATGCCACAGTTTTTGAGTTATCTAGTATGTTCCAAAGTATAGAGAGTATAAAAAGCACTAGAGCATAGAGATTTAGGCATAGAAAGTATAATGAGTGTTAGAGAATAAAGAGTACTAGACAGCATAAAGAGTACAGAGGGTACTAGACAGTATAGAGATTATAGTGAGTACTAGAGAGCATGGAGAGTACTAGAGAGTGTAGAGACTATAGAGAGTATAAAAAGCACTAGAGCATAGAGACTTGAGCATAGAGAGTAGAGGGAGTATTAGGGAGAATAAAGAGTACTAGACAGTAGAAAGAGTACAGAGAGTACTAGACAGTATAGAGATTATAGGGAGTACTAGAGAGTATAAAGAGTACTAGAGAGTGTAGAGACTATAGAGTATAAACACCACTAGAGCATAGAGACTCGAGGATAGAGAGTTGAGGGAGTATTAGGGAGAATAAAGAGTACTAGACAGTAGAAAGAGTACAGAGAGTACTAGACAGTATAGAGATTATAGAGAGTACTAGAGAGTATAGAGAGTACTAGAGAGTGTAGAGACTATAGAGTATAAAAACCACTAGAGCACAGAGATTCGAGCACAGAGAGTAAGGGAGTATTAGAGAGAATAAAGAGTACTAGACAAAAGAAAGAGTACAGAGAGTACTAGACAGTATATAGATTATAGGGAGTACTAGACATTATAGAGAGTACTAGAGAGTGTAGAAACTATAGAGAGTAAAAAAAAAAAAAACATTAGAGCGTAGAAGGTATAAGGAGTATTAGAGAGAATAAAGAGTACCGGACTGCATAAAGAGTACAGAGGGTACTAGACAGTACAGAGATTATAGGGAGTATAGAGAGTACTAGAGTGTAGAGTGTATAGGGAGTATTAAATAGTATAGAGATTACAAAGAGTACTAACAGTGTGGAAAGAAACCACAGCCCTGCTGTAAAGTAGGCATGTTTATAGTATATACATAAAGTATATACAGTAAATACCCATTTTTAATTTTAGCGTGTCTCTCCGAGTAGTTGAGGTTGTGTGTTGTGAGTGTTGCACAGCAGCAACATGTTTCCTCTCCCGCGTGTGTTTTTTCATAAACCAAAGTTCCAGCAGGTGAGAGATTCGGGCATGAATGGCTCGACTGTGACTCAAGGTTGCAGGGTGCGATGACCTCACGTCCAGGGGGCAGTAGACACTGGGGCTCTTTTTTTTGGCAGCGATGGCCGGTTTCCATAGCAACCACATAGACCACTCTTCCGAGTCTCTTGATAACATAATCTGTTGGCATTGAGGAAATGATGTGGCCCGGTCAGAGAAAGAGGGAAGCAAATTGTGTAACACACTGTGGACCTTCTGTCCTGCAACACCACCCCGCATCCCTCCCTCAGCCCTACTCTTACCATTCAATCTGTTCTCACATCCCTCCACTCTTCCTCACACCTGGTCTCTGAGATGAAGGACAGATTACACAGGGGAGTGTTTAACCCTTAAAGGTATTGGGCTCTACAGTCCATTGACATTTCTTTAATATTTATACATAATTATTACACATAAATAATAATGCAAAGTCTTGTTTTAATGCTATATATATATATATATAGCATTAAAAAAAAGTGTGTATATATATATATATATATATATATATATATATATATATATATATATATATATATATACACTACCAGTCAAACGTTTTAGTACACTACCAATCAAACGTTTTAGTACACTACCAGCCAAACGTTTTAGTACACTACCAGCCAAACGTTTTAGATACACTACCAGTCAAACGATTTAGTTCACTTCCAGTCAAACGTTTTAGTACACTACCAGCCAAACGTTTTAGATACACTACCAGTCAAACGTTTTAGTACACTACCAGTCAAACGATTTAGTACACTACCAGTCAAACGTTTTAGTACACTACCAGCCAAACGTTTTAGATACACTACCAGTCAAACGTTTTAGTACACTACCAGCCAAACGTTTTAGATACACTACCAGTCAAACGTTTTAGTACACTACCAGTCAAACGTTATAGTACACTACCAGCCAAACGTTTTAGATACACTACCAGTCAAACGTTTTATTACACTCCAAGTCAAACGTTTTAGTACACTACCAGCCAAACGTTTTATATACACTACCAGACAAACGTTTTAGATCACTACCAGCCAAAGTTTTAGATACACTATCAGTCAAACGTTTTAGTACACTACCAGCCAAACGTTTTATATACACTACCAGCCAAAGTTTTAGATACACTACCAGTCAAACGTTTTAGTACACTACCAGCCAAACGTTTTATATACACTACCAGTCAAACGTTTTAGTACACTACCAGCCAAACGTTTTATATACACTACCAGCCAAAGTTTTAGATACACTACCAGTCAAACGTTTTAGTACACTACCAGACAAACGTTTTAGATACACTACCAGCCAAACGTTTTAGTACACTACCAGCCAAACGTTTTAGTACACTACCAGCCAAACGTTTTAGATACACTACCAGTCAAACGATTTAGTTCACTACCAGTCAAACGTTTTAGTACACTACCAATCAAACGTTTTAGATCACTACCAGCCAAACGTTTTAGATACACTACCAGCCAAACGTTTTAGTACACTACCAGTCAAACGTTTTAGTACACTACCAGTCAAACGTTTTAGATCACTACCAGTCAAACGTTTTAGTACACTACCAGTCAAACGTTTTAGATACACTACCAATCAAACGTTTTAGATCACTACCAGCCAAACGTTTTAGATACACTACCAGACAAACGTTTTAGTACACTACCAGCCAAACGTTTTAGATACACTACCAGTCAAACGTTTTAGTACACTACCAATCAAACGTTTTAGATCACTACCAGCCAAACGTTTTAGATACACTACCAGACAAACGTTTTAGTACACTACCAGCCAAACGTTTTAGATACACTACCAGTCAAACGTTTTAGTACACTACCAGCCAAACGTTTTGGATACACAACCAGCCAAACGTTTTAGATACACAACCAGCCAAACGTTTTAGATACACTACCAGCCAAACGTTTTAGTACACTACCAGCCAAACCAGTCTAAAGTAAAAGTTTAGACTGGTAGTGTATAGAAGGATAGATAGATAAAGTTTTAGAATATACCTATACAGTACATTTAGTCAGGATTTTGGCTGATCCATCACTTTAAGGAACAATGTGCTGATTAGCCTCTTTGTACCAGTGTTTCTGTTCCTGGTATGATGTGCTGATGCTCTGTGAGTGGGCAGCGCTGGGCAGTCGAGGAGTCACTGTGAGAGAATGCGGTGATCTCAGGCCTCAGGCATGCGTCCAGCTCCCGGAACCTTGGCCTGTCTGCCGGTCACTCACACTCACTCCCCTCTCTCTCCACAGAGAGAATGAAGAGGAGGGAGAGGAGAGGAGGAGGACAGGCCTGTTGCTCTGAACCACAGAGCAGCTTCACAGCTCCATTTACTCACCCCTCATCCCTGATGTAACCACAGACAGCAGGAGTCTCTATCATTGTTTATCACTGCAACATAGCAGGAGAGAACAGATAGAGATAATGAGACAGAGAGAGAGAGAAAGAAAGGGAGTTAGAAAAGGAAGGAGCAAGATTTTGAACCAGATTTAACAGATTTAGTGAGAATGTATGTGAGAAAGAGAGAGTTATACAGAGGCAGAAGGAGAGAATTTAAATAAGAGTGAGAGAGAGTTACACTATTCAAACTCATCAGATGGTCTGAATGACTGTGGAATGTGTGCAATGGTCAGATGAGTCCACTTTTTCAATAGAAATGCCTGCCCTGCTGAAAATGTACAGAGAATCATAAATAGGAGAATCAGACAACAGCGAGCACGGACTGTTGAGCAGCTTGTATCAGTCAAGGATGGGCAACAATTCCACTTCAACAAGACAGCATTATCCTCAGCTCCCAAACCATGAAGGAGTGTCATTAGACGAGTGATACAATTCTGTTGTAAATATCTGTCTCAGCATATTTACCTTCAATGTAAGTTTATGTTAAAAGTCTCTCTCTCTCTCTCTCTCTCTCTCATATATATATATATATATATATATATATATATATATATATATATATATATATATATATATATATATATATATATATAGACTTTATGGAACCAAAGATCTCAAATTTGGACTCATCAGACCAAAGCACAGATTTCCACTGGGCTAATGTTTCCATTCCTTGTGTTCTTTACCCCAAACAAGTCTCTTCTGCTTGTTGCCTGTCCTTAGCAGTGGTTTCCTAGCAGCTGTTTTACCATGAAGGCCTGATGCACACAGTCTCCTCTTAACAGTTGTTCTAGAGTTGTGTCTGCTGCTACAACTCTGTGTGGCATTGACCTGGTCTCTAATCTGAGCTGCTGTTAACCTGCGATTTCTGAGGCTGGTGACTCGGATGAACTTATCCTCCGCAGCAGAGGTGACTCTAGGTCTTCCTGTCCTGGGGCGATCCTCATGTGAGCCAGTTTCTTTGTAGCGCTTTGCGACTACACTTGGGGACACTTTTGAAGTTTCCCAATTTTTTGGAATGACTGACCTTCATTTCTTAAAGTAATGATGGCCACTGGTTTTTCTTTACTTAGCTGCTTTTTTCTTGCCGTAATACAAATTCTAACAGTCTATTCAGTAGGACTATCAGCTGTGGATCCACCTGACTTCTGCACAACACAACTGATGGTCCCCACCCCATTTATAAGGCAAGAAATCCCACTTATTAAACCTGACAGGGCCCATCTGTGAAATGAAAACCATTTCTGGTGACTACCTCTTGAAGCTCATCATGAGAATGCCAAGAGTGTGCGAAGCAGTAATCAAAGCAAAAGGTGGGTACTTTGAGGAACCTAGAATATAAGACATATTTTCAGTTGTTTCACACTTTTTTGTTAAGTATATTATTCCACATGTGTTAATTCATAGTCATGAAAATAAAGAAAACTCTGAATGAGAAGGTGTGTCCAAACTTTTGGTCTGTATTGTATATATATATATATATATATATATATATATATATATATATATATATATATATATATATATATATATATATATATAGAGAGAGAGAGAGAGAGAGAGATTAAGGGTTAAGTGTGTGTGTGTGTGTGTGTGTGTGAGAGAGAGAGCAGTACATACATTCCATTAGGCAGTAAATATTGACTCAGCAGCGCACAACTGGTTTCTATTGCAGCGCAAACAGAGCCATTGTTCAGCTGTGTGTGTGTGTGTGTGTGTGTGTGTGTGTGTGTGTGTGTGTGTGTGTGTATACAGATTGTGCTGATGAGAGATAAATGGACGCTCCGTTCCACAGTGTATCAGCAGCGAACCTGACCATGGTGCAGCCGCCCACTGGCTTTTGGTCCACACAGCGGGTGCAGCTGTTTGGGTTTTGGCGACTTACATAATTATTCATCTCTAATACAAAATGTGCTGATTTAAAAAAAAAAACAACACGTTTTTATTATGGGGATTTGCATGTTAAGGTTTATAAATTAAGCTTTTTAAACTACTTTACTCAGGTATTACTCTACACGCATAGATAATCGAGCAGCTAGTTTCTAAAGAGCTCATTCTTCACTCCATGAAGCTCTCTATGCGCTGCTCTTGAGCTAGTCTAAAGGCCACGTAAGGTTTGGGGGGTCTGTAGCGATTGACTCTGCAGAAAGTGGCTAACCTCTTTGTGTCTCAGTATCCACTGAACCCGCTCTGTCGTTTTACATGGTTTACTACTTTGTGGCTGAGTTGCTGTTGTTCCCAGTCGCTTTCACTTTGTTATAATACCACTGACAGGTTTTGCATGTTAAGGTTATGAATTAAGCTTTTTAAACTACTTTACTCGCGTATAACTCTACGGGCATAGATAAGCAAGCAGCTAGCCTCTAAAGAGCTCACTGAATTCCAGTCTGTGAATTTATTCCATCCTATATTTTCCACAATCAACTGTGGGGGTATTATTGATACTTGGAAGTGTTTAGGAATCACAGCAACTCAGCAGCCACAAAGTGTCAGACCATGTAAAGTTCCAGAGCGGGGTCGCCGCGTGCCGAGACACATGGTGCATAAAAGTCTTCAACGCTCTGCTGATCAATAATGCAGGGTTCCAAACCTCTTCTGCCGTTAACATTAGTACAAAAACTGTGCACTGGGAGTTTCATATCATGGGTTTCCATGGTTGAGCAGCTGCATGCAAGCCTTACATCACAGAGCACCATGCTGAGCAGCGAATGGAAGGGTGTAAAGCGCCGCCACTGGATGCTCGAGCAGTGAAAACGTGTTCTGTGGAGTGACGAATCACACTCCTGGCAGTCTAATAGATGAGTCAGGAGAACGTTACCTGTCTGACTGCACTGTGCTGACTGTAAAGTTTGGTTGAGGAGGGATAATGCTATGGGGTTATTTTTACAGGGGTTGAAGACCCTCAGTCCCAGTGAAGGGAAACCTTAGTGTTTCAGCAGACCAAGACAGTTTGGACAATCGTATGCTTCCAACTTTGTGGAAACAGTTTGAGGAAGGACCTTGTCTGTTCCAGCCTGACTGAGCCCCAGTGCACAGAGCAGCACCATACAGGCCGGTTGGGTGAGTTTGGTTTGAAGGAACTTGACTGGCCCGCACAGAGCTCAGACTTCAAGCCCATCAAACACCTTTGGGAAGAACTGCAACAAAGATTGCGAGTCAGGCCGTCTAACCCAATATCAATATCTGACTGCCTTCCAGAAGCTGTTATAGCTGCATATGGGGGGCCAACTCTATATTAATACCTAGGAATTTAGAACATGACACCATAAAAACTTCTGTAGGTGTAATAGAATTCATAATATTTGCATTGAATTATTTGGTTATTTTTTATTTTATATTTTCTAGTAAACTGAATAAAACATCTGCAGATTAAAAATTCAAAATAAAGAAATAAATAAAGTTTCTTCTCTGTCCTTGTTCTTAGATCTTATCAGAAATATCTGTTTTCCCAGAGGAAATCTGCAAAGAAATAAAAAAATGAAATGAAATGAATGCCCTTGCATTGATCTGACACGTTTATCTTTTTATAGGGTGGCTGTCAAACTGCTGGTTACACCCTTATTACTCAATGTCGTATACTCAGTGGATTCAAACACAAAGCATTCTATTATCGTAAGTTCGGAACCCAGCCAACTTTATAGCTGTCTGGCTGTGTTTCTTGCAGGCGTGGTGTTCACAAGCACAGGCCGTCGCCCTGCCTGTGGATTAGTGTGTAAAAAAAAAAAAAAAAAAGAAAAAAGCTGGACTTGCGCCACCTTGGGTTCAGACATGTCAGACACTGCCCACTTCCTGTGATGAAACTCTGATGGATGGTGACCCTGCCCGAGTGTTACACCACACATACATTACACATAGTGCATTACACATCCTACTTTACACACATGGCTGCATCACCATAGACAAGACCACACACACACATACATGCTGCATACTGCTGATACTACTGTTCCTTTGTACACAACTATATATATATATATATATATATATATATATATATATATACCACTCAAAAGTTTGGGATCACAGTGAAATGTTCTTGTTTTCAATGGAGTATCTTCTTCCTTAACACAACAATGGACTGACGGGTCTCTAAAGAAAGTTGTTTCTTTCTGGTCATTTTGAGTCGGTCAGCAAGCCATCAACTGCTGATGCTTCAGATACTAAACTAACCTAGAATGTTGTTCTCCCTTTTATACTCACTTATTAGTAGAATGTTTTTCAGCTGTGCATCACAATTGATCAAGAGTGTCCTAACAACCAATTAGCCCAACAACATCCTTAACTTGGATTGGTGGTCGTACCAGGAGATTTAGACAGAGGACTGAGAATTACTGATAATAGGACTATATGCAAAATAAGCCTCTATACAAAAATAGGCTTTAATACAAACATTTTTATTCTTTAAAATCATCTGATACACTTACATTAATTGTGAAATGGACAATATTGTTTGTGAATTGCATGAAAATTGCATGAAATGAAATTCTAAAGTGATCCTAAACTTTTGAGCGGTAGTATATATATATATACATATACTATTGTATGGTATATATATGAACACACACACTGGGGGCTGTGAGTACACTTGCCCAGAGGTGGGCAGCTCCATTTATATATACTTATCATCCCACATCAGTAATAATACCTTGTAAGGTTATTCACATTCTCATAACAACATTTTGTTTACCTGTTGCCTATAGTTGTCCTCTAGTTGTCATTAGTGCTCACAGGACACTGTTGGCTGCATAGTCTTGGTTGGTGGACTGTTCTGATTCCAGCAGTGACACTGAGCTGTGAAAAGCTTTTTTGTTGGGGCCACAGAGTGATCGTCTCCACTCCTGGTCGTGTAATCTGGTGGAGAAGTGAAGCGGTTTTACACTGAAACCTGTCAGAAATAAACACTCTAAAGAGAAAGAAAACAGATCAAAGCACAGCGCTTCAGCTTAACGCCCTGCAGAAGTTAAAGAACCCTCTCCCTCTGTTTCACTCACTCACACAGACTCTCACAGCATCAGTGACAGGAGCTGTATGGCAGCACATTCTATGATTAGACAGACGTGCTATGACCTTTCCAGTGTCGCGCTGAGTGAGAGCCACAGGGGCTGGACCGAGTCCAAACGAAAACTTTCATTCATAAACAAACACTTCGCATCCACAGCACACGCCAGCAGCTGACACAGTGGAGGGGTGCAGGAGAGAGAAGATCATACAAGAATATGAAATTATAACCCAAAAACAACTACATGTTCCTGAAATAATCATATCTCTCTCTCTCTCTCTCTCTCTCTCTCTCTCTCTCTCTCTCTCTCTCTCTCTATATATATATATATATATATATATATATATATATATATATATATATATATATATATATATATATATATGAATTTAGCACAAAAAGCAAGAACATTTGAGTTTGGTAGATTATTACTTTGCTGTAACGATGCTTCTTGGTAATAAATCGTGTACTGCAGGAAAGCCTGTGCATTTCCCTTTTAAATGGTGCCACATGTGTGAGGAACATGCATTTGTGGGATGAGCAGTGGAGTTGAGTACATGGGTTGTGTCCATGAAAAATTTGTCAAATCCTCTCTACCAATGTCAAACAGCTTATTCTGACACTGACTCGTTTGGTGTTTGGTGGACTGGATGATAGAAGTTTAAAGAAATTAGACATATTGTTAATTTAACTACTTATTCATTTAACAAACAGGAGACTCAGTAGCGTGTGGAAGAACCATACACAGTCTGGCACCTCCTCCTCATGCTGGTCGCCAGCCTGGTCCCACACTGCTGTGGGATGGCGTGCCATTCTTCAACCAGCATTTGTCACAAGTCAGCCAACGTGTTTGTGTTGGTCAGTCTGGCAAGAAAAGCAAGATCCCACAAGTGTTTAATGGGGTCAGGACTGCTGGCAGGCCATTCCATCCTTTCCACTCCCATCTTGGAGGATAGAGTACGGTTCCTTCTTCAATGATCTTCATCTTTAATGATGACAAGCCTAATTTTTCCAGTGAAGAAGATGCCACCCTATGATCCAACTACCATAGGCAGAATCTGGACTCTTCATCTATCTATCTATCTATCTATCTATCTATCTATCTATCTATCTATCTATCTATCTATCTATCTATCTATCTATCTATCTATCTTGCACTGCTGTCCATGTGGCATACATGTTATGTCAGTTAAACATAATGTTATGTTATGATGTAATAATTGACACTTATAATAAAAGAATTTGCCAGTATTAACATAATAATAATAATAATAATAATAATAATAATAATAATAATAATAATAATAATAATGTTATGATGTAATAATTGACACTTATGATGAAGGAATTTGGCAGTATTAAATAATAATAATAATAATAATAATAATAATAATAATAATAATAATAATAATAATAATAAGCTTTTAATAAGCTTTTTCTCTCTCATCTGTGTTGCCAAGGCATTACATTGTTTATTGGAGTTCATTAATATCATTGATACATGAACAAATTAATAACAGTCGTTCAGAGAAAGCCGGGAAATCTGTCTGCTCTCTCTCTCTCTCTCTCCTCAGTATCTTTCTTTCATTTCTCCATCCCTCTACACACCCTCACGCTCACACCCTCTAAATGTCAGATTTTACTATTCTGGTTGGGGAGGGGAGGATGAAGAGGAGTATGATTTGAATAATGTTTCTGTCAGCTGCTGGGCCTCTCCCTCAGCAGAACGTCCCCAGGGGCAAATCTGCTACAATTTACCACAGCAGGGCTGCACACACACCGGCCACCCCTCACACACAATCACCCTGGGGGGGGTGGGGGGAGGTGGGGCTTCACTGGCTCACGTTACACACCGTGCATTGATTTATACCGCGCTGGTTCTTCTTTATTATTTTATTATTTTATTCCTGATGATATAAAGTTTCTGCGTGCGCTGATATCGCAGGTGGATGGGGGGATGAGGGAGGACAGCTTGCATAAAGAATGAGACTGTCCATGCCAAAAACCACCACGGCTGTATTTTTTACATGTATCGAATGCTGTTCTGCTCCCATCTGACTTCAATACTCGTGCAAAACGAATGATCATAAATAAATAGAATATAGCAGCACCTTTTTTAGCCAGAGGCATATATGCAAACATTCAGTCATTCAGCGAAGAGTGAGAGAGAAAGAGAGAGAGAGAGAGAGAGAGAGAGAGAGAGAGAGAGAGAGAGAACAAAGGAGAAAGAGAGAAGGAAAAAGAGAGAGAGAGAACGAAGGAGAAAGAGAGAGGGAGAGAGAAAGAGAGAGAAGGAGAGAGTAAGAGCGAGAGAGAGGGAGAGAAAGAGAGAGAGAGAGAGAGAGAGAGAGAGAAGGAGAGAGAAATAGAGAAAGAAGAAAAAAGAGAGAAATGATGTGATAGAAAGAGAAAAAAGCAGGAAAAATACAATTTAGAGAAAGTGATGGAAAGACTGAAGGAGAAAAAAGAGAGAGAAAAAGAGAAAGAGAGATAGAGAGAGAGAGAAGGAAAAAGAGAGAGTGAAGGAGAGAGAAAGAGAGAGAGAAAATGAGACAGAGAGAAGGAGAGAGAAAGAGAGAGAGAAAGAGAGAGAAGGAGAGAGAAAGAGAAAAGTGATGGAAAGACAGAAGGAGAAAGAGAGAGAGATGAGAAGAAGAGAGAGAGGAAACAAGACAGTGAGAGAAAAATAGAGTAAGAGGAGAGAACAGGAAAGAGAGTAAGTTGAGAAAGAGAGACGGAAAAAGACAGCAAAAGACAAAGGGAGTGAAGTGCAAGGAAAAAAGTGAGAAAGAGGAAAATGGAAAGAGCAAAAAGACAGAATGGAAGAGAAAGAGAGGGAATAACAGCACGGAGAGAGAGATTCGAAGGAAAATAAGAGAAAGAAAAAAAACAAAGGAGAGATAGAGAACAGGAAATGGAAAAGGTGAGGGAAGGGTGAGAGGAAGAAGAGAGTGAAGTAATAGAGAGAGAAGAGAAAGAAGGAGGAAGGTGGAGAGGTAGAGATATTGAGAGGAGTAATATCTCCTGCATGTTTTAACGTGCTGAGTTCAATCTCCTCTCCTTCAGCACTACAGATCAGTCCACTTATCCACATATACGAGTTCTATCACTGAGAAGAACAGCAGGTAGATAAAACTGACTAACACTGGCAGCTCATTAGTCTCCTCAGTCACAGTCTTACAGTCATCATTCCTCTACTCACATATACTCACATATTCTCCACACAGTAGAGGACACATACATGACACTGACATGAGTGTGCTGATATACGACGTGAGAAAAAAACCTTCGGCTCTTATTCTTGTGGAATTGGTATGTAAGAGTAGGACAGAGGCTTAAACAGCCCTGTAGACACACTTAGGGGAGCAATATGTAAAAAAGTTAATTAAAAACTTTCAATAATTAATAAGAGATTATTGATGGTACGCCAAAGATGTCTATGTATCATGTTCCACAGATATCTACTGAAGTGAGCGTGCTGACCAGCTAGCCCCAGGTCATCCTCAATAGAGATATTAAAAGGCAGAGCATCATGATCCATTAAAAAAAGTTGATACAATGAAACACAGACACAGCAATGACTTCTGGAAAAAATAATAAGAATTTTATGGAATACAGTCATTACACCTATTGCGATAATCTGCAAGTATCACAGGAATCATCTTATGTCACTGGTAAGTTTTGGTTGTGTCAGGCTGATCTAGGGAGGATCAGATGAGCGCGGAGTTTGGAAAAAAACCCAGTTTAATAATAAAACAGGGGCACGAGATAGAGAGCAAAAGTCGAAAACCATGCAGGGGTCAAAACCGGCAGAAGGCAGACAGAGACAAAAGGGCAAGACAAAACTCGAGGTGGAAAAAGGGCAATGAAAAAAGGGTCAAAACCGGAAATACACAATACCTAGAAACGCGTCGTAAGCTTAAAAAAACTCGGATTTTTGGCCCATTTTCAGCCGACAATCGACTATTTTTTGCGATTGGGCTGAGTTTCGGCTCAATCGTGTGTCGCACATCGTATAGTTTACATGGGGAAACGAAGAGCGATTAACACCTCACAAGCAACTCCCAATCAGAAATCACATGGTCGATCAAATGTTTGAAATTCAAATCACTCCTTGTGAGAGTATCGCACTGTTGAAGCAGTGCCACGAGATGAGTCACTGCAACCTCTCACACTGCACATGCACCAACACAGAAGCGGACTAGATATCAGCTGCTTACACTATTACCTTGGCTTGTGCAGCAAGACACAAGCCAAGAATGACCAATAGCATGCAATTTAGATGTTGCTGCTTATCTCCAGCTCTCACTATAGAATTGACTGTACTGCCCACGTCTGCCCAGCCCAGTCCATGCACACCCTTTTTAGACGTTTCTGCACACATAATGGCACAAATTGCCAAGGCTTTATTAGACATTTCTCACATTTTAGGAGAGCGTCTCCCCACCTTCGGGTTCTTCTACTTTTTCTTCTTCCGTTAGAACACTGTTAATGAAGGAAAGCATTCTAGAACACTGAGAAGGGAAGGAGAACGTTCTAGACCAGTGTGAATGGGGAATGACATTCTTGAACACTGGGAATAAAGGAGAGCATTTTAGAACACTGCGAAGGGAAGGAGAACGTTCTAGAGCAGTATGAATGGGGAATGACATTCTTGAACACTGGGAATAAGGGAGAGCATTTTAGAACACTGAGAAGGGAAGGAGAACGTTCTAGACCAGTGTGAATGGGGAATGACATTCTTGAACACTGGGAATGAAGGAGAGCATTTTAGAACACTGAGAAGGGAAGGAGAACGTTCTAGACCAGTGTGAATGGGGAATGACATTCTTGAACACTGGGAATGAAGGAGAGCATTTTAGAACACTGAGAAGGGAAGGAGAACGTTCTAGACCAGTGTGAATAGGAAATGACATTCTTGAACACTGGGAATGAAGGAAAGCATTTTAGAACACTGAGAAGGGAAGGAGAACGTTCTAGACCAGTGTGAATGGGGAATGACATTCTTGGACACTGGGAATGAAGGAGAGCATTTTAGAACACTGAGAAGGGAAGGAGAACGTTCTAGACCAGTGTGAATGGGGAATGACATTCTTGAACACTGGGAATGAAGGAAAGCATTTTAGAACACTGAGAAGGGAAGGAGAACGTTCTAGAACAGTGTGAATGGGGAATGACATTCTTGAACACTGGGAATGAAGGAAAGCATTCTAGAACACTAAGAAGGGAAGAAGAACGTTCTAGACCAGCGTGAATGGGGAATGACATTCTTGAACACTGGGAATGAAGGGGAGCATTTTAGAACACTGCGAAGGGAAGGAGAACGTTCTAGACCAGTGTGAATGGGGAATGACATTCTTGAACACTGGGAATGAAGGGGAGCATTTTAGAACACTGCGAAGGGAAGGAGAACGTTCTAGACCAGTGTGAATGGGGAATGACATTCTTGAACACTGGGAATAAAGGAAAGCATTCTAAAACACTGAGAAGGGAAGGAGAACATTCTAGACCAGTGTGAATGGGGAATGACATTCTTGAACACTGGGAATGAAGGGGAGCATTTTAGAACACTGCGAAGGGAAGGAGAACGTTCTAGACCAGTGTGAATGGGGAATGACATTCTTGAACACTGGGAATGAAGGAAAGCATTCTAAAACACTGAGAAGGGAAGGAGAACATTCTAGAACAGTGTGAATGGGGAATGACATTCTTGAACACTGGGAATGAAGGGGAGCATTTTAGAACACTGCGAAGGGAAGGAGAACGTTCTAGACCAGTGTGAATGGGGAATGACATTCTTGAACACTGGGAATGAAGGAAAGCATTCTAAAACACTGAGAAGGGAAGGAGAACATTCTAGAACAGTGTGAATGGGGAATGACATTCTTGAACACTGGGAATGAAGGGGAGCATTTTAGAACACTGCGAAGGGAAGGAGAACGTTCTAGACCAGTGTGAATGGGGAATGACATTCTTGAACACTGGGAATGAAGGAAAGCATTCTAAAACACTGAGAAGGGAAGGAGAACATTCTAGAACAGTGTGAATGGGGAATGACATTCTTGAACACTGGGAATGAAGGGGAGCATTTTAGAACACTGCGAAGGGAAGGAGAACGTTCTAGACCAGTGTGAATGGGGAATGACATTCTTGAACACTGGGAATGAAGGAAAGCATTTTAGAACACTGAGAAGGGAAGGAGAACGTTCTAGAACAGTGTGAATGGGGAATGACATTCTTGAACACTGGGAATGAAGGAAAGCATTTTAGAACACTGAGAAGGGAAGGAGAACGTTCTAGACCAGTATGAATGGGGAATGACATTCTTGAACACTGGGAATGAAGGAAAGCATTCTAGAACACTGAGAAGGGAAGGAGAACGTTCTAGAACAGTGTGAATGGGGAATGACATTCTTGAACACTGGGAATGAAGGGGAGCATTTTAGAACACTGCGAAGGGAAGGAGAACGTTCTAGACCAGTGTGAATGGGGAATGACATTCTTGAACACTGGGAATGAAGGAAAGCATTTTAGAACACTGAGAAGGGAAGGAGAACGTTCTAGACCAGTATGAATGGGGAATGACATTCTTGAACACTGGGAATGAAGGAAAGCATTCTAGAACACTAAGAAGGGAAGAAGAACATTCTAGACCAGCGTGAATGGGGAATGACATTCTTGAACACTGGGAATGAAGGGGAGCATTTTAGAACACTGCGAAGGGAAGGAGAACGTTCTAGACCAGTGTGAATGGGGAATGACATTCTTGAACACTGGGAATGAAGGAAAGCATTTTTGAACACTGAGAAGGGAAGGAGAACGTTCTAGACCAGTATGAATGGGGAATGACATTCTTGAACACTGGGAATGAAGGAAAGCATTCTAGAACACTAAGAAGGGAAGAAGAACGTTCTAGACCAGCGTGAATGGGGAATGACATTCTTGAACACTGGGAATGAAGGGGAGCATTTTAGAACACTGCGAAGGGAAGGAGAACGTTCTAGACCAGTGTGAATGGGGAATGACATTCTTGAACACTGGGAATGAAGGAAAGCATTTTAGAACACTGAGAAGGGAAGGAGAACGTTCTAGACCAGTATGAATGGGGAATGACATTCTTGAACACTGGGAATGAAGGAAAGCATTCTAGAACACTAAGAAGGGAAGAAGAACGTTCTAGACCAGCATGAATGGGGAATGACATTCTTGAACACTGGGAATGAAGGGGAGCATTTTAGAACACCGCGAAGGGAAGGAGAACGTTCTAGACCAGTGTGAATGGGGAATGACATTCTTGAACACTGGGAATGAAGGAAAGCATTTTAGAACACTGAGAAGGGAAGGAGAACGTTCTAGACCAGTATGAATGGGGAATGACATTCTTGAACACTGGGAATGAAGGAAAGCATTCTAGAACACTAAGAAGGGAAGAAGAACGTTCTAGACCAGCATGAATGGGGAATGACATTCTTGAACACTGGGAATGAAGGGGAGCATTTTAGAACACTGCGAAGGGAAGGAGAACGTTCTAGACCAGTGTGAATGGGGAATGACATTCTTGAACACTGGGAATGAAGGGGAGCATTTTAGAACACTGCGAAGGGAAGGAGAACGTTCTAGACCAGTGTGAATGGGGAATGACATTCTTGAACACTGGGAATGAAGGAAAGCATTCTAAAACACTGAGAAGGGAAGGAGAACATTCTAGAACAGTGTGAATGGGGAATGACATTCTTGAACACTGGGAATGAAGGGGAGCATTTTAGAACACTGCGAAGGGAAGGAGAACGTTCTAGACCAGTGTGAATGGGGAATGACATTCTTGAACACTGGGAATGAAGGAAAGCATTCTAAAACACTGAGAAGGGAAGGAGAACATTCTAGAACAGTGTGAATGGGGAATGACATTCTTGAACACTGGGAATGAAGGGGAGCATTTTAGAACACTGCGAAGGGAAGGAGAACGTTCTAGACCAGTGTGAATGGGGAATGACATTCTTGAACACTGGGAATGAAGGAAAGCATTTTAGAACACTGAGAAGGGAATGAGAACGTTCTAGAACAGTGTGAATGGGGAATGACATTCTTGAACACTGGGAATGAAGGAAAGCATTTTAGAACACTGAGAAGGGAAGGAGAACGTTCTAGACCAGTATGAATGGGGAATGACATTCTTGAACACTGGGAATGAAGGGAAGCATTCTAAAACACTGAGAAGGGAAGGAGAACATTCTAGAACAGTGTGAATGGGGAATGACATTCTTGAACACTGGGAATGAAGGGGAGCATTTTAGAACACTGCGAAGGGAAGGAGAACGTTCTAGACCAGTGTGAATGGGGAATGACATTCTTGAACACTGGGAATGAAGGAAAGCATTCTAAAACACTGAGAAGGGAAGGAGAACATTCTAGAACAGTGTGAATGGGGAATGACATTCTTGAACACTGGGAATGAAGGGGAGCATTTTAGAACACTGCGAAGGGAAGGAGAACGTTCTAGACCAGTGTGAATGGGGAATGACATTCTTGAACACTGGGAATGAAGGAAAGCATTTTAGAACACTGAGAAGGGAAGGAGAACGTTCTAGACCAGTGTGAATGGGGAATGACATTCTTGAACACTGGGAATGAAGGGGAGCATTTTAGAACACTGCGAAGGGAAGGAGAACGTTCTAGACCAGTGTGAATGGGGAATGACATTCTTGAACACTGGGAATGAAGGAAAGCATTCTAAAACACTGAGAAGGGAAGGAGAACATTCTAGACCAGCGTGAATGGGGAATGACATTCTTGAACACTGGGAATGAAGGGGAGCATTTTAGAACACTGCGAAGGGAAGGAGAACGTTCTAGACCAGTGTGAATGGGGAATGACATTCTTGAACACTGGGAATGAAGGAAAGCATTCTAAAACACTGAGAAGGGAAGGAGAACATTCTAGAACAGTGTGAATGGGGAATGACATTCTTGAACACTGGGAATGAAGGGGAGCATTTTAGAACACTGCGAAGGGACTGAGAATGTTCTAGAACAGTGTGAATGGGGAATGACATTCTTGAACACTGGGAATGAAGGAAAGCATTTTAGAACACTGAGAAGGGAAGGAGAACGTTCTAGACCAGTATGAATGGGGAATGACATTCTTGAACACTGGGAATGAAGGAAAGCATTCTAAAACACTGAGAAGGGAAGGAGAACATTCTAGAACAGTGTGAATGGGGAATGACATTCTTGAACACTGGGAATGAAGGGGAGCATTTTAGAACACTGCGAAGGGAAGGAGAACGTTCTAGACCAGTGTGAATGGGGAATGACATTCTTGAACACTGGGAATGAAGGAAAGCATTCTAAAACACTGAGAAGGGAAGGAGAACATTCTAGAACAGTGTGAATGGGGAATGACATTCTTGAACACTGTGAATGAAGGGGAGCATTTTAGAACACTGCGAAGGGAAGGAGAACGTTCTAGACCAGTGTGAATGGGGAATGACATTCTTGAACACTGGGAATGAAGGAAAGCATTTTAGAACACTGAGAAGTGAAGGAGAACGTTCTAGAACAGTGTGAATGGGGAATGACATTCTTGAACACTGGGAATGAAGGAAAGCATTTTAGAACACTGAGAAGGGAAGGAGAACGTTCTAGACCAGTATGAATGGGGAATGACATTCTTGAACACTGGGAATGAAGGAAAGCATTCTAGAACACTGAGAAGGGAAGGAGAACGTTCTAGAACAGTGTGAATGGGGAATGACATTCTTGAACACTGGGAATGAAGGGGAGCATTTTAGAACACTGCGAAGGGAAGGAGAACGTTCTAGACCAGTGTGAATGGGGAATGACATTCTTGAACACTGGGAATGAAGGAAAGCATTTTAGAACACTGAGAAGGGAAGGAGAACGTTCTAGACCAGTATGAATGGGGAATGACATTCTTGAACACTGGGAATGAAGGAAAGCATTCTAGAACACTAAGAAGGGAAGAAGAACATTCTAGACCAGCGTGAATGGGGAATGACATTCTTGAACACTGGGAATGAAGGGGAGCATTTTAGAACACTGCGAAGGGAAGGAGAACGTTCTAGACCAGTGTGAATGGGGAATGACATTCTTGAACACTGGGAATGAAGGAAAGCATTTTTGAACACTGAGAAGGGAAGGAGAACGTTCTAGACCAGTATGAATGGGGAATGACATTCTTGAACACTGGGAATGAAGGAAAGCATTCTAGAACACTAAGAAGGGAAGAAGAACGTTCTAGACCAGCGTGAATGGGGAATGACATTCTTGAACACTGGGAATGAAGGGGAGCATTTTAGAACACTGCGAAGGGAAGGAGAACGTTCTAGACCAGTGTGAATGGGGAATGACATTCTTGAACACTGGGAATGAAGGAAAGCATTTTAGAACACTGAGAAGGGAAGGAGAACGTTCTAGACCAGTATGAATGGGGAATGACATTCTTGAACACTGGGAATGAAGGAAAGCATTCTAGAACACTAAGAAGGGAAGAAGAACGTTCTAGACCAGCATGAATGGGGAATGACATTCTTGAACACTGGGAATGAAGGGGAGCATTTTAGAACACTGCGAAGGGAAGGAGAACGTTCTAGACCAGTGTGAATGGGGAATGACATTCTTGAACACTGGGAATGAAGGGGAGCATTTTAGAACACTGCGAAGGGAAGGAGAACGTTCTAGACCAGTGTGAATGGGGAATGACATTCTTGAACACTGGGAATGAAGGGGAGCATTTTAGAACACTGCGAAGGGAAGGAGAACGTTCTAGACCAGTATGAATGGGGAATGACATTCTTGAACACTGGGAATGAAGGAAAGCATTCTAGAACACTAAGAAGGGAAGAAGAACGTTCTAGACCAGCGTGAATGGGGAATGACATTCTTGAACACTGGGAATGAAGGGGAGCATTTTAGAACACTGCGAAGGGAAGGAGAACGTTCTAGACCAGTGTGAATGGGGAATGACATTCTTGAACACTGGGAATGAAGGAAAGCATTTTAGAACACTGAGAAGGGAAGGAGAACGTTCTAGACCAGTGTGAATGGGGAATGACATTCTTGAACACTGGGAATGAAGGAAAGCATTTTAGAACACTGCGAAGGGAAGGAGAACGTTCTAGACCAGTGTGAATGGGGAATGACATTCTTGAACACTGGGAATGAAGGGGAGCATTTTAGAACACTGCGAAGGGAAGGAGAACGTTCTAGACCAGTGTGAATGGGGAATGACATTCTTGAACACTGGGAATGAAGGAAAGCATTCTAAAACACTGAGAAGGGAAGGAGAACATTCTAGAACAGTGTGAATGGGGAATGACATTCTTGAACACTGGGAATGAAGGGGAGCATTTTAGAACACTGCGAAGGGAAGGAGAACGTTCTAGACCAGTGTGAATGGGGAATGACATTCTTGAACACTGGGAATGAAGGAAAGCATTCTAAAACACTGAGAAGGGATGGAGAACATTCTAGAACAGTGTGAATGGGGAATGACATTCTTGAACACTGGGAATGAAGGGGAGCATTTTAGAACACTGCGAAGGGAATGAGAACGTTCTAGAACAGTGTGAATGGGGAATGACATTCTTGAACACTGGGAATGAAGGAAAGCATTTTAGAACACTGAGAAGGGAAGGAGAACGTTCTAGACCAGTATGAATGGGGAATGACATTCTTGAACACTGGGAATGAAGGAAAGCATTCTAAAACACTGAGAAGGGAAGGAGAACATTCTAGAACAGTGTGAATGGGGAATGACATTCTTGAACACTGGGAATGAAGGGGAGCATTTTAGAACACTGCGAAGGGAAGGAGAACGTTCTAGACCAGTGTGAATGGGGAATGACATTCTTGAACACTGGGAATGAAGGAAAGCATTCTAAAACACTGAGAAGGGAAGGAGAACATTCTAGAACAGTGTGAATGGGGAATGACATTCTTGAACACTGGGAATGAAGGGGAGCATTTTAGAACACTGCGAAGGGAAGGAGAACGTTCTAGACCAGTGTGAATGGGGAATGACATTCTTGAACACTGGGAATGAAGGAAAGCATTTTAGAACACTGAGAAGGGAAGGAGAACGTTCTAGAACAGTGTGAATGGGGAATGACATTCTTGAACACTGGGAATGAAGGAAAGCATTTTAGAACACTGAGAAGGGAAGGAGAACGTTCTAGACCAGTATGAATGGGGAATGACATTCTTGAACACTGGGAATGAAGGAAAGCATTCTAGAACACTGAGAAGGGAAGGAGAACGTTCTAGAACAGTGTGAATGGGGAATGACATTCTTGAACACTGGGAATGAAGGGGAGCATTTTAGAACACTGCGAAGGGAAGGAGAACGTTCTAGACCAGTGTGAATGGGGAATGACATTCTTGAACACTGGGAATGAAGGAAAGCATTTTAGAACACTGAGAAGGGAAGGAGAACGTTCTAGACCAGTATGAATGGGGAATGACATTCTTGAACACTGGGAATGAAGGAAAGCATTCTAGAACACTAAGAAGGGAAGAAGAACATTCTAGACCAGCGTGAATGGGGAATGACATTCTTGAACACTGGGAATGAAGGGGAGCATTTTAGAACACTGCGAAGGGAAGGAGAACGTTCTAGACCAGTGTGAATGGGGAATGACATTCTTGAACACTGGGAATGAAGGAAAGCATTTTTGAACACTGAGAAGGGAAGGAGAACGTTCTAGACCAGTATGAATGGGGAATGACATTCTTGAACACTGGGAATGAAGGAAAGCATTCTAGAACACTAAGAAGGGAAGAAGAACGTTCTAGACCAGCGTGAATGGGGAATGACATTCTTGAACACTGGGAATGAAGGGGAGCATTTTAGAACACTGCGAAGGGAAGGAGAACGTTCTAGACCAGTGTGAATGGGGAATGACATTCTTGAACACTGGGAATGAAGGAAAGCATTTTAGAACACTGAGAAGGGAAGGAGAACGTTCTAGACCAGTATGAATGGGGAATGACATTCTTGAACACTGGGAATGAAGGAAAGCATTCTAGAACACTAAGAAGGGAAGAAGAACGTTCTAGACCAGCATGAATGGGGAATGACATTCTTGAACACTGGGAATGAAGGGGAGCATTTTAGAACACTGCGAAGGGAAGGAGAACGTTCTAGACCAGTGTGAATGGGGAATGACATTCTTGAACACTGGGAATGAAGGGGAGCATTTTAGAACACTGCGAAGGGAAGGAGAACGTTCTAGACCAGTGTGAATGGGGAATGACATTCTTGAACACTGGGAATGAAGGGGAGCATTTTAGAACACTGCGAAGGGAAGGAGAACGTTCTAGACCAGTATGAATGGGGAATGACATTCTTGAACACTGGGAATGAAGGAAAGCATTCTAGAACACTAAGAAGGGAAGAAGAACGTTCTAGACCAGCGTGAATGGGGAATGACATTCTTGAACACTGGGAATGAAGGGGAGCATTTTAGAACACTGCGAAGGGAAAGAGAACGTTCTAGACCAGTGTGTATGGGGAATGACATTCTTGAACACTGGGAATGAAGGAGAGCATTTTAGTACACTGGTAATGGAGGAGAACATCCTAGACCAGCATGAATGGGGAAGAACACTGGGAAGGAGGCACAGCATTCTAGAACACTGTAAATAAAGGAGAATGTTCTAGAACACTGGTAATGGAAAACATTCTAAAGCACTATGAATAGAAAAGAACATTCTAGAACACTGTGCATGGAAGAGAGTATTCTGGAACACTGTGAATAGAGGAGAGAGATTCTGGATACAAGAGTCCGATATGTGGTGTATGGACGTACAGCGTGAGCAGTCAGGTCGCATGAGAGCATCGAGTCGTATAGTGTGAGAATATGAATCGTGAGTTGTGAACTTTAAACCCTGCGATTTAGTCGTACAGTTTGAGCTGGAGCTGAGTACACGATTGAAAATATCCTACAGTGTCTGCCCAGCTTTAGGCAATACTCAGCACCGATAACCCAAACTACAGGCAATAAACAGTCAGTTTGACGGCTGACCACAAATAGAATTCCGGCAACGCCGACCGGGTGTAGTCAGCTGTCTGCTGCTTGGCTGTCATGTGATTCGGAGATGCCTGCTGGGAGTTGCAGTTGTAGAGGAAGTCACTGCGGCACATTTTAATTCTTAAGGAAGTGAAGAAAAACTTAGTTTGGTGCCAGTGGGCTCTAATGTTAGCTACCTAGCTAACCTAGTTAATGTTGGCACTGCCTGTTCCCCCTGTCTGGTCTCGTCTGTCTATGTTCATGTTTACATTCCCTCGTCCTTCCCATGTGTGTGTGTTTACTTCCTGGCCATGTGTTCATGGTTTGTCATGTGCTCCTTGTCTCCGCCCCTCACCTGTTTCCCATCTATGGCCCCATCACTGTTACCTGGTGTTTCTCGTTGTTAGCCTGTGTTTATATTCCCTGTGTTCATCCCTGCTCTGTTGGTCATTTTCTGTACTCCTGTGTTGTTCTGTTGATGGTTCTCGTTCGCTCTGTGTTTTCCATTTTGTTTATATATTTCACATTTGTTTGAGGACTTTGAGTTTTGTTTGCTTATTAAAAGTATTTTCTTTAAATTTTCTTCATTTGTTTTTACTTTTCCGTCTTGACATCTCGTTTTCTTCTGCTCTGTGGACCCCAGCCTGACAGGCACTTACTGCCAATAGCCAACTTGGCCCTTTGCAGATACTCTTGAGGTTTATAGGGTATTTCTTAATATGAACCCACATTTTTGGGTGTGTTTCAAAACCTAGTGAGTGTCTAAGTAGGCTGTCTAGGTAGTGAGCTGTTTCAGTAACAGTGTTCTCTCCTCATCTCTCCTCATAAAACAGATTACTGAGACGCTCTAGTTAGAGAGAGACTTCGTCACGGCTTGTTCCCGCCCACTGCAGCCATGTGACCGGTGGTTTAGCTGGTTGCTAAGTTACCAGCTGGCATCCAAATCAACAGCCCGAGTCTTAAAAATCCGCTAGCATAAGTGCTAATGTCTCGAGTATAAAACTGCTAAATGGTGAGATCTCGTTACAGAGTTGATAATAAAAAACTGTTTTGTGTGATTATATGACCAGAAACTCCAGAGAGAATCAAAATAACTCATATTTTAAAACCACTTCACTGCTCCTAGATTTGCCTGCGTTGCATCATGGGATTGTCTTAGCGGCTGAGGAAGCATTCGATGCTTCCTTAAAACCAGGTTAAAATAAGGTTCCTCAGCATGATTAAGGTATGTAAGAATTGGAACAGCCCACATGTCGGGAGTGCATACTATGACGTAAAATGCTGCCTATGTAGGAGCTCACTGGGTTTTGAGACAGACCCTTTAAGAGCCTCAGTCAAACCAGTAGAAGTTTGGAAGGTTGATACGAAGGTTGATAATGTAACAGGGTAGAACCCGTGCAGCACCTTGAGTCCTGGTGAGAAGGGAGAGAGAAACCAGCCCAGGAGAGACAGTTCGAACAGGGGTTAATAGCTCCCCAGCCTCAAACAGAGAACACCCGCGATGAGGGTGGTATTCCAGTGATAATGCTAACTACAAACAGTCAATAGTGGAAAGGCCTGAGCCGGGGAATAAACTCGCTGCGGGGAACGAGCTCAGTAGTCCAGTGGTGCACCAACCTCGCTTTACGGGGATGCCTATGAGAAGGCTCAGCCGGGTGGAGGTGAGTGCCGGGCAGGTCATAGGGACTGCATATCCTCTTGGGCTCCAGGTAGTGAGACAGGACCCCGCTGTGGAGAAGTCTGATTGGACCTGTGGAGAGATCCTTTAGCGACGGCCAAAAACATTCTTGACTTTTGAGGAAACCAGAGGAAACTAAACTCTTTCCAAGTTATAATACAGCATTTCTATTGGTTCATTCATCATAAAAAAAACAGCCCAAAACTGTTCATGTACACTGCTGTTAGCTTCATGCTAACATTTTTTTAAGAAATGTATGGGGCTTAATAGGGCCATTGTTTTGACTGGGTTTTGAGATTTATGACCCAACCTAAAGGCCCAGCTATGAGAGTTTGACTGAACATTAGCTTTAACTCCCATGCCAGCCTTTTCTGCCTGTATTGGCTCATTACAGATAGCAGGTCATAGATCAGTGGCATCTCTAGTCGTAGGTCAGACTGTTAAACTTTTAGTGAAAACCAGTATAATCTTCCACTTACAGCATTAGTTGGCATTTAGGGTTTTCTCAAATCGAGCCCATGGGTCCTCCTTGAAAATCCAGGAGAAACCTGGTCTACCTGTCTAAGTGTTCCAAGCCCAGTTAAGAGCTTAGGGCCGCCTCCGCATACAGCAGCCCGGATAAAAGAGGATCAAATAAAAGAGCTGTGAAATAATCCTTGAATATCAGAGATATTATACCTACAAGCCTTTATCTGTAGCCCTGTAAAAAACAGAACAGATGTTTTTACTATGAGGGTCGTTCATTGGATTGTGTGGAATTGGCGGTTGTGCAATGCGGTCTCCGCCTATTTAGGACATTGTTCCTTATCGTGATGAAGGGTGTTTACTCAAGCAGAAGCGGAGATAAAATCAGGACTTGTGCAAGGATACTGAACCTGTAATAAGAAGGTGGAGAAACATTCCATGCAAAGCTGCACAGGTGAATAAGTACAGCAACAGTGTAATACGTTACTCAATAGAGGGTCCGTCCTTCACTGGATCAACTCTGGACCTCCAGCAGAATAGGAGAGAGAGAGAGAGAGAGAGAGAGAGAGAGAGAGAGAGAGAGAGAGAGAGAGAGAGAGAGAAAAAGATTTAGAGAAAGAAGAGGATGAGACATGGAGAGATAAAGACAGAATAAGAGAGGAAAAAGAGAGAAAATGAAAAGTAAGAAAAAGAAAGGGGAAAAGAGGCCATAAGAGAAAGAAGAGAATGAAATGAGAGCTATAGCCTATAGAAAGAAAGAAGAAGATAAGACACAAAGAGGAAGAGTAAAAAAAGAAAAATGCAAAAAGGGTGAACGTCAGAAGCAGATAAAGAGACATCATGAGAGAGAAGGAAAGAGAGATAAAGAGGTTGAAGAGATTGAAGAGAAAACGAAGAGCCAGAGAGTCAGCAAAAGGAAGAGAACGAGAGAGGCAGTAGAAAGAGAGAGAAGAATAAAGAAAGAGGGTGAGAGTGGGTGAGAGAGAGACCTAGAAAGAGAACACACACATAGAGATAGAGAAAAGTACAGAGACAGAGACGAGAGAGAGGTTGTGAGGAAGAAAGAGAAGAGAGTGGAGAACAGTGAAAGAGTGAGTAAGAGAGAGGCCTGGAAAGAGAACAGAGAGAGAAAGAGAAACGAGAAAGAGAGGCCTAGGAAAAGAACAGATAGAGAGAGACAGAATAAGAGAGAGAGAGGTTGAGAGAAAAAAGGAAAGAGAGTGGAGAACAGTGAAAGAGGGAGTAAGTAAGAGGGGCCTGGGAAGAGAACAGATAGAGAGAGACAGAATAAGAGATAGAGGGAGAGAGAGAGGTTGAGAGAAAAAAAGAAAAAAGAGTAGAGAACATTGAAAGAGGGAGTGAGAGAGAGGCCTAGGAAGAGAACAGATAGAGAGACAAAATAAGAGAGAGAGAGAGAGAGAGAGAGAGAGAAGTTGAGAGAAAAAAAAGAAAAGGAAGTGGAGAACAGTGAAAGAGGGAGTGAGAAAGACAGGCCTAGGAAAAGAACAGATAGAGAGAGACAGAATAAGAGAGAGAGAGGTTGAGAGAAAAAAAGAAAAGAAAGTGGAGAACAGTGAAAGACGGAGTGAGAGAGACCTAGAAAGAGAACAGAGAGAGAGAGAGACCTGGAAAGAGAACATGGAGAGAGAGAGAAATGAGAGAGAGCTTGAGAGAAAAAAAGAAAAGAAAGTGTAGAACAGTAAAAGAGTGAGTGAGAGAGAGACCTAGAAAGAGAACAGAGAGAGAGGGAGAGAGAGAGAGGGAGAGAGAGAGGGAGAGAGAGAGAGAGAGTCCTTCATTATGAGGTAATGAACTCTGTAAATAGCTCGGTGCTGTTTTATTGTAGTTGGTTTGAATGAAGAGGACGAGACCATTAAAGCTCTCGAGAAGCTGATATAGAGAAACACTAACGCTTCCATTCACAGCATCAGTGAAAGAACGATCAGAGAGAGAAAGATGTAGAGAAAAGAGGCAGAGAAAAGAGATAGAATAACAAAGAAAGAGGGAGTAAGAGAGAGAGGACTAGAAAGAGAAGAGACAGAGTAAGAGACAAAATAAGAGAGAGTGACAGAGAAAGAGAAAGAAAGAAAAGGGAGTGAACAACAGTGAAAGAGGGGGTGCGAGAGAGACACTTAGAAAGAGAAGAGATGGAGACAGAATAAGACAGAGAGAGACAGAGAAAGAAAAAGAAAAAAGGGAGTTAACAACAGTGAAAGAGGGAGTGAGAGAGACACATAGAAAGAGAACAGGGAGAGAGACAGAATAAGGCTGAGAGTGGAGAAACAGAGAGAGAGAGAGAGAGAGAGAGAGAGAGAGAGAGAGAGAGAGAGAGAGAGAGAGAGAGAGAGAGAGAGAGAGAGCTAGAAAGAGAACAGAGAGAGAGACAGAATAAGGCTGAGAGTGGAGAAACAGAGAGACACACAGAGAGAGAGAGAGAGAGAGAGAGAGAGGACTAGAAAGAGAAGAGAGAGAAGAGTGAGAGACAGAATAAGAGAGGGAAAGAGAAAGAATGGAAAGGGAGTGAAGAACAGTAAAAGAGGGGGTGAGAGAGAGACACTTAGAAAGAGAACAGAGAGAGAAAGACAGAATGAGGCTGAGAGTGGAGAAACAGAGAGAGAGTGAGAGAGAGAGAGACCTAGAAAGAGAACAGAGAGAGAAAGGGAGAGGACTAGAAAGAGAAGAGAGAGAAGAGTGAGAGACAGAATAAGAGAGAGACAGAGAAAGAGAAAGAAAGAAAAGGGAGTGAAGAACAGTAAAAGAGGGAGTGAGAGAGACACTTAGAAAGAGAACAGGGGGAGAGAGACAGAATGAGGCTGAGAGTGGAGAAACAGAGAGAGAGTGAGAGAGAGAGACCTAGAAAGAGAACAGAGAGAGAGACAGAATGAGGCTGAGAGTGGAGAAACAGAGAGACAGAGAGAGAGAGAGAGGGGGGGGGACTAGAAAGAGAAGAGAGAGAAGAGTGAGAGACAGAATGAGAGAGAGAAAGAGAAAGAATGGAAAGGGAGTGAAGAACAGTAAAAGAGGGGGTGAGAGAGAGACACTTAGAAAGAGAACAGGGGGAGAGAGACAGAATGAGGCTGAGAGTGGAGAAACAGAGAGAGAGTGAGAGAGAGAGACCTAGAAAGAAAACAGAGAGGGAGAGACAGAATAAGGCTGAGAGTGGAGAAACAGAGAGAGAGTGAGAGAGAGAGAGACCTAGAAAGAGAACAGAGAGAGAGACAGAATAAGGCTGAGAGTGGAGAAACAGAGGGAGAGTGAGAGAGAGAGACCTAGAAAGAGAACAGAGAGAGAGACAGAATAAGGCTGAGAGTGGAGAAACAGAGGGAGAGTGAGAGAGAGACCTCGAGAGAGGGAGAGAGAGAGAGAGAGACCTAGAAAGAGAACAGAGAGAGAGACAGAATAAGGCTGAGAGTGGAGAAACAGAGGGAGAGTGAGAGAGAGACCTAGAGAGAGAGAGAGAAAGAGAGAGAGAGAGAGAGAGAGAGAGAGAGTCCTTCATTATGAGGTAATGAACTCTGTAAATAGCTCGGTGCTGTTTTATTGTAGTTGGTTTGAATGAAGAGGACGAGCCCATTAAAGCTCTCGAGAAGCTGATATAGAGAAACACTAACGCTTCCATTCACAGCATCAGCGCACTTACTCCCATCGGATCGGCACAGACATCACAGCGGGCTGTCACCTGCTCTAGTCACTGCGTCTGTGAGCTGTCCAGACCATTACCCACTCTTTTTCTCCCTGCAGTGACCTGCGGGTCCCGTCCACTCGTCTAATTGGACCTGGATCGAAAGCAATGGATTCCCAAAAAAAACCCCTGCCGTGGCGTAGTGAGCCAACAGTGTTTTGAAGTTTAAACCCAGGAGACCATGCCACAGACATGACACACTCACATACACACACACACACACCCATGGCAGACACGCCGTACCTTCAAGAGTGTACGTTGCGTAACCATGGCAACAGAGCCGAATCTGGGACACAGGAGATGGGAGATAGGTAGAGTATGTTGTGTGAGAGCTAGGCGCACTCGCAGGATGTTATCTGTAACACATCCTCCAGCTTTATATGGTCAAAGGAAACTGTACTAAAGATCAGGCGCCCACGTCATTAAGCAGCTTTCGAGTTTTTACTGCTTCCAGAGAAGAATGTGACACAGATAGGACGAGCAGCGCACACTGTACTGCGTCCATGAGTAATTCTTCAGCTATCTAAGGCTTCTGTGTCCTTGAGGGACATTGTTAGGATAGTTCAGATGTTCAGCCTTTTATTCCTGCCATAGTCCAAATCATTAACTCAAATTCATTTTTGTTGTGGTGATTATTATTATTATTATTATTATTATTATTATTATTATTATATATTTTTTTACAGTCTAAAAATTAAAAAAATTGCCCTTAATCTCAAACCAGCCTTTCAAAACTACATAACTCAAACTACATAAGTTTTATGTTTTAATCTTAAACTACATCAGCGCATGAAACTTTTTGTAAATATATAGTACTGTGCCAAAGTTTTAGGCACTTGGGGACATTATTTTATATACAAGCTATTATTTCCTGACAGGAAGCTTTTATTTACTCAGCAAAACCCTTTATTATTTAAATATTTAAACAGTATTAATAGAGTAAGTAGTGCTTTTACATTCACCAGTGTGTTTATTTAACCCTTTCCAAGCTTCTCCTTGTGGAAACAACCCAGTATTATTTACAGTTCTCATCTAATACCTGCTTTGACTGCTCAGTACTTCATTAAGCTAAATCCAGATTGCTGCTGAAGGAACTGAATACTTTCATACAATGTTTGGGGCGTCCAGGAGAAATCTGGAACTACACTTTGTTCTTCAAACTGGAGCTCAAGAGCTCTTTCACAGTAAGATATTCATGTTACTTTGTATTGTATCTATGATTATTTACATCTGTTCTAATCATAACTGCTGTTCTTATTGGTGAACATACATGTATTGATAGGATCAGCTTAGGTGCCTAAGACTTCCACAAAAATAAGATATCGACTTATTTTAAGCTAAGAGGTGTATTGCATTAACCTAGATTAAACGTTGAGCTTTTTAACTTTATTATTTTTTTTAATAAATTGTTTGATAAAGAATTTAAACACGGTAAAAGTACTGTAGCATCTCCCTTTTCGGCTCATGCAGCTGTAGACATGCAAAGTCTAGGGAGACTTTAAATCTGGTAAACAGTTGAGACTGTTGGTTTAAAGATGTGTAGATGGGTTGCTTGTGAAGTTGGGCTGTGGGGCTGTTCAGCGGGATAGTAGTGCAGTGTTAAGGCCTATAAGGCTATACATGAAAACAAAGTTGCAAACCAGCCTTCATTTATTTTATTTATTTATTTTTATTTTTTTATTTTATGCTATGAAAACCAACCTGTGTAATATATATTGTCTCAACCCCGGTCCTGAAGACCCCACTGTCCTGTACCTGTAAGTATTTTCCCTGCCCACACACCTGATCCATCTAATTAGCTCATCAACAGAAACATCAGTGATTTAAAGTGGGTGTGTTAAAGCAGGGAAACACTACAATGTGCAGGACGGGGTTGAGAAACACTGCCGAGAGGCATACAGCAGCTTGGCTCCGCCTCTTCACATCAAAGTTACAAGGAGTGTTTCAGTCTGGACTGCTTTTTGAATCAATCAAGCACAATACAGCACAGCCAATCCGAATGGAGCTCATTTACTCGTATTATTCTTAATAGGCAGCATGTTTAATTTAATAGGTTACATTACTGTGGTGGTTTAAACATTCAGTTCTCAAGAGGCTGATAGAGGACAACAGTGTCTCAACCGCCATTTGAGAAAGTGGTGGTACGAGAGAGTTTTGCCAGGCTTTACTCTCGTTGTAGCAGGCCTTGCTGTAACTCTTAGAGTGCAGCTTGTGCTTGCGTTGGTTTAGGAATTGCATCTTGACACTTTTTTGAGTGCAACCTGCATTGAAGTATGTTTCTGTCTTAAAGGTGGCTTGTGTATTATGAAATATAATCCTGTCAGCATTGCTGGTAAACAAAAAAGATGAATTATGGCTGTTTTGGTACATAAAACCACTGAAAGGATTATAAGATGTAAGAACTGAAGCATTACCTTGTACAATTTACTGCAACTAATGTAAAAGTTCTACTGACAGTAAAGAACATATTGTCCCCTCTTCTGTAAAGTTAAAATATTTGAGATATATATTTTTCTTTGAATAGCAGCGATATGTTTTAAGGCCAAAATCTTCTCTTAAGTTAGTCAAAAAGCAACGTCTTAGACCTCAGGTCAGGTACTGTAATGAGTTCACCGTGATAACGTTCTGTTGTGGAGCTTTAAGAGGTATTAAAGGCTTCAGACGTCTGGTTCCCATCACCCCCACTGTGAACAGTTCTGACGTCAGGAAGTTTAAGCATTTCACAATAAACCACTCCAAATCACTCTGACTGACTCAAATGACAGAGGCCTTCAGTCCTTATACTTATTGCAGCCACAGGTAGGCTATAATTCCAGGTGTGCGTGGGGGTAATGCACCCAGGGCTGATCTAATGACGCCTGGGGATGACCACTGATCGGCTTTCAGCTCCAAACTCGCTCCCCACCAGCCGACCTGATCGGTATGATTTGGAAATGTGAATAATTTCAGCTTCAGTGTAGCCGCTGCACTCTGCGTAAACGCCCTCGGGTCACCTTTCCTCCTCGTTCTTTCCAACTATAACAACAACACTCGCACATGTTCCTACACGACTGGACTGGCAGTGCCAATTCACACTCCAGATCCCCCGCGGCCGCTGGGCTGCAGCGCTCTCCGCCAATGGCGAGAGAGGGAACGCGGTGTTCGGCTCAAAAATAAGACAGGGTGAAATAACATGGGCGTGTTGCTGAAATTCCAGCTGAATGAATTGTTTTGGCGGCAGGCCAGCGGGTGCTCCCAGCGCCAGTTAAAACACAGATAGCGGCCGCTTATTGTTCTGTTAGGATTTACCCACGAGCAGGGATTTGGTGGGAGCGCCAGAGTGGGAGAAAAACACAAACTGTTTCACAAACTGGCTACGCAAAGATTTCTTTAGCCACTGCGAAGCCAGTCAGACGGCCCCAAAGGTTATTCCGAACAACTTGGAAGTGTAAAAAAAAAAAAAGAGAGAGAGAGGGGAGGATGAAGGAATAAAAAGAGAGGCGCAAGCAGCGACTAGTACAGTAGGCGGGGAGAGAAAGAGAGCCAGGGAGAGAGTAAGCAAGCAAACAGGTTGACTGAACTGCCCTTTGAGTCACTCAAATCCTTTAGATCGAAACCTTTTCACATACAGACGCGCTCAATCCGTCATTCTCTCTCCGGCGAAAAAGCTTATTTTCACCTGGACGCCGTGTAGGTGTGGGCACAGAATGTCGCCTTGCGCATTTAGCGCCCTAAGTGTTTGTATGCAGGAATCAAATGTCAAATGCGGTGCCAGCGAAGTAAATCATGGGTGTGGAAACAGCTTAGTCGAGCCCCACTCATACTAGCTTCTTGACAGCAAGCAAGGTGACATTCGTTCCGATGCAAATTGGTGCATTCACAGTGAATTCTCAGGCCTCACCCGAAGTTCACACTTGCAACTTTGTGTGCTTGTGTGTTCGCTGGTATGTGTACAGCAAAAAGCAAGAACACCCTAAACACCTTTACCGAGTGTCGCTGCAAACAAGTACTGCACACCAAGATTTGGGGAGGCCGGATGCTTCTGCTTCTATTAAAGTTTTTATTAATATCTTTGCAAATATGCAGCATCCAAACCTGTAGAGCAGGAGTATTTAATTAGAGGTCAGTAAGGTCCACCTAGGGGAGATTTCCTCAGGCCGAGGTCCGGACCATCATCATTTCTAACTTGTGTTATGATTCAGTGGTGTATCCTGTTTACAGAAGTAGCCTAATATCAGCATCTTATACCATCAGCTACTGAAACACCAACACATCACACATACCGTTCAGTATATTTTAGTATATTTACTGTTTAAATGCTGAACTTAATGCTTTTTCATCACTTTAAGTAAAAACAAGGACTACATTTAAAATGCTTTTGAAAAAAGTGCATCATAAAGTGTTTATTTATAATAAAAAAAGTAAATAAAATGTTTAGTCTTGTTAACTGAGTTTCATATCTTAACAGTTTATCTCCTTCTTCTATTTCTCCACACTTTCTCTTGTTCAGTGAGAGAAGTGAGCTCTTGGTTGTCCAGCCAGGACTTTAAACCTGGGCTGAAATTGTGTTAGGACTATTCTCACACACATATGAGATATCCAGGTCATTCTGTGCGGGTTCTCCCCGTGCTTGAGTAGGCTTCCTCCGGGTACTCCGGTTTCCTCCCACATTCCAAACACATGCATGTTAGGTTGATTGGTCACATTCGCCCGATGAAGCTGGAACTGGCTCCAGCCCCCCATGCCCCCGACTAGCGGGATAAAGCGGAAGATAATGGATGGATGGATGGATGGATGGATAGATATGAGATAAGTGTCTGCTTTCAAATAGCACCATGGTCTCAGAACATATGAGACATGTTGGTTTGGAGCTGGCTGTGGTAGGTATAAACATGTATTGGTCCATTCCTGGTGAAAAAAAAGTCAATTTTTATGTCGATTTTCCTTTTTTTACAGCACGCCATGTGGACGCACACTCAATGTTTATATTTCTTAATGTTTCTATTAATATTTCTGTAAATATGCAGCACAGAAACATGGTTCAAAGCTTTTCCAACCTTGTAGAGTCTACTCATTCTATTGCATCCATTTGTGATGTTGCATGTATCACAACTTGTGTTATGAGCCTATGAAGATGGGTTGAGACGCACATCTCTATATATGTGTAACTGGTGAATTCCATCTATACTTTGGTGGAGTGTCTATCATCTGCCTTTCGCCTGCGATTGGTGGATTCCATCTATACTTTGTGTTAAACTGACTGATGGACACTCCCTAATCCCTAAGAACTTACTCATCACCGTTTATCCTTTGTTCAGTCGACTTAGAGACGGATGTGAAATGCTGAGTAGAAAAGTTTAAAGCTGATGAAGTTGCTGCAGCGATCAGAAGAACAAATTACACCTTTTATTCATACGTTCCACTACTTTTGTAGACGTAAACACATCTCAAGCAGTGAAACAGTTTGTACACGTGTTAACATT
This sequence comes from Megaleporinus macrocephalus, assembly GCA_021613375.1. NCBI lineage: Eukaryota > Metazoa > Chordata > Actinopteri > Characiformes > Anostomidae > Megaleporinus > Megaleporinus macrocephalus. Next base: position 44,023,126 of record CM038705.1, read on the forward strand.
TGAAATCTAAATCCATTATGGTCAACGAGGCCTTGAGATTGTGAGATTACATTGAACAATTTCATATAAACTTGTGGCTATATCATGGCAGCAAGGCGATCCGGGTTTGATTCCCAGTCTGGGTTGTTATATGTGGAGTTTGCATGTTCTCCCAGTGCTTGAGTGGGTTTCCTCCCACAGTCCAAACACAGCCATGTTAGGTTGATCGCTCACTCTCAATTGCCAGTAGGTGTGAGTGGATGTCACACTTGCAGCTTTGTATGATTGTGTCTTCACTGGTATGTGTACAGCAAAAAGCAAGAACACCCTAAACACCTTTACTGAGTGTCGCTGTAAAGAAATACTGCACACCAATATTTGGGGAGGCTGGATGCCACTTCTTCATGTCCAATACCAACATTGCAACCATAAGTATGTGCCGATACTGTCCCACTTGTAAGCAACCAAGCTGTCTGCATGCACACTCAGTTTTGATATTTCTTAATGTTTGTATTAATATCTTTGCAGATATGCAGCATCTAAACCTGTAGAGTCTACTCTTTCCATTGCATTCAATTGTGACGTTGCATGTAACTCACAACTTGTGTTATGAACACAGCCATGTTAGGTTAATCGCTCACTCTAAATTGGCAGTAGGTGTGAGTGTATGTTGGCCATGCCATGGACTGGTGAACTGTCCATGGTGTACCACGCCTTGGCCCGATGATGCTGGGATTGGCTGCAGCCCCTCCTTTGACCCCAACTAGCAGGACAAGCTGGAAGATAATGGATGGACGTGGCTATAACGGGTCTTTTAGATCCCACAAGTTTAACGTAGCCATCTATATAACTTCACAACATCAAGAAATACATAAAGCCAACAACAGGACTCTGCAACTTTGATGCATTTCTGGGTTTGTTTAGGCGAATGCATGAAATGGGCCTAAATATGTCTTATTCAGTGATTTTGGCCAAAATCAGATTAATACTGATACTGAGTATTGTATCAGTGAAGCCCTAGTCAATATACCAATGTGTTAAATGAGCTAATAATATTTTAATTGTCATATAGAATGAGAAATCACACCAAGTGCTTGCACACATTCGTTACATTCAGAAATACTGTAGTTACTGTAATGCTACTGAGAGTGTTTTTTAGGCCCATGCATGGATAAACCCTGGCTTGAGACCCTTTGCCATTGGAGTTGCACAGGCTTGTCTGCTTTTACTGCTCAGCAATGATGCTTCAAGCTTCATAATAAGTAATAGCTGATCACCTGATTGTGAAACTAACAACATGAATGCCTCAGTGACAGGTTCGTATCTTTGGTTTCCTGAGGGCAATACAATAAAAAAGTCATTTGTTTTTGGATAGGGGCCAAAAATACAATTTTGTAAAGTATGTAGTTATTTACACTTTTATCCATAGTTACACAGTTATGACACTCTGAATTCTATATAGCAACAAAAAGAGTTCTTCTATTGTTACAAGCTTGACATCATAACAATAACACACTCTTAAAACAGTTGGTTCTTCAAGTGTTTTTTAGTAATGCATTCTGAAATGGTTCTTCAAACTGGCTCTGTACACCACTTTCCAAGCTTTGCATCGTAACTATAGAACAATCTTAAAAAAGAGGGTTCCTTAAGGGTTTCGTAGTAAAAGGAGCAGCCTCTACATGCTGAAATTGAGATGATGGAGAAAATGGTTCAGTACACCAGTAGAACAGGGTCCCACCATTATTACAAGCTCGGCATTGCAACAATAACACACTCTTAAAAATAGATGGTTCTTCAAGGGTTCTGTAGTAAAGGGAGCAGTCTCTGCATGCTGAAATGGAGATGATGGAGAAAGTGGTTCTGTATACCAGATTGCAAGCTTTGCCTTGTAACAACAACACACTTTTAAAAAAAGAGGGTTCTTTAGGAAAGAGGCTGGTTCTAATGAGAACCAAGAGTCTATACAGAACCATTACATGCTTTAAATGGCTCTTTGCATGGTTTAGTAAAAGGTCCAGTCTCTGCATGCTGAAATAGAGATGATGAAGAAAGTGCTTCTGTATACCTCTTTGCAAGTTTTGCATCATAACAATAACACACTCTTAGAAATAAGGGTTCTTCAGGGGTACTTTAGTAAAGGGAATGGTTCTAATGAGAACCACGAGTCTAATCAGAACCATTACATGCTTTAAATGTTTCTTTGCATGATTAAAGGTTCTCCAGCTTAAGAATCTGCTGCATATGAATTTTTATAGCCCCCAAAATGTTGTGTTGTTACAAGCTTTACATTGATACAATAACACACTTAAAAAAAAACGATGGTTCTTCAAGGGTTCTATAGTAAAAGGAGCAGTCTCTGCATGCTGAAATGGTTCTTCAAACTGATGGAGAAAGTGGTTCTGTATACCTCTTTGCAAGAGTTTTCTTCAAGGGTTCTTTAGTAAAGGGAATGGTTATAACGAGAACCATGAGTCTATATAGAATCATTACATCCTATAAATGTTTTTTTGCATGATTAAAGGTTCTTCAGCTTGAGAATCTGCTGCATATCGGTCTTTATACCCCCCAAAATGTTCTGTTGTTACAAGCTTTACATTGTTACAATAACATACTCTTAAAAAGATGGTTCTTCAAGGGTTTTTAGTAAAAGGAGCGGTCTCTGCATGCTTAAATGGTTCTTCAAACTGATGGAGAAAGTGGTTCTGTATACCTCTTTGCAAGCTTTGCATCATAACAATAACACACTCTTAAAAAAGAGAGTTCTGGAAGGGTCTTTAGTAAAGGGAATGCTTCTAATGAGGACCATGAGTCTATATAGAACCATTGCATCCTATAAATGGTTCTTTAAATGATTAAAGGTTCTTCAGCTTGAGAATCTGCTGCATATGTGTCTTTATAGCCCCCAAAATGTTTTTCTATTGTTACAAGCTTTACATTGTTACAAGATTACACTTTTAAAAAAGAAGGGTTTTTCTAGGGTTCTTTAGTAAAGGGAATGGTTCTAATGAGAACCATGAGTCTATATAGAACCATTGCATCCTATAAATTGTTCAGCTTGAAAATCTGCTAAATATATGAGTCTCTATAGCCCCAAAAAGGTTGTTCTATTGCCACAAGCTTGACATCGCCACAATAGCAGAACCCTTTCTGGTGCTACACAGAACCGTTGTCTGAGTATGATACCCAGTTTAGATGAATTAGACAAGAGCTAAAAGAAAATGCTTATTCTGAGAATGTGGTTTGTGCGTCTGCGGCTTAAGAAAGCTTCTCCTCTAATGAAGAAATGCTAACTCACGTCTCCGTAAGCCCGAGCTGGAATGTGCAGCATGTTTATTGTAGAGGTGTTACTGTCACTGCATTGTCACGGAGGCTTTCCGCGTCTGAGCCTCTTTACAGATAAGCCTGGCGTCCTTCATGAGGTAGCGAGCGCAGATTAACACCGCAGAGGAATTCACCAAAGACCGTCGCCATGTTTGTGGGTCAAACAAGAGCAAGATTCTCGCCACAAAGCGTCTTTGTGGTGGAGCGACAACAGCTCACTGTGTGGAGGATGACAATGGCGCCACCAGTTCAACTGACACTGAACTTTTTCCACATCTGAGCCGAGCAAGAGAAAGCCCACAGCTACCTTTCAGAAAGGCCTCATTAAAACCCCCGCTCGGCTGCCAGCGCCCGTACGCCACGCACAGCCTGCATTTGATCAAATGCCTGCAGTGCGAGTGCGCCCGCTCCACAACTCAACTCATCTCGCACTGGCGGATGAAGGCACCTGATCCCTGGAGGGGGAAAAGAGGAGGCTTGTCTTTCCCATGCTCTGCTCTTAACTTTCCCACTCTCCTTCTCTCTCTCTCTCTCTCTTTCTCTCTCTTATTCTGTCTCTCTCTCGCTTTCTGTCTCTCCCTCTCTGTTTCTGTCTCTCGCTCTTCCACAGAGAGAATATACATGTGAGTTAACACTGTTGAGGGCAAGAGAGAGAAATACAGGCAATAAGAATCAAGGACAGAAAAAGGAATGGAGAGATAGGGTGTAGGGAGAGAGAAAGAGAGGAATAAAATGAGAAATAGAATATAGATAGAAGAATGGCAAAAAGATGAGAGCGAGAGAGAGGAAGAGAAAAAAGCAATAAATGGAAAAAGACAGAAAGTAAAGAGTTTGAAAGAGAGAATAAAAGAAAGAAAGGGGGAAGGAGAGAGACAGAGAAGAACAGAGGGATACAGACTGACACATAAAAAAAGAGAGAATTAAGAAAAAAAATGAATAAAATCACAGTGAGAAAAAGAAAAAGGGAGACTAAAAAGAAAAAAAGAGAGACGTGATCAATAGAAAGAAAAAAAGAAGACAGAAAGAGAGAAGAGAGGAGAAATAAAAAATAAGGAGAGGGAAACAGGAGAGATAGAGAGTGAGAGAAAAAGAGAGAGAGAAGTGAGAGTGAGAGAGAGGGAGACAGACAGAGAGAGAGGAAAAAGCGAATAAGGAGAGGGAGAGAGAGACAGAGGGAAACAGGGGCAAGATAGAGAGAGGGAGAAAGGAGAGAAGTGAGAGTGAGAGAGGGTGACAGATAGAGAGAGAGGAAAAAGTGAGAGAGAGCAAGAAAAAGAGAGAAAAAAGAAATAAGGAGAGGGAGAGAGAGACAGAGGGAAACAGGGGAGAGATAGAGAGAGAAAAAGAGAGAGAGAAGTGAGAGAAACAGAGAGAGAGAAGTGAGAGTGAAAGAGAGGGAGACAGAGAGAGGAAAAAGCGAGAGAGACAGAGAAAGCAAGAGAAAGAGAGAAGAGAGAAAAAAGAGAAATAAGGAGAGGGAGAGAGAGACAGAGGGAAAAAGGGGAGAGATTGAGAGAGAAAAAAGATAGAGAGAAGAGAGGGTGAAAGAGAGAGACTGAGAGAGAAAAAAATGGGGAGAAAAACAGACAGAGAGAGAGAAATAGCAAGAGGAAGAGAGAAAAAAGAGAAATAAGGAGAGGGAGACAGAAGGAAACAGGGGAGAGACAGAAAGAGAGAAAAAGATAAAGAGAGAAGTGAGGGTGAGAGAGAGGGAGACAGAGAGAGGAAAAAGCGAGAGAGACAGAGAAAGCAAGAGAAAGAGAGAAGAGAAATAAGGAGAGGGAGAGAGAGGGAGACAGAGGGAAACAGGGGAGAGATAGAGAGAGAGATAAAGATAGAGAGAAGTGAGGGTGAAAGAGAGAGACTGAGAGAGAGAAAAATGGAGAGAAAAACAGACAGAGAGAGAGAAATAGCAGGAGAGAGACAGAGAGCGAGAGAAAGAGAGAGAGAGTGAGAGAGAGAGGTTTTCTCTCTGTAATAGTGAGTTGTGTTCTCACAGTGAAGCTCTCCTGCCTGTGCTCGGGGCAGCAGGTCTATAGCTGAGAACAGCCCAAGGCTTCAAACCATCAACAGTCAGCTCACGCACCGCACACCAGTGTAGGAGAACATATCAGCGCGGTGTAGTGTAGTATAGTCTATCAACACAATACAGAGAGTAGTGACAGTCCAAATATTGATTATCAATATACTATAAGATACATGTATTAGAATTCTTGGGCTGGACTCCTAATATTACCTCCACTTACCTCTGTTCAACACTCTGGACCAGATAATCTAATAAACGTGTAAACGAGGGAGGAAGGTTCCAGACAGGATTGCTTTGTTCAGGAAGAAGACTGAAGTGAGATGAGGAAGTTGAACAGTTATTAAATAGCAGTAATGAGGATACTGTAATGAGTAATACTGCTCACATCACAAATGGCAAGAAATATATATAATATATAACAATATATTAACATCACAGAGCTTCTTGCGATCCCCACTGCTGCTGCGCACGCACTCTCGGGGTCACTACTTCACTCGCTTCACTTATTTATCAGTTTGTTTGTTTGTGTGTTTGTTTGCCGATTTATTTCGCCCTCTCTGGTGTAGATTTCGTCAGACCTGTGATCAATCTTGCATGGCTTATTCTGTTGTCATTCTGCTGTCAAACAGCGGCAAATAAAAACAAGTAGTCGTGCGATTTGGCACCGAATATTTCATGTCTAGTTTACTATTAACTGAATCCATTTGATCTCAGTGACCGTCCAGATAAATAAGGAAACAGAACCATCGTATTGTTTATCACATCAAATGCGGTCCGCACACTTTGGATCAGCAGTAATCTGCCGAATCCATCTAATATTGATTAAAGGCCTGTGATGGTGAGCGACGTTCACAATCCAGGTGTGTCGCAAGAACCAGGAACTCTGTTTGGTAGATGGTGGTGGTCTTGAAGTTTATATTTACATTTACAGCATTTAGCAGATGCTCTTTTCCAGAGCGACTTATAAATGTGCTTAGTGTTCGGTTAGAGTATGTATCTCTATCTAGTACAAACTACTCTTATACTCAAACACTTCCATAAACACAGGGCCAGTGCTGATACCTAGAAAGAAGACAATGCAATACCTAGCAGGACTGGAACACCTACAGAGAAGAGAATAAATACAAGACTACATACAGTACAAGTGCAATACTTAGCCAGTGTTCCTAGAAGATCAAGTGCAATTACAGTTTATACCAATACTTTAGTAGATTAGTGCTTATAAGTGCTTCACAGAGAGATTGGTCTTCAGTCTGCGTTTGAACATCATGAGAGAGTTTGCTGTTCAGACAGCCAGTGGAAGTTTGTTCCACCATCTGGGCTCCAGGACAGAGAAGCGTCTTGTTGCGTGCCTTCCATGAATCTTGAGAGATGGCGGGTCAAGCCGAGCCGTACTTGAAGCTCGAAGGGCTCGAGGTGCGGTTCGACTTTTGACCATTGCCATAAGGTCAGGAGGAGCTGGTCCATTCTTGGTTTTGTAGGCATCAGAACTTTAAATTGAATGTGAGCAGCTACAGGAAGCCAGTGAAGGGAGCACAGCAGTGGACTGACATGAGTTAACTTGGGAAGATTGAAGAAGAGCTGTGCTGCTTTTGGATCAGTTGTAAGAGCCTGATGGCCTGCAGAGGAAGACCAGCCAGGAGCGAGTTGCAGTAGTCAAGCCTTGAAATGACAAGGGACTGGACGAGCACCTGGGAGGCCTCCTGAGAGAGAAAGGCTCGGATAACTGGTCATCCATAGTCACCCCGAGGTTTCTTGCATCTTTAGGCGGAAAAATTAGAGTTCTTAAATGAGATGGCAAGATCCTGCTGAGGACCTGTAGTTCCAGGGATGAACAGCAGCTCAGTCTTGCTAGGATTGAGCTTCAGATGATGAGCTGTCATCATGTGTGGAAATGTTTGAACTCACCCAGTTAAATGGGTTTTGTTGATTTTCCAATTTTCCAATTAAATGTGGCACACTTTGCTGAATCTTGGAATAAAAACATAATCATCGCTTCAACATCATATACGGACGGATCAGCCATCGCATTCAAACCACCCCCTGATCATATAGGAGCACTTTGTGGTTCAACAGTTATAGACTGTTTCTCTGTATACTCTCTTATCCCTGTTATTCAATAGTCCGGACCCCCACAGGACCACTACAGAGTAGGTATTATTTGGGTGTCTCATCATTCTCACGTGGCAGTGGTGGCGTGTTAGTCTGTGTTGTGCTGGTCTGAGTGGATCAGACACTCTACTGGACACTTCTAGCTTGCTGGTCCACCTTGTACATGTAAAGTCATAGACAGTAGCTCATCTGCTGCTGCACAGTTTGTGTTCTCTAGTCCTTCATGAGCGGTCACAGGATGCTGCACACAGGACACTGTTGACTTTGGTTGGTGGACGATTCTCATGTGGTGGTTGTGCTGGTGTGAGTGGATCAGACACAGCAGTGGAGTCTTTAAACAAGTCAGTGTCACTGCTGGACTGAGAATAATAATAATAATAATAATAATAATAATAATAATAGTCTGAGATAAGAGAATACAAGAATAGTCCACCAACCAAAACTATTCAGACAACAGAGTCCTGTGGGCAGCGTCCTGTGACCACCAATGAAGGACAAGAAGATGACCATCACAAAGGAAAGCATCAAATTCAGTAAATAAGCAGGAGTCGTGCACTAAACTGTGCAGAGATATGCTATATTTAACTGTGTTCACTGATTTCAGCAAAACGTGTGACCAGGGGTGCCCAAACTTTTGCCTTAGAGCGAATGTGTGTAGTCTTTCTGTGAATGTGTGTTGCTCTGGTTGCTCTGCGACTCCTCCGCCCCAGCAGAAAGAAGATGGATGAATCCCCAGGTGGAGAAACAGCCTCATGTCTTGTTTATTAATACACTCTGATTAGATCCATTAACGAGCGCTGAGTGAACTAATCGCTGTGTAATTCGTGATGTCGTTTCGCCCAACTGTCCGTTTCACATTCCTCCAGCGCCATCACACATGTCGTAACTTTTTTAATAGACTCGTGAAAAATAATGTCGTGTCAGGGGGTAAGCATTAGATTTTTTTCCCCCCTTCCTCCTGGTGTAAGCATATTTCACATGCGATTGATTGAGCAGCCCGGCGTCCATTAACACAGAGCCATGTGTGTCCAGGCATGCAGATGAGACTTGAGCACGAATCAGAGCCTGAAACATGCTTAAATGATGTACTGCTTCTTCAGCCTGTCTCATGCAGTGCTGTCAGTCATTCTCCTCCCTCATAGCAGTTCACTTTTATTCCTCAAAATAATCTAGCCAATAATAAATTGTAAATTTTGAAGTTTCCTACATCATTTGAACACGCCAAAGGCCGTTTACACTGTGTCACAAGTTCATGATGAATGGACCAATAGAGGTGCTCCAAAACAGCTTGGAATAAATTCTGGTTCCATAGACTTGCATTAAAACATAAAGTACGTTTTTGATCTCTTCTGTAAAGTTGCAATTTTGAAGATACTTGTTTTTCATTGGACAGCGACCAAATAATTGCTCCAAAATAATTCATCTTGAGTTAAATCTCTTTCGGGGGAATTCCAACAAAATTGGTTTGGTTTTCCAAAAATTGTCTGCATAGTGCTGCACACTGGGATGTAGAGAGAATCAGTTAAAAATCAGAGAGTCATTGATTCATGGTTTCCTTCAATTAGTTCCTAAGCCGCTAATGTGACTGGGTTGTGTGGGGTGCTGGAGCCTACACCAGTGCTCACTGGGCGAAAGGCAGGAAACACCCTGGACAGGCCACCAGTCCAATTCATCTTTTGATCTGAATTGGTTTTTTTTTAGAGATTCTTTCTAACTTGCCATTTCTTTACAGTGGCAGTGATAAGAACCAGGAGCTGTGATGTCATCAGCAGTGATTTATCTGAAATATTATGTGCTCTTTAGAGACTATTTTGACTTGCTCTGCATACATCTCTCCATCATGAACGAATCCAAAAAAGTCATGTTTTGGGCCAAAGTAATCTCTCACAACAATCAGAAACAATGCCTCAGGCATCAGGCAGTGGATTTATTACACCTTCATGTAATCACATTCTATAAAGGAGATTTTGGAGACATTAACCTCTTTAGATGTCTGGACATGTTCTATAGAACCTTTCTATCTTTTGTCTTAAGTCAAGAACTGACAGGTCAGAATAAAACGTTTCACTGATTTATATTAGAAGAGCAAATCTTTTCTTGTCCTCCAGCATCTTAGGCTAGGAAATTAAGTCCAAGATATCTGTTACTAAGCAATCGATCATATGTGCACAGCTAAAACCTTAAACACGTAGTCAAAATAATGTTAAATATATAAGTTATAGTTACAGTTACCAGTGTAAAAGAAAGGTCAAAACAAATTTTCTAAATATCATAAGTGCACCACCTGCTGTGAATTAGAGCATCGCTGATCCACGATGCCCAAACACTATTTCCCAAACACTAATATTATACCTGCTAATGAACAAACACACACACAGCTCTTTCTCTTCATTACTCACCATCATCGCTGTCTTATTTTAATAGATTTCATCAACATTAACAGAGAAAGGTGATAAGAGGGGACGGTGGAGATGTTATCTGCAGTTTCCATATATTTTCAAATTGCTGTTAGAAAAACAGTCGCAAGTGAAAAATCTCTGTTGCACAAGGTAGATAAATATAAGGTTATTATTAGTCATAGTTACAGCGAACATGTAAAACTAGTCCAGCTCTTTGGCTTTCGTGGTAATATTCCAGATATTGTATTAGGTCTCATGCAGGTCAAACTGGCTGGACTTAAAAAAAAAAAAAATTACCTGAAGCAAGAAGTTGCTGCCTATTTCTTTTAATTGAACTTCTAGAAGCAACTAAAAAGAATAATAATCTTTGTTACTTAACAAGTACATTTGTGAATTAAAACACATTTTTTTACAGTGTAAGCTTAAACCTTTTCCATGTAAACACCCAGGTAAAAGTATATATGAAGGTGCTTATGGCTGTGGGGCTTACTGCTTGGCTATCTAACCAGCGAGATGATAGTTTGATCGAACAAATTAAAATTGCATGTGTAATTTAATACAGAACATTTATCAAACCATACAGTAGCCTTACTGTTTTATCTAGTTTCAAGATAAAACAGTGCAGCCCTCTTGTATCTCGTTACATTTCCTCTCAGAAGACACCAAACTGCTGAATAAACTGTAGGAAATTGGCTTCCTCAAGGAAAGGATGCGCCCCCTCAACACATCTGTCTACCTGTCATCCTTTTATGATAGCATTTTAGCAGTGAAGTGAGGAACAGACGTTTACAGGGTCAACCCCAGTACTGAAATTTGGATGTAATCATTTGTTGGTGATGTTTCAGAAAGCTGAGCGATCTGAGAGTGCTTATCGGAAAATGGAAATATTAGTGGTCCTGTTACAACCTCTCTCAGCTGGATATCAGCTGTGTGGGGAAGGTGTACACAAATACTGAGCTACAAGATCAGATTTTCAATAATGCCCTGAGGAGATACAGACTCCACACACACACACACACACACACACACACACAGAGAATGTCATGACTGAAAAATAATTGGTCTCGGCTACTCACGATTGTTTTCTGTAAATCAGCGGCCACATCAACAGGAGACCTGATATCCAATTGTGGTGAAAGTCTAGTCAGTAATCGCATTGCATTTAATAGCATTACCGTGATCAGTTTCAGCCCGACATATGTCCACGGTTACGCAGATGCTTTTACCATTTATCTGCCTGAAAGATGTGGAGGAAAGGGATATCGCGGCAGACGCTGCCTGTCGATTTTTCTTAACGTGACACACAGGACGTATCCAAGCTGCATGCACACAGAGGCAGGGCCAGAGAGATTGGCAGATAGACACAGACAGAGAGAGTGAGAGAGATGCATGTTTGGTAGTGTACTAGTGCACTATGTGTGTGTTTACATACATTTTCCAGACCTTTTTTTGACTGAACGTTTGGAATGATTTCTTTTGGGGTACCATTCTTTATGGTTACGCTTAGATTCTCATTCAAATGTTTAATAATGTGATGTTGGATTATTATATATTATATATTATATTATATAATATAATAGTCTTCAATCTTCCCAAGTTTACTCATGTCCCTCCACTGCTGCACTCCCTTCACTGGCTTCCTGTAGCTGCTTGCATTCAGTTCTGGGTTAGGGTTAGGGTTAGGGTTAGGGTTCAAAGTTCTGATGCCTACAAAACCTGGAGGAACCAGCTCCTCCTGACCTTATGGCCATGGTCAAAAGTCGATCCGCACCTCCAGCCCTTCGAGCTTCAAGTACGGCTCGGCTTGACCCGCCATCACTCAAGATTCATGGAAGACACATGACAAGACGCTTCTCTGTTCTGGCACCCAGATGGTGGAATAAACTTCCACTGGATGTCCAAACAGCGAACTCTCTCATGGTCTTCAAGCACAGACTGAAGACCACCCTCTCTTTGTGAAGCACGTATAAACACTGATCTACTGCATTGGTATAAACTGTAATTGCACTTTATCTTCTAGGAGCACTGGCTAAGTATTGCACTTGTACTGTATGTAGTCTTGTATTTATTCTCTTCTCTGTAGGTGTTCCAGTCTTGCTAGATATATATCTTATATTTTGTTTTCTTCTTTCTAGGTATCAGCACCGGCACTTGTTTATGGCAGTGTTTGAGTATAAGAGTAGTTTGGACTTAAACCTGTTTGTACTAGATAGAGATACATACTCTGACCGAACACTAAGCACTTTTGTAAGTCGCTCTGAATAAGACTTGCGACTTGACTTAAACTTTAACTTTACTGACTTGGACTTGGAATCGGTCTTGAGCTTTAAGACTTGAAAAGACTTGCCACCCTATTTTAACATAATAAATAAGAAAAACTGAATCACATAACTGATTATTTTGTATTAAATGGTGCTGTAATGCTAGGAAGCTGAGCTGCACCGATCAGTTTATCCATAACTTAGCAACAAGTGTTGAATCTGTGCGGAGACGAGGAGCAACATGCTCCTGAAAATTATCCAGTTCAACTACAAAGATTCGGCTGCAGTACATAAAAAAGAACTGCGACATGCAGGACATGTGGAGTCAAGATCACAGATGGAGCTGCAACCACTTCAAACCTTGTTCCACTTTTGAGGCACAAAGAACAGGAAGTCTCTGCTATGTGTATTTCACATATAGCAGTTAGCTAGCTAGCTGGCTACAAGCTAGCAAACTTAGCGACATAATGATAAACAACAGCTAATGAAGGAAGCTCTCTCCCTATGTTCATCTCTCCTAGATATTCCACCGTCCACTGAGAACTTTATTGAAACATTAAAGCATTTAGGAAGCTCAGCATCTCAGACAGGAAGTGTTCAAGTAGTGCAGAAAAGTTCTAAACACTGATCAGTCCATGAAGAGCAACTGCAGCATTCAAACATGCTGTTAGAACTGAAAGACCCGTCCAGATATTAATGCTTAAGGGTTTAGAATGTGATTATTAAAATTCCTGTAGGTGTAATGTGTACTAATACTTCCATACAGTGCAGTGTTTCTCAGCCTCGGCCTTCGAGACCCACTGCCTCACAGTTTAGTGTTTTTTCTGCTTTAACTCCTATGTTAACTGGGTGATGGACTGGTAATGAGGTGATTAGTGATTAGAACTGCTTGAAATGATCTGATTTCATATGCAAGTTATTTTTGTTATAATACAAACTTTAAAAACATTAATGTTATATTAATGTCAGTTTAATATACTACTAATCAACTGCATTAACTGTGTTAAATACTAAAATGATGTTACATCTGGTGACTTGACTAGGGCTTAAAGTTTAAGATTGGGACTTGACTCAAGACTTCCTAGTATTGACTTGGGCCTTGACTCGGGACTTAATTGTCAGGACTTGAGACTTGGTCCCATGTCTGTTATATGGAGACACTTACTTAAGTCTTTAATATTGTGATAACATAGACACTTACATGCACTCATTGACCACCAACTTTCTTTGTGTGAATATAATAATGATATATGTAAGTGATTACAATATTAGAATGAAAGCCTGTAGCCTAAATACATGATTAGGCATGGTTGGGTATGTAGGCATACAGGTTCAGTATGGCATCCTTCAGCACATTAACCCACAGATGCTGCAGCTGGGCCTGTAGATCCTGAACACCTTGTATGTTACCATGAGTCCCATTAATGCTCGATTGGTGATAAATCTGGCAACCGGGCAGGCCAAGGAACTGTTACAAGCTTGCGGAGACATCCCTGGGAAACTCTTGCTGTGTGTGGAGCATTATCCTGCTGACAATGTCCCCTGTATCACTACTAGCGGTGACCAACTGTGGTGTGCGCCGGCTCCCCAGATCATCACACCAGCAGTAGGGGGTCAGTGTGTTGCTCCACAGGAAAGGCAGCATTGAAGAACTCATCACGACGCCTCTATACTTTAACCTGACTGTCGTCCAGACGGATCCTGAACTGAGGCTGGGATTTATTGCTAAATATGATACAGTTAGCAGTCCTGAAAACTGTGGGAGCTGTTCATGCTTGTGGACGGATCAAATGATTCTCTCTGCTGGTGGTCTGTTTAGGCCATCTGAAGCCAGTTCACTATGTGTATCTGTGTCTGATCCACTCTCACCAGCACAAGACACACTAACACACCAGCATCAATTCAGTGTCACTGCAATGCTGAGAATAATTTACCATCCAAATAATATCTGCTCTCCTATGGGGGTCCTGACCACAACACGTGCAGAAACAAGATGTTTAATATATATATATATATATATATATATATATATATATATATATATATATATATATATATATATATATATATATATATATAAATATTTAATACACAGACAAATGTTTCTTCCATACAAACAAAACATATCGTAGTCAATACTCTTGTTTCCATAGGGACAACAATTCTCCGCCCATGGAAGAAAGATGTAAAATTTAAAATTAAGAAGCAACAATAAGAAAAAAAAGATAAATAAATAAATAAATACATAAAAATTATAAATAAATTAATCAATAAATAAATAAACCAAATAAAATTAAGAAAATAAAAAAATAATCATTTATTTTTAAAATGAATAATACATTCACAAAAGAACAGAAAAGCAGTTGACAGGGGTCTTAATAAGTCATCTTCATACCATCTCTACACACTCCGTTTTATGGGAAGTTCAGTTGAAAATTACTGAAATATTCTAAGAATGGGTCCCATATGGTATATAATAATAAGTTTAATAATAAGTTTTTCCAATTGGAGGTGGTCCATAATCTCCTTCATCAGAGCTGAGATAGTTGGTGGTTTTTGTTGTTTCCAATTTAGTAATATTAATCTACGCGCTAGCAATGTGACAGATATAATTACACTGTGTTGATTATTTGATAGTGTTGAACCATTGATCCTAACTGAGCACTAACTGAGTCTGGGTCAAGGGGTTTGATCTAAATGACTGACAGGAACTGAAATACTGTAGACCAATAAGTTGTGATGATTGGACATTTCCAAAACATATGTGCCAGAGAGGCAGGCTCTTGTCCACATCGATTACAGCACAAATCAACGTTTGGAAGCATCTTGGAGAGTCTTAATTTAGATAAATGTAATAAATATTTTTTAATACATATCCGACACGTGACCTCATGTCCTGACAATGAGCGTGCAGATTCAGAAAGACAGCCAGGTGCAGGCAGACAGAAGCTCAAATCCTCCCTATCATTTTCTATGTTCACTATCAGAGAGACACCGACGCGGTTTGTAATAGCCTCGGAAATAAACTGGCAGACATCCCGGTTACCATATTACGGATCAATTTCTTTCAATCTATAACATTTTCCTCCCCTGTGTTTGTTTCTATTTCGGACGTGGCTCGTGCGCGGCTCGGCTCCTGAGGCAGGAACGTGGAGTGTAAAACAGTGAGGTGTGCTCAGCCATGGAAGCCGTGATGTCAGGCCTGGACGCTTTGCTGAGTAATTCTTCACCTCACCTGAACGTGAGAGAACCAACTGAGCACAAGCGGAACAAATGAAGGCTGAGGGTTTCTTTCACTTCACTTCATCAGCCCTGAGCTTCTCCCGAGCCCTGAGCCTGAGCGCCACAACAATTATGTTGAACAGGAGTGACACAAGGGTTATGTGTAATTGTTGTGTTTACAAAACAGCGGAATACACAGCGTTCAGGGAAGTGCAGCTATGAATAGAAGCAGGTGAACATCGATACCCAGTAAAGTATCAGTTTAGGAAACACATCAGTCAACTTTAGAAACATAATAGTGGTGGATTTTTTCCAAGGTTTTTATTTATTTATGTATTTATTCGTTTATTCTCGAAGGCTGACGGAACATCTTGGAATACTTGCCACCGAATTATTATGTTTGAGGCACTTCGAGGTGTTATTATATTTGAAAAGCTATTTTTACAGGCAGGAAGGTTTTATTTGCTTAGCAACACAGTTTATTATTGAAATATTTAATTAGTATTAATACAGTAAGTAGTGCTTTAACGTTTGTTTAACCCTTTCCAAGCTTCTCCTTGTGGAAACAACCCCCCCAGTGTTATTTACAGTTCTCATCTAATACCTGCTTTGACTGCTCAGTACTTCATTAAGCTAAATCAAGATGCTGCTGAAGGAACTGAATACATTCATACAATCCCTTACAGAAAATAAGTATACTTAAAGTTCATTTTATTAAGTATACTTTATGTAGTTACTATACTAATGTCATTGTACAAGTAGTACACTTGTATGTGTACTATTTTAATACTTCTTGGGACTAAATTGGCCCACGTTCTAGTTTATAAAAGTATACTTTTAAGTACACTTTAAGTGTAAGAGTAGTAAACCAAGTATACAACTAGTTTACATCTTCTGTGCTGCAACTACACTAAAAGTAAACTTAAGAGTTTACTGTTAGTTTACTAGCTTGTAAGTTTTCTTTAAGTGAACTTAAAAACATAATACTTATAATTTACTGCTTATATTATTCTTGTACTTTAAAGTATATGACTAGGTTTAAAATTTTTTTCTACTTAAAATAGAATTTTAATAATGTTTACTTACTCACTAGTGGACACACATAAAATAAATAAGACACATTCAGATTAAGAAACATATTTGTATCTTTATAAATTCTTATAAATCAGTTTTTAAATAAATATTCTACTGGGTGTGTTTTTGTGGAGAGCAAGGATACTTACTTCTACCATCTCAATCAAAAGATTAAGTACAAGTAAAGGCCAAATATACTTAGACTCTTCTATACTTGTCAGTATAACCCCGGTATACTTAAGTATAACTGTGTTTAGTATATCACTGAGAGGTACGTAAAAGTAAACTGAAAGCATACTCACTTCCTTTTAGTTTAAACGAACTAAACTAATGGTACACTTGAATAAACTTCTTTTTTGTAAGGGATGTATGGGGCATCCAGAAGAAATCTGGAACTACACTTTGTTCTTCAAACTGGAGCTCAAGATATGATTTACTTCTCTCACAATAAGATATTCATGTTACTTTGTATTGTATGTATGATTATTTACATCTGTTCTAATCAGATCTGGAGTTCTTACTGGAGAGAATATACTTCATAATGCTCAGATAAACAATGAGCTTAGGTGCCTCAGACTTTTGCGGTGTGCACACTATGAATTTGCATTGTAGTCGCTACTGCGGCAGCTTTATTTCGCTATTACACAAAAACAACATGTTGCCTTAGGAATGCAGAAATAGCTAAAACATTCCTCTCGACATCCTTCAGATTGACTAAAATAAAACAAGCGCAGCAGTTGGACGCTCACGCCTGTCGCAGACGCACGGTTTGGGATTTTACGTTCCGTTTCAGTCGGCTCATGTTTTTTTTCTGTGCTGACGCACAAATAGCATTTTTCTTTTATCCTTGAACATGTTTGCTTTGGAAAAGCAGAACTAACTCTATTAAACGCTCCATTAAAAATGTGTAGATAAATGATGCAAAGCATGTCCAACCCGAAAGTAACTGACACGTCTTTTCAGCCCGATTCAGCAGGCCGTTCAGACTCACGGCTCGGGAAAAGCAGCTCAGGTCCTGTGAATTCATTGCCTGTGCTCTCTAATGGTATATGATGATGAGTCACCAGCCTACAGGAGTAAACAAATGAAAGCAAACCTAATCCTTCGTGGCATAAAGAAAGCCTTCAAGTTAAAGTCTGGCAGGAAAAAAAAAAAAGGCAAACAACTTGGGGTTAGTTTTTTTTTTTTTTCTTCTTTTCTTCAATTTCCCGGCGAGCTCGTAGCCGCTAATAGCTACGAGGAGTGTCGTTAATAAACAAAAGCTGTGCCCTCGTTTATTAGCGCCGCAACACACACTCGCTCTCGTACGCGCTCCGGCTGTCAACGGAGCTGAGATGTTTTGACTGCAGGACCAATCTAGAGCGAGGTTCACTCCAAGCGCAGCCCTTTTATGTAGCTGTCACATGGGAACCCCACCACGCCGCTAATGGGATTACAGCACCCCAAGCATGAAAACATGGATGAAAACATGGTCGACTACGTGGCTCTAGCGTGGATGCGCTCCCTGCTGCTGTACCCACAATAGATGCTGTTAGGTGTCCCCGCTAATGGAAAGGATTGGTCATAAGCATAATATGTCAGCTGCGGCCCAGAAGCTGCTGCAGCTTGAAGTGGCCCTGACCCTGTCCAATCAAATAAACAGCGTGTCACAGATGACACATTCCTAGAAGTCAAGTGCCTCTCTGAAGACGCGCGTGAGGGTTTCACGGCCAGAGCCACAAATGGAAAGCGATTGGACGTCACGACTCTCACGGGGAGCCATGCAAAGCGGATCCTTTATAAAAAATTCATTTACTAGCAACGAGCCCGGGCATGCGAGCTCACAAACACGTCTAACGGACTTCATTATCAGGGTTTGAGGAATGAATGGAAGTTCTATATGAAAAGATTTGAACACTGAAAATAATGGCTCTTGCAGTCACTGCGTCGTCACGTCCGGTCGTGAATAGTAGCTGTTATGCATCTCCGGAGTACTAGTGCTGACTCCGCCTCTCCTCCTTCACCTGTTGTTAAACTTCGTCATTAAGACAGACTAGCAAGACCTATGTCAGTAGTCAGTAGGTATTGGATTGGAACCATTAAGTACTACATGTACTGCACAGCCATGTAGTGCAATCCCGGATGCACTACATCTACCCTCTTATGGACCACAGACCACCACTGTAAACTTCCCATTATTCATTAAAAGCCTCATTAACAGATTCATTAACACACTCATTAACTGACATCATTTTAGATACTTTTTGTGAAACGGACCTCCATTTTTGTCTGTACCAGTACTTAGACAGTGTCGAGCTGTAGCTCTGAAAAGATCAATCAGGAGGAACTTAATTATTTCCTACCTCAGAAGAAACGTAAGTATGTTACAACTACGGTTCCTTCCAGCACCTCCGATCTTCCTGACTCCAATTCCCAGAATGCATCTTCCAATGGCATCACACCCACATGTTCACAACACACCAATCACACATCACTTCCTCGTTCTGCTTCCCCAGAGTATTGAACACCTGATACTCATTAGACACACACACACTATATAAACATCACACACAAGGTGTGTCTGAAATTGTCTACTACTCAGTAGTGAAATCAGTAGGCGAGCGCGGCTAGTATGTCTGAATACTCAGTAGTAAATCAGTAGGCGAGCGCGGCTAGTATGTCTGAATACTCAGTAGTGAAATCAGTAGGCGAGCGCGGCTAGTATGTCTGAATACTCAGTAGTGAAATCAGTAGGCGAGCGCGGCTAGTATGTCTGAATACTCAGTAGTGAAATCAGTAGGTGAGCGTGGCTAGTATGTCTGAATACTCAGTAATGAAATCAGTAGGCGAGCGCGGCTAGTATGTCTGAATACTAAGTAGTGAAATCAGTAGGTGAGCGTGGCTAGTATGTCTGAATACTCAGTAGTGAAATCAGTAGGCGAGCGCGGCTAGTATGTCTGAATACTCAGTAGTGAAATCAGTAGGTGAGCGTGGCTAGTAAGTCTGAATACTCAGTAATGACATCAGTAGGCGAGCGCGGCTAGTATGTCTGAATACTCAGTAGTGAAATCAGTAGGCGAGCGCGGCTAGTATGTCTGAATACTCAGTAGTGAAATCAGTAGGCGAGCGCGGCTAGTATGTCTGAATACTCAGTAGTGAAATCAGTAGGTGAGCGTGGCTAGTATGTCTGAATACTCAGTAATGAAATCAGTAGGCGAGCGCGGCTAGTATGTCTGAATACTAAGTAGTGAAATCAGTAGGTGAGCGTGGCTAGTATGTCTGAATACTCAGTAGTGAAATCAGTAGGTGAGCGTGGCTAGTATGTCTGAATACTCAGTAGTAAATCAGTAGGCGAGCGCGGCTAGTATGTCTGAATACTCAGTAGTGAAATCAGTAGGTGAGCGTGGCTAGTAAGTCTGAATACTCAGTAATGACATCAGTAGGTGAGCGCGCCTAGTATGTCTGAATACTCAGTAGTGAAATCAGTAGGTGAGCGTGGCTAGTATGTCTGAATACTCAGTAGTGAAATCAGTAGGCGAGCGCGGCTAGTATGTCTGAATACTCAGTAGTGAAATCAGTAGGTGAGCGTGGCTAGTATGTCTGAATACTCAGTAATGAAATCAGTAGGCGAGCACGGCTAGTATGTCTGAATACTCAGTAGTGAAATCAGTAGGTGAGCGTGGCTAGTATGTCTGAATACTCAGTAGTGAAATCAGTAGGTGAGCGTGGCTAGTATGTCTGAATACTCAGTAGTAAATCAGTAGGCGAGCGTGGCTAGTATGTCTGAATACTCAGTAGTGAAATCAGTAGGTGAGCGCGGCTAGTATGTCTGAATACTCAGTAGTGAAATCAGTAGACGAGCGCGGCTAGTATGTCTGAATACTCAGTAGTGAAATCAGTAGACGAGCGCGGCTAGTATGTTTGAATACTCAGTAGTAAATCAGTAGGCGAGCGCGGCTAGTATGTTTGAATACTCAGTAGTAAATCAGTAGGTGAGCGTGGCTAGTAAGTCTGAATACTCAGTAGTGAAATCAGTAGGCGAGCGTGGCTAGTAAGTCTGAATACTCAGTAGTGAAATCAGTAGGCGAGCGTGGCTAGTATGTCTGAATACTCAGTAGTAAATCAGTAGGCGAGCGCGGCTAGTATGTCTGAATACTCAGTAGTGAAATCAGTAGGCGAGCGCGGCTAGTATGTCTGAATACTCAGTAGTGAAATCAGTAGGTGAGCGTGGCTAGTATGTCTGAATACTCAGTAGTAAATCAGTAGGCGAGCGTGGCTAGTATGTCTGAATACTCAGTAGTGAAATCAGTAGGTGAGCGTGGCTAGTATGTCTGAATACTCAGTAGTGAAATCAGTAGACGAGCGCGGCTAGTATGTCTGAATACTCAGTAGTGAAATCAGTAGACGAGCGTGGCTAGTATGTTTGAATACTCAGTAGTAAATCAGTAGGCGAGCGCGGCTAGTATGTTTGAATACTCAGTAGTAAATCAGTAGGCGAGCGTGGCTAGTATGTCTGAATACTCAGTAGGTATTGAGTAGTAGGTAAACGGTACCCAGATCACCTCCTGAATCAGCAGCCATTTGTATGTAGGAGAACACAGCACACTGTGTATCCCATAATTCACCTGGAGCCGCGGATGAATTCAAAGTGGAGGAAAAAAACGGTGTAAAGCTGAACGTCGGCTGTGTGTACGTAGCTACGGCTAGTGAACTGCTGCTACAGAAGTTAGCGCTACTGCTGAGATAAACAATGATTATGTTCCTTCCATTTCTCTTCTTTGAGCTACAGCTCGACACCGTCTGATACATAATCAGACAGAAACAGAGATCAGTGTCACAAAAAGTGTCAGCAAACGAGCTTTTAAATGAATAGCAGGACTTTTACGGTGGTGGTCTGACATCTTGCGTCACAGGACGCTGGCAATATGGTGGACGTAGTACGTCTGAGATTGTTTGGCTACTAAAACTAACCTACTGAACTTACCTACTAGTCTACGGCTCGAGCAGAACGTACTGACTCTAATCCCGTCCCTACTGACTAGCAGGCGATTTCGGACGCACCTACACTCTCTCTCATTGCAAAGTTTTTTATCCTTGTCTTCTTGTTTATCTCTACTGGTTCTGTTTGCTTGGATTTTTTGACATCTAGTTTGACCGGCTTACTGATCTACCCGGTTTCGACCTTGCATCGCTTGCATCCTGGACTACGATCTTTCTCTGCCCCTTTGTTGTGTTTGTTTACATGTTGCTGTTTTATTGGATTGCTAATTCTGTTAATAAATCCAATCTGACTTTTAACTTTGTGTGCATCGTGCCAAGTTCTTTGCTTTTGACAAAGTAGTACTAACTTCTGTAGCGGCGGTTCACCAGCAGTAGCTACATACACACAGCCGACGCTTCGAAGTCATCCATGGCTCCGCTTGTGCTATTCAGGTGGTCACCCAGCTAATGTTTGCACACTAATTGATGACTACTGAGTATTAAGACATACTGGTCATGCTCGACTACTGATTTTGCCTACTGAGTCGTAGGCAAGTAGGCGATTTCATATGCACCCATGGACTCTCTCGCTGCCTCCTTGCCACTCTCTCGTGACTTTATTGAGCCGTTTACTCCTGTTTATCCGGACTTTTCCAGTATTTAGACCTCTTTACCAGGTTATTCTTGCTGTTTAGGGTTTGTACTGTTCGCTTGGTGGTTTCTGGACTTTGTTTGTTTAAATCTAGCCCTTCTGGTTTTCTGACTCTCTATTTTATTAAAGTTCTCTGCACTTGCGTCGAATCCCTGGTGTCCAAGTGTTACAGTAGTGTTATTAATCTTTCGCTTGCGTTGTTTAACAGAGCGATTGTCGTTTTTTTAGCTTCTTTTAACTTTACTACAGCCAAAAGATGAACAGCCAGCATGTCTGGAAGTCTCTTCAACATAGACGAAAGGCTAGTTTGACTTGGCTGAAGATATTTAAACTTTGTGTGACTGTGCACGTCTGCTCACTGTTTACCGCTGCTCAGGGAGAAGCTCAGTACATTGTATTTCCTTGTAAATACTGTGTTTATCTCTGTATGTGTGAGTGCCGTTCCAATGGTGGAGTCTATTATACAAATATCTAAAGTATAAACTGTGCAGAATCTGTCAGTGACTAGTTTGTAGAAAGTGTAGAAAGAGCTGGATGGATCTTTATATTCATCACCACATCCCATCTCTAAACAGATAGACTAAAGAAGCTCACACTTACTGCACTTCATTGTGGAGGAGAAAAAGTCCAGCAGGTTTAATTCTTCCCACTCAGCCCATTTAAACATTAGCAGTTTTTGCGAGTGTCCTGAACACTACAACTAGTAAAGAGACACCATACTTCTACATTAACGTGAACTACTCACTAAGCCATGGGGTCTGTTTACCAAAGTTTTTAAAAGTTTCAACTCCTGCTGACAACAAATTCCAGGATTGGACATATGCCAGTGAATTAATGCTTAGCCTTAAGTCAAGCATTTTAATCACAAATATAAGTAAGTCTGTCGAGCCCTGTGTTGCCTCTCTGGTTCAGTTTTATTTTGTTTTTTACATAGTTTAATTTGTTAAAAAGGACACATGGTGAGCGGAGTATTTCAGCTGGAGTTTGATTTTCTAACTGGATGGAGTGGAAACTCTCTAGTAAGTCTGTTTGACTTAGTTATTGATGTATTTAGGGATTGGACAGTAGTCTGAGCCATTGTTTACAGTATAGACGAAAGCTGTTTAGTGCTACAATTTTCTCTTCCACATTAATGAATGCAGAAATGTGAGAATGGTCCATAGTCCAAACCCACTGGACCAACTTCTAGACTTGAAATCTAGGCTTCATTTTGTCACATGCAGTCTTCATTTCTCAAATATGTGTTAAGTTTTTCCATAGACAATCAAGTATTTCAGATCACAGTTAAGTTGATCCAATATTTTGCTGGGCAACAGTTGGCTTCAGACAGACCTTTGATAAGATAAAGTCAGGTTGGGACAAAGTTTTGATGAGGTGCAGTCTGGTTGGGATAGAATTTAGATGAGATACAGTTGAGTTGGGCCAGAATTTTGATAAAATGTAGTCTGGTTGAGACAGAAATTTGATGAAATATAGTCTGATTGGGACAGAGTTTTGATGAAATATAGTCTGGTTGAGACAGAGTTTTGATGAAATGTAGTCTGGTTGGGACAGAGTTTTGATGAATTGTAGTCTGGTTGGGACAGAGTTTTGATGAAATACAGTCTGGTTGGGACAGAGTTTTGATGAAATACAGTCTGGTTGGGACAGAGTTTTGATGAAATACAGTCTGGTTGGGCCAGACATTTGATGAAATGTAGTCTGATTGGGACAGAGTTTTGATGAATTGTATTCTGGTTGGGACAGAGTTTTGATGAAATGTAGTCTGGTTGAGACAGAAATTTGATGAAATATAGTCTGATTGGGACAGAGTTTTGATGAATTGTACTCTGGTTGGGACAGAGTTTTGATGAAATATAGTCTGGTTGAGACAGAGTTTTGATGAAATGTAGTCTGGTTGGGACAGAGTTTTGATGAATTGTAATCTGGTTGGGACAGAGTTTTGATGAAATGTAGTCTGGTTGGGACAGAGTTTTGATGAATTGTAATCTGGTTGGGACAGAGTTTTGATGAAATGTAATCTGGTTGGGACAGAGTTTTGATGAAATGTAGTCTGTTTGGGACAGAGTTTTGATGAAATACAGTCTGGTTGGGCCAGACATTTGATGAAATGTAGTCTGATTGGGACAGAGTTTTGATGAATTGTATTCTGGTTGGGACAGAGTTTTGATGAAATGTAGTCTGGTTGAGACAGAAATTTGATGAAATATAGTCTGATTGGGACAGAGTTTTGATGAAATATAGTCTGGTTGAGACAGAGTTTTGATGAAATGTAGTCTGGTTGGGACAGAGTTTTGATGAATTGTAGTCTGGTTGGGACAGAGTTTTGATGAAATACAGTCTGGTTGGGACAGAGTTTTGATGAAATACAGTCTGGTTGGGCCAGACATTTGATGAAATGTAGTCTGATTGGGACAGAGTTTTGATGAATTGTATTCTGGTTGGGACAGAGTTTTGATGAAATGTAGTCTGGTTGAGACAGAAATTTGATGAAATATAGTCTGATTGGGACAGAGTTTTGATGAAATATAGTCTGGTTGAGACAGAGTTTTGATGAAATGTAGTCTGGTTGGGACAGAGTTTTGATGAATTGTAATCTGGTTGGGACAGAGTTTTGATGAAATGTAGTCTGGTTGGGACAGAGTTTTGATGAATTGTAATCTGGTTGGGACAGAGTTTTGATTAAATATAGTCTGGTTGGGACAGAGTTTTGATGAAATACAGTCTGGTTGGGCCAGACATTTGATGAAATGTAGTCTGATTGGGACAGAGTTTTGATGAATTGTATTCTGGTTGGGACAGAGTTTTGATGAAATGTAGTCTGGTTGAGACAGAAATTTGATGAAATATAGTCTGATTGGGACAGAGTTTTGATGAAATATAGTCTGGTTGAGACAGAGTTTTGATGAATTGTAGTCTGGTTGGGACAGAGTTTTGATGAAATACAGTCTGGTTGGGACAGAGTTTTGATGAAATACAGTCTGGTTGGGACAGAGTTTTGATGAAATACAGTCTGGTTGGGCCAGACATTTGATGAAATGTAGTCTGATTGGGACAGAGTTTTGATGAATTGTATTCTGGTTGGGACAGAGTTTTGATGAAATGTAGTGTGGTTGAGACAGAAATTTGATGAAATATAGTCTGATTGGGACAGAGTTTTGATGAAATATAGTCTGGTTGAGACAGAGTTTTGATGAAATGCAGTCTGGTTGGGACAGAGTTTTGATGAATTGTAATCTGGTTGGGACAGAGTTTTGATGAAATGTAGTCTGGTTGGGACAGAGTTTTGATGAATTGTAATCTGGTTGGGACAGAGTTTTGATTAAATATAGTCTGGTTGGGACAGAGTTTTGATGAAATACAGTCTGGTTGGGCCAGACATTTGATGAAATGTAGTCTGATTGGGACAGAGTTTTGATGAATTGTATTCTGGTTGGGACAGAGTTTTGATGAAATGTAGTCTGGTTGGGCCAGACATTTGATGAAATGTAGTCTGATTGGGACAGAGTTTTGATGAATTGTATTCTGGTTGGGACAGAGTTTTGATGAAATGTAGTCTGGTTGAGACAGAGTTTTGATTAAATGTAGTCTGGTTGAGACAGAAATTTGATGAAATATAGTCTGATTGGGACAGAGTTTTGATGAAATATAGTCTGGTTGAGACAGAGTTTTGATGAATTGTATTCTGGTTGGGACAGAGTTTTGATGAAATGTAATCTGGTTGGGACAGAGTTTTGATGAAATTTAGTCTGGTTGGGACAGAGTTTTGATGAAATGTAGTCTGGTTGGGACAGAGTTTTGATGAAATGTCGTCTGGTTGGGACAGAGTTTTGATGAATTGTATTCTGGTTGGGACAGAGTTTTGATGAAATGTATTCTGGTTGGGACAGAGTTTTGATGAAATGTCGTCTGGTTGGGACAGAGTTTTGATGAAATGTAATCTGGTTGGGACAGAGTTTTGATGAAATTTAGTCTGGTTGGGACAGAGTTTTGATGAAATGTATTCTGGTTGGGACAGAGTTTTGATGAAATGTAGTCTGGTTGTGACAGAGTTTTGATGAAATGTAGTCTGGTTGGGACAGAGTTTTGATGAAATGTATTCTGGTTGGGACAGAGTTTTGATGAAATGTCGTCTGGTTGGGACAGACATTTGATGAAATGTCGTCTGGTTGGGCCAGACATTTGATGAAATGTAGTCTGATTGGGACAGAGTTTTGATGAAATGTAGCCTGGTTGAGACAGACATTTGATGAAATATAGTCTGATTGGGACAGAGTTTTGATGAAATATAGTCTGGTTGAGACAGAGTTTTGATGAATTGTATTCTGGTTGGGACAGAGTTTTGATGAAATGTAATCTGGTTGGGACAGAGTTTTGATGAAATGTAGTCTGGTTGGGACAGAGTTTTGATGAAATGTAGTCTGCTTGGGACAGAGTTTTGATGAATTGTAGTCTGGTTGGGACAGAGTTTTGATGAAATACAGTCTGGTTGGGACAGACATTTGATGAAATGTAGTCTGATTGGGACAGAGTTTTGATGAATTGTATTCTGGTTGGGACAGAGTTTTGATGAATTGTATTCTGGTTGGGACAGAGTTTTGAAGAGGGATTTTAGTTGGGACAGAATTTTGATGAGATCAAGCCACATTGTTACAAAACTTTTATGAGATACAGTGAGGTTGGGACATATTTTAGTGAGCTGTAGTCTGGTTGGGACAGAATTTAGATGAGAAACAGTCAAATTAGGCCAGAATTTTGATACAGCTTGGTTGGGACAAAGCTTTGATTAAATGTAGTCTGGTTGGGACATAATTTTGATGAGATACATCTAGGTTGGGACAAACTTTAGATTTCATACAGTCAGGTTGGATTACACTTAGGTTGCGAAAGAATGTTTTTAGGCTACAGTTGAGTTAGATCAGCACAGTGTGCTCTGGACCAAACTTTTAGACTGGGTAAAAGCTCCAGCATGACCCCAGCCCAACACACAAACATCCATGCACGCACAATAAAAACATCTCAACACATGCACACACCGGCTACGATGTCTGTGCATGCAGTGTGCTGTTCTTCCATTGTTCCAGCTCCAAACACACCTGCAGTCCCTTCCTTCCTGCAGAACGGTTCCCACAGGCCGGCGGAGGGCCTGAGCCTGATCCGCTCTGATGTAATTACTTTACCATGTTCCCAGGATGGGCAGAAAGGAAGAGGAGGACAGAACCACGGCGGAAGGGTAAAGCCCCTCTTGCTCCTGAAAGCAGAAGTGGTGAATTGAGGTCCTAGGATTACCCCTAAGAATGATGTAATGAGGCACCCAGCAACAACACTCAGACTTCCCTCCCAAAGAAATCGCACATTATAAGTTTTCCAGTTCCTTTTTTTTTTATTCTGTTTTGAAACTGCTCAAGCAGGTAATTGTCAACAATGCCGACAATGAGGGTGTGGTTTCGGCCTTGGACTGCGTGATTGCAGTTTCCCAGGGCCGAAATGTATCGTGTGTCCTCACGCCCACCCAATTTCGAAAGTCGAATAAACATATAAACTGTCTTCTGAAAAGCCATTCAGCCAACCTCAGCTCCAATAACACCCATTCACTTTCCCAGTGATGGGTTTCAGCTAATGTTACGTGAATGGGAAAAGTGTCTGGCACAAACTCTCTATTTGTGTTCTGGGAAGCCATAAAGCTTCTCGCAAATGTGCGCCTGGGTTTTAAGGCCTCTAGCTCCATGCTCGAGTGGTGAGTGTGCAGAAGTGTTCTTGTATCAGGCTGACACGGTGAAGTATGTCAAATAGCCCCTGTGTCTCCATTCACCTCAAGTGGGCTTATAAAATCTACCGCACTTGGCACCGAACGCCCACTAATCTTACTGCGTTTGAAGACTCCGGTCTGTGGAAATTGAACAAGGTTGATGCATCGCCGGAAAAACCTCCAGAGACACCGCCGACCCACTCAGAGAGAAATATGTTAATTCAGCCATTTTCCCGAACGCTGCTTCCAATATACTTTAGCACGAAGCCGAAACAACAGCCCATTAACTGTACGCTGTTGTGATACTGTAAAAAAGAAAAATGGCGCGGGATCAAAGCTCAATTCGGGGCAATGCTTTTTGCCTTGCCTATGCGAAGAAATTCGAAATACTGTTGAACGGACAATAAAGCAGCGCAAATCAAAACAATAAAATTACCGGCCTAATTGCATTGCGTCTGGGTTTTTGACTGGGATTCTTACAGGAGAATGGATAAGACTCTTGGTTCATTAATCAATCCAGAAGCCATCAGTGAAAAGCTCTCAGAGAGTGAAGAGCATTAGGCAAAGCAAGAGCACTCAAAGTGCAGGGACAAAAGAGTTCACATCAATGAAGGCTGCCATCATTAAAGCCACCCGCATCACTCTTTCAGTATGGCTGGAAAGTGGGGGAAAGAAAAATCAAATAAATAAATAAATACATGTAAAGCCTTTCTTCCTCCACTCATTATCGGCTGCATTTATTTTGCACGGGCGGAGGGAAAAAAAAGAAAGAGAACTTTTCTCTTTCTCTTGCAACTTTTCCCTCAGTTCCTTCCAATACTTTTCTTTTCACACCTAACTAAAGTCATATTCACACTCTCTGTGGGTGTCGGGAACGCCTGCCAGTCTGACTAATTTGACTTATTTTTGGGCCGACAGTGGATAGTCCTTGAGCTCGGAGCTCCTGGCCCGCTGCCACTGCCTGGCTTTTTTCTGTTCTTCCACAGCCGTAAAGAAGTATCGCAGCATTGTTACGGCTCGATCGACAGGACGTGGTCTGCAAACAGTATGATCTTACTCTAAGACTCTAATGCTGTTGCACCATATTGTGTTTTGCAGAGCCAGTATTGGCAGAACAGTGTGCCATCTGAAACCTGCCTGTGCGTTTGGACATCATGGCCTACTCATCTAACCATGCTTTCTCAATTTGTGCTGTATCTGCTTAATGCAATCGGTTTGATGCGCTATCGGATGAAGAATCAATCAAAGCCTTGTCACAACAGCGTTACACGAATATAAAATGTCAGTTTAATGGCCTACTAGCTTTACATCACGTGACTGTATTTCATGTCAATATGAATACAGCTTCAAGTGCTTGTGTTGGATCCCCACATATCTCATATATCAGTCCACCCATAACACAATTACTATATGTGGAAATGCAGTTTTTTTTGAGATGGTGAAACTAAAAAATGCCAGTGTTACACATGTGGTAGGAAATGAAGAGCCTTCATATGTGCATGAGTTTTTAAAAAAGTTTACTGCAGGAATAAAACAAAGTGTATTTCGTCCACTCTGAAAATGTCGCTGTACACAACTCTGGCATTACAATGGCTGATACAGGACCCTTTAGCTGCCCTGCCTTACTTTTAGTACGTTTTGTTAAGTAAAACACGAGAAAATACCAAAGTTTAAACTCCCACCAAAACATATCACTGTGCATTATAAATACTGCAGGCTTCATATCACTGTTGCAAACTCCTCAGTGAGGAAAGTATCTATTGGCTGTGCTAAAATTTGCTAAATGACAATCACCTAATTTACATAATGCTAATTGCATAATATTTGCATGTATTTGAAGGTAGAATGTTGTGGGAGAGTAAAAAGTGAGTAAAAAACTCTAAATATGTTATAACTACAAATGAACTCTGAATAAATGAGCTTCTTTTGTGGATTCTTTTTTTGTTGACTTTGAAATAGGTTGTGTCACACTAAAGAATTTCCACCTGGGATCAATAAAGTATCTATCTATCTAAGACACATTTATATTTACATCCTGCTCTGTAGATAGGGGGCGGGGTCAGTGGCGGCTTTGGGCAGTGAGTGTAGTGGGTCGTGGAGTGGTGAGGGTCTGCTCTGACTGTGAGACTGAGCACTGTGAGTGTTGGGGGTCGTGGAGTGGTGAGGGTCTGCTCTGACTGTGATACTGAGCACTGTGAGTGTAGTGGGTCGCGGAGTGGTGAGGGTCTGCTCTGACTGTGAGACTGAGCACTGTGAGTGTAGTGGGTCGTGGAGTGGTGAGGGTCTGCTCTGACTGTGATACTGAGCACTGTGAGTGTAGTGGGTCGCGGAGTGGTGAGGGTCTGCTCTGACTGTGAGACTGAGCACTGTGAGTGTTGGGGGTCGTGGAGTGGTGAGGGTCTGCTCTGACTGTGAGACTGAGCACTGTGAGTGTTGGGGGTCGTGGAGTGGTGAGGGTCTGCTCTGACTGTGTGACTGAGCACTGTGAGTGTAGTGGGTCGTGGAGTGGTGAGGGTCTGCTCTGACTGTGAGACTGGGCACTGTGAGTGTTGAGGTTCGTGGAGTGGTGAGGGTCTGCTCTGACTGAGACTGAGCACTGTGAGTGTAGTGGGTCGCGGAGTGGTGAGGGTCTGCTCTGACTGAGACTGAGCACTGTGAGTGTAGTGGGTCGCGGAGTGGTGAGGGTCTGCTCTGACTGTGAGACTGAGCACTGTGAGTGTAGTGGGTCGCGGAGTGGTGAGGGTCTGCTCTGACTGTGAGACTGAGCACTGTGAGTGTAGTGGGTCGCGGAGTGGTGAGGGTCTGCTCTGACTGTGAGACTGGGCACTGTGAGTGTTGGGGTTCGTGGAGTGGTGAGGGTCTGCTCTGACTGTGAGACTGGGCACTGTGAGTGTTGGGGGTCGTGGAGTGTTGAGGGACGGGACTCACGGCCCTTTATCAAAAACACAACTTTATTTTTAATGTAATGTAAAAATATTTTGTGGGATTCAAAAGTTTGGGAACCGCTTTAGTGCATCCGCTATCTATCAGCGTATGACTTGAAGTCTGTTATAAATAAAATGCTATAGCTCTCAAATAAAAGGAGAGCTCACAATCACAAAGCAATAACATTTTAGCATCAGCATAGACCAACACATGGGGTGTCCTAATCCTGCTGCTCTTTTATTAAACACTAGTGCACATACATACAGACCCCGTCCCCCTCACACACACACAAACCATCTCTAACTAAACTCACTCACATACACAGAATAACACATTAAACACAAAGACATTTCAATGTGTAGTCTTTTTTTCAGAGGATGTACGCCTCTATATATGTATATGTGATCCTCCTGGTGTGGCCATATCTTCTAGAGGCCAGCGCCAGCCATTGGTGGGTCACCTCGATATGATGTCATATCACTAATTCAGCATTAGTGATAGTGTTATTATAGAAGGCTGCTGTACTCAGTAAAACGTGTGAGCATCAGTACAAGAATTATAATTTTTGATAATATTAATACACACAGTTGATTGTCATCTGATAGGCTTTGATTGTCACTCGGAAGTTATTTTTAAACCTGCGTTAATTACTTTAATTACAACTGAACACCTCTGAGTACAACATAGAGACAGCACTCCTACATTCAAAACCAATCAAAACTAATTGTATTCTGTGTTGTTGGACTGAAGACCCTCAGTGTAGGTGTTTTATTATCATTGTTGCATTGCAGTGTGGAAGGACAAACTTTTTGAAAACAATGTAAAAAAAGGAAAGCGCAGACAGAACTCTTTCCAACATCTAATGTATCCGTATTAGTTCGGTCAAGGCCGGAGGCAGCAGAGTCAAATGGACTGTGAAAGATTTTGTCATTTAAAGTATTTTTTTGTAGGCAGGAATTTGTCTCTGGACCCAGTCACTTTCAGCCTTCAGTGAAATTCCACAAGGGAACATTTAATCCTGTCCCATCTACAGCTCGTCTTAAATATCCAATTATGGAACAGAACAGTGTCCAAACAGGGCCGAAGACGAGACTGTGTCTGGCCTGGAGATCTACAGTGGCAAAGCGCTTCTATCTGATGGCCTATTAGGCGTTCCTCTGCTAAGCCTTATAGCACAAAACTCCCAGAAAATAATTTGGACGTGAGTGGCTGCTCTGTTGCTGGATTCTTCTTTTAGAGTGCTGTTTTTCTGTGAGGCTGTTTATTAAGGGCCTTAATTGCGAGAGCCCTGGGATAAGCCGGAGAAGAATGTGGGAGCTGTCCAAGCTGTGGCTTTTGCCAAGCGGGATGGAACCGGGCTCCAGGAGGGACTGTGGGCAAACGTTTGGCACAAATCCACCTTCTCTCTCTCATGTCTCTTGCTTTCTCTTGTGTCTGTCATCTCTCTCTCTCTCTCTCTCTCTCTCTCTCTCTCTCTCTCCCTCTCTCTCCATATATATATATATATATATATATATATATATATATATATATATATATATATATATATACACTTCTCACTGGGCATGTTAAGTACACCCACATTGTATCTACATTTAAAGCCCATATTATTCGCTCCATTGTCAAGCTTTATTAGCTGGTGGTGTGTTAGTGTGTGTTGTGCTGGTACATGTTGATTAGTTGATCAGACACAGCAATACTGCGGAAGTTTTTAAACACTGTGTCCAAGCACTGTCTACTGCATTAGGAACTTGTACCTTGTTGCTCCACTGTGTAGATGTAAAGTCAGAGATGACCATCAGCTCATCAGTTGCCGTTTGTGTTTCTCTAGTCCTTCCATCAGTGGTCACATGACACTGCCGCAGAAGCGCTGCCTACAGCGCACTGTTGGCTGGATGTTGCTGGTTGATGGACGATTCTCAGTCCAGCAGTGACACTGAGCTGTTTAAACACTGCAGCAGCACTGCTGTGTCTGATCCACTTACACCAGCACAGCACATACTAACACACCACCACTTCCACATCTCTGCAGTGCTGAGAATGACCCACTACCCAAATCATGGTGGAACAAAACATTATTCTACAGTAAAGCCTCAGAACGTTTTAGGCCTTGACTTGCTGGAACTGGCCAGACAAGTTAAAAATTGGGATTCAAATTTGTCAGCTTATTTCAGAGTGTAATAAAATAAGAAATTCTATGACTCTTCAAACCTTACATTCAACAAGCATGGAGTGAATTGAGTTAACCGATGCCTACAAAACACAACAACTATAAGTCAGTGCAGTGTAATACTGTCTTAAAGTAATTCATAATGTTCTTTATAATGCTGGAAGACTTCTGGGAAAAAAAACAAATGCAGTTACACTCATGTTATTATCACTTTGTAATATGGCGATAGAGAATATATTGCTACAGCTATCAAGACACTCCTATGTATTAGCATACTAATACACATGTGTAAATATATAAGTATGTATTGCTGTTATCCATCCCTAGTAGTTACATTGGTTTTCCATGTGTTGTTTATGTGTGACTACACAGTTATTACCGATACACTACGGCTCAAAAGTTTAGGACTTTAGAATTTCATTTCATGCAATGTTCTATGCAATTCATGCAATTCACAAACAATATTGTCCATTTCTCAATTAATTTAAGTGTATCAGATGATGTTTTAGTCTATTTTTGTACAGAGGCTTATTTTGCATATAGTCCTATCATCAGCAATTCTCAGTCCTCTGTCTAAACCTCCTGGTACGACCACCAATCCAAGTTAAGGATGTTATTGGACTAATTGGTTGTTAGGACACTCTTGCTCAATTGTGATGCACAGCTGAAAATCATTCTACTAATAAGTGAGTATAAAAGGGAGAACAACATTCTAGATTAGTTTAGTATCTGAAGCATCAGCAGTTGATGGCTTGCTGACCGACTCACAATGGCCAGAAAGAAACAACTTTCTTTAGAGACCCGTCAGTCCATTGTTGTGTTAAGGAAGGAAGGCTACTCCATTGAAAACAAGAACATTTTACTGTGATCCCAAACTTTTGAGTGGTAGTGTATATACAAACTGGGACCCCCACTAGTTGTCAGAAGCTGCATTTGAACTCTGGAAAAAGCCTAAGCTTTAAAGCTTTTAGGGTATGCCTATCTATTACACACCACTTCTCCAGCAGATACATTACGTTCAAAACACTGTTGACTTCCTCACGAACTCCTACCAACTCCTTCTTTGCTAAACCCTTAAAGTCTGCTTCAAACCTTACAGCACCCCCAATGGTAAGTGTAAGGAGCTCCAACAATGACTTTACAGTAGAAGAAATGAAAACCTACCCTGCTTTTAAAGCAAGTCAATGGAACCAGACATATTTCTGTGCAACATTGGTCCAATTCTTTTGATTATTTCATCATGAAATGTGAACAAAGGGCAACAGACCTTTTTTAAATAAGGTCAAGACTGAAAAAGAGATACACGGTTGTGTTCGGTAGTCTTCTGTAAGCATATTTATCTTATTTTGTTTATTTTTTTCCTGAAATGTTTGACAGTGGTAATAGAGTTCATTTCTATGAATATTTCATTTGTTCACCAAGGCAGGCAGATTATTTGTCAATCAGTTTCCCTCTCCAGCTCGCTCCAAATGCCTTGTTTTCTTTTCTTTCTTTCTCTTTTTTTGTTTGTTTTTGTTTTAAACCCGAGCTTGTTCTTTTACCCTTCGTTTTTTGACGATCATTTGTAATGACATCACAACGCACTGGCAAAAAATATAGAGACAGATGTTTGGCATGAAATATTGATCCCATTAAAACGTCTTTTTTTGGCACGTGTGGCCAACCAGCACCAAGTCGTCCATTATTAATGATGAACGAGCATTTTCTCTGTGTTACTTTTGATTTGTGAGCGGACGCCGTGGGTACTTCATCCTCGCTGAAATGAGTGGCGATGTTGCAAAGGGTGTGTTATAAACGAGAGGACGAAGCAAGAGGAAAAAAAAAGGAAAAAAAAAAAAACAAAACAGCAAACTCAGGCCTCTTCTGAAGGATGGATTTGTGAAATCTGTCTTTCTGGTCCGCGCGAAGGCTGCGCGTGTGAGAGTGTGCGAGTGTAAAGATATGCAGGGACTGCCAAAGCGTCTCTGCTGCTGCGAGGCATTCAGGTTCCACCCACCGCTTTGACACAAATAAAAGGGAATAATATTCTCTCCATGCATGAGCGGCATATTAATGCAGATGAAAGTGCCCTTTATCCTGCACTGTTTCAGTCAGGAGAGAGAGAGAGAGAGAGAGAGAGGGAACGAGAGAGAGAGAGAGAGAGAGAGACAACCTGATCCCGCAGGCTCTTTTAGAAATCTAACCAAAACCACCCCCCAAAGTGGGAATTCGGCTCCAGATCCTGTTTTGTTCCATTTTTCCCAAACATTTTTTTCCTCCGCACAGCAGGTGTCTCTGGACACATGCTGCTTGGCAAACCAAAACAGAGCAGCAACCTTTTGCTGTTTGAGGTCCTGTTAGCTCCATATTCCCATCCCTATGACTTTAGGTTCCATTTTGGTCAATAGGCAGCTTATTTTTGTTAATGCGTCAATACGGCATATTTCTGTCATTACATTTGCATTGTCGCCGTATCAAAGCCGTGTAACTCCATTGTTGCACATGATTAGAAAACGCCTGCTGAGCTTTACATTGTGGGAACCTTTCATGATGAATAGACCAACAGAAATGGCCCATAATTATTCAGAATGAAATCTATTTAGATTAACATACACACACCTCTGATGCCATGCATCATATTGTAGTCGATGACCATATCAGGAACTCCAGGCTCTTTTTTTTTGTCTGGGTTAAAATAAAGCCTGGTTGACTTCATTTCAAGTAGTCATTGAATGGATTCATCTAGACCAAGCATTGGTTGGGATCAGTGGTTGGGGCACTACAGTTGGATTCACTTAAAAGTGAGCCTTAGCTGGATTAATTCAGACTGGTTATTGCTTGTGTATTAATTGGAATCATTTAAAGTGGGCACTGGTTGGATTATTAGAGAATGGAAGTTGGTTGGATTCATAGAGAATGGGCATTGGTTGGATTCATAGAGAATGGGCATTGGTTGGATTCATAGAGATTGGGCATTGGTTGGATTCATAGAGAGTGGGCATTGGTTGGATTAATTGAGAATGGGCATTGGTTGGATTCATAGAGAGTGGGCATTGGTTGGATTCATAGAGAGTGGGCATTGGTTGGATTCATAGAGAATGAAAATTGGTCGGATTCATAGAGAGTGGGCATTGGTTGGATTCATAGAGAATGGAAATTGGTCGGATTCATAAAGAATGGGCATTGGTTGGATTCATAGAGAGTGGGCATTGGTTGGATTCATAGAAAATGAAAATTAGTTGGATTCATAAAGAGTGGGCATTGGTTGGATTCATAGAGATTGGGCATTGGTTGGATTCATAGAGAATGAAAATTGGTTGGATTCATAAAGAGTGGGCATTGGTTGGATTCATAGAGAGTGGGCATTGGTTGGATTCATAGAGAATGAAAATTGGTTGGATTCATAAAGAGTGGGCATTGGTTGGATTCATAGAGAGTGGGCATTGGTTGGATTCATAGAGAATGAAAATTGGTCGGATTCATAAAGAGTGGGCATTGGTTGGATTCATAGAGAATGGGTATTGGTTGGATTTATAGAGAGTGGGCAATGGTTGGATTAATAGAGAATGAAAATTGGTCGGATTCATAAAGAGTGGGCATTGGTTGGATTCATAGAGAATGGGTATTGGTTGGATTCATAAAGAGTGGGGATTGGTTGGATTAATAGAAAGTGGGCATTGTTTGGATTCATAGAGAGTGGTCATTGGTTGGATTCATAGAGAGTGGGGATTGGTTGGATTCATAGAGAGTGGGGATTGGTTGGATTCACAGTGGATGGGTATTGGTTGGATTCATAGAGAATAAGCATTGGTTGGATTCATAGAGTGTGGGCATTGGTTGGTATAATTTTAAATAGGCATTGATTGGTTTCATTCAAAATGGGTATTAATTAGATTCACTTAGAGCAGGCATTGGTTGGTTTGATTGATGGTCAGAATCTTCATTTATAGTTGGCAACATTTTAGATTGATTTAATGCAAGCAATGGTTAATATCATTCAGAGTGGGAATTGGTTAGATACATTTAAAGCAAGCATTGGTTAGAATCATTTTCATTTGTTGATTTTATTTTAAGCATGCATTGGAGAGATTAATTCAAAGTGAGCATTAACAAATTCACTTAAAGCAAGCAGTGGCATTAGTTGGAATCATTTAAAGTGGGCACTGGCTAAATTCATACAGTCTGGACATTAACTGGATTCATTGGTTGGAACCATTCAGAGTGGGCACTTGGTTAAAATCATTTAAAATCAGTGTCTGTGTCTGAGTGGAAATTGATTGGATTTCATTTTGGGGGATTCGTTCAGAGGGCGTGTTGGTTGGAATACCTTAAAGTAACTACTGGTTGGATTTGTTTAAAATAGACACTGGTTGGATATATTTAAAGAAAGCATTAGTTGAAATCATTCAAAGTAAACCTTGGTGGGATTCATAGAGTGGGTATTGATCTTTCTGAGGGGGGACCGGATGGATTTATTCAGAGTGGGCATTAGTTGGAATCATTTAAAGCAAGCGTTGAATAGGATTATTCAGAGTGGGTACTGGTTGTATTCATTCAGAGTGGGCATTGGTTAGATTTATTTAAAGCGAGCGTTGGTTGATTCACTTAAATCAAGCAGTGGCTGGAATCATATCAGATTGGGAATTGGTTAGATTAATTCAGAGTGGGCATATGTGTTTATTTAAAGTGACCACTGGGTGTAGTGATTTACAGTACTGGTACAACACAGTAGACAATAGACACTAACTGGATTCATTTGAAGTAAGCATGAACTGGAATCATTTAGACTGCACACTGGCTGGATTCATACAGAGTGGGCATTAATTGACTTCATATGAAGTGCCTCATGGATGGGATCATTGAGAATGGGCACTGGTTGGATTTATTCTGAGGGGCATTAGCTGGAATGATTAAGAGTGGTCACTGTTTGGATTCATGCAACCATTTGTTGGATTTATATAAAGTGAACATCAGATAGGATCATTTAGAGTAAGCACTGGTTGGATTCATTCAGAACGGGCATATGTTGGAATCAATTAGAGTGGACATTGGTTGGAATTATTTAAAGTGACACTTGCTGGATTTGTTTAAAGTGCTCATTGGTTGAATTTGTTTAAAACAAGCAAGCACTGGCTGGAATCATTTAGAGTGGAAATTGGTTGGATTTATTCAAAATGGACCTGCAACTTCCCCACATATGACACATTTAGAAACAGACTGTTGGAGGAGTAACTTTCAACCTATTCCACATTTGTGCTTGTGTAAATTACGTTGAATTGTGAGATTAACTTGATAAATAGTTATTTTTCCTGAACTGGAAACAAAAAGTCAATGAGTCAATGACCTTACTAAAGTAGAAATTTTGGTTATTTATACTTTACGGAGTAATTATTTTTCTGCTGACTTTTTACTTCTACTCTCTATATTTACACTCCATTATCTGTACTTTCTACTACTTACATTTTAAACATAGTCTCGTTACTCCTATTTCATTTCAGCTTGTTTTTATTCATCTACATTTACATTCCAGTAAAGATTATTGATAACGTGTCTTTGAAGTTTGACTTTCTGCACCATTACAATACTTATAGACAACTAGTCATCATATCTTCTGCTCCATGAAACACATGTTAATGCTCAGTAGTACACAGATATGCTATTTGTATTGTACTATAATACATTCATGTTCAATGGGCGTATATGCAGCTGAAACAAGAAGCCTAGCGCATCCCAAATTTATCAACATTAACATTTTAATATAACATTATAGTCTTTATGGCTTTTAGAAGAATGTTTTTTTGGGGAGATGGGCTAGTGCACGATAGACCCCTGTGGTGTGGTCTAAGCTATTGTCCTTAATAGCATTTTTTTACTGGAGTAAAAAGCTTGAGTAGATACTTCAACTTCTACAGAAGTGTTTTTAAACCCTAGTATCTATACTTCTACCTGAGTAATGAATGTAAATACTTTTAACGTCTTTGGATTTAAGATTTAAATATTGTGCAAATTTTATTTAAACAATATATTAAACTCTGAAATCTGTTTTTCTGAGTGAAACTGCAGCAGTATTGTTTAATTTTCAGTTTATTACTTCACCAAACAATGTAAAACTACGCAATAAAAGCAGTAGAAGCAGTTAAATACCTATTATGGCTTGGTTGTGAGGAGGACTTGAGTTTTTTAGTTTTAGTCTTCACTTGTTCTCGCTTTGATTTGGACTTGACTGAGAAAAAAGAGACATAGACCCACCATTTCTTACATGAGCATGTACAAAGACCAAATGCTGAGACACCTGCTCTTTGTCCTTCTTCTTTAAATGTACTAAGATTTTGTTACAACACCAGCAACATGATATTACATATAGGGTGTGTCTCAAAACCTAGTGAGGGTCTACATAGGTAGTATTTTACATCATAGTATGTGCTACCAACATGTAGGCTGTCCCAATTCTTACATACCTTAAACATGCTGTCTACTGAGACACCTTATTTAGACCTGATTTTAAGGAAGCATCAAACGCTTCCTCAGCCGCTAAGACAATCCCATGATGCACCGCAGGGAAATCTACGAGCAGTAAAGTGGTTTTAAATGTGAGTTATTTTGATTCTCTCTGGTGTTTTAATGTGTTTCTTGTCATATAATCACACAAAATAGTATTTTATTTAAAACTTTGTAATTAAATTGTTTTGGTTGCTGGCCGGTATGTTAGCAACCAGCTAAACCACCGGTCGTGTGCTGCAGTGGGCGAGAACAAGCCGTGAAGCAGTCTCTTTCTAACTAGAGTTAACTGTCTAACTGTTTTATGAGGAGAGATGTCAGACAGAACGCTGCTACTTAAACAGCTGCCTATGTAGTCAGTACTCTACTTAGACACTCACTAGGTTTTGAGACATACCCATACTGTAGCACTGCACCTCTGTATACATAATATATATTTATTGCTAGTGACCACCAGGCCAGCAATCAATCTCCAGATGATTAATTCAGCCTGGAGATTTTTTATATACATTAAAATGATCATACCTGCAACACAACATTATCATCATGCCATAAACATATCATGGTAATAACAATGTCCTGTCACTGTATGTTCATTTTCATGATAGATGCCATAATGCTGGATGTTATATCACTGTATTCCATGTTTGCCATCTATCATCAAATATTACATACCTCAGGTTATATAAATGGCAATGATAACTGTATGATTTCTGTGTTACTTTTTAGTGTATACGCTACTAAGTCATCATGAAACCAGAAGACGTTGATATATTGCTGAAAATTATCTGTCAGGTGAGTTTATGTGTAAGGCATGGTTATGTCAGTGTTATGTAGTAAGATTCAAGTCGAGTGTTGCCAAATATTTTTTCTTATTTGATATCCATGCGCTTTGCAAGACAACCATATGTACGCATATAACTAAAGACACATGACATACGTGAGAATGCATGGCATGTCTCTATAGAGAGTGAATGGCGTTTTCGGGGGCTTGCTGTTGGTGGGAAATGGTGGCAGGATGAGGAAGTGCTTAATTGGCATGCAGGGAAAGTAAGTGTTCTCACTCTGCCGATCAGACGAGCAGCGGGGCATGACAAGCATACACTATCTCATAGACTTCATTAGGGCCGGGCCTGGTCCAAGTGGAG
This sequence comes from Megaleporinus macrocephalus, assembly GCA_021613375.1. Lineage (NCBI taxonomy): Eukaryota > Metazoa > Chordata > Actinopteri > Characiformes > Anostomidae > Megaleporinus > Megaleporinus macrocephalus. Next base: position 44,063,600 of record CM038705.1, read on the forward strand.
CGGCGGAGGGGGTGGAATAAGGCTCCATAGAGTTTATGCTAAACAGCCTGGCACCACTGTCTGCGATTGGAAATGCGAGAAACCGCAACAAAAACCTGACAGGAAACATGCAGACACAGACACAGCGAGCAGTTTTCTCACTGCGGGGGGATGGGTCAACGAGTGCGTGTGTGTGCAGAATCCAGCATGCATGTGTGATGAGGTCATGATGCCTATGCAGCCCTTCATACTGTCCAGTTATACTGATAATAAAATCCAATCATGTTTATTTACATAGTTCTTTCTTGGGAATTCTATAAATGTGCTCCATCCAGCACCATTAGAAAAGATAATACATTATGATTGGTGGACAGCAATAAAGTACATGTTTCCATGTTTAAGACTTTTATAGAGATGGAAGGATCGATCTGCTATGTATAAGCCGATTTTTAATTAAAATATGTGATCTGCTGATATTTAGCCGATCCCGAGAGCTGATTGATGGCGTTAAACAAATGAGCCTAATTTCTGTTTTTCCAGTTAGCGTTTCATCCAGGAAGACGAGCCTTCCGTGAAACCCCCTCCGGGCAGCTCCCTGCGATTCCTCTCTGAACCACTAGGTGGAAATACATAACCTTTCATTTTCCACAGACTGACTAAAGCAGCGGCCTTGCGAGAAAAGTATGCGCTGATAGAAAGCATGTCGTCCGTCTGGCAGTGTTTTACCGTATGTGACGCAGAGTCATCCAGGCGTCCTGTAAAATGTGTCAAATCAGTGTGTCTCGTGGGAACCAAAGACATTTAACACTACTAATCTGATACGGCACTAAGAGACACCACACAGCTGAATACAGTGACACACACAGCTAGTACAAAACAAATAACCCAGAACACCATACAGACCAGATCTGACCGGTACGAACAGAACAGCAGCAACAATTCAATATTCTACATTTAATGATTACAGTTTCCATGTATTTAATTATTTTTTTGTTTTAAATTTAAATTTTAATATTTGTTTGATTTACTTTGTTTATTTACTGCTAATTTATTTTAAAAAATATTATGCTGTTTTACATGAGCTTGTTAAAAATGGTAATAAACCAGTTTCAACCATGTTTCATGACTTGCTTGCACTAATAACTACATGTAGCCCTGCCATTGATTGGTATCAGCCGATCGTGCTAAAAGGTGATCGGCGATCAGAATTGGCCACAAATACGCTGATTGTTCCATCTCTAGACTTTTACTTTCTCTCCAAAACAAGTAAAATGTTCTACCCCACTGTAAAACATATTCCTATGCATTTTATTTCGTTTCCTACTGCCGAGAATTCTTCCCCATACACTGTAATTTTACAGCAACCTTACTGTAAACAAAAATATTATATAATAAATTTGAGCTAATTACAGTTATTAAAGCCAAAAGTTTGATCGCACAAAATGTGAACAGTGCATTATAATGTATGTTTATCTAGACATAATAGGTTAAAGCAAACTATAGAATTAACTGGGGATGAGGAAATAAATATTTCTTTCTGTGAAAAGATCAAAACTAAAAAAACACTGGACTAAAGAATCTGGTTGTGGTTTAAATAATGTTTATAGTGTCTTTTAGAAATTTGCTCTAATGTAGTTTTAAATACTTTGACCATTCTCGCCAGCAGCTTCATGAGGTTTTGGGAGTTTTATAGGTGTTATAAAAATATGCGTTGTCATTTTTTTATTTACATGTAAAAAGTTGTACATGGGTGCCAACTTAAACTTGTCTTTCAAGCATTATTAAACTGTCTTTATAATTAAGTACACATATAATCAGTTAGTTGTGTCCATACTTTTGACTAGTAGGCTTCTGTGTGCTATTTGCATAATTAGTCAACCACAAATTACAGAAGGAAAAAGAGACACCAGGCATATACAAGACAGCACAAAACATGTTTATAATCTGCATAACAGCCTCAATATGTTATAAAGAAACTGTAGAAACACCTGACTCTTTTGTGATGGATAAGGGTTTCTTTTCCCTTGGGACCTTGACCTCCACACATGTAACTTTTATTCAGTGCAGATCATTCAGCCGCTGCATTCTGTGTGGCTTTCAGAGACGTGCAGGGGTTGAAATGAATAACATAAACAGTTTGGAGTGACTTTGCTTGTTTTTTTCTGTTTTTTTTCCAGCTGAAATCCATTCATAGCTCTTTCGCTCCGGGCGCTTTTTCTGCTCCCTTCAGTCTCACTGACATGTTTTTGTAGCTGAACCAAAGTACAAACAACACCCAAATCTGCTCTCGCTCAGTCCTGCAAGACTCTGACCGCTACGGTCACTTTCTGAGAAGAAGCCAGAATGAGCGGAGCTCTACTGAACTCCTGGCAGGTTCACTTATGATAGGTAGGTAGGTAGACAGAGAGACAGACAGACAGACAGACAGACAGACTGACTGACAGATAGATAGATCACTCGTTTCTGCTGGTGCTTCTTTTTTTGATGCTAGTGATCAAACCTTCTGACCAGTTTACCTGCTTGATGCACTCCCACTTCTGACACCACTGTAGCGTCAGCATAGAGTAGAGGTCATTAATAGGTGAACCGGGACCCAGACGTTGTCCAATGCGGACTCAAACCGATAAACTATTGAGAACAATTTAATTCTCACTATGTTTATTTACAGTATACAGGCTTTGCAGCACTGTAAACTCACAGACCAATCACGTGCATTGTAAAATCACTAAAGTCACTCCTCAACCAATCAGATCAGGCTTGCAGCGTGCACACAGATGAGGTACGAAGCGAGAAGCAGCAGTTGGAAAATCATTCAGATGCAGCGCTCTAAAAAAGTCGACGGCAAAAAATAACTTTTCAGCCAGGAATGGGCCGAGACATTTATTCTTCCCACAGGCAGCTCCAAACCATCCATCCATCCATCCATTATCTTCCGCTTCATCCCGATAGTTGGGCTCACGGGGGGCTAGAGCCAATCCCAGCATCATTGGGTGAAGACGGGGTACACCATGGACAGGTCACTAGTCTATTGCATGGCTAACACACATTCACGCACACACTCACAACTATGGGCAATTTAGAGTTAGCGATCAACCTACGCACAGGGAGAACATGTGGAGAACAACTCCACACAGAACAACCTGTATATCTCATGTGTGTGTGAGAATGGCCCTGACACAGTTTCAGCCCAGATTTAAAGTCCTGGCTGGACAACCAAGAGCTCACTTCTCTTATTAAACAAAATAATGTATGAGAGCGGAATACAAGAGGGAGATGACCTGTTACGATGTAAAACTGAGTTAACAAGACTAAACATTTTATTTACTTTTTCTCTAAATAAGCACTTTATGACGCACTTTTTCTCAAAAGCATTTTTAACCTATCCCTTGTTTTTACTTGAAGTGAAGAAAAAACATTTATTTGAAGTTATATAAATTATTCATTCACTTCAGCCTTTAAACAGTAAATATTGTTGAAAGATACTGAGCGGTGTGTGTAATTTGTTTGTCTTTCAGTTGATGATGACATAAAATGTTGATAATAGGCTACCTTAGTATACAGGATACACCACTGAATCATAACACAAGTTAGAAATGATGTAGGCCCGGACCTTGGCCTGAGGAAACTTCCTCTTACTGGACCTTACTGAACTCTAATTAAAAACCCCTGGCATAGAGTAAGACAAGGGGAGACCATGAAACTGCTTCAACTTAACCTCTGACTTCATGTTTTAATTTTCGAGATGATGGGGAAACACTATATATCCGAAAAGCACTGTACTTTATTGTTACATCTTGTGTTTGTAACCAATGAAAATAATAAAAAGCAGCAAATGGATGAAGCTAGTACCAACCAGTGTCTGCACACAGAAGTGTGATGATCCACAGTTCAGATGGAATACTTGTTAGTCCAGCTATATCAGCTTCCACTCCTCTGATGTTGGAGTGTCTGAGTAATTGTTTGCCCATTCATTCAAAAGAATGTTTTTAAGGTCAGACATTGATGCTGGTCGAGAAGGCCTGGCTTACATTCTCCATTGTAGTTCTTCCCAAAGGTGTTCTCTAGGGTTGAGGTCAGGGCTCTGTGTGGGCCAGTTATGTTCTTCCACACTAAACTCACCCAAGCAGCCTGTGTTTTGTGCACTTAAACTCAGTCATGCTGGAACAGGAAAGTGTGAAGCATGCTATTGTCCAAACTGTCTTGGTACGCTGAAGAATTGTGATTTCCTTTCACTGGAACTAAGGGGCCAAGACCCCAAAAAAAACAACATCATAGCATTCAGGCAGGTAACCTTCCTGAGTGCCAAAACCATTCTCTAATACCAAATCCATCAGACAGCCAGATAAAAGAGAAGTGCGATTTGTTACTCAGAACATGTTTCCACTGCTTCAGAGTCCAGTGATTTTTATTTTAGGGCTCATGTGCGAAGTGTCACAAAAACAGCTTTTTACCGTTTGAAGAACATCTCCAAAGTGAGGCAACACTGAAAAACTAATTCATGCTTTTATAACTAGCAGGCTGGACTACTGTAATGCTCTCCTTTCTGGCCTATCAAAAGCTACAACACACCAGCTACAGTTCATTCAAAACTCTGCTGCACGAGTGCTGACTAAGACCAAAAGGAGAACACACATTACACTGATTTTAAAGTCTTTACACTGGTTACCAGTTTGTTTTTGTACTGATTTTAAAATTCTTCTATTCGTTTATAAAGCACTACATGGTCTTGCGCCAGATTACCTCACTGAAATGCTTTCGACTTATAAACCAGGTAGGCTCCTCAGATCCTCCAGATCTTCTCTTTTAGTTGTTCCACAAAGAAAAACAAAAGTCTTTGCTGATGCTACTTTTAGCCACTATGCTCCAAAATGCTGGAACGACCTTCCGACTGATGTGAGAGAAGCTTAAAGCATTGAAATCCTTAAGCGTAAACTAAAAACCTATTTGTTCAGTCTGGCTTTTATGTAGTGTGTTTTATATAAACTTTCTCTTAGTCTTAATATCCATACTTTTATACTTTGATTGATCTGTTTTTATTATTTGTATTATTTAATTAGTTTTATTTTGTCTACTATTTTATTTTAATGTATCATTTATTTTAGTTTGCTCTTGTTTTATTAATTCACTTTTATCTTATTCATCTTTTATTTTTATATTAAATTATTTATTTTATTGTTATTTGTATTATTTCTTTTTAGTTTCTATTTTCTTCAATCACCTGTGAAGTACCTTGAGTTTCAGTCTTATTTGTCTGAAAGGTGCTAGATAAATAAAGTTTTGATGGATTGATTGATTGTTTCCAGAGTCCAGTGGTGGCTCTCTACAGCACTCCATCCAATGCTTGAGCATTGTGCTTGGGATTGTATGCAGCTGCTCGGTCAAGGGAAGCTATGCCATGACGCTTTTAATGCCAAAGGAGGTTTGGAACCCTGCAGTTACTGAGTTGGCGCTGGTGACTGTAACACACTTGGCGACCCCGCTCTGTAACGTTACTGTGATTCCTAAACACTCCCACTTTTTTAAAACTACTTCCCCCAGTTAATCGTAGAATATTTAGTGGTGATGAAAAATCACATAGACTTGTTGCAACAGTGGCAGCCTATTACCGCACCTTGTTGGAATTCAGTGAGATCTTTGGGACGAGCCATTTTTTCACTAATGTATGTAAAGACAGACTGCTTGGCTAGATGCTTGATTTTATATACCAGTGGCAATGGGACTTAATAACCGAACACCTGAATTCAATGATAAAATTGTGTGTCCCAATGCTTTTGTCCATATTATATATTATTATATATGTACAGGGTACAAAGGAGACTCAAATAACATGTAAAAAACATATGTAAAATATTCATGTTGTCATATGGTATGAAGTGTTCTTTAATATGACACAGCCGTAATGCTGAACCACAGCCGTTCTAACCACACCACATAGCAAAACCATCTCGGTGAGTTGCGGAAGTGTCTGGGGGAGTTTGGCTGGTGTCTTTTATGGCACTGTGACTAACTGTATTGAGTATGGAGGAGGCAGTGGGAGCGTAGCAGCTGATGTGAGGCTGAACAGTGCAGAGAAACTGTGGGAAAAGCCTGATTAGTCTGTATCAAGTCAAACAGAAACAGAAAGGCAGAGCAAATTATATAATGTGTTTCCTGGTAAAGCTCTCACTGCCTGTTATTGGGACATGGGTTAAAGTGAAAGGTCAGTCCTCCAATTGGCTGCTAAAACTGTTTCAGCTGAGTCCATTTTTATAGATAACAGCATCTCATAATGCCCAATAATCCACATGAGCTAGTGTATTTAAGATTACTTACGGACTCAACACAGTTTGAATGGTTCCCATTACTTGTTAGCTACATTAAACTTGAGAAGCAGACTTCAGATGCCAAAAAGCTTTGGCTGATCGACTGCACTACTGTGCAAAAGTCTTAAGCACCTAAGCTCTTTGTTTAAAAAACCCTTTATCTTAGCAATAAGTGTATTTTCACCAGTAAGAACAGCAGATATCATTAGAACAGATGTAAACAATCATAAATACAATACAAAGTAACATGAATATCTTATTGTGAAAGAAGTAGAGCATATCTTGAGCTCCAGTTTGAAGAACAAAGTGTAGTTCCAGATTTCTCCTGGACGCCCCAGACATTGTATGAATGTATTCAGTTCCTTCAGCAGTAATCTTGATTTAGCTTAATGAAGTACTGAGCAGTCAAAGCAGGTATTAGATGAGAACTGTAAATAACACTGGGTTGTTTCCAGAAAAACACACTTATGTATGTAAAAGCACTACTTACTGTATTAATACTGTTTGAATATTTAATAATAAAGTGTTTTGCTGAGCAAATAAAAGCTTCCCGTCTGGAAAAATGATTTTTTTTCCAATATAATAATGTTCCCAAATACCTAAAACTTTTGCCCAGTACTGGATATGTGGAGACCTCACTTTAAACAGTTGGAAGAAAATTCTTCCAGTCACTGGATCTTCAGTGTAATAATGTAATAATGGTTCTACACCAATCAAACGTTTGTTCCAAAGCCACATACACCCACGCACCCTCTATCTTCAGTAGCAAAGCTCAAGACAGCTGTCTTTTTTACCTAACATTTCCTAATCCAGTATTCGCTCCAGCTTCTCGACCGACATCAAAAGTAAAGTCATTAAAAAGAGCCCAGCGCCAACAGCTGGCCTCAGAAACAGAGCTGGTCATAAAATCGTTTAGTGCAGAGTATGAGATTCCTCACCAAGCATAATGGGAACCAACTTGACTTTTTAAACCCCCAAAAGACCCCCGGGGTGACTTTCCCATGCTAAATGGCAGAGGGCCGTACAGTGAGGTTTTTCTCATGATGTTTTAAGCAGATTGCCACCGAACAGCTTGTGAACGCGGTCACGCATTTTTCACATTCTCTACTCTTTCCACTGGCTGCTAACGAGTACACAAAGCATTATGGTTAAATGCTGGTTAAGTGCTGTTTAATTAATGCGGCTTCTTTTACTGACACCAGCACTCACAGGATAGAGAGAGGGAGAGAGAGAGAGAGGGGGGGGGGGTTAGAGAGAGAGAGAGAGAGAGAGAGTCCTTGTTTTCCCACTGAATACCTCTTTAATTCACAGTCACTTCTTTTTGTTGCTCTCATAAATGGAACCCCATCGATGTCACTCAAACTCCGCCCCCACCCTACCACCCCTCCACCCCTCTAGATTTTGGCTCTAGAGTTGGTTCTCATACTCAAACACTTGCTATTTGCATACTGTATCTTTTCTCTGGGCTTGTGTTTTCATGGAGGGAAGAAAGGAGAGAGAGGGGGGGAGGGAGAGAGGGGGTAAAAAAGGAAAGGGAGGGGGAAACAGAGGCTCTTCCTTTCTCACATAGAGAGCCAAACACTGTGACATAATTGTTCGGCATGGCCGCATTATTAACACTTGTTTGCTATGAATGCACCTCACATGCTTGGATGAGGAATATGTATGGCCGCAAATTAGGCATTTATCATCCTGGCATTGTGGGGTCATATTAACGCATTCCCAGCCCCCACTAACCTCTAAATATTTGACCACCCATGTCAAGATAATATGTCAACATTCAGAAGACGTCCCCCGAGGACCCGATCCTTACAGAACTGTATGTAGTGATACTGTAAATCACATATTTCTACAGAGGAATGAGCTATGCAAGAGCGCAGTGAGGCCTGGCCCACACTACAGAGTTCAAAGAATCCTAACTCATGTTGAAAACCAATTTCACCAATTTTTTTGTCCTTGATCATTGCTAGTCATCAAAGTTCCCCCACGACACAATCTGCCCTGAATGAAACACTGCACACTTCCAGTTTTTGCACAGCAGCAAGAGTCCCATCTAAGGTTCTGATTCCCAAAACCTCACAGGAGTTTCTCACGAACTGCCTCAGTCGTGGGATTTCTCGCAAATTAACATGACGTTTCATTGAAACAAACACGCTGGGTGACAGTGAGGCTATAGCTATTGCTGATGACGTGTTCTCTCTGCACTGAAAGGTTATCTTTTTTTCTCTTGTCCACTTACGGTGCATTTACACCACTCCATCAATGGACGTGAACGCACTCCGCCTCTTCAGCTGGCCGCATGTGGGCGTAACAAGGGTGTTCCCTGCGTCGTCCAATGGAATCAGTTATGTGCGTTTCCAGTGACGGGCAGCGGTGATTAATGCTTGTGTTCAACATCGTACCATACCATATTTACATCATTTTGATATATCTGAATCAGATGTAAATGTAAAAGAGGGTGTTTTTTATTTAGTTTTGAATATGAAACGAATATTTCATATGTTGAGGACACTCATCACGCGACCACCCGCCCTCTTCTTATTGGATAGACGCATTGCGTTGGCTGGATTCATTTGCATAAAGTTCGTCTCGGCTGAACTTTTCGTCGCATCGCATCCCCCGAACTCGACGCGCTGGACCCATGCAGCGCACGACTGCGTCTGACGGAACCAACGCATCTCATTGAAAATGAATGGGATACATTGCAGCGCGTCGACGTGACGGAGTAGCAGGGTTAGTTCTCAATTTAGCCACCTGCTCCAAATTTTCTTAGCGAGGTGCGGACCACTAAGGCAGGGCAAGGAAGGGGAACTCTGAGAAAACTGAGGCTGGAGTTCTAGGAGGATTTGGCTGCTGGGATTTGGAGCCAAGCGCACTTTTTCCAAGCGAAGAGTGAGTAAGATTTTGGAAGAGATCGAGGAGCTGGGGAGGTGGTGGGGTGCAAATTTCATCACGAGAAAGTGAGGGCAGAGGAGTGGTTTATATAGAGCATGTAATGATGGAGAGAAAGTCAAGTCAAGTCAAGTCAAGTGGGTTTTTATTGTCATTTCAACTACATACAGAGTACACAGTGAAACGAAACAACGTTCCTCCAGGACCATGGTGCAACATAGACAGTGCATACAGACACAAGTGCAACACAAACAAACAAGTGCGGACAGACAACACAACACAGTACAGACAGAGAATAATAAATAATTGCTGGTTGTGTGCAAATTGTGCAATGTGTAATAAATAGAGTCCAGTGAGGTAGTAAGGTTATTAGTGCAATGCTTTGTGCAAAAATGCTTCCCTTTTTTTATCTGGGGTAAATGGTTGGAGAAAGATATCAGTTCAGACGTTGAGTTGTGTTGAGGAGTCTGATGGCTTGGGGGAAGAAGCTGTTGCAGAGTCTGGTCGTGTTGGACCGGACGCTGCGGTACCTTCTTCCTGATGGCAGGAGGGAGAACAGTCTGTGTGAAGGGTGGGTGGGGTCATCCACAATGCTGGTTGCTTTGCGGATGCAGCGGGTGGTGTAAATGTCCAAGACGGAGGGGAGAGAGACTCCGATGATTCTCTCAGCTGTCCTCACAATGCGTTGGAGGGACTTGCGGTCAGAGGCTGTGCAGGTCCCAAACCAAGCAGTGATGCAGCTGCTTAGGATGCTCTCTATGGTTCCCCTATAGAAGAGGGTGAGGATGGGTGGAGGGAGACGGGCCTTTCTCAGCTTCCGGAGGAAGTAGAGACGCTGCTGGGCTTTCTTGGCTGTAGAGCTGGTGTTCAGGGACCAGGTGAGGTTCTCCGCTAGGTGGACACCAAGGAACTTGGTGCTCTTAACGATCTCCACAGAGGAGCCGTTGATGTTAAGCGGAGAGTGGTCCGGTCTTGATTTCCTGAAGTCAACAACCATTTCCTTGGTCTTCTCTACATTCCAGTGAAGGTTGTTGACTGTACACCAGTCTGTCAGCTGCTGTACCTCCTCCCTGTATGCTGACTCGTCGCCTTTGCTGATGAGACCCAGCACAGTTGTATCGTCGGCGAACTTTATGATGCTGTTGGAACTGTGTTTCGCAACACAGTCATGAGTCAGCAGGGTGAACAACAGAGGACTCAGTACACTGCCCTGAGGTGCCCCAGTGTTCATGGTGATGGTGCTGGAGCTGCTGTTCCCGAACCGGACTAACTGGGGCCTCCCTGTCAGAAAGTCCAGGATCCAGTTGCACAGGGGGGTGTTGAGGCCCAGCAGGCTTAACTTCCTGGTGAGATTCTGTGGGATGATGGTGTTGAATGCTGAACTGAAGTCTATGAACAGCATTCTGACGTAGGTGTCCTTCTTCTCCAGGTGGGTAAGGGAGAGATGAAGGGTGGTGGTGATGGCATCGTCCGTGGAGCGGTTGGGACGATATGCAAATTGCAAGGGGTCCAATGAAGAGGGCAGTTGGGTTTTGATGTTCCTCATGACTAGCCTCTCGAAGCACTTCATGATGATGGGCGTGAGAGCTACGGGACGGTAGTCATTGAGGCAGGACACCGTGGACTTCTTCGGCACGGGGATGATGGTGGTGGTCTTGAGGCACGTTGGGACAGTGGAGCTGCGCAGGGAGACGTTGAAGATGTCCGTGAGAACATCTGTCAACTGGTCTGCACACTCTCTGAGCACTCTGCCAGGGATGTTGTCTGGTCCTGCAGCTTTCCGTGGGTTGACTCTGCGCAGAGTTTTCCTCACGTCCACTGCAGTCAGGCACAGCGCCTGCTCGTCTGGCTTGGGTGTGATCTTGCTCACCAACGTGTTGTTCTGTGCCTCAAACCGTGCATAAAAGTCGTTTAGGGCATCGGGGAGGAAGGCATCACTGTCACAGGACGGTGGCATTGTCCTGTAGTGTGTGATTTCCTGGATGCCCTGCCACATGCGCCGCGTGTCACCCGTGTCCTGGAAGTGGTTGTGGATCCTCTGGGCGTGAGTGCGCTTTGCCTCTCGGATGGCTCGTGACAATTTGGCTCTTGCTTTCCTTAGGGCCGCCTTGTCACCCACTCTGAAGGCCGAGTCGCGGGTCCTCAGTAGCGCACGCACCTCAGGAGTCATCCACGGCTTCTGGTTTGGGCATATGGTGATGGTCTTGGAGACAGTGACATCATCAATACACTTGCTGATGTAGCCAGTGACTGATGCTGTGTACTCCTCCAAGTTAACAGAGTCGCCTTCAGTCGCAGCCTCCCTGAACACGTCCCATGCAGTGCACTCAAAACAGTCCTGAAGGGCAGAGATGGCTCCTGCCGGCCAGGTTTTCACCTGCTTCTGAACTGGTCTGGAGCGTCTGATGAGGGGTGTGTAAGCTGGAGTCAGATACACAGACATGTGGTCCGAGAACGCGAGGTGGGGGCGGGGCTCCGCCCGGTACGCGCTGGGTATGTTTGTGTAAACAAGGTCCAACGCGTTCGCTCCTCTCGTGGCAAAGTCCACATGCTGATGGAATTTAGGGAGGACTGACTGGAGATTAGCGTGGTTGAAATCTCCGGCGACAATGAACAGTGCGTCTGGGTGTCTGGTCTGCAGATCACTGACGCCCCCGTGCAGCTCCCACAGTGCCTCTTTAGCATTAGCGCTAGCGCTAGGCGGTATGTACACGGCGGCTATCAGCACGGCGGAGAATTCCCGTACTAAATAAAAAGGTCTGCACTTAACTATGATGAACTCCACCAGCGGAGAGCAGTGCTTGGCGACAGTCACAGCGTTGTTGCACCATTCTGTGTTGATGTAAACACACACGCCTCCACCGCGGGTCTTCCCGGACAGAGCCGCACTCCTATCCGCTCTGAACGAGGCTAGCCCGTCTAGCTGAATGGCGCTGTCTGGAATACTGACGCTGAGCCACGATTCCACAAAGACTAGAGCACAGCAGTCTCTGAACTCTCGCTGGGTCGCCTGCTGGAGTCGAATGCAGTCCAGTTTATTATCGAGGGAGCAGACGTTTGCGAGGAATAGCGATGGTATAGCCGGGCGGCTAGGGCTAGCCTTTAGCCTCGCGCGAACCCCGGCTCTCTTACCGCGCTTCCGCTTTCGCTCGCACCGCTTGCGATGACACTTCCGCCGGGCTCCGCCATCAGGAAACGCCGCGGACTGCAGGCCTGGGTCTTGTAGCAGGCTGAGCTCTTGTAGCGTCTGCAGAACTTCGTCCGAAAGATTGTTTGTAGGCTGATTTCTCCACTGAAGCAGGGTCTGGCGGTGGTAGGATATGTGCACTGGTGTTCCGATGCACATATTTGCAGAGATGGACGTGAATATCCACAAACAATGACACAAAAAGCACCAATTCTCGGACCAAGAGCGGCCGCTGCGTGTTAACGCGCCGCCGACCGGATGCGGAGAAAGAGTTTGGCCATGATCCTTCTCCCAAACTTAAGATATTTCATAACTTCATTTGTATATACAGTCAAATTCCCAATTCTGACTGGTGCATTCAGTTTGGCTCTCATCAGAGAATGTGTGTCCATCCCACACAAAGCATATACTGAACATGCTTAATGTTTAGGATTCACAATCGGGGTGGCCCGACTGGACATACTGGGCACCATCTACAGTACAAAATTGAATCAAAGCGTTCAGAGGAGAAATACCTGTGCGCAAGGGCCAAGGCTGACAGTCAATATTGGATATGTGTGATCTTCGGGCCCTCAGACATCACAGGCATGATTCTGTACTAGAGATCACGGCATGGGGTCTTGGGACCGCCTTCAGAAATCATTGTCTCTGAACACAGTTTGCCATGCAATCCACAAATGAAAGTAGGAAGCCGTACGTCAATGCGATCCAGGAACGCCATTGTCTTCTCTGGGCCTTTAAATTGGACTGAGGCAAAATGGAAAACTGTTCTGTGGTCAGATGAATCAGAATTTTTGGACACCATAGATGCTGTGTCCTGTGGACTTGAGAGGAGACACAAAGATTATTTAAACGTCAAACTACGCTGCTACGATTTGTCACTTCAAAATATGAGAAAACTCAATGGCTCTGAGTTCAACTGTCTGTGCACACTTGGCAACTCGTCTATGGGTGTAACCGCATTGGGCAGCAGCCTGTTGGGAAAAGAAGACTTCATAACAATCATAGGGCTTTTAAACTCCACAAATAGGCTAAAAGTGAAGAGCCGTCAAAACAGTAACGAAATAAGTTTTCATCCCTCTCAGTCCGTCTTCATACTGGGACTGGTTTTAAAAGGAGGATGGTACTAAACAACGTTTCAGAGGTAACTGGCAGGGTGTGGGAATTGTAAATTGTCTAAACTAGGGGACTCAAAAACTTAAGATGCAAGTTTCAACAATTGGCGTGTGTAAATATCCCTCCTGTGAGTGTACATGTGAAACTCGTGAGCACAGAAATAAGTCCTGTGTGCGTGTTTATCATCATATGGCACCCAAACCGTTTTTTTCATTCTCGATTCGTTTAGTGGCCCTCGTGCGCCGTGTGAATCCTTGCGCCACGCCACGCTATGCTGTGATGTGCTGCGCCGACCCACCAGAAGAAGTTCCTACTCAAAAAAAAAACTTTCCCAGGTTGGCAGGTCTGCGATGGCATGGACAGCTCATCAATGCTGAACAGTGTATAGAGGTCTTAGAACAGCACCCCTCCAGACAATGTCTCTTTCAATGAAGACCTTGTATAATTCAGCAAGACAATGTTAAACCTCATGCTGCATCTATCACGACAGCATGACTTTGAAGAAGAAGAGTCTGAACTGGCCTGCCTGCACCAATAGAAAACATTTGACGCATCAGGAAACTATAAATCCTGCTTATGGATTGGAGAAGTAAAGACTGTAGATAAAATTTTGGAATATCATTGTTTAAAATCACCCTGATGTCGGGAAACCTTTTAAAATCAGCCCCATTATTTTGCAGTGTGGTCCAGGCATTAGAAACCTGTTATCTTGTATCATCGCACTTTAAAAAGAATAGTTTCAAAATTTTAACCATTTGTTATGCAGCGTATCCAAAAAATTTAAACCATTGTTTTTAATGGAGGTATGCACATGCTCACCAGCGCTCAGCAACTCTCAGCACAGCATAACATACCACTCATTATTTTGCCATTACTATGTTAAATTAGAATCATACAGAGACCATCCCAAAGTGTTTACCATCCCCTCCATAGTAAACACTTTGTCTGAGATTTATTAAAAAATGCTAATAGCTTGTTACCTTAGCTAATGTTAAACTCGATGCTATTTGTCACTCCCACCACATGTAGAAGTTGTTTTGTATCTTCGGCGTGATGTTGATGACATGCTGCTACACAAGCGTCCAGTGTGTAGTGACTGTGTTCCTCTTAAACTGATCTTCAAATTAAGCTCACTTGGAAATTTCACAACAAAGGTTTGGTGTGAAATGTGTTCTAGAAAAGCTTACCAAGTCAGAATTGTCCACAGTGCAGGTGACAGGAACCAGACGTCCACCTCCAACAATTCACTTACAATAAATCATTGCATGAGTCTAATATGTAAGAACACTGTTTTATGACAGTTTTAAATACTAAAATGTATTATGGAAAGTTCATACTTGGCAAAAAAGTACACAGTAAAGTATATTTTTCACATTTATAACAATTTAACCATCTTCAACATCACAGACAGAAACTCAAAAAATGCGTATAGGACTTCTTATAGTTTTATATAATAAATAAAAAAGATATACTTGTGTTGTAAAGGTTCTAACCCCTGGTTCCCATCACCACCACTATAAAGAAATCAGTCTGTATGTTTTTTCTATAGTGAAACATTTCACATCAAACCACTCCAAATGAGTTTGTTTCTATCTCAATGACTGAATTATGAATTTTGATGGAATTATGAAATGGGATACCCCTTTTCTCCCTTTCTACATTAGGTTTTGTTTAAAAAAAAAGCCTACGAGGGGAAAAAAGCTGTATGCGTACACATTTAAAACATCATATAGTATTCACCGTATTTGGCCACACCTACTTTTTAGGTTAGAACTTCCAGTCAGCTAACCAAAATGAATACAGTTACATTGGAGGGGACCAGAGAGGCACTAGGAAGTTCAGATGGGACAACACTGTCTCATCTGAGGTTAATAACTCAGTGGGTGGATGATATGAAAAGTGGCCTGATGTTACTTATGGCGACATTTTTAATGACTTTGCACTTTCGGAAGGTGAAAAACTATAAAAGTACTGAAGCGTATCAGTACCTGCACAGTGGGAAGGTGGGCGTGTACTCCTACATAAAAACGATGAGTTCATATTTCTGAAAGCTGGTTAAACCAAAGTCCAGCCAGCTGCCCGAGCCACTCTGCGTGGGTGTTAGTTACAGTCCAGATAGCCTAGCGCGGTGGACACTGATCAGAAAACAGTTACTTAACTGATAGACTCACCAGCACCTGACGCGTCTGCTTCCTCTGAGCTTCATAAGTGAGCCAGTTCTCTGGATAAGGAAGCTCTGGTACTGGTTCTCCTCCACAGAATGGTAAGAGCAGACATACGGAGGTTTGAGTGGATGTTTTAAATTTAGCGTCTTCAGTCGTAGACGCAGGTCCTCTTCTTTGGAAGGCGGCCCCCCAACACTCTGATCTTTATGTGCTGTGTTCGTAACTCTGTTGTTCAAGCCAAGTTTTCCTCTTCTTCCAATTACTGACTCCCTCTAACTGAACATATTATGCTACTCATTTTATATGTTTATTGTCGTTTTGCTTGTAATCAGTATCAACGTATCCGTGGTCGCACCGGAGGTTCTAACACAAAGTAAACAAAGATGACCCCCCCAGTGTTGTCATGGAAAATAGTGTGAATATTTCATATAGTCGCTATTTTTGTTTTCTACATTGTTTAAAGACGGCTGCTGCCCACAATGACTGGATCTAATTGCATGAAAGAATCTCTTCAAATTATTTACACTGAAAGGTAAGAACATTCTAGCTTTCGCCCGTAAAGTTACCATACTGGAGCTCCAGCAATGACATAAAGGTTTAACTTTACAGCTTTGATGCAGCTCACTGCTCATGTTTGGTCTGTAAATCACGCGTCAGTGAAGCGCAGAAGCTGTCGCAGGACATGCGAGACGTGTAAAATGTGTCAGAGGTCAGCAGCGTCCCGCGACGGCCCATAAATTACTCTCGGCCTGCTTTAATCACGGCTGTCCTAACGGAACGGAACGACCTTGCGTGGCCTTTGTGTGATTAAAATGCAAGAACAAATAAATAAATAAATAACGACAATAAAACCTGTTGCTGTTCACGTATTGATTCAATCCAGCATTGCTCCTCTGCGCCTCCACTGCCTGCTTCACCTCTTTCACTCCCTGCCGCACAGTGACAGGTTTGTTGCTTTTTTTTATTAGTTTTCATCTCTTTGACCTGGAATAGCAGGGAACCTGGGCGTGAATGTGCTAGACGGCAGTGTCAGTGGCTCTCTGGCTTTTAGAGCCCTTGCTTCACGCCTGGCTCCCACGCATCAACACAGGCTGGAAACAGCAGTGACAGGCACAGGGGTCCGGCTCAAGGGTTCTGTTTACTGTTGACGTCTTACTGTGACTCAAAGTAAGCAAGGGTGTCGTCTACTTTGCTTTCAGTTGGTCTTTTCTCTGCCGGTAATGAGTATGCAAACAGTATTAATTGGTATATACACGGTCGTACGACTAAATCTTAATAAGCCAGACTACGCAGTGTAAACAAGTTAGCATCATCTACAGAAAGAAAAAAAACAGTTTCCAGAAAATCATTGGGTTTAGAGCATTTAGAACTTATATTTGTGGGTTTTTTGCTTTTATATATTTAAGGAAAAAATAAATTAAATAAAAATAAAATTAAATAAATGTCAAAATGCCATAACTTTTGCAGATACCACATTGTGTGCAGAGAGTATTCAAGTATTCACCTACAGATACATCACGAACGCAAAGACTGAAACATTTTTTTTTGTGTTCTCTGATACATATACCTTGTTAAATAACAATGCTTACATTTATCATTGCTTTGTTTACTTGAAAATAAATACTAATGTGTACTAAAGTGTAATATGTGTATTATCTCTCTCTCTCTCTCTCTCTATATATATATATATATATATATATATATATATATATATATATATATATATATATATATACACACTACTGCTCAAAAGTTTGGGATCACAGTGAAATGTTCTTGTTTTAATGGAGTATCTTCTTCCTTAACACAACAATGGACTGACGGGTCTCTAAAGAAGGTTGTTTCTTTCTGGTCATTTTGAGTCTGTCAGCAAGCCATCAACTGAACTAGCCTAGCATGTTGTTCTCCCTTTTATACTCACTTATTAGTAGAATGTTTTTCAGCTGTGCATCACAATTGAGCAAGAGTGTCCTAACAACCAATTAGCTGCCGTACCAGGATTGGCCATCGTACCAGGAGATTTAGACAGAGTGCAGAGAGTATTCAAGTACACCTAGAGAGATATCGTGAAGGGAATTGAAAGCCTGTTCAGGTCAGCCTAATGCCTCTAATTTTCTAAATACTTTTAAAATCTCATTAACCACCTCAATCTAGAGACTGAAACATCTTTTTTGTAATGAAACATGTTCTTTGCCACATATTCCTTGATAAATAACATTGATTACATTTATTATTGCTTTGTTTACTTGAGAATATATACAGTTAAATGGAGAAATGATTTTCTGATTTTCTTTGGACAAATCACATAATATATATATATATATATATATATATATATATATATATATATATATATATATATATATATATATATATATATATATATAATGACACATGACATGACATGTTGAATGGTCATGTTTGCTGTATTTGTATTTGCACCTCTTTTACTTACTTCACGTTACTTTTCAACCTGTTTTGTTCAACATGTGTTTTGTTATACTGTACAGCATTGTATCTGTATAATAACAATAAAGTTTAATTTAATTGTAATGGAAAATGTATTATATTAATCAAATCATATTTTCATACAGTCCAAACATCCAGATTACTCAATATTTAACATTATCATAGCATAACATAACATATCATATTATCATGTAAAAATAAATATCTACTATTTATTTTTATTTTTTACTTTCACTGATGGGACCTTTAAAGAGGACATACATATAAAATTATATATATATATATATATATATATACACATCCAGTACATTAAAACTAATGAGATTAACACATAAAAGCAAGTGTGGTACCTACTACTATAGAACTGCAACTCCTATACAAAACTTCCAGCATGTTGGGAGTTTGGAATAAGGAGGTCACATTGGATGTAAACATTCAGTATATCTTCTCTAACCTGCTGTGTGGATGAAGCATTAACGGGTCAGTTATGAGAAGAGACATTACAGCGCTGTGTACTGTGTAGGCCATTAACAGAAGACATAAATAGCTTCTCTCTCTGTGCGTGTATGTCTCTGGCAAAGTTTCGCAAAGCAAGTTCTAAAAGGTTGTTTTGTTCCCAGTAAAAGTTAAAAATGGAAGCTGCTAGCTTCGGCGCTAATCCCCGAGTCTGCAACCCCTTAACATTTCGAAGTGCTGTTTCTTAAACATTTAGCATTAGGCCCGTGCTTTTGGCCTGTGTTTTATTGCTGGCTTTTCCGACCAAAGCCTCCATACGTGATGCGAAGCCATAACCGCAGTGAAAAAAGCATCTTTCAGCGAGCAGTAATCTCTGTTAGCGATAGCACGTACAGGGAAAAATAGAATGAGCGCGCTCTGCTTCTTCTCCAGCTTCCTCCATGACACGTTTAAGTCAAAGCGGCTTTGTGGTGACCCTTCTTACGGGGGTGACGTGTCTGCTTTTCTCTGCCTGCGCCCTCTTGAACTTACTGCTAAAAAAAAAAAAAAATCCTCCATAATAAAAGATCAGCTATGGGTGTCCTTCAAAACACCTGAACAGCTTGTTCTCTGGCGCGGTCGTGCGCAGTGGCGTAGCCGTTTCCTAGAGAGATATCACTCGTGAGAGTGAGCGGCTTGATGAATTAATTCTTCTCAACCTACTCGGCCGTATCTGGTGTCAACATTACAGCGCAGCTTACAGGAGTCAGAAATGAAACTAGCCTTAATGTCACTTCAAAGAGAGCCCACAAAATTGCTAATCTTGCTCCTGTTTGTCTGTCCAGGACTGTTTCTCTCAGCAGGTAAGTTTTATATCCTTGAAACAGAGGAAGAAATTAATATAATAATATGGTTAATATTAATATAATAAACCACGATTCAGGCCGCTGGAATTGCCCCCCCTCCCTCCTGCTGGAATAATCCTTCCCGAAATCTCTTTTTGATATGTTTTACCTGCGAATTTCAGTCAGCAATTAATTAGTGTGACCGCGAAGGTCTATCCAGGGTGTGTAGGTGTACACTGAGCTGGAGAGATGAAGGGAAGCCAGATTTATTAATATTCTCTTCCATGATTTTCCCCACTCCTGCCGCTCCTGCTCATTAGTGGTCAGAGATTAATTGAAAAACAGCCCAGTCAAACACAAGTGTTAACACCAGCTTTCGTTCCAAGATTATTTTTTTTCTTCTCCTTCTCTCTCTCTCTCTCTCTCTCTCTCTCTCTCTGTCTTTTAAAGCTGAAATACATCTGCGTGTGCCTTTAGAGGCGTTAAAAGAGGGTTTCGAAATCGCTGCCTGTGGAAATAAAAAAAAAAGAAAACCTGATTCTTCAGATATTAGAAAAGACCCGGAGGTTAATGGAATGACTACAGAGACGGCTCGTGGTGTAAAGGACATCCAAACACACTTAGGCGTGAACGAACTTGAGTTCAACTGCGAATGTAATTCATCAGCGAGGCAAAAAGAAGGAGGAGAGAGAGTGTTAACTATCCACACCAGCCTCTCTATAAGTTCTATAAACACATACAAACAGCGTACATCACATTTTGCTTTATTTCGCTGGTCAGATGCTGTTGCAAGGATATGACCTGCTAAGAAGCCTTATCGTCGCTGTCCAAAGAAAAACATGTATTTCTATTTTTGTGAAAATTTCTTGATGACTGGACCAAAAGTAAGGATCCAAAAATGCTTGGAATAAAATCTATTTTCATTGACTTACATTGAAAGTTGGCCTTTTGTAAATACTTGTTTTTCCTTAGACAGTGATAAAAACTTCCTTCGTCTTGTATATTATTTCCATCCTGGAGTTAAAGTTTGTGTGTTTATATACTGTCAAGCATCCACACACCTCTCCAGAGTACTAGCTCTGTCCCCGCCCCTTCTCACTCACCTGTTGTGCGTCTGCTCATTAGCAAAGATTATTTATACCTGGTTCATTCCCATGCCTCTTTCCGAGGCATTGCCACTATCCTTTGTGTCTTGATAAGCCATTTATGTATATCCTGTCTTGGTTTTTTGGACGTTCTGCTAGTTATCTGACTTCTCGTTTTGGATTCTCCTGTTTGGCTTCGTTTGTGTGAATTGTTCTGAGAACTATTAAACTCTCTGCAGTTTGCATCCCAGGCTTCGGGTCTCCCTGATACATGCACTACCACTCAAAAGTTTGGGATCACAGTGAAATGTTCTTGTTTTCAATGGAGTATCTTCCTTCCTTCCTTAACACAACAATGGACTGACGGGTCTCTAAAGAAAGTTGTTTCTTTCTGGTCATTTTGAGTCGGTCAGCAAGCCATCAACTGCTGATCTTCAGATACTAAACTAACCTAGAATGTTGTTCTCCCTTTTATACTCACTTATTAGTAGAATGTTTTTCAGCTGTGCATCACAATTGAGCAAGAGTGTCCTAACAACCAATTAGCCCAACAACATCCCTAACTTGGATTGGTGGCCGTACCAGGAGATTTAGACAGAGGACTGAGAATTGCTGATAATAGACTATATGTAAAATAAGCCTCTATACAAAAATAGGCTTTAATACAAACATTTTTATTCTTTAAAAATCATCTGATACACTTACATTAATTGTGAAATGGACAGTATTGTTTGTGAATATACATTTAGCATTGTTTGCATTAAATGAAATTCTAAAGTGATCCTAAACTTTTGAGCGGTAGTGTATACCAAAAACAGCTCTGACCATTTTCCCAGACGGTCCTTGAACCCGAAGCCCCCACACCCCCCAAGTGGCTACGGAATCCCCTAATGTCCTTCGGTGACCACAACTGCCCAAAGGCCGAACCCATAGGGACACCTGATATCCTTCTGGGCCAGGGTGCTTTCAAAGACTAGGGGTTGGACTCCTAGAAATTTCAAAGACTTGATCTGGTGGAATGGAGCACAGTGGAGGGGGCAGCAATGTGGCATCGGTGCATTCCTGTTTTCTGTTTATGTCGGGGAATGTAGGTTTTTCTTATGCTCTGCCTTTGAAGGGCTCTAATTCTGAAGGCCGGGGCTATGTGTATTGTAGCAAGCTTCTTTGGAGACCCGCCGCCCCAACCACCAGCCAATTCAGATGTTAGAATGCAAAGCAGAAGCATAGATTCTCAAAGTGGCATGTAGGCTTGGTGACCTTGTTTGACCCAGGCATCTCAGTAATTTGATATATAACACAGATTTTGAATTGTTAGATATTGTCTGATCTCTGCCAGAAAATTAAGTTGCTGCTTGTTGCGGTGAGGTTGTTCACATGTGTCGTGAATACGATGCCGCTGTCTCTAAAACGTTACGGATCGGACAGAGAAATTAAGATCTTGTAATTTATGTTTGAATTATAAAGTTACAATTGATGTTTTTGGTTAAGGATCATCAAGTCACTGAAACATTTTAAATAGTTTCAAAAATTAAGTGAGTTTAATGAAGCAGTTCAAAGAGCATAGCTAATTATAATTACCTAGTAGTTGGTGGTGATGTCAGTGGGTTTTTTTATGCATTTTTTTGCCATTCCAGAAATCCCAGGAATCTTAAAAATCTCCACCTTGTTGAGCATTTAAGTGACCTAAATATGATGCTTCCGGGTGGACAGGAAGACAAATCAGAGAGGAGAACAATTTGTTGACAACATGATCTAACATATTGTAATAAAAGGCAACTTCACAGGAAAGGGCAACAAAGCTTTAGACCAGGGGTCACTAATAGGTGGACCGTGGTCCGTATCCGGAGCCAGACCTTGTCCAATGTGGACCCAAACTGATAAACTATTGAGATTGATTTAATTTTGACTATGTTTATTTTAAGTGGCGGAGCTTTTCTTGTCTTTACGGTATACAGGCTTTACAGTGCAGTGAACTCAGAGACCAATCGCATGCGCTGTAAGCTCCTCAGCCAATCAGATCTGTGCAGATTGGGGAGTGCAGCGCACGCACAGATGAGAAGAAGCAGCAGCCGGAGACTAAAGCGAGTCAGAAAGAATAACGTAAAAACAGAAAAGTGAGCAGTGAAACTGAGTGTTTAACAGGAACGGTTCTGGAATGGACCTGCTCGTCTAGTTCTGGAGAATACCGCTCTGTACAACCAACATGTCTATCTGTGAAGCTGAGTTAACAAGAAGACACACGTTTCATATACTTTCTCTATAAATAAACACTTTAAGATGCACTTTTTAAAAAGCATTCTGGGTTTTTTTTTATGTAGTTCTTGTTTTTACTTGAAGTGAGTAAAAAACATTTATTAGAAGTTTATAAATAATTAATTCAGTTTAGCATTTAAACAGTAAATATACTGAAATATACTGAATGGTACGTGTGATGTGTTGGTGTTTCAGTAGCTGATGGTATAAGATGCTGATATTAGGCTATTTCAGTAAACAGGATACACCACTGAATCATAAAGTTAGAAATGATGATGGTCCGGACTTTGGCCTGATGAAATCTCCTCTAACTGGACCTTACTGAACTCTAATTAAATGCCCCTGCTTTATACTGTCAATGTAAGTCAATGGAACCAGATTTTTTTTCCAAGTTATTTTGGAGCATTTCCATTGGTCCATTTATTTTGATTTGCAGTATAAATGGCACCTGCTGTGTTTAAATGACATATAAAAATAATGACACAATACTCCGATCAATTCCTTTGGTCGCTGGATTGCACACAGCCTGTTAGACTGCAGTGCTTAATAATCTTGGTCATCTTTCATTAATCAGTTCCCTACCTGGAGAAAAGCATAGGCCCTAAAACAGGTGTGAACTAGCGCATCCTTCCAAGTGTAGCACCTGCAACCCCCCAGTCTATGGAGACCCTTTTCCCTTCCAGGTGAGCAGGGCATAGGCATCACGTCTGGGCGTCTGTCTCGTTCTTCCTTTTAGCGGACCAGAAGAGGCCGAGAGGTGGGAGTTGTCATGGTGATTAATGCAGCTGCATTGGAGTTAACCTGGCAAACGGGAAGCATGTGGCGAACACGTCTGAAAGCATTTCAAATTCTCCACGCAAAACCTAATAGGGGCCCGTTCTCTCCGCAGGTGCTGATGGTACACTCTCCGAGATTGGGAGCCCTGCTGGCTTTTAAGAGCCAGATATCTGGATGGGCGTCTCAGCGAAATCCATTTAGTTCCCTTGATGAGACGACATTTGCATCAGGTACAGGAACACAGCCTCGGAATTATATAACGCCTGGGACGGACCCGGGAGCGAATGCATAATCACTCCTGATTTACAAGAAAAAGCCTGCGACGGCCGGGAGCACATTTCGAGCTGCATATCTGCGCAGTTTTGACAGGGTATTAATTGGTGTACAGTGTGTTTGTGTTAGCACTAGGCAACCCAGCGCTGGGTATTATCTGATGCTATAGCCGTTGCATAACAGCCACTATTATGAATGCTAGCTCACAGCAGCGACGGGTGCATCTCCAGGGACAAAACATTCCGGTTTACTTTCGAGGGCTGCAGGATTTTTTTAATGAGGGCAAAACAGAAGGCCCAGCTAGCAGGCCGCTAACATTAGGGGCCATTAGAAAGGAATGTGCCTTCACCTCCCCGCGCCGCACACAGATTGACCATTCAACCCTAAATGCGAGCAAACAGCCGCCTGCTAAACTCCTCATCTCCGGAGGATACCGCTACGCTAGTGACTCAACGCTAACAGTCGGGAGAGGTGCTTTAATCACAGTTTACATTGTGATACTGCCTGCCTTTCTTAGAGGATGACTCATAACACTGAAGCCGTGCACTCATACTCCCCTGGGTTGAGATTATGAGATGATAGTTTTATTACAGTAGCAAAATCCTTTTAGGTACACATTCACACACCCACAGACGTTTTCCAAGTACTTCATTGTCTCCGCCACTTATTCTAGTAATTGATTTACTTGGAGGAGACGAAAAAAAAAAAGAAGCAGATGTGCCACATTTTAAAAATACTATGAGTACAAAGACTTTTATTCTGTCTTACAGGCACTTCACTGTACCAGATCCAATTAAAAGGACTCATTTAGCTCTCTTTGAAAGGGAACGTGCAGTTGTTCAGTGTTCCTTAAATAATGAAAATGTCAACTATATGGTGAGAAAAGCTTATTGTGACATAATGTGACATCATTTATCACAACGACGCTCACGACGCATTGTTCAACCTGACTTTGGCTTACTCTGCACTTTAGGAAAAGCCCTCAAGGGTTCTTAGCAAAGGCAAGTTAGAGATTGTCACCGTTCAAAGAAAAACAGGTGTCTCCACATTAGGAACCTTAAGGGGGAAAGCAAAATGTTCTATACTTTTAATTAAAGTCAACATTAAAAGAGTTTTTTCACAGCAGTTTCGGAGCATTTCTATTGGTCCATTTATCAACCATTGTTCATGCAATATAAAGGGCAGCTGCCGTGTTGGACAGCAGTGATAGAGAAGGATGACAACTGGAAGACCTATTTATTGCTTAAATCATTCTTTGCCAGTTGTATGCTCAAAAGTTTGGAGACTGTCCTAATTTGATTTAATCTTATCTTTTTACTGTGGCCGAAAAGACCCAACGCGTTGCAAATTCACAAACACGCTGCAAACAGAAAACACTTTCATCAAAACGGCAACATGGGCATTACATTTAACAAATTCACAAACATGCTGCAAATTCACTAACGCGCTGCTAATTCACAAACACGCTACAAATTCACAAACACGCTACAAATTCACAAACATGCTGCAAATTCACAAACACGCTGCAAATTCACTAACACGCTGCAAATTCACAAACATGCTGCAAATTCACTAACATGCTGCAAATTCACAAACACGCTGCAAATTCACTAACGCGCTGCTAATTCACAAACACACTGCAAATTCACAAACATGCTGCAAATTCACTAACGCACTGCAAATTCACAAACATGCTGCAAATTCACTAACGCACTGCAAATTCACAAACATGCTGCAAATTCACTAACGCACTGCAAATTCACAAACATGCTGCAAATTCACTAACACACTGCAAATTCACAAACATGCTGCAAATTCACTAACGCACTGCAAATTCACAAACATGCTGCAAATTCACTAACACACTGCAAATTCACAAACATGCTGCAAATTCACTAACACACTGCAAATTCAGGAACCTGCTGCAAATTCACAAACACACTGCAAATTCAGGAACCTGCTGCAAATTCACAAGCATGCTGCAAATTCACTAACACACTGCAAATTCACAAACATGCTGCAAATTCACTAACGCACTGCAAATTCACAAACATGCTGCAAATTCACTAACACACTGCAAATTCACAAACATGCTGCAAATTCACTAACGCACTGCAAATTCACAAACACACTGCAAATTCACAAACATGCTGCAAATTCACAAACACACTGCAAATTCACAAACATGCTGCAAATTCACTAACGCACTGCAAATTCACAAACATGCTGCAAATTCACTAACACACTGCAAATTCACAAACATGCTGCAAATTCACTAACGCACTGCAAATTCACAAACATGCTGCAAATTCACTAACGCACTACAAATTCACAAACATGCTGCAAATTTACTAACGCGCTGCAAATTCACAAACACGCTGCAAATTCACAAACACGCTGCAAATTCACTAACACGCTGCAAATTCACAAACATGCTGCAAATTCACTAACGCACTGCAAATTCACAAACATGCTGCAAATTCACTAACGCACTGCAAATTCACAAACATGCTGCAAATTCACTAACGCACTGCAAATTCACAAACATGCTGCAAATTTACTAACGCGCTGCAAATTCACAAACACGCTGCAAATTCACAAACATGCTGCAAATTCACAAACATGCTGCAAATTCACAAACACGCTGCAAATTCACAAACACGCTGCAAATTCACAAACACGCTGCAAATTCACAAACATGCTGCAAATTCACAAACACGCTGCAAATTCACAAACACGCTGCAAATTCACAAACACGCTGCAAATTCACAAACACGCTGCAAATTCACAAACATGCTGCAAATTCACAAACACGCTGCAAATTCACAAACACGCTGCAAATTCAGGAACCTGCTGCAAATTCACAAACACACTGCAAATTCAGGAACCTGCTGCAAATTCACAAGCATGCTGCAAATTCACAAACACACTGCAAATTCACAAGCATGCTGCAAATTCACAAACACACTGCAAATTCAGGAACCTGCTGCAAATTCATGAACGCGCAGCAAATTATTTAAAAAAAAACATTTTTAGGTATCATTATCGATATCATTTGCCCATCACTATTCAACGGTACCGCGGCTCTGCGTGGTTCTGTTTACATTGCGTCACCATTTTTGGTCCCATGTTTAAATGTCCTCTGAAAACACACTTCCGTTGTGTTGTTGACGGTTTTGCAGCGTGTTCATGAATCAGCAAATTTGTGAAATGTAGTGCCCATGTAGCCGTTTTAATGAAAGGGTTTTCTATTTGTGAATCTGCAGGGCGTTGAGTCTTCTCAGCCACCGTATCTTTTCCAGTATAGATTGAAATACTATAAGCTAAACACTAGAATATACACCACATGGCCACCTATTTGACCTGTTCTAGGAAAGCTTCCACAAGATTTTGGAGAGTGTCTGTCGTATTGTGTGCCCATTTGGTCAAGAGTGCATTTGTGAGGTCAGGCTCTGATGTTGGACGAGAAGGCCTGGCTCGCATACGGCATTCCAAGGTATGTGGTTGGAGTTGAGGTCAAGCCTCTGTACAAGTTGCTGAAGCTCCTACACAATTCAGCACTCCACTATCATGGAGCTGGCTTTGTGCACAGCGGCACAGTCATGCTGGAACAGGAAAGGGGTCTTCCCCAAACTGCTGCCAGCAAAACAAAAATATCTGTATGTTGTAGCACTGACATTACCCATTACATGTACTAGAAAGGGATCTAGTCAAAAACAGCCCCAGACCATTATCCCTCCTCCACTAAACTTTACTTTTGGCACTCTGAATTCCGATAGATGTTGTTCTCCTGGCATCCACCAAACCCAGATTCATCCATAAGATTGCCAGATGGTGAAGCATATTTCATCACCAAGGGGAACATGTTTCAATTGAAACTGCTCCCTGTTATCAATCCAGTGCCAAAGGTTCCATGCATCACCAATAAATAGTATGTTGTTATGTCCAATTTCCTTAAGTTACTAAGGCAGTAATATAGGAAGCATGTTGCATGTCTCTCTAGAATTTGCTCATATTTTCACACTACCGTGCAAGATTCTGTGTGAAAATGTACGAGTACATAAAGCTCACTATATCATTTAATGTCAAAAAAACTAGTGCTGAGCTATGCTTACTAGTAAACAGGATAGATAATGCATTTTGGCACCATGCATTTTGGTAGGGACTGCCAGATAATGAACCATAAGCCATCATTCCAGTGAACACGTTTTCACTACTGCCCAGTCCAGTGCTGGTGCTTTACTCCCACTGACACTTGGTATATGGCACATGGTATGGTGATCCTAGGCTTGCGTGCAGCTGCTCAGCCACTAATACCCATTTCACTACGCTTCTAACACAGTTACTGTGCTGATGTTGCTTCCAGTTTGAAGCTCTGTAGTGAGTGATGCAACCGAGAGTAGGCCACTTTTACACACTACGTGCTTCAGCACTCAGTGGCCCCAAACTGTGAGTTCACATGGTTTACTGCCCTGTGGCTGAGCTGTTGTTGCTCCTAGACGCTTCCAGTTCACAATAACAGAACTTAGGGCAGAGTAGACTAGGGCAGAGATGGCATCCTCTGACAGTATCAAGTTTAAAGTCATTGAGCTCTTCTGTATGACCCACAACACTGCCAGTGTTAGTCTATGGAGATTGCATGACCATGTGCTTGATTTTATCCACCTGCCAGCAACAAATATGGCTGAAACACTTGAACTCATAATTAGGAGGGCTGTCTACATACTTATGACCATGTAACATGTCAATGTTTCTAGAAATACATAGAATAAATTATATTCTTAACATACAGCTGTTAAAGAATCATCTACAGCTCTGAACAATATTCTGGACGCAAGTAGCATGTCTGCAGTTCCTCCAGGTTCCTACAGATATCTTGAAACCCATGAAGTTGTAGAGCATAGTAGTAGCATCATATCTGACTGGCTTTGTAACTGTATCTGGAACAAATTGGTTTTATATTGTATATTTATATTGTTTTAAACAGCAGTGCTGTTCTTTTTAGAACCTTTTAAAAAGGCTAGCGATCCAAAGGGTTCCACCATAGTTATGTCATAGCATTCATTAGCCCCCACTTTGTAAAAGAGTGCATCTCAATGAAGTTCCTACCTTCCAGCCCCATCATCAGTCAGTTTAGCAGACGAAAGACGTCACCACACAATTACAGCATGTGAATGGAAGTCGCACAGGGGTCAGTGGGCAGGCGACCCAGGCTTGGCCTCTGGTCTCTAGGAGTCACGTGACAAGGTCAACTTAAACGATGCCA
This sequence comes from Megaleporinus macrocephalus, assembly GCA_021613375.1. Lineage (NCBI taxonomy): Eukaryota > Metazoa > Chordata > Actinopteri > Characiformes > Anostomidae > Megaleporinus > Megaleporinus macrocephalus. The sequence goes on from CM038705.1 coordinate 44,092,644, forward strand.
CAAAAGAGAGGGCAAAAGGACGCTCGGGCCATCAAAGTGGCCGTTTCCCAACGAAACACCACCAACAAATCTCTGTAATTCTCATGTTTGCTCGCGGCTCGGAGGGAGCCAGCATCTCCGAGGACTCTGTCTCTCCATGTTCAAAGTGAGCCATTAAAGCCTTTCTAGTTTGTTGTGATGGAAATTAATCTGCGTTGAAAGGAAGAGTGCACTGCTTCTGCTTGCATTTCTGGGCCCAGAAGTGTCTAATCACCCAAGACTCTTGCTGCCAAATGCTCAGATCTTTTTTTTTCCCCTCCCTCCTTTTATAATTTTTTTTTTCCAGTGTTCATCAGCGCTAATTGCGGCTTGCTAATTGGGTGAAGCATCCACTTTGGAACCTTGATAGTCCTTTTAAAAATATTTGTTTTTAATGAATGGATGGGACGCAGACAAAACACGAAAATGATAATGATCATGATCCTGGCTCGTAAACACTGAGTCACAGGATGCACTGAGGATAACGTGGTAACATTGCACCTAGACTGTAGTGCTTTCACACTTCTTATCAAAATCTGACTCGGACCTGTTTCATTTTAGGTGAGCCATTTTTTCCGGGATTAAGAGGCTGGAACTTCCTCTCTTTATTTCTAAAAGCAGATGTGACAAGATCAAGATGAGTAATTTTATGCAAATTAATAAAACGAAAGCAAATCCTATTTCCATGTAGGAATCATATCATGTCTTACAGAGTCGTATCTTATCTTGAGGAATCCTGAATTGCTCAATTGAGGTCAATAATCAATTGTTATGTCTGTTACTAATCAAAACAATGTAAACAAATGTTGTCTACACTATATGACCAAAAGAGTGTGGACATCTCTTACAATAATAATTATTATTATTAAGTTCAAGTGTATTAAAACCACCTCCTTATATCTACACTCATTTTCCATTTGATTAGCTCTAGTTTTTAAAAGTCAGGGAGGAAGATCGTTCTCATTTACATTTACGGCATTTAACAGACGCTCTTATCCAGAGCGACTTACAAAAGTGCTTAGTGTTCGGTCAGAGTATGTATCTTGATGTAGTACAAACAGGTTTAAGTCCAACCTACTCTTGAGTTCAAACAATTCCATAAACAAGGGCCAGTGCTGATACGTAGAAAGAAGACAACAAAATATAAGATTAGACACAGAGCAACACCTAGCAAGACTGGAACACCTACAGCGAAGAGAATAAATACAAGACTACATACAGTATAAGTGCAATACTTAGTCAGTGTTCCTAAAAGATCATGTGCAATTACAGTTTATACCAATACTTTAGTAGATTAGTGCTTATAAGTGCTTCACAAAGAGACGGTGGTCTTCAGTCTGCATTTGAAGACCGTGAGAGAGTTTGCTGTTTGGACAGCCAGTGGAAGTTGGTTCCACCATCTGGGTGCCAGAACAGAGAAGCATCTTGTTGCGTGTCTTCCATGAATCTTGAGAGATGGCGGGTCAAGCCGAGCCGTACTTGAAGCACGAAGGGCTCGAGGTGCAGACCGACTTTTGACCATAGCCATAAGGTAAAGAAGAGCTGGTCCATTCTTGGCTTTGTAGGCATCAGAACTTTACATTGAATGTGAGCAGCTACAGGAAGCCAGTGAGAAGGAAGACCAGCCAGGAGCGAGTTGCAGTAGTCAAGCCTTGAAATTACAAGAGACTGGACAAGCACCTGGGAGGCCTCCTGAGAGAGAAAGGGTCGGATGCGTCTGATGTTGTGGAGAATGTAACTGCATGACTGAGTCAGGCTCGTAATATGGGCTGAGAACAATAACTAGTCATCCAGAGTCACCCCATAGTTTCGTGCATCTTTAGATGGAAGAATCAAAGAGTTCTTGAATGAGATGGCAAGATCCTGCTGAGGACCTGTAGTTCCAGCGATGAAAAACAGCTCAGTCTTGCTGGGATTGAGCTTCAGATGATGAGCTGTCAGTCAGACATGCAGAGATGCGACTGTAAACCTGAGTATCGGATGGTGGGAAGGAAAGCATGAGAGGAAATTACATCACCAAAAGAACGGGTGTAGAGTGAAAAGAGGAGAAGCCCTAGCACTGAGCCTTGAGGGACACCAGTAAGGAGCCTGCAAGGAGCAGATGTAGACCCTCTCCATGTTACCTGGTAAGAACGCCCCTCTAGATAGGACTCAAACCACTTTATTCTCAGCTCTGCAGTAACACTGACATGGTGGTGCTGTGTTAGTGTGTGTTGTTCTGGTGTGAGTGGATCAGACACAGCAGTGCTGCTGGAGTGTTTAAACACCTCAGTGTCACTGCTGGACTGGGAATAGTCCACCAACCAGCAACATCCAGCCAACAGTGTACTGTGGGCAGCGTCCTGTGTCCACTGATGAAGGACTAGAAGATGACCAACACAAATAGTAGAGCGACAGATGAGCTACCGTCTCTGACTTTACATCCACAAGGTGGTCACTGCAGTGCTGAGAATGATCCACCACCCAAATAGTACCTGCTCTGTGGTGGTCCTGTAGGGGTCCTGATCATTGAAGAACAGGGTAATAAAGTATACAGAGAATCAGATGAACTACAGTCTGTAAGTGTAGAACTACAAAGTGCTCCTATATGTGTAAGTCGAGCTGATACAATGGACAATGTGTGTAGATATAATGTTATGGTGTATATATATATATATATATATATATATATATATATATATATATATATATATATATATATATATATATATATATATATATATATATACACCGATCAGTCAAAACATTATAGCTATATACAACATCACAGCACCCTGGATCAGTGGAAACGTGTTTACTGGAATGATGGATCATGGTTCACTATCTGGCAGTCTGATGGATGAATCAGGGTTTGATGGATGCTAGGAGAACGCTTCTTACTGGAGTACATGGAGTCAGCAGGAAAGCTTGGTTAAAGGGAATAATAGTTTTATGCACTAACTGTCCTGTTTCCTAGTTGGATTGGTATTGTATAATCTAGTGAGCTTTATGCACTCGTACATTTATACATATAATCATATGAAGTGTGAAAATATGAGCAAACACACTCATTCTGGGGAGACTGGTGTACATTCTACATGCTTCTATATTACTGCCATAATGAACATACCATTCTAGAGTACAGTTATTGGTGATGCATTGTGCATAATGACTTTATTGTCAACAGATCAGGTAGCAGAAACATCTAAAAAAACATAGCATCTTTGGTGTTTGACTGATATCCGTGAAAAAAGCACACTTTTAGTTCTCTGGTGCTTAAAGTTCAAGTACCCTGTGCAGTGGGGAACATCCTAAATGAACTCATCACACAGCATTTAACATTTTCTCTGAGTGTTCTTTGACGCCCAACAAAGCTGTGTGATCAGTAGATCAAAAGATGCAGTCTCAGGCATATAATGCACCTGCACAAAAAGCATCAGTTGAAAATATGGCTGCTGTCAGAACAAAACCTTTATGTCATAATTGAGAACTTTCCAGGAGAAGAAAAAAAGCATACTTAACTTTTAATGGAAGTCAATAGAACCAGACTTTTATTTGAGTAATTCTGGATGTCTTTTGGTCCGTTTTGGTCCATCTCATGAAATTTCTAAAGGACAAAGTGCATTTTCATATGAGGTTTAGTTCCGACAGCAGCGATATATGTTCCATATTTTGGAAAACATAGGCAAAATCTAAATAAAATCAAATATGTGTATCAATTCCACGTTTTCAAATATATAATTCTTGCCAAAAGTAAGTAAAATAAACACCCACTTCATTCGAAACACTTTCTCTTCTGTATCTATACTTTATCTTATTTTATCAGCTCCACTTACCATATAGGAACACTCTGTAGATCTACACTTACAGACCTTAGCTCATCTCTTATATTTTTTGTTAGTCCCTTTCACTCTGCTCCTCAATGGTCAGGACCACCACAGAGCAGGCATTATATGGGTGGTGAATCAATCTCAGCACTGCAGTGACACTGACGCGGTGGTGATGTCTTAGTGTGTGTTGTGCTGGTGTGAGTGGATCAGACACAGCAGCGCTCCATTCACTGTCCACTCTATTAGACACTCCTACATTGCTGGTCCACCATGTAGACGTAAAGTCAGAGACAGTAGCTCATTTGCTGCTGAACAGTTTGTGTTCCTCTAGTCCTTCATCAGTGCTCACATGAACCTGCCCACAGGACACTGTTGTCTGGATAGTTTTGGTTGGTGGACTATTCTCACCATTGCGTCAGTTTTACTGTAGTGCTGATCCACTGCCTAAATAATATCTGCTCTGTGGTGGTCCTGTGGGGGTAACAAGGTATACAGAGAAACAGATGGACTACAGTCTGCTCCTATATGATCAATGAAGCTAATACAATGGACAATAAGTGTAGATATAAGGAGGTGTACCTAATCAAGTGGGTGGTGGGAATATGTTAATGTCATATATTACATTAATGTGCACATAATGTATCAATTTTATTGAAAGTCAACCTGTTTTCAGTGCAGGGTACGCTGTAATGTGACGTGGGATACGTGTGCACCATGCAGAAGTGAGTAAAGTTGAAAATGGTCGGAGACTGAAAGGCAAAGGCAGACTTGAACCCGTTGGATAAACAGTGCTCTCACTTTTTCTTTCCTTACATGTTCCCCCTTACTTAACCGCCAGCGCTTCAAACGCTGCGCCTTCTCACCCGCCCATTGCCCTCTGGCAAAGACAGGCTTTGATGCGGTGACATTGCCTTTAATTTTCGACGTGCTCTGCGCCGCAGCTCACCTTTGGACTTATCAAGAAAATACAAGGTACCAAATATGATGAGACTTGCCTAGCTGCTCGCCCCAGTCCGCATGTAAAGGTCACTGCTGCTTTTGTGAAGAGGGCGCTGCCCGGATTCCACGTTGGGCTCTGAATTACGATGAGGTGAACGGGGCATGGCGGCCTACCCTTATTAACGTCCAGGGTTTTGGGTTTTCCCAGTATGAGGCTTGGAATTCACCAAAAACGTGCAGCAATGCATGCAAACCGCAGTTGGCAGAGTACTCGCTATCTTGTTTTTATCACCATCAGGAATAATCGCTGGAGACATGGATAGACTGATATAAAATTTTACACCACCTCGCTACAGTACATCATCAAGCGTGGGCTGGAATTCTCTTAGGTTTAATGATTGATTTGGGACTACTTGACCTTTAAGAGTTTGATGTATCTATGCAACTATCTGGTGCTGCATAGCAATGGCTCAGCGACTAGCAGACTGGAAGCAGGAGACTAAGCTGAGTGTACATGTTCACTGTTGCTGCATCAACACGATAGCAAACAAGCTGGTGTAAGCCAAAAACCAATACGATTGCCATTACCATTAATATCAGCTAATCTACTGTACCGATTATAAAATTAGGCTTACAGTAAGAAAACGCTTCTTGTATGCGGCACCTAATTCACGGAACCCGTGTTTTGATAATTAACTGAATCGGCACGGGCCTTCTGATTATGGCGCGATGGGGAACATTATCTTATTTGTATCAAATAATCATCTAACAGCCATGTAAATACATGATGCTAATGAAGTGCCAAGGGCAGCCTCGGTTTGCTGATGGGTAATTTGCGTGGCTTTGATCGCGTCTGCTACGAGTGTTGACTGCGGGGAAAAGCAGAAACCAGAGGGCTGAACCTTCTTTTTTTCATTTGAAATGTTTTGGGGACGTGGCCAAACCTTGGCAAAACATTCCAGCGCTAACCCTGGCAAAGTTTAGCTGGGTCAGTCTTCTTCTTTTAGCCGACGGATTCTCGAAGGGTGCAATTTACCATCTTTCTCGGTGAGGAAACTCTCTATTTTTGGCAGGCCTCTGAAAGGCCTCACCCGCCGACCACAGATATGAGTGCGGCAGATGTACTGGAGTGTCAAATCTGACCGAATCAACCGATGTCTATCCATCAAATCTATCCATGTGATATGAATTAGGCAGACTTTCTGACCCGAAACTATAGTAATATAAGTTATTTGTAATGGTATATAGTGTTGCTCTGACAGAACTCATCATTTTAACTCATAACAGTTGTGAGCCAGCATGCATGACGCGTATACAGCCCTTGGGAATCCCTTCAGCACTCAACAAATCCCAGCTATCATCAGTGATATATATCTACAAAGCCTTACATGTGGAAAAATGGTGCTGGACTCTTGAAACAGACATTGTATCTGTGATTACTGTAAACAGATCATTACTGTATAATTACTGTATACTTATTGTATAGTGTGTAATATTTCAAACTGCACTGTAAAAGTTGAATAAAGTATCAGCAATTGTTACTTTGACTATTAATAAGTGATATAATGTAATATAAGTTTCAAAATACAAGTTTGGGCCACTACATTTGAGGTCCTCCAAGCACCTGAAGAAGCCGCGGCGAAAGGAATTGAGGCAAAACAACGAAGCAAATGATGTCTGATAAGAATTTCTTATTATTCCAATAAAAAATACATTCATACAGAAATAGAACAATTTTGCAAAACAATTTCAAATAAAATTTATATAAAGCAAGAACAAATAAAAATCTTAGAAAATGTTTTTTTTTTCCTTTTTTTCGTATTTCATTTTTAACTTTTCTTTCTTTTTCAATTTCTTACAAATATTCTATAATAGACAACAGGGGAAACTGTGAGAGAAAAAGAGTGATAGAAAGCGTCAGTTATAGTTACAAGCAAAAAAAATGGGAGGCTTTCATTAAGGCTCTATTGCCGCTTGAACGATGTTGGCCGCTGTTTCGTAGACGGGATGTACTGTTCTCTTTGCCCGCATATAAAAAAAAAAGAAAGAAAAAAAAAGAGAGAGAGCGAAAAGCCTCGCTGGCTCTGGTTTTGGAGCAGCGAGCTTCTTCATGCTGATCCTCCTACAGCTCCAATCTGATCTAAAATCCAGGGAGCTGCACTGCTCTGTCAAAACTCCACTCACTAGACAAAGTACAGCGCTTCCCTGATAAAGAGAGTCACTGTCTGTCACGTCAGTGGGGGTGGAATCTTTCACAAGAGTGCATTTCGATATGTGGGCCTATAGATTTGAATTTATCCCCGGACAAAAAAAAAAGAAAAGAAAAGAAAAAGAACAACTCCCACAAAATGCTTACAATGCATACAAACAGACATTGGACCTGTCTGCTGGGCCAAAGGCTTCGATTCCACGTCTGTAAACGTACATTGTACGGGCTGAAAAGAAGCGATTTATCTTTATCTTTCTGGACGCCTGTTCTCTGTTTCCATAATACTGTTGCTGGGCTAAAACAACGCCATCCAGACAGGTCAATAGCGAACTGCCAGACTCAGCAGTCTGTGGCAGAGTCTATGCCAGCAAAGCCTTTAGTAATTCATTACACAGATGCAGTACAAGGCGAGGCCTGTCCTGCTAGAGCTTGTTAATTACAATAAATCTTTAGGTTTTTTTTTTCTTTTTTTCTCCCCCCCCCCTCCGTCTTAGTTGCAGGGCGATACAGGCCCGGCCCTCGAAGCCTCAGCGCCAAAAGCCTGTCAGAGCAGCTGCGTCATTTTACCCCTATTCCCCGCCAGCCTTGTTACACAATGACCAGACCAGATTTTGCGGTTTCATCAGATTCTGCTTTTCTTTTTTTCTTTCCTTTTCTTTTTTTTTTTATCCATTAGTTATTACATGGTAGTAAACACATAAGCTGCTGTTCTAAGTGCTTTGCATGAAGAGATTGGTTGTATGTTTTTGTTTTTTGCTATATTACTACAGATTTAGGCTTCAATATCTGAAGGCTGCAATCCCAGTAAACGAATGCTGTCCTCGAGCTAGGGTTCGGTCGGAGCGGCCTCTTCCGAAACGGAAAACAAAAAGAAAGAAAGGTGCATTTTCATGGGAAATGGAGCCTTAATAAAGCTATTCCGATCACTCATACAAGACATTGTGTGACCCCCAAGGACCAATCTATTCCACAGGACAAGGTCACTTGCATAAGGCACCATTAAGGTCAACAGTGCATTAATAACAGGTAAAAATGGAGAGAGAGAGTGAGTGAGAGAGAGAGAGAGAGAACGCAAAATAAAAAAAAAAAAAAAAAAAAAACAGATTTGTGAGTTAAGCAACAGTGGTTTTTCCTCGCAACAAAAAAAAAGAAAGAAAGAAAAAGAAAAGGCATAAGCAAAAAAGGGGGAGGGGTTAAAGAGAAGAGAATCATCAATCCATTTATGTACAATATTGTAACATTTAACCATTCGTATTTAGCTGCACTTTATTGGAATCTATTAGCAGTCCTGATAACAAAGAACAGGGAAAAAAAGGAGTACAAACCCTAATACCATGCAACACCTGTCTATGATAGTGAAGTTATAGTTTTTTGTGTTTTATCTCTAAGCACACAGCTTATACAATGGACAACAAAAGAGCTTTTTTTGTAGCTTGTCCAGAAAACAAGCTACTGAACACATTGCACATTTAGTAGCTGCACCAAACACCAAAAAGCCACTTTCATTCAGGGCCGGGAACTCTGCAGACCCTCGAAAAAGCGGGTTTTGTACGGGGCTGGGTGGGTTTGGAAGTAACCAAAACCTCCTCGTCCCCTTTGTGAATACAGAGCCTGGGGGTGGTGGTTGGCTTGGGGGGGGGGGGGGGGGGTATGGGGTTTGGGGGGGGGTGTTGGTGGTGGTGATTTGGCAAGAGTCCCTGCTTCCACACTGACGAGCAGACACACTTTTTTTCCCCCCTCACCACCGCCGCCCTCACAAAACAAAAAACGGAACTTGATTCTCCCCCCCGGCCCCAGCATCATCATTCAGTCTGCAGCGGCGACACACTGGTAGCCCCCCAATCCCAGCCTTTGCCTCAACAACTCACGCACCAAACAGTCACCCTCACACTCATCCGCGAACTCATCCGTTCACCCTCAGACAGGCTTTTTTTTCTTTTTTTTTTAAGTACCAGTGTATTGGTTGTCCAGGAGTTGTCCCAAAACATGCACCATACAACACACACCATTCACTCATTCCTTGATTTTTTTTTTTTCTCCCTCTTTTTTGTGAATATTTTTTCGTTTTTTTTTTTAAGTCCTTCATTAGTCGCTTCTTCGCGCAAGATTTTGTCTTGTCCTCTTCTTTTCTCTTCCTTTTTTTTTCTTTTTTTTCTCTCCCCAACAACCAGTCAGTAGGCCTTTCTCCCGAGGGACCCGGAGGCACAGGATTCGGTGCAAAATGGCATGCTTTGGCTGGAACACTCCGCTACCCTCCCTTAAACAAAAAGGGCAGGTCAACCAGGAGGCTGGTCAGGATACAAACGAACATATCCCCACGCGGCGCACGGACACAACCTGCTTTAGAGGTGCCTCTTCATGTGCAGGGCCAGGTGGTCTGACCTGGAGAAACACCTGCGAATCAAAAAAGGCAGAGGAGAGAAAAAAAAGAGAGGGTTAGCTTTCGGTTTAGGCCTTGACCTTGTATAGAGGTGCACGTTAGAAGGTTTTATGGTGGTTGCACGATCCATTTCTTCCAAATAAATAAATAATAATAAAAAAAGCTTCAGGGGACCAAAAGTGGCGCATCACGGAGCACGCATGAGGAAATATGCGATCTTATACACTGCACAGTAGCAGCTACATTAAACAGTGTGTGGCCTTAGGCTTCATCATTAGGCTCTGGGTTCCTGAACATACTTCCTGAGAACGTCTGCTGTAAAAAGAGTCAGGCGTACGCAAAATCAATCGAACAAAACCGATGAAGCTGGCCATCACACCCCCCACTCCAACGAGGAACTAATGCAAGTGTTTGGCCTACTGTATACATTACCAGCTTCAAAATAAGAACCAAACGAAAGGTTAACTTCCGCTGCATGTCTTTATTTCATTGGGGAAACAAACAACGAGCCCCAGAGGAAGTGGAGCGGACGAGTCTTTTTTTTTTTTTTTTTTTTTTTTTTTTTTTAAAGGATGGCAGAAATCGGAGGGGTGCGTCGTGCCTCCGTTTGAATACTCAGCTCGTTTGCTCATAAAAAATATAAAAAACCCCCAAAAAACCTGAGTCGATATCAATATTCTGGAAATACGATAGTGTTGCCATTGCTCTTTCAAGCATTTAATCCGATTAGGCAATTAAGCGATGAAATCCAAGTATAATGTGACGACTGCCATCGATGAACAGATAAAAGGAATCAATGCAGCGAATGCAAAATCTATTGTATTTTCACTCACTGTGCACATCAAAGGCACAGGCAGCCGGTGAGGAGACAGACGCGCTGCGAGAACTGTCAGAATTCTCGCTGTCACAGAGGAGGAAGAGCGAGCGAGAGAGAGAGAGAGAGAGAGAGAGAGAGAGAGGAAGAAGAAGAGGAGCGTACCTGTCACAGTGACTGCATTTAAATGGCTTTGCACCCGTGTGCTTCCTGAAGTGCCGGGTTAGCTCGTCGCTGCGCGCAAAACGCCACTCACAGCCTTCCCACGAACACCTGTACGGCTTCTCACCTGTAAACAAGAGAAAAAAATAAAAGCACAAACACCGTCAGACACAGGGGCACCAAAGCTCATTTTAATGATGAAGACAATAAAATAATAATAACAATAATAATAATATTAAACAAAATTGATATTATGAGTGTCAGGCGAGTGAGCCCTAATGCACAGTCAGCTGCAGCATTCAGCTGGGAATGATCGGAATGCTTCAAGTTCTGCCTCTTGTGTCTTGTAAACATAAATAGCACTTTGGATGAATGAACAATGAGCTCCACACATAGGCTGTGTTTTTTTGTGTCCAGGATGAGGCCTTTTCAAACAGCAGAGAGAGAGAGAGAGAGAGAGAGAGAGAGACAGAGAGAGAGAGAAAAAAAAAAAAGTGGGCCACCCAGTTCCCCCATTGAAACGTCTGGCCCTTTCCCATGACGAAACCAATAGTGTTTTGGTAGAGCAGGTTCCTTTCATCCTGTTAGGCCTCCCGCTCCCCCCCCCCCCCCCCCCCCCCCCCCCCCCCCCCCCCCCCCCCCCACCCCCCTCTCCCCCTGCAGGGCACAGGCACATTCCAAACAGATTAGGTCACCATTTAGGCGTGCAGTCATGCAGGGCAAATATGCAGAGAGTGGCAGCGGTCTTGCAGCTGGGGACAACCTGAGTGAACTCTCAACACCATTACACAACTGCTGGAGTGGAACAGATGAACCTCCGTCAGTGGAGCACTTTCAGTATTCATTTCGGACAGAACCGAGTGGGTGGGTGGTTTGGGTGGGGGGTATGTATTGCTACAGAACCGAAAGAGTTAAATGCCCTTCTGGTTACCAGCAAGGGACACTGGACATATGTTCCTCTGTCTTACGTAAACGTGACGAGGCAGTGATCATAGGGGCGCCCCAGCTGGTGCCAGACTGGTGCATGTGAGCCTATGTATATGAGGCTTGTTTGATTAGGGCCCATTAGGCTGCACTCTCATTCATTCGTACCTGCTGTAACGCATGTGTGTGAGAAAGAAGGAGAAGAAAGAAGGAGAGAAGGTAAAAACAGGGCCCCCTCACCTGTGTGAGTACGCTGATGTGCTTTTAAATGAGAACTCTTTGTATAAACTTTCCGGCAGCCGTTGAAGTGACACCTGTGCACTCGCCTCCTGCCGTCCGGAGACGCGTCCCCTCCGGCCGAACCCGACTTATCCGTGCCCGGAACCTTGGCCATGCCCCCGTGCCTGACCTTGATGGGCAGGTGCAGTTCAGTCTGTAGGGAGCCCCAAACCTGCGGCACGCCGGGCTCCTGCAGCGCCTCCGGAGAGGACGGCGGCGTGGCGATGATGGACGAACCCAAGTGTCCCGTCTCGGCCAGCGCCGAGCCCAGCGGGTTGGAGCTAAAGCTGTGAGTGGGCGAGAGCTCCTCTGAGCTGTCCGAGGCCTCGCTGCTGGCGTCCGAGTTCACGCTGTTGGTCTCCAGGGCCTGGCTGTCCTGATTGTCGGGATCCTCCTTGACGCGCGCGAGGTTGGCGTTCGAGTCCGTGTCGGCCTTTGAGTCCCCGCACGCCAGGATCAGTTTGCTCCAGAGGTCCTCCTGGCTCTCGAACTTCAGGTCAGACGCCGAGACGTACGGCTCGCTCTGCAGGTAGCGCTCCAACTCCAAACAGGTCTGCCATAAAACACACAACATGTGGTTAGAACATTGCAGGGCTCTCCGTATTTGGCAATAGCAAGAGTGGAAAGCATCTCGGCAGCGAGACTAACGGTACAGTTCCTCGTTCAGGCAGGAACAGGAATGCCAAACGCTTGCTTAGGCAAGACTCTCAATGCTGCATCCGGCTACCACTGAAAGTTAAGACTCCTAAACACACTGCCATACCATTAGAACATACGTGAAACCGTTTCCACCTCAGGATTAACGAGGGACAATGCCTCCACCACATCTTATCATGGGTTAAAGAGCAGGAGGTGGGATTTCCACGCACGTCATGCCAAGTCCTTGCACAGTGATTCGGAAAGTGTGCTCTAGGTCTGGACTGAGCTCTTCCCCGGAGGGAAGTGGAGGGGGTGGATGTTGAACACCAGGGAACGATGTTCTCAAACATCTAATGAAATGTCATTTCTTCCCAATAAAACCTGCACGGCCGCACGTGCCGGAGCGTTACCGGACATTTCACGCACCTAAGAATCCAATTATGGTGCTCTCGGCACGATAGTGTCCAAATTTAGCACAGCCTCGTTCTGAAAGACTAACATTTATTCTCTCGCTTAACAGTGGCCGAGTGAGTCATGCAGTCGCTTCAGAGTCCTTTTAAGGAAGCCACAGCACTTCCTCCTGCTCTGGCTATGGTGAGTTTCCTCATTCAGGCAGCCCCGGTGCTCACGAAAGCACGACCCAACCGCTGGCTTTGAAACCAACAGCTGCTCCTCGTAGCAGAGGTGAGGAGGGAACGTCAAATCCAGCACTCTCACATCTACTCTCACTGTTTCTACCAGCATGTTCTGCTAAACTGCTTGCCCAAGGAAGGGGGGGGGTGGTAGGAGGAGGGGGAGGAAGGGAAGGGGGGGAGAGAGAAAAACAGCACATTCCCAGGGCCTGGGTCATCTTGCATGAGTGTAACCACTGGGGAAGCAAGTAAGAACACGGTGCTTGGCTCTTGGCTCGCCTCCGAGAACCTCGAGCGCCCGAGGGCTTACTACCTGGCTGGATTTCAATCATGAAAGATTCTCAAGGGAAAAAAAAGGAAGGCATGTCACATACCTGCCTGTCACTGCTATCAGGCCAGGGTGATATTTCATATTTCATACTTCAGGTGCCATTCATTTCCTGCATGCATACATGCGAGCCCCCCTTTTTTGGTGGTCCCAGACCAAACAGGCAGCCTATTTTTATTTTATTTTATTTTTTTAACACTGGCAACTTTCGAGCTGAAGGAAAAGAAGAGCCTACTGCACCTTTAACTCTGGTACAGTAACCTACTTCGCCTCCCCTCAACTATCAGCGGGAGGCGACACTCACTCGCACTTTGACAGGGTCCCTTACTACGACCACCACTAACACCAACAACCACTACTACTACTACTACAGCAGATCTCTGCAGGCTCTTGCGCAGACAGCACTGCAGAACTAGCCCACCAGCACACCCTCGCTGCCTCCGTGCACCACCAGCCGCTTCAGCCAAACACGAGGCAGGAGTTCTGCACGTCGAAGTCCCCGTTCCACCTTAAACGGCGCGCGCCAGGACGTCAACTGCTGCAGCTTTTAAGGTGGAACGGCGAATTCAAAATCCGGATGCCAAGATCAGCTCGCCCAGCACTAAGTTACGCGCTCGTTTTCAAACCACAAGCCCACCAGCATCAGCATTATCACCACTATGATGACAGAGAGAGAGAGAGATAGTGTTAGAGAGAGAGATTACCTGTTGCCAGTACTCCTCAAGCGAGGGCAAGGCTGAGAAATAGCCCGTGTCGTGGACAATCTGAAGCTCCTGAAAAATGCTGCACATCGGTAGCACATCCATGGCAAGATCCCACCCAGGAAAGAATAATAATAATAATAATAATAAAAATAATAATTATAATAATAACAGGGCGAGCAAAAAAATAATAGGCGCGTGGAAGTTCTCTAGTCGTGCTCTCGTGTCAACACTACGGTGTTTGACAGCAGCGAGCGTGTCCGTCTCCTTCTTCTTCTCCTCCTTCTCCTGTCTGGCTCGCACATGCAACAGCGAAGCAGCGAAGCGTCGCTCCGTTGACGGCCGTGTGTGTGCGTGTGCGCGTGTGTTGTGGAGATCGCTCGCTCGCTTGCTCGCTCACTCCCTCCCTCACACACTCACTCGCGCTCTCTCTCTCTCTCTCTCTCTCTCGCTCGCTCTCTCACATTGAGCCACAACAGCGAGTCTGAACTTCAACTGGAAGACCTGCGCTCTGTCAAACTTCTCTATTCAAACCTCGCAGCCTCCTCGCCCCCCTCCTCCCTTTTATTTTTTTACGCGTTTTTCTGCGCCAGCCCACCAATCGCGGGCCACCAGGTTGCGCGGGCGCATATGATATCACCGTGAGCCAATCGCCGTGCGCGATACAGATAAACTCGCCCCTGCGCGCTTCCCATTGGTGCGTAGGGCCGTTCGGCCCAGCGCGCTGATTGGGCGGTTATTTTTAGACCCATATATAAACGGTTTGAGTCCTCGCTCTCGCTCGGCTTCTGCTTTTTTATTTTTTGACGGCGGTCGCTGCTGCTTCACTCCACTTTAGCTCACTTTGAGGGCTTGTAATCACATGTAAGGCTAATATTTGAGCAATACCCTGTTAAATTCTTCTCATATTTATGTGGTAACACGGATTTTTCCCCCTCCTTTTGTGTCTAAAAGCACCACTTGGCCTAGCACTGAACCGCTCCTACAACTTTCAAAACAAGGTTAGCTGACGTTAAAGGGCAACTCCAACCAAAATAACTAGTTGGGCTGTAAACAGGATCTTTTTAGAGAGGTTTGGTGTGAAAGTGTTCGCTGTAAAGACACTTAGACGGTCTGCCACACAAGTAGGGTATTTTATTTACAATGCAAAAACACCAGTCATACTTCTCTTCTGAGTTGATGAGGGTAAAATGATGGAAAATCTAAATAATATATATGTATATGTACTTTTCGTTTACCTTGTGGACTGTTTTGCCTTACAATGGGATAAATAAATTGAGTAAAATATGTATCAGACCAAAACTTTTATCACAAAACTATCCCCTCCTATCCATTTCATTTAATAACTTTCTGCGAGGAAGCTTATAGAGGATGTCCGGTTCCTATTTCCAGCACTGGGAACAAATCTGACCTGCTCATGTTCTCTTTAATGAAGCATTTCACAGCAAATCTCTTTGAATTACTTGGCTGACATGCTCGCCATTTAATTATGCAAAGAGTTTGAAAATTTGGTGGTGCTGCCCTTTTAAAGGGGGGAGTTGGGATTTAACCTTCCTGCCTAAATTAGAGATGTAAATAATGTTAAATGGGGTTGAGCTTGGGCTCTGCACTGTAGTGAAACTCTCCAACTCTTTTCTCTACAGAGCTGCTGATAGGAACCAGGAGTCATCACAAATGTGTAAGCCATTTTTTTACTGTCCAAAATATCAGTAAACCTCTCGTGTGGTTTTTATGTGCAATGTTGAAATTGAAGGAAAAAAGGGTTTCCTCTGGAGTTATTTTTCTTAACAGTGTCCTTCACGTACCTCTCTGGCAGAAGTGTGTTTAAAAAAAAAAAAGTTATTATATTAGCCGTGTTTTGGACGTCTGGTTCCAATCACCGTCACCACCGTGAACAGTCCTCACTCCATATGTTTCTCTAGAAGTAAGTATTTAACATCAACCTTCTCTGAATGACTTTGTTTACTTCATAACTCCATCAATTTGTAGGTTTAGAAAAAATGGTGGAGTTTCCCTTTAGCTCTGAACTAGTTCTCACTTCTTGCCTTTTATAAAGCAGTTTTGGCTCTCAGTCGTTGGCCAATCGGGTCCAGAACGTGCCCCAGGGATAGTGTGTAATGTGTCTTTTAGCTCAACACAGAGCAGCGAACATGTCCACCAGGGGAGCCACATCGACTGAATCATAGCCAGGGAGGACAGCTATGATCAGCACTTGGATTATGTGAGCAAACCGCTCTTTAAATAGACACAGAGCGAGAGGAGGATGCTGAACCATGCAGTGGACTTTCTGACTCAAAAACCGTACTTACTTACTGATTAGGCAGCTGAGCCTGTTTTCCATGCGCTTGAGGCTGATGTGAAAAGGTCTGATCTAAATGTTGCCGACAGAACATTCGGAAAGTTTCCTTTCAGACTATAATTCTGTTTTCTGAGATTACAGCATGCGTGGCAGCATGATTAGTACATAGATTAAAGGGGAATTCCAACATAAAATAAAAAAGAATCAGTATATTTCAACCATTCAGATACAGAATGGAATGATTATGATATATATATATATATATATATATATATATATATATATATATATATATATATATATATATATATATATATATATACTAGTCTATATAATAATCTATATAGCATAGTTAGTTAGTAAGTTTATACAGCTGCCAAACCAGCTGGACGTCTGGTTCTCCTCGACTGTAAGCAATTCTGACACAACTGAAACAACTTTGTATACATCTTTAAGGGAAACTCCACCAATTTTTTCAAAATTTCTCTATAGTTCAATGGGCAAGGCTCTATACGCAGTAATTCAGAATGATGTGAAATAGTTTATTGTAGAGAAACTTACAGCTCAGATTTATTGACAGTGGGAGGAAATGGAACCAGGGCTAAAGCACAAACATGGTCTTTTTATTTGCTAACTTCATTTGCTATCCAGAACCACCAGTTAAGATGCAAACATGTTCTGAGTTGTTGGTGGTGAAATATTGAAGAAAAAATAACTTAAAATAAGTCTTTTTTTTTGGGGGGGGCATTTAGCCTCAGAATCTTCTCCATGTGTCCCTTCAATATAAATGGATTACAGTAATTTAATTAAACTACATTTTATTTCAAAACTTTGGCAACTAAGTACCGTAAACAGTGTCTCAGACATCAGGCGGTGCATTAATAACCGTTTCATGTAATAACTTTCTGTGAGGGAGCTTTTGGGGCTGGACATCTGGTTCTATTCACCCCCACTGTAAAGACTTCTGACTTCACACAGAAATTATGAAAAGTCATTGGAGTTTCCTATTAAGGCCCCAATTCTTAAATAGTCTAAAAATGTTTGAATTCCTCTTGGAAGCTCTCTGCCACTTTAAAAGTGATGAATAGCTTTTTTGTTTTTGGCATGACACGAAACATACAAGTGTAGATTAGTAGTTCCTTTATAGTCACGACTGCTGGCTGGCTGAGACCTGGCTCAAGGCGATCGAAGGCAGTAGGTTTTACTTCCCCTTTCTTGAGGCCTTCTTGGTTAACAAGAGAACAGAAACTAGGACTCCACTCTTCACTGCTTAGACATACAATTTTTCAATGATTTCTTTTTTTTTCTACGGAAAAGGACAGTGCAGCTCTTTCAGCATGAATGGCCGCGTATTTGTGTGAATTCGCTGAATGTAAACTTGATAGTTAATGCAAAAGTCCCACCAGTGATTAAAGGACTCCTTGGCCGTTTCTCAAATAGTTGCTTAATTCAGTGAAACGGGCTGGAAACGAAGAGACGCCTTTTTATTATGAAATTACATAAGACGTAGGATGAAGTTCATTTACACAGCAGCCCGTCCCTCAGTCTTACAGAGAAGTGGCAAACAACATTTTAGCATTTTCAGAACAGAAGTCCATTGTGTGCCGCTGCTGTATAGTCTGGTGCTAACCTCCGGAGAACTGAATCCCCATTGTGGTGCTCAGCTGAGGGCATATTTGTAGGTTGTAGCATCTGATTCAGTCATATGGTGATGGAACTCCACAGCCTTGGCCTTCAAAGCCATTTCAAGCGCTTTCTTTCTTTTCTCTCTCTCTCTCTCTCTCTCTCTCTCTCTTTTTTTTCTCTCTCTTTTTGTTCAGTTGCGTGTCTCTGCGGACATGCGGCGACTGTTCCGAATCGTGTCAAAGGTCAGGCGTGCCGGACAGTCTCTCCGTCCTGCCTGCACTGAAACTGAAAGAGCATCATTGAGCCTGGGCTCTTAATCTCGTCCGTCCCTTTCTCGCCCACGGAGTGGAGCTTTTCTTCGTCTCTTTCTTTCTATTCTGGTGGAAACAGGATCCAAATAGAATCTAAATAGACCGCTTTATATCGAGCCGCCTTGAGCCCGTCCAAGTATTCGTGGTGTCATAGCTGAGACTGGACAGCGTCTCGGAGAGTAGTACAAGTGATGTGGCCTCTGACAGCGTGGCCTGCAGTGAATGTGCCCCCTAGTGAATGATGGCAGTCAGAGGTGGAGAAGGTGGTACAGGTCCTTCAGACAACATGCCACACGCCATTGGCAAGGCCTGTTACAGCTGTAGCGCTACTGGCTTTACTGGGTTTAGCTAATTGTTGAGGTTTAAGCTTTTTAAGCATTGTTTTAAAGCTGCGTAGCTTTGTAGCTAGAGAGCTTGGGTTGCCAGGTGTTCAGTTTTGAGCTCCCCATTTTTTTCGTTGACAATTCTGCATAATTTATTGATAAATTTATAGACAAAATTGATGCAAAATGGTGCATTAATGAGTCTAATGTCTTGATGCTGGTGCTGATAGGAACCAGGGGTTTCGATATTTATTGACTAAAACCCCATGTGCAGATTGTGATGTTTTCCTTGGGTGCTATTTTGCCTCACAGCTACTTTTCTGCCATTATTTCATGCTTAAATATACACTTCAGGCCAAAACCAGTCTCTCTGACATCAGGCAGCACATTCATAACAGTTTATGTTTATTCTAACAACTTTCTGTGTTGCGTTAAACTTCGCCTTTTTCATTTATTGCAACTGTGAGTAATTAGACAATCACTAACAGTTCAACTTAGTTCAACTTCATTGCCATTATACATATACTGTGGTTCAATATAACAGCACTGCAACTCACTGGACATGAGTGCACATGTATTAGTAGGATCTATAGATGAATTAGTAGGATATATAGTTTAGACAGAATGTATAGATAAAATGAGTAAAGAAAACAATCAATATTAAATCCAATTAAATATAAAATTAACTGGCAGGTTTCAGAGACAGTGTGCAGTAAACAATGTGTGATAATTAATGATGTAATAATTGTTGGTATTTTTGCCTTTAAAATATCATTTAAATGCAGACAAGTTGGTGAAATAGATAATTTTATTCTCTCTCTCCCTCCCTCTCTCTCTCTCTCTCTTTCTCTCTCTAATAATATTTCACCACTCACGTTGGTGATCCTGTCACCACACATGACCAGGACAGGTGCTTTCCACAGCCGCGTCTAAGACCACATATCCTGTACTAAGTATTGCACCAAATTAGTGGACCACCAGTGGAGTCATTACTATTTTGAACATACTGTTTAGTGCAGCGTTATGTGAATTGAGACACAGCTTGTGTAGAAGCAAAGTCATGGTGGGATTCGGGATAAACAAGATAAGTGAACCCAGTATTTTTTCAACGCTAGTGAAAATGCTTCTTCATCTGTTAGGTCTCGGTTAGCTGACAGATGGTTTTCTTATGGTTTAAATGTGTTACACAATTCTGGGAAACGTAGAAGACAAGAAAATGTGTTAGTATGTATATTTAACCTAGTATGTATATGTTTTTTAGTGGAAAATGCAAGGAACAACCCAAAGGCAATTATTGAACAATTATTATACAACAACAGGAATGTGCCAGAAAAGATGCTTTTGATTGGTCCAGTTTTACTGTGGATGAAACCTTGCAATCCCTACTCAGTCCTCTAAGCCAAAAATAAAAAGTGCTATTTGAGTTTTTTAAAGTATACACCAGTTTTTACTTGAACTTAAGTGTCTGAGACGACGCTTGGTTTGCTTCTCGTGTGTGTTTCTTTTTTTTTTTTTTTTTTTGGAGGTGTATGTTTTTCGGGTGTTCGTCACATTCCTTTCCAGGGTACGGTCACCGCATGGTATAATTTTCCAAAGCCAGCATGCTGGGTGGTTAAGTAAAGGGCAAAGGTGCCACCTTGCAGCTCCCATCCTGTTCCTGGAGCAACATGGGGTTAAGTGCTATACCACAGAGTGCTTGGCAAGACCTCAGGAGGAAAAGCATGTTTTCCCTCAACCAGATTTCTCATCCTATGCATATAGACATGGGGACATTCACGTAAGCTACAGTGTAACAGATAAACAAGCTTATTAAAAAAATTCAATTTGTGCCCATAATTACTGTCACACAACAGACAACGCGAGTAACATACACAGGCACAACATGTCAGCCAATCTAATTTGGAGCAGTGCTAGTAATGAACCACTTCTAGCTTCAAACACAACCTCTTAGTTGAGTGATTTCAATTAGATTTTAAGGAACCTTCCATTGAAGGCTTCTTTAGGAAACCAAAAGTGGTTCTTCCATGGCATCGCTCCAAACAATCCCACAGACTGACTAAGCAACAGTTCCCTGGTTTCAGTTCCACTGAGGAGCAGCTGCCCCAAAACACAAGTGTGTCCAACTTTTTTCAATGAAGGCCAATATTTAAATATTTGAGCTTCTAGTTGAGCTTGCCATGGACCTCTGAACCGTTGTAGTAGCCTCCATTCCCATATAAATAACACAGTCTCAGCTGTTTTTTTTCAGTTTCAACCCTCATGTCTTTCAGCCGGTCTAGTAACGTAAAACGTTTTTGAGGCTGTCAGAGTTGAGCTGGACATTTAAGCTAACCCAGCATTAAATTGACACCAAAAGACTGGCAACCTTGCCCAAAAGCCCCACACAATCCAACAGGCTTCATCAGATGTGGTGGTTAAGATGCTTTGGCAGTAGTAGCCTAGACTTTGAGGGGCTGACATTGTACAGGACAGTACAGTAGGAGAAATATTCCCTTTCAATGTCTATAAGATTCTTGTGAATGTAGCATTACTGCTAAGAAAAAAAACAAGTATGGTGATTTTACAGCAGAGGGCATCTTTCTTTACTTTCAATGGATGCCAATGCAAAGAAGTTTTATTAAAGTGCTTTTTGGCCATTTCTGTTTTGTCAGGCCTCATGGAATTCATCATTGTTGTGTTGAAATAATGTAGAAAAATAAAAACTGTCAAGAATTGAGCTGCATGTTTTTCTTTGGACAGACTTTTTATGGCCTCAGAATTCTGGGAATCCAGTATCGTTCAAGTCATCGGATAACACACTCTAACTATGGACCACTTCTGTTTACCACAGGGTGTGATATGATGAGATATGTGAGAACGCCATTGGCTTCTTCCATAGAGAAAAATGGCTTAGACCCAGAGTTCCTTATACGGGCATGTCTACCAACAACGCACTCCTTCCGAGCCCTGCTGGATTCTGTATGTGTTGTTGTTGTTTTTTTTTTTCTTCCATTACGTACATGTACTCCAGACTTTCGCTGCAGTCGCTGGTGGTTTCAGATAAACTGGATCATTTGGTTCTGTGTAATATACTTGAGTAGTATTCGAAAATGGCTCTGGTGGTTTATTACTCCCGTAATTCGAGTGTCTGCGGGGCTGCCTCTACTTCAGTTGGTTATTTATTTATTTATTTTATTTTTTTAAAAAGCGACATCGCTGTTACTTATGTGCGCTTTCCAACTCCTCTATTTAGCTCTGTTCCATTCCCCCACTTCATGCTAAGCTAATAGCTTATCCAGGGAGACGCTTCTCGGAGGAAGCATCCAGCGAGTGCTCAGAGCTCAGCCGTGGCAGCCTTTATCTCTCTCAAGCACAGCCCAAACTTTATCATCATTATGCAACCCTCCCCGCACAGTAGCCACAGGAAAGAGCAATTATTCGTGGGGCCCATTTTAATGCATCACTGTCAGAGCAATCAGTAAGTTGTTCTAGGCTTTTTCTTTCTTTCTTTCTGTTTTTTTTTTTTTTCTCTTTTCCTCTTTCCTCCTTAAGTGATGGGCCAGCACGGGAGCCCATTTATCCTGCGAGTAGTCATCCGTTGATGTGTGCCCAAACAATTAGGGCTTGTTCTTTTTCAGGAAGAGCTTTTCCCATACACGACGCCCCACGTATGGGTCAGTGGACACAGGATGGGCAGGAACCGGTCGGTGCCTATATGCAAATACACGGAGGCACTGATTAGCCTTGAAACAACGCAGACATGGAGCAGGCCAAGCATTGCCAATTGGATTTGCCGGAGCAAGGAAACACGCACAAATAGCTGTGTTTAATTGAAACTGGACCAGTGCCAAAAAATGTTAATTACTCTTTCGCTGTCCCTGAAGTGATAGCGATATGATCGCTGCTTCTTTTTTTTTTCTCTCTCTCTCTCTCTTTCTCTCACCCCCCCCCCAAATCATAATGAGTAAAAGATAGGCTTATCTGCGCAGAAACGTGTTTGTTTTTCTCACAAAAGATTGAAAAAAAAAAGCGTGTTTACTGATACAGTACAGGTTCGCATGGCCCTGAGGATTACTGTACGCTACAATGACACCGCAGCGATAAAGGCCTATCAGCAGGCTGGCGCGGCACACTGACCTCTTATTTATGGCTGGCAAATTAGTACAAAGCCAATTATATTTCACCAAATCATCCTTAAACAATCCGCCTTGCTCGCCGCGTTTAATAAAGACGCATGGCGTTTTATGGAAACATCAAGCGATCGCTCGAGCTTAAATAAAATGAAAATAAATGAACTGATTGGAAATCAATAGAGCCGCATCAATCTTCCCCTGTTAGGGAGAAGGAGAGAGAGAGAGAGAGGGAGAGAAAAGAAAAATCAATATTCATCCTAATGCAACATATCATAAATCAGGATCATTTCAGCAGTAGTGGTGAGGCATTGCATAGTCCATCATGCTCCGCAGGCCTCCACTGGACTTCCTCAGAGGCATGGTCAGGGATTACTGAAACCGTTACAGGGCCTCTCCGGGGTAGGCTTACGAACAGAAGGCATAGCAGACCTGGGGTATTTCACAAAGCAGGATTTCACTCCTAGGACTGACCAGTAGTGGGAGTGTCCCTTAACCCTTCTCTTATTGGCCAGGCTTGAGTTTTGGCTTAAAAAGCGACAGTTCAAGCCAAGTTCTCCTCAGCTTTGCACTGTAGCTAACAAGGCCAATGTTCTATCTTCTTTTTTTCACAACGTTAAGTCTTACAATGTAGGAAAAAGCATCAGCAAGCCTAGATTAGTAGGTATTACTTAAACTCAACATGAACCAATATATTATTTTCGTTCTGTGAAGTGTTTTCAAACTTTTATGCCTACCCAAAGATCGACATAGACTGATGAAATGCTTTGTTGTGAGATGAATGTAAGGTTACAGCCTACATAGCAATAGCATTGACAGGGATGAACACTCTGCTGTGGGATTTTCCTTGTTTTCTAGTTAGCCTTAAGACTGTCTTGCATTCCTTTATCTCTTTTAGCTCTCGCCAATGAGTCATCTCTTTTTCTCCACCTCACTTCCTACAACAGCGTCTTGTTCAGACTCAAGTCAAGTCAAGAGGCTACGTACAAGTACACAGTGGAGTGAAATTCCGTGAAATTTCGTGAAATCACGTGAAATTACATGAACAACTCATAGCTTCTGCCATGATGTCCATGCTGGGAATACAGAGCTAGCTTCAGCAGTCAAATAACATCAAGACCACCATCTAATGTCCAGAGTAACTGCTGAGGGCAGCATGGACAGCAGCTAGATGGGCTGCGAGACTCAATAAGGTCCTGGTAGGTTGTCACAGGTATCGGAAGCCATGGAGGCTGCAGTGCATCCCACAGCTGCTGCGAGGTTTGTGGAAGGATCCATAGAGCTAACACCAGCATCCAGGTGGTCCCACAGATGCACAATTGAGTTTAAGTCAAGGGAATTAGGGGTCCAGGGTAGTACTTGGAAGTCTTGGTGAGCTCTTCTAACCAGTGTGGGACATTTCTAGCAGTGTGATGTGTTGCATTGTCTTGCCGGAAGATCTCATTCGCCCCAGAGAAGACAATCAGCATGTATGGTGTACGTGATCTGCAAGGATGGATTCAAACCCAAACTGGATGAGTAAATGCAGAGAATGGCACGAAAACCTTTCCCAGACCATAATGCTGCCACCTACGGCAGCCGCTCTTGAAAGTTTTATAGTACGTCCAAATCATCTCATGCTTTCCTTAGACTGTTTAGAGTTGTTAAGAAATCTCGCTTACACTTTATGTGGTTTCTGACACCGTGTGACATACATCCATCAATAGAAATAATATATATATATATATATATATATATATATATATATATATATATATATATATATATATATATATATATATATTCAGAGCTTGTGTGGGTGAAAATCATTGTATATGTGAAATATGAGTAGAATGAACATGAAAAAGCTGGAGGTACCCAGAGGACAATGATGTGTGGATATAATGGTCCAATCCCAAGCTTAGTCTAAAGTGTGGACTTCCATTGCAGTGGGCGAACTAAAAAAAAAAGGCAATCTGAGATAAACCTGCTGCAGCACTCAGCAGCCCAGTCGCAGCGTTTGCCTTAAGAGATTTGTTTTTCTGCATTTTGATACTAAACGTCCGCGCCGCAAGACTGCTGTGAGATCAGAGAAGAGCCCTGTACCTTGGAAAATGAGAAAGAGACATAAAAGGAGAACGAGAGCGGCGGCTTCCAAGTGAGACAGAGTGTGCAGTTGCGTCTGTGTTGGCTGGTGGCGGGGGCTTTGAGTGAAATGCTGGTAGTAGATCTTAAACACAGTGGAAAATCTTGAGGACAGTTGAATCGTCATTGTTTCTGGCTGTGCGGAGTGTTTGGTGGCAGAGGGCTGTTTTCCTCTGTGATTTGATGAGCTTAAGGCTGCTGCCTTTTATTCCGGGATCAGGAATTTTAAGCATTTTATTATTTTCAGCAGCACTCTGTGGGAACTAACCTCTCGCCCCCCCCCCCTGAATTAGAGGGAGGTATTTTTAAACTGCATGGTGTAAACACAAGCCCAGGCCCTCAATAGAGGGCCGCTGAATGAATGCACGCGATGCCTTTCTCATTATGAGGGGGGCACTGTCTATCAGGTTACCTGGACCATCAGTGACATCAGTATAGCCTGGGAATTGGTTTTCACACCTTTCACATAAAATCGCCTTCTGCACGTCCTGCGTTTGAGTAATAAATGAAAAGAATCTACCTTTTAATAAGCAGTGAAAGTGGACACACATTAGGCAGGTTTACAGTGTTACTCTAGATGTAGACATGTTTGAGCCTCTCTGGTTTTGTGTAGGAGCTTTGGTTTTCATGTATACAACAAGTAATCAAAAGCTATAATATACACTAATGAGCATCATCCAAACAGCCCATCCGGATCATCACACACTTCCCTCATACTGTGTAGAGTTGTTAACAGATCTCAAATACACTTGATTATGTGGTTCCTGACACTGTGTGACATACAGGCATCTATAGAAATACAAAATTCAGTCTTCCACATTGCTCCAGCGGGCTTTTGCTGCATGCATGATAATATTCCAATACATTTGAGCTACTGTATTAATATAATATTAGACACCAAACATGTCTTGGCTTTGCAACTATCTTTAGATAAAGAGGGAAAGCAGAGCAATTTTTTAACCACAATATCTGCTTAATCGAGATTTTTTTTATCTTGCTATTGCTTTTTATATTCCTAATCATATTCAGTACATGCCACTATTGGCAAAAAACATAATATGCCATACCAAATAATAATATTACTTTAGCCTTACTTTAGTCCACTGCTATTAAAGAGGACACAGCTTATGTACAAGATGTTGTGCTTCATTATAGGGCTGTTGACCACAGCCATGCTGTACATAGGAGAGTTTTGTTCAACAGTTCATTTTTAAGCACTCTCAGCCGCCAACCCTGCATCAGTAAATGCATGTGTTGGTACTGCTTGTTCACCCTCGACCCACCCAGGTTATGGTGCTGGTCACTAAGGTGTGAGGAATTTGGGAGTGCTTTAAGACCAGTGCGGAGCAGCCTTAAGGTTAGGGATCCAGTCTTGTGACCGGAAGAGCCATGACTGAGGTGCCCTTGAGTAAGGCACCTAACCCCAACTCCTCCGGGCATGTGTGCTCACTCCCCACTTGTGTGTATGTTCAAGAGTGTGTGTGTATGTGGGTGTTTCACTGCACGGATGGGTTAAATGCGGAGGTCAAATTCCGCTGTGTGCAAAGACATGTGGCTAATTCTAGTTCTAAACTAAAAGTTCTAAAGCGAGTTGTAGTGGTGATGCTAGTATGGAATATTGTTGTGTACCAGGCCGTATGTCTTATCGAGGAGAAGAACGTGATCATGGCTTGTCTTTCCATCGATTTCCAAGTAACCCAGACAGCCGTCTCCGGTAGATTGCTGAGATTAAGAGAGATGTTTGATCTTATTTTTAGGCAGTGTATAATGTAATGTTAACCAGATAATAATCTCTAAGAGTTCTTAAGGATAATTTCCATGTCAACACACATGCTAACTCATTTCTCATGTCCGATCACAGTTAACACAAAAGTGGGCTCCAAATACTTTTCCAAGGACTGCATAGTCTGATAGCTCACCGGTTGGAACTATCTGAAAAACAGGAGTTTGCCATCTTTGTTTACAAGCTGTTAGCCAAGGACCAGAAGGACAGGACAAAGCATTTCATGGTAACAGTCAGCTGACATTAGCGAAGTATACAAAAAACATTGGTGTTCGTTCATTGTCGTCTGCTTTTGGAGATTATCATCAGGGTAAGCTAATGTTATAACGTTTTTTCTCATGGCTTTGTTAGCTTAGCTTTTTATCTCGGCAGTCTGCCGGCGATGGGTGTCTGGGTTACTCAGAAATTGTTTGAAAGGCGAGGCATGATCACATTCTCCTCTTGAATTGAATGTACAGCTGGGTACACAATAACATGTCAGTCTAGCATCACCACCTCAACTCACTTTTCAGCTTAATTTAAGCCCTGTTCCACACTGAACTTCCCAAATTACTCCTACTGCAGCCTCGATTCTGCTACATGCAACTCCTCAGACCGGTTTTAAATACACACAGCCTTTTATAATACCCAGATATCAAATGCCCAGATATTTGATTAAGACAAGTATTACAAATAGTTGAGAGAATTATGTAACATAGGGAAATGTTGTTGCTGATACTTTTCTAGACTGGTTGCTGTTGCATGACCAGATTTAATTTCTAATACTCTGTTAGAAATTTTGAGTTAGAGTTTTGTTCAACAGTTCAAAGCCTATACTGTGTCCTGCTCTCCCAGCCGCCAATCCTGGACCGACTCAGTATTTCCACAGAGCTCAGCACAGGCTAGTTTTGCCTTCACAACAAGAGTCCTTATAGAAATACCCAACATATGCATATATCAGTACCCCGCTGCTGTATGCTGTTTACTTGTTAAGTATTGGTGGGCAACTTGGAAAACACAGAGCAACAAGGCAGTAGCTTTGGCGTCAGTGGGCCACCAGTGACCTACTGCCCTCTGGATATCTGGGAACCTCTGGGGAGTTCGCCACACATACTGTTTATTTGCTAAATTTAACAGATGGCTGGAGAGGGTGTACAAAGTGAAAGTGAGGAAATAAATCTATTACATCATGTTTCGCCATCACCTCCCACCAAACCCACTGGTTATGTAGATCAGAGACCCTCCTTGATATCATATTTCATTCAGAATTACATCACAGTACAGAAAGAATAGGCGTTATAAGTACTGACTAACATGTTTCTCATGAAATAAACAAAATCTCTCTCTCACTCACTCACTGTGTGTGTGTGTGTGTTGACCTGGTCAGTGGCCAGTAGCTCATTGCCCTCTCTTTGTATGTTTTCCTCTTTTTTGGCCTATTTCCTTCCCACAGATTACATCTGTGACGTGTTCTCTAACTCGCTTTCTGCTTGTTTGCTGGCCAAGAAGAAGAAGAAGAAGTGACTAAGCAAAGCTTGAGGAAAGAAAAGAAGTTACAGTGCTACACATGATGCGTTTGTCATAACAAGTAAGGACAGCTTTGTTACGACACCTTACTTCTCTGTGTTGGAGAAGTGATAAACAACGTTGTGATCACAGTCCAGAACATCAAACCCCAGCCATATCTCTTTTTCCCCTCCACTCATTTCTCCCCGAAACCACTATTTAGCCAGTAATTTACCAAACGACATTGAAGAGAGCGTAGTTAGGGGCGTGTAAACAAAACCAAACAACCCATGACAAAACGCGACGGATGGAGACGTGTAAACAGAGCTGTCACATCCAATCCCGCTCCTTCTGCCTCATTAGGCCGCAACCTTTATTATCCCATTATCTGATTCTATAAATCTAACACAATAACACGCATTCATCTTATCTTCATAATGTACTGCTTCTGTGCACTCATTCATTTTTGGGACGGGGTGGGAGTGGAGGGGGACTGGCGAATTAATAATTCCATCACCATGGCAACATTTCTTCCAACTCCATCAAGTGAAACAGAATTAGGAGTAATGACAGGAAACAGAATTAGAATGAGATTTTGGAGGCAGTTGGATTTGTAATAACATGGCCAGTCATTTAACCAATCACGATAAGACGTTCAAATGAGATTTTTTTTTTCTTTCTTTTCTGCAGGCCCTTTGTCGCCATAACAATAGAAACAGTGAACACACATCAAGAAAGTCCAAACACTCACAGATGAGCCCTACTTCTGTGCCGTGCGGTTCGGTTAATCAGGAGAAACTTGGGACCAAGACCTCACCACCGAGCTTGAATGACGCATTTGACGCCATTTCCTCTTCAGACTGTGAGAGCAAGTTCATCCCTGCATTGAGATAGGATGGGACTGTTTCAGTCCACTCAAAATTTTCATGAAGAATTAGTCAGAGACTGCCTCAGTCAGAGACTGCCTCTACCTGTGCAGCTTCTAAAGCTTTGCTATCCAGATTTCAAACAGAGACTCTTTTCTTTGATATTTAGTTTATTAAACTGTAAATACTGTTCAACCAGAGGAGGATGGCTCTCCCCTTGTAAGTCTTGGTTTCTCCCAAGGTTTCTTCCTCCAGTTGAGGGAGTTTTTTCTTGCCACTGTCACCTCTGGCTTGCTCACTGGAGGATATGTATGTTGTAACTGTCTATTTTTAAAAAGTCTGTAAAGCTGCTTTGGGACAACATCGTGGTAAAAAGCGCTACACAAATAAACTTGACTTGAAAACTTGAATTGAATTCTGCCTCTCTTACAGAAGCAAAGGCAGCTTCAGCTCAGAAACTGGCTTCTGCGCAGCCTCGGAGGTGTGAGATTTAACACAGTTTATTGCACAAACCTGTTTTCTGAAAAAGGTGAAATGTTTTGTTAAATGCAATAAAAACAAGGATTTGTAATTTGTTCATTCTCTCAAATCTCTATTTAACCGTGAAAGTACAAAGTAATGACTTTTTACCAACTTAATTGTATTTTGTAAATATGATGAAATTTTGAATTTGAAGTATGGAACACACTCAACAGTAAGCAGATGGATTGGAAAAAGGTGGTTGGGATCACCAAAAACAAAGAAATGATGCACCAAACTTAATGAGAGAATTATCAAACTGTGTATCAAACAGACTAGAAAAGAATTGAGAACCTTTACCATCTACCATACGTAACGTTGTGTAATGATTCAGGCAATCTGTAAAAAAAGGTGGGATGTTTGGTTAAATGCAATAAAAACAAGGATCTGTAATTTGTTAATTCTCTCAAACCTCTATTTAACAGTGAACGTACAAAGTAATGACTCTTAATGTTGACTAACATGATTGTATTTTGTAAATATGAAGAAATTTAGAATTTGATGTGTGGAACACACTCCAGAAAAGCTATGATAGAGGCAAAGCAAGAGCGGAAAATGTATAGTTCAAGATACACCGCTATTAAATATTCCACAGTAAGCCAGTGGATTGGTAACAGGGATCACGATTAGCTATAAAAGAAGCGGCTGAAAGCAAAGATGGGTCATGGTTCACCACTTTGCACCAAACTTGAGAATTATCAAATAGTATCAAAAGAATATTTTCAATGTAATATGAAAATTTTTCAATGTAAAAATTTGGGTCCTTCACCATCTACCATACGTAATGCTGTGAAAAGATTCAGGAAATCTAGGGCTGTGTCCTCAGATGGCACCAGTACAAATACTTTGTTACCTTATTTAAGTAGAAATTTTGGTTATTTATACTTTGCTGGAGTAATTATTTTTCAGCTGACTTTTTACTTCTACTACTTACATTTTAAAAATAGCCTCGTTAGTCTCTCCTATTTCATTTTGGCATGTACTTTAACATTTTATACTCATGTACTTTCACATTCCAGTTAAGGTTATTGATAACATGCATTTGAAGTTTGACTTTGTGAACCATTACAATACTTATAGACAACTAGTCATCATATCTTTTGCTCCATGAAACACATGTTAATGTTCAGTAGTACACAGACATGCTTCTTTAATATATTTACATTGTACTAAACTACATTCATGTTCAATAGGTGTATATGCGGCTGAAACAGGAAGCCTAGCGCATCCCAAATTTATCAACATTAACATTTTAATATAACATTATAGTCATTATGGCTTTTAGAAGAATGGGTTTTTTGAAGAGGTGGGCTAGTGCACTATAGACCCCTGTGATGCGGCCTAAGCTTTTGTTCTTAATGGCATTTATTTTCCTTACATTACTTTTACTTTTATACTTTAAGTAGTTTTGAAAGCAGTACTTTTACACTTTTACTGGAGTAAAGCCTGAGTTGATACTTCAACTTCTACAGAAGTATTTTTCTATACTATACTTCTACCTGAGTAATGAATGTGAATACTTTTGACACCTTTGGATGACACTGCATAAGAAACTATCATGCAACAGAATTAAATGTAGAACTTTTGTCCTGTAACCACTGTCACTTAACACGGCCCTCCACTGCGCTATAAAAAGCTACTTGGAACTCTAAGTGAAGGACCTATGCTGGTCTGAGATGGTTCGAAATTGAATTGAATGAAATCCACCTACCTGAGGCAGCCCTAGACTATCATGTGCAGTTATTTTATTCAGTAAACAATTTTAAACAAGTTATTCTACATGGTCAGATTGGACATTCAACATTTTTTCTGAAATGACTTGATGTTTAACAGCCTCTACTTTTCTTGGAAGGTGTTTTGGTGTTAGAACATTGCCTTGAGGATCTGATTGCATTCATCCAAGAGTAATAGTGAGCTCAGGTACTGATGTTGGATGATTTGTTTCTGATAACTCCAAACATATTTCAGAGATACTGAAACAACACTCCAGAGAACGCAGTTCCATTTTAATACATATCAAAATATTTACCTCCCACCTCCCATCAATCCCACCTGTTAGGTACATTAGAGACCCTCCTTAATATGAAATTTTACTTGATATATTCACAGGTAAATATATCACAGTAGGACCAGTTTGAAGAACAAAGTGTAGTTCCAGATTTCTGCTGGATGCCCCAGACATTGTATGCATGTATTCAGTTCAATCTTGATTAAGCTTAATGAAGTACTGAGCAGTCAAAGCAGGTATTAGATGAGAACTGTAAACAATACTGGGTTGTTTCCACAAGGAGAAGCTTGGAAAGGGTTAAATAAACACACTGACGTATGTAAAAGCAATACTTACTGTATTAATACTACTTAAATATTAAAGAAATTAAGTGTTTTGCTGAGCAAATAAAGGCCTTGTCTCAGGAAATGTAGCTTTTTAAATATAATAATGTCCCCAAATGCCTAAAACCTTTGCACAGACCTGAATATTTTTAGAAACATGAGAGTGCAAAACTCAGCATGTTGACCTGGTCAGTGCCCAGTAGCTCATTGCCCTCTCTTTGTGTCTCTCCCTCTTTTTTGGATTTATTCCCTCCCAGGAGGGTTTGATTGCATTCATCTACAAAAGTGAGGTCAGGTACTGATGTTGGATAAGTAGTCATTTACCACTCCAAACTCATTTAAATGGTATTGAATGAAAACCCCATGAAATATATATAAAACATTGTAAATTACACACTAAAATATGCCAATAAACTATATATTTAAACACTAAAATACATATGGTTTTTGATTAAAATATATCTCTTTACAGCCATGGCTTTTGGAGTTGGGCCTTTAGTTTGGGCCATAAAACAAGAAAACATACTTATCTATGGCATTTTCAATAATATGTTAGCACTAAGCTGATACATAAAGTTCGTAAAATACATTAACACATATTTTGCTCACTACGTGTCCGTTTGTCTAGTGAGTATTTCAGTAAGGAGTGCTGATATAGATCTGCCTGCACTGTTTTTCAATTCAAAAATTAAAACCTGGTTAGCTTACAGTCAATTATGCATCTAGAACTTCCACAAGCTCCAGAGCAAAGACGTTTTCTTCTAAATTGTTCTGACCCATTGTAAAAAAACCTGACTGGTTGATTCCTCTTGTGGCTGTCCAACCCAGACCATGCTGTCATGAGGAGCTAAGGGGGTATGGCCTTGCAAAGTGGCTCTAAGGGGCCACTATGGTCCTGGTATAGGAAGAGACTGTTGTAATTACTGATGTTGTTATCAGTGTAGTGGCGTTGCTTGGTGGTAATTGTGTCTGAGGACGGAGGGCTTGCAGTTAACGAGTTGTAAGAAGTGTTTACTTTTCTTGTATGTCATGTCCTCTCATGTTACCACTCCCTGTTTTTGCTTTGAAGTACCGGTTCAGTAGAACAGCATGTATGCAATGTTTTTCATGTCCTCTTCTGTGCCAGCGCTACAGTACATCGTTGCTGTCCAGTGAAAAACAAGCATCTCTAAAATTGCAACTTTACAGGAGAGACCAAAAACATACTTTACGTTCAATGTAAGTCAATGGAACCAGAATTTTTTCCAAGCTATTTTGGAGCATGTCTATTGGTCCATTCATCATGAAATTTCCACACAGTGTAAATGACCATTGTTGTGTTCAAATGATGTAGAAAACTCTAAATCGAAACTATGGTATATGGTCGCTGTACAAAGAAAAACGTATAAACTTTTTGATCGCAACAGCTGTTCTTCATATCCTGTAAAAGTTTCCCAATGTTTGAACCAATAGAAATGCTCTAAAATTACCTGAAAAAATCTGGTTCCATTGATCTACATTAAAAGTAAAGAATATTTTTGCTCTCTCCTGTGAAGTTGCCATGTTGGAGATTATTGTTTTTCTTTGGACAGCGATGCTATGTCCAGTATACACATATACAGTAAACATTTTGCTATTTAATTTTAATTAATCTAATATGTGAGGCCTTCTGTTCAGCTCCTAAGGGTCTAACCAATGGGAGAGTTTCAACATTGTAACTCTTTTGTTTCTAACCAAACCTCAACAAGTATTATGCTACTATAGCAATACGTATAGAGTTTCAATACAACAAGAATCCTGATTAAATGAAGTGAAAATTACCTTTATTGATTTTTTTAGTTATCAGAAACGGCCTTCTTTGACCACATAGGAGGCCAAGAGGGTTCTTCATAGCTTTATTGTCATTTACACCTCAAGAATTCTCCACTTTTGAAATATGAAGCATATTATTTTTTATTAGACCTTAAATCTCACCATTATGTAGCTTTGGCCATCATCTTTTTAATGATCTGCAATTCCGTTTATTGTTCAGAACTCATGAAATTCTTACCAATTATGAGAAAACTGTAAAGTTTCGAGTACTATCATCACATTAGAAACACTGTTAGTAATTCAGTAAGTAAGAAAACTTGACTTATATACAAAGTGTTTCACAATGAATAAAATCAAGACATAATAAAATAATGAATGCAATGAAAACATAGACACACATAAGCACACTACTTAAGATCACCACTCAAAATAGCTAAAGATGAAAGAGTGTGTTTTAGGGTTTTTAGGGTATTTAGATGTTTTTCAAAGACTGTTCCCTAACAGTGTGTAAACAAATGCACAGTCTCTGTTTCACTTCAGTTGAGTTCTAAGAACAAGAAGACCCATTATTAGTGACTTGGCACTTGTATGGGAGACCAACAATTCACAAATGTATTCAGGCGCTTCAATGTGCAAAGCTGTGTAACTAAGCACTGATACTTTGAAATCAAACCTAAATGTCACTGGCAACCAGTGAAGAGGGGCTAGCACTTGGCCGATGTGATCCCTGCGTCCAGTTTTTGTTTAAAGCCGAGCAGCTGCAGTTTGAACCATCTGAAGTCTTGCCAAAGCTGCTTGAGTAAGACGAGTACATAAGACATTGCAGTAGTCCAACCGAGACGAGACAGATGCATGAATAATTCTCTCTGAGTCCTTAAAAAGATAGAATTAGTTTGATCTTCGCGATATTAAAACTTTTTTTTTTGATCGTAAACAGTGTTCCCAAACTTTTGAACAGTGCTGTAGGCCATAATCCTGTTGGTTGGACTCCAGCAGCAGCAGGTGCCTAAGATTGACTTATCGGCTGTGTGTGTACGTTCTCACAGGCACATGCATACAGACTGAGTAACCCTGTCCCGGCCCTCTCCCGTAACACCCTGATGCAGCCGTGGACTTTAGACCATGATATCATATGTTTGAGTAATGTGTCATCAGTCATTTCCCCGACTCCCTCCAATAGTAAACCAACCCACAAACCCTCTCTGCCTTTCATAGTCCTACTTTCCCATGACTAAAGCATTCTGATCCTTTGTTATGGCCCGGCCCAGTCTGCACACGCTGTACAAACGCACTCCGGCCACAGGTTCAGGTGCGACCACTGACTCACGCTGCTAATGCTTTAAAAAACTCTTCGCCGTGAGTTGGCGCAAAACACAGCCCGTAGTAAAACAAGACAACACTCCTCCGAAGCATTACCACACTAACATGTTAACTCTCCATCATACAAGGGCCATAGATTTTAATCTACAACACCAGAATCGTAAACTCAGCAGCAAACAGCTCAAATGAGGTGCTTCATATTGTTCGTGGAATTGCTCTAATAATTCCCACTCAATAAAACTCTATTATTTGTACGCTCGTCACTTCTCTCACACAAAAACAGCTTCTGCCACGCTTTATTTTACAACACAGAGGTTTTCACAATTTCAGTAAAAGCAGAATTATGGATTCAATTAAGGTGTTTTGCGGTTAACGGGGGCCTTCTGCAGCGTATAGATCCTGTAAATGTGTTTTGTTGGGCACGACAGAGCCGAAGAAAATATTTGAGCAGCGCTCGCTCATGTGCTCCCCGTGTAGTGAGTGTGTGTGTGTGTGCGTGTGTGTGTGTGTGTGTGTGTGTGCGTGAGTAAACACCTGTGTTCAGCTGAAAATGACTCACTCATATCTTGTGACCTGGCCTGCAGTGGCAAGAGCCCTCTGCCTCACATTCTTCAGGAAATGAATGATGCTGCAACCGAGACTGTGCTACCCTCAGGAGAAAGAGGGAGGGGTGAGGGGAGCGAGAGAGAGAGAGAGAGAGAGAGGGAGAGAGAGAACAGATGGATAAGGGTTAGCTCAGTTTATTAAATGCTCTTCAGCATTGCCATGACGTGCCAAAATGTGTCATGTTTAACCTATTACAGTGAAAATTTATGCCATTCATTGCGAGGTCACAGCGGGGTTCTCGGGCAGCCTGTAATGTGTTTAAAAGCCGCTCAGAAAGAAGATGTTGAAAATCCTCATGATGACGTTTTAAGCTTTAGCTATTCAGTAGCATGTACAAAAGCCACTGAGGTATTTATAGTTCATCTAGAATGAAAGTATAATATGTAATTCTACATGTGGCGAATATAGAAAACGTAGATCATACATAGCACTTCTGCTCAGTTGCACAGAACTAGTTTCACTTTCATGTATTTCAGTCATTCATTTCATCCACTTGTTGCACATTCATTTTGCTGTCTGTCATTCATTCAAAATATTTCCATCCCCACTGCACACGTCTGCCTATTTTCTATTTCTTTATTTTATATTTTTGTAAGATCATTTATACTATAATAATCTCAGAAATATATTAACCTTTTAAATGTTTATATATACCGCTCAAGATCACAGTGAAATGTTCTTGTTTTAATGGAGTATCTTCTTCCTTAACACAACAATGGACTGACGGGTCTCTAAAGAAAGTTGTTTCTTTCTGGTCATTTTGAGTCGGTAGGCAAGGCATCAACTGCTGATGCTTCAGATACTAAACTAACCTAGAATGTTGTTCTCCCTTTTATACTCACTTATTAGTAGAATGTTTTTTCAGCTGTGCATCACAATTGAGCAAGAGTGTCCTAACAATCAATTAGCCCAATAACATCCTTAACTTGGATTGGCGGCCGTACCAGGAGATTTAGACAGAGGACTGAGAATTACTGATAATAGGACTATATGCAAAATAAGCCTCTATACAAAAATAGACTTTAATAAAAACATTTTTATTCTTTAAAAATCATCTGATACACTTAAATTAATTGTGAAATGGACAGTATTGTTTGTAAATTGCATGAAAATTGAAAAGTGATCCTAAACTTTTGAGCGGTAGTGTGTATATATATATATATATATATATATATATATATATATATATATATATATATATATATAAACATTTCTATTTTTAAACATTTCTATTGGTCAATTTATCATGAAAATTTCAAACAATCTAAACAGCAGCTGTCGTGTTTAAATGTTAGAGAAAAAAGAAATTAGTCAAACAATAAAGATACGTTTTTTTTTTTGCACAGCGACTGTATTTTATTCGTTGCTGTCCAATGAAAAACATGTATGTCTATTTTTGGTGATTTTTAGTTTTCGACATCATTTGAACACGGCGCCTGATGTTTACATTGTGTAATAATTTCATGATGAATGGACCAATACAAATGCTCCAAATTAGCTTGGGAAAAAATCTGGTTCCATTGACTTCAATTTCCATTGTAGTGGCAATTTTGGAAATACTTGTTTTTTTCATTGGACAGTGACAATATATATCTTAATGTTTCAGATATCATATCTTTATATCATCTAATTGATTCATGTGGGCCGGCAGTTGTCAAAGCAGTTCGTTGCTAGTTGTACCATGACTTGACTTGACTTGGGATGGTCCCTCAGTTTGGCCCATAAATGGGGTTTGCAATAATATGTTAGCACTAACCTAAAACTACCACACATGGATGTTTGTTGGCTATTCGAGATTAAACAGGAACAGGATGTTACCATTTGGAAGCATTGGAAATGCTATTTTGTCTGTTTGCTCACATGTAGTCCTGATGCTTTCTGGCTAGCTAGAGATTCAGGTTTACACAGGCATGAAATTAAAGCCCAAACTCAACCTGTATCCACAAAAACGTAAAGCCTGACCCTAATCATTTCTACCTGAAATGACGCAGCAGAAGCTAACTTCACACTTTAATAGATATGGATTATTGAAGATATTGTTTTGCTGTGTTTTGCAGTGATTGCAGCTGATGATTACTGCTGAACTTCATTCCCAGTTTCTCTTAAAAGCTACCAGATCCGAAACCTGATAATTTGTCAGCCACCGTCTGGCTCGGGTCAGGTTGCAGACCTCTAGCCAGAGGAATAAAAACTAGGGGAAACCCATAGGGGGGTTAACAAAACCCATCAGTCTCCTGCTGACAGTTAACATTACACAACTTAAAGCTATACGATGCAATACAACACGTACCTACTTGTAAAATAGATAGTAACCAAACGAAACAACAGCAAATTTATTGCCGGCCACGGTGGTTTATGGGAGACTAAGCTTTTATGTGAAGCTTGTATGACATTTATTTTACCCTGTTATGCTGCAGTAAAAGAGATCTGCTATAGAGCTGCCGCTGCTGACTTCCATTTTAATGCTTGACAGAAACCTAATGGTCAGGCCATGGCTCGTATTCACAGTCAGCCACGTATGTAGGAATTTAAGCATTTTCTCCTCATGTTATTGCTCTCCCTCATTATTAGAGTCAAAACCTGACTGAGTCTATCACTTCCTAATTTTGTTAATGGTCAACCTAGCATGTAAATCCTTCCGTCCAGCTCCTGAAGCCCTACCCGATGTGAAAATCCTCCTGGTGGTGTCCACATATGGGGCATTTCCACCACTTCAATTGACTCTACTTGCCAGCTACTTTGGGCACCCCCTCAATGTAGCTGGTCATCATAGAGATGCCAAATTAAACTGTTATGTCATGATGCAGACCAATAGTGTAAGAAGAGGCCGCAATGCGATTGACTGCTGAATAAGAAGGAGAGTTTGAGAAATACTGTGGAACGAACTCTGGTTTCTTGTATACTATGCAAGAGGGTACGCTAACCTAGTAGCTTATGTGTTTGGGTTGACAGTGATGATTATAGTGTAGTATATATAGTATAGTATATAGTATAGTATTCACCGTATTTCGCTACACCCACTTTCAAGCGTGTGTTTATTTCGCCTTTGTGTTAGAACTTCCGCTCAGTTAACCAAAATGAATACAGTTACATGGGAGGAGACCAGAGAGACAGTAAGAAGTTCAAACGGGACAACACTGTCTCATCCGAGGTTAATAACTCAGTGAGTGGATGATATGAGAAGGTGGTCTGAGGTTAATAACACAGTGGGTGGATGATATGAGAAGGTGGTCTGAGGTTACTTATGGAGACATGTTTAATTACTCTGTACTCTCAGAAGGTGTAGACGGTTCAGCAATGAAAAACTATAAAAGTAATGAAGCGTATCAGTACCTGCACAGTGGGAAGGTGGGCCGTGTACTCCTACACACAGACGGTGAGTTTATATTTCTGAACTCTGGGTGTTAGTTACTTACAGCCCAGATAGCCTAGCGCGGTGGACACTGATCATTAAATAGTTACTCAACTCGAAAACACCTGATGCGTCTGCTTCCTCAGAGCTTCATAAGTGAGCCATTTCTCTGGATAAGGAAGCTCTGGTGCTGGTTCTCCTCCACAGAATGTTAAGAGCAGACATACGGAGGTTTGGGTGGATGTTTTAAATTTAGAGCTTCAGTCAGAGACGCAGGTCCTCTTCTTTGGAAGGCGGCCCCCCAACACTCTGATCTTTACCTGCTGTGTTTGCAACACTGTTGTTCAAGCCAAGTTTTCATCATCTTCCAATTACTGACTCCCTCTAACTGAACATGTTATGCTATTCATTTTATGTTTGTTGTCGTTTTGCTTGTAATTAGTATCAATGTATCCGCGGTCGCACCGGAAGGTCTAAAACAAAGTAAACAAAGATGGTCGCCCAGTGTTGTCATGGAAAATAGCATGAATATAGATATAGATATAATATAGTATACAGAGTTAAGCTGAGACGAGTTTAGTTAGTACCATGTAGTAGAAAAGCGTTCTGAGCGTCCCTTTTGGTACATGTACTATATGTATTCTATTTGTAACCACTGCTGGCTATTAAACTGGTTTCAGTCTCCATATGGTTTGTTTAGTCAGTGATGTCTTTTGTCGTTGTACTACTGTGTTCGTATTTCATTACATAGGACCACAATTTGTACCATAGGATCAACACAACACCCCCTATATTACATGTATCCACTACTGACCATCAAATCTGCTCAATCTCCAGATGGTTCATTCGGTCTTGTCCCCCCCTAGAAAGGACAGTTAGCTGTGACGGAGGAGCGTCCCTGCCAGACAGCGGCCAGCTGGAGACGGATCTCATGCCCCAGAGAACTGCCAGACGTGGCTTACTGTCACAGCGGCCGGAAGGAAGTGGAGTGTGTCCACGCACGACACTGCTCACCTCAGCCGTCTGAGTGCTAATGGATGAAGACTCGCCAGACCTCCTCCAGGGGACAAAAAGGAGAAAAACACGCTGCGAACACTAAACTCCATTTCCCACAAGGCCCCGTGGTTCTGCTGGAAAACAACAGCGAGGACGACAACACCACAAATCATGGTTGACAGCGTGCTACCCAGGTGGGTTTTAATAGTGATCCCATGCTGGTTCCACATCTCTGCAAGCCACCGAAATGACTTCAGGGTTACTGATCATATCGGAGGAGCGGTGCAGACTCTGTGTTGAGGACAGGCTGAATGCGTCTCCTCTAGGCTGCATGCATACTAAAGTAAGAAATTAAATATTGGTTGTTAATATTTATTGCAGTTTTGAAGCTTCCAGTGGCTGCGGTATGCAAAACTGACCTTTGATGAAACACTGTCTGCTCAACGACGGCAGGTGTTCCAGGTGGGTTTATATGGTTACGTTTGCTTTAACTGTTCCCTACGCTCTAGGTGTTAACCAGGTAAGTGCGAGGTACAAATTACAAAGTATTAGGTACTAAAAAAACAAAAAAGGTTTGCATATTAACTGATGCAACTGTCTGCAACTGTGTGGTGCAGTCTCCAAAGCACTGTGCAATTATTGTGAGTTAAATGATCATAAGTATCCAATTAAGGTAATAAGAATCAAATCATATTCGCTGACTTATAGGATCTAGATATTAAACTGTAAAATGATAATACTGAAAGCAGCATTGGGGTAAGAAGGTGGAATTACAAGCTAAATTTCAATGCAATGTCACACACTTGCATTAAAGTAATTTAACTAATAACTCCAGTAAGTACCGAATATGATATTTACTTTATATAGTAGGATATGTAGTGGTATAAATTAAATGCATACAGTGAGAGACTCTTCTATCTTTTTCGAGATATCAACACTGCTCCAACTCTGATTGTGTTAGTTGGGCTTTTTTTATTTCTTCCCATAGAGAATGAATAGGATAGGAAAGTGCACGCCAGTTCATTGACCTTCTGCTTGACTGACAGACACCGTTTCACATACACTGACTCAGAGTGGACCCCCGACCGCGACAGCAGTGTTGGTTTTTTTAGTTTTTTTCCATCCCCCCCATAGAGTCCCATTCATTTTCAAGCGCACCCAAACATTATGGTTTCATTAAACCTACAGCCACCAAACTGCATGTACGCTCTCAGGGCAGGTCACCAATCACACTGACCTGCACTACTCTAGTTGTTGTTTATTCATCCCTCACTC
Source organism: Megaleporinus macrocephalus (assembly GCA_021613375.1). Classification (NCBI taxonomy): domain Eukaryota; kingdom Metazoa; phylum Chordata; class Actinopteri; order Characiformes; family Anostomidae; genus Megaleporinus; species Megaleporinus macrocephalus. The sequence goes on from CM038705.1 coordinate 44,133,594, forward strand.
CTTGCATTGCTTAAGCTGTACAACCAACTTTTCTAGTTCTTGTATAACCTTTTTATGCCAACTAGCTGATACTATTAAACCCAAGTAATTGCACAGCACTGTAGATTTTGTCTCATGTAATATTTCAGTGAATCATTAAAACCTGCCAGGAATTTTGGTGTCATTTAGTTAAACTGACTGCCTTGGAACTTACCAACATATTACCCAAAACACTGACTTGATATTTTAGAGCAGAGGTCACTAATAGGCGGACCACGGTCCGGACCCAGATGTTGTCCAATGTGGACCCAAACCGATGAACTACTGAGAACGATTTCATTTTGACAGTCTTTATTTTAAGCAGTGCAACTTTTCCTGTCTTTACGGTATACAGGCTTTGTGGCATGGTACCGTGACCAATCACGTGAGTTGTAAGATCACCAAAAATCAGATCTTTGCAGACTCGGAAGTATGGCACGTACACAGGCGAGGCACGAAGCGAGAAGCAGCAGACGGAGAATAAAGTCGGACTATAAAGCAAGTCGGAGTATTAAGCGTGTCGCAGAAGGCTAATTCAGACGGTTCATTCCACAATGAACGTTATTAAGAATAAATATCGTTTCAAGGCTCACCAACGAACACCTTCATATGAGAATGGCCCTGACCCCATTTCAGCCCAGATGTAAAGACAACCAAAGGTTCACTTCTCTTACTAAACAAGAGAAAGTGTAAAAGAGGAATACAAGATGGAAATAATCTGTCAATATGTGAAAGATGTGCACGTTTTATTTACTTTTTCTGTCTTGATAGCACTGTTAGTACTTTAGTATACAGGATACGCCAATGAATCATAACACATGTTAGAAATAATGACAGTCCGGACCTTGGCCTGAGGAAATTTCCTCTAACTGGACCTTACTGAACTCTAATTAAACACCCCTGCTTTAGAGTTTGCCTGATTAACTAGATTATCTGGAACTTAATTGACTGTACAAAAAAACAAGTGTTATCATTTCAGTGGATGTATTGATAAATAAAGGAATTAAATAATTTAATAATAGTACTTACAGTACATTTGGTCAATATATAATGAAGGTCAGTCATAAGACTTTAAGGCATATCGCAATTAAATTATCTAAAAGTATCATAAAGGTGTGGTATTATTATTTTGTCAAGCCCTACATTGAACCTACATGGATATACTGATGAAACTGAGGCTACCAGATCAAAAGTGATCGAAATGTCACCTCTAAAAAGATTCTGCCTTGACATTCTCTCCTACATCTCAAACTGAGGCACTGACCTTTCTGTGCTTGTTTTACACCACTAAATCTGTCATGTACATTCAACTGTCACATAACTCCTTTAGTGTGTCTGTGTATACAGTGACTTCTGCTTTCCGCATTGGAAATATGGGACCATGGAGTGTGATATAAAGCACAGTAAATCAAGCGAAGGCTGCCGAGTAACCTTCTGACAGAGCTGTGACAGCTCTGGTCTAGCTCCCGACTTAATTAGCGGCCCAGGCTTAGGCGCAAGCACACAGATCTCTGGGACTTTCTGAATGGAGGTGTGAAATGTGGGTCAGTAGGGCCGGGATAGAGTAAGGCTTTCCGTGCGGGGTGGGGGCTGGGGTCTGGGGTGGGGATCTGTTTCTCCGCTAACAGTGCTATCAAGACAGTTAGCATTCGCGCTAACACGGATCCAGGCCCGGTGAGAGCAGCTGAAGCGTTCTCTGCACGACTGCCCCGATAATCCCCAACGTTTAACAATGTCCCCGGCTCGGCCGAACCAGAGGCAGGCCACATTCCTTGGCTGCCACAGCGGGGGACTATATTTGAACACTCAGCGCCACCCACAATGGCGCGACAACAATTCACACCCACACAGGAGCAGAGAGTAGCTCCACTCTTAGCACTCGCACGCTTGTGCAATGGAATGGTGTTAATTACAGGCGGGACTATTGCAAAACCTCTCTCCGTCTCTGTTTCTTGTCTAGTTTCTATCCAGTGTCGTAGTTAGGCTTGTTCCTAGTCTGGCCCATTCAGGTTCACACTTTAGATTCTACAACTAAAAATAAGGGTGCCGAATAAGTTTCTTGGAGAAATGCTGATGACAGGATTGCTCTTAACTGAGTGTTCTTTTTTATAACCCCTTATGACGGCTTTATTTATTTATTTTTATGTGTCAATGCAGGATTATTAATATCAGCGTTAAGGCTTATTAACTGCTATGCTAACTGAATGCATTGGTATAAAACGTATGGAATTGGCCTTCACGGTCATCAGATTTCAACCAATTTAAACAGTTATGGAACATTTTGGACTACCATGTTAGGCAATGTGCTTTACTACCATCATCTAAATAAGGTAATGTCTTTTAGAGGAATAGTGCCCCAGTTCTAGAGGCTTGTTTACATTAAATCAGTGGTCACCAACCATGATCATAGAGATCTGCCTTCCTGCAGGTTTCCCCTGTACCCCAAATCCAACACAGTTCATTCAGCTAGTTAAGTAGGGTCATCATCAAATAGATACTTATTTGGATCTGGAGGGGTAGGACAGGGTTGGAGCTAAAGTCTGCATAAATACAGATCTCCAGAAGAACTACTACTAGAACCTACATGAAGATGCCTACATCTGGAAGTCTGCTCCTCAATTTATCATAGAGTGACTACTTTAAAAGTAGCATCTTAGTTACTTAGTTAGTTGCTGTCTGAGTGGTTTAAACCCACCAGCAGGTCCACAAAGTGTGGAGGTCCTGACCTTTTACCTGGCTTAATTCTCAATAGATTATGAGTCTTCACCTATACACCACCTCATTGTACACTGCAAGATACCCCCTGAAATAGATGGCTCTGCCCCCATTGCACTCATACGTTTCTAGAACAAGAGCCATCTCTGACATGCAATTACAGTCAGCGTCGTGAACGCAGAGTAATTAACCAGAGCGCAGCTCCAGCAGTACATCCATTCCAAATGACCCCCTCCATCACCCAGACCAACCATTTTCAACCATTCCCAAGGTCAGATGAACGGCGTAGCCCACCATGCAGCTGGAACCTGACAACAGGGTGCTGTAATTACTGCTGTCCTTGATATTTAATGTGGAATGAGTGTAGTAACCTTTAGTGTTTGCCCGTGAGACCACCCCTCCCCTCTGCGGCCCTGCCTGGGCCAGTCAGAAAACAAGGGGCACACTTTGGAGGGAATCGTGAAGTGTGCTTGCGTGCCAGGTGGTGCCATGGGACTTGACTAAAGTGTGTACACACGCTAACACACATCCGAATGGATGCATGTCACTGCTGCTGGGCTCTGCGAGGGCACTGCTGATGCGCCATCGAGATCGGAGGACAAAGTCAAAGCTCTCCATGCATTACAATCAAGTGAGAGCACACATTACTATCATTTCCCTCGGCCCCATCGAAATGATTACGCTTTAACCCTGTGTATTCATCTGCCGAGTGTCAGGATCTGTAAACTGCTCCAGTATTTATATGAGTGAATTCAAAGCCTAAGGTAAGGTATTCATTTTTAATATTGATGTTATATGCAAAGACGGTTATAATCATGTGAAAGGCAGTGTATAATTCATAGGCTTGCATTTAGCTGTGACCCACTCACCAGCTACAAATTACCACCTGCATCAATCCTCCATTCAGGAGCCATCCCTCTACACAATGGCAGCACAATGACAATGGCAGCATCCTTTAGTCCTGGCTACAAACAGCAGTGCCAGCGTTAATGGAGGGTACAGACAAAACAGGGATGTGATATGTTTATTAATATTAAGCGTCTTAATACTGTTGATTTGCCTGGCAAATCTATTTATATGGAACATAATCACACTCGTATAGCAATGTAACTAATGCAATGCCAACTTTACAGGAAAGGGCAAAAACGTTCTTTACTTTTAATGTAAGTCAATGGAACCAGATTTTTTTCCATGTTCATTTGGAGCATTTCCATTGGTCCAATCATCACGAAAGTTTCACACAGTGTGAACGGTGGCTGTGGTGCTCAAGTGACGCAGAAAAATAGAAATCGACCAACTTAGAGATACATGTTCTTCTTTGGATGGCGATGATATTTTATAGGTCTATAATTGTGATTGAATTATGTTGATGTTTTTTGCAGAGAACATTGTTTTGATTTGAAGCATACTGCCGGCTTTAGGATCAGATCATGCCAGGTGTAAACAGGGCCTCGGCATAGTTTGGCAGATTTCACGCTAAGAGACATTATGCAACCCGAGCCTTTGTAAATGAGCTGTCTACATCCAGGAGTGATTTTCAGATCCTGCCTGGACACGCTGGGAGTTTGACAGCACTAGCGAGCCGTCCTGCAGTTCCTAACCCAGAACAAACAGATACGAGTGAGTCCTAACATCACTGAATGAGAAGAATGAGGTTTACGTAGGCAGTTGGACAGATCCGTCCTCATGCTCATCACTCCCCTCCAGCTCTGTTTACATTGCAGTGTTTTCTCGGCATCGTCCGTGGAGATGGGAATGCAAAGAGCGGTGAGAGAAAGACAGAGAGAGAAAGAGAAAGAGAGAGAGAGAGAGAGGTTGAGACAGATTAAGGGAGAGGGACAGAGGCTCTCACATTTCTCTCAAGCCTGGGAGACTTTGTCGTCATGCTTCAACGTAAACACACAAGCCACCACTTAACAAAGCCAAACAAGCATGTCTTATCTCCCTCACACAACATGTCAGCCAGGTAGCCTTCACACCAGGAGTGTGTCACGGAGGGCCGTGTGAGGAGCAGGGGGTGGGTGTTGGTGGCGGGGGGGGGAGGTGGTGGGGGTGTTTCTGTCAGAAATCTGCTGCATAGCTGAAGCCAGCTATGTGTCAGTGAGCGGAGTTTGTGTCTAAGCATGTCTGGCGACAGGTATGCATTACTAACACTGTGAGCCAGGAGACAATAACCAGCTGTCAATCTGTAGATTCAGTGTTATGTGTTCATGGGGGGGGTGGGGAGGTGAATACAGGAGATCATGCTTATATGACACACTATAAAAGTGCTACATGGGGGGGGCGTAAGATTCAGAGAGGTGTTGCTTTCATGTGGGGCATCATATACCAATGACAGACCTCTTAGGATAAATATACACACTATATACACCTGCTCAGCTACCTTTTCCATTTCTGCATTTAGGGTTAACATTAACAGAACTATAAATTACACATATACACAGAGTTTCCAGCTATTTTCCACTTATTCAAACAGTATTAATAGAGTAAGTAGTGCTTTTACATATGCAGTGTGTTTATTTAACCCTCTCCAAGCTTCTCCTTGTGGAAACAACCCAGTATCATTTACAGTTCTCATCTAATACCTGCTTTTGACTGTTCAGTACTTCATTAAGCTAAATCAAGATTGCTTCTGAAGGAACTAAATACATTCATACAATGTCTGGGGCGTCCAGGAGAAATCTGGAACTACACTTAGTTCTTCAAACTGGAGCTCAAAATATCATCTACTTCTTTCACAATAAGATATTCATGTTACAGCTATACTGGCATATCATCTCTTGTAATACCACTTTGAAACTTTGAGTCTAGTCAAATCAGCCCAACATAGGAGGATGAAGAAGTAGTGCTGCTGCCCCGACGGCGTATTCTAACCTCTTATCAATCATGATGAAGGTGTTGCTCCTGGCTAGATCATTTTAGGACAGATAGCCAATGACAGGAAGAGTAAAGGTAATAACAGCTGAAGCTCTTTGTAGGTGAGTGTTATAGCGACCACTGCTGCTTAAACAAACAACAAAAGTAAAACAAGAATTAACATTGGTGCTGTTTGGTGCTCCACCACTGGAGGCTCTGTAAAGGGATGATATGGATGAGATTAAAGGGATGAAAGTTTGGTGGTAAGCTGGTTCTTCTAGACTGGTAAGGAGTGAAGAGGGAGGTGATATGTTGCCCTGTAACTGTGTCTTCGTATAGATTGCTCTGTTGAAAATAGGAAATGTTTGTTTTTCTTCGTCCTGTAAAGCTATCAGTTTAGAGATATTAGGTTTTGTTTAAAGTCATTTGTCCAAGCTAACAACAGACGCTACAAGTGAATGCACATTATATGATTTTGTTTATTTACTGAATTTAATTTATTTTATAATATATATTTAATATATCTATTTTTTGTGATTTCCAGTTTTGTGTAACAATTTCATGATAATTCGACCAATAGAAATGCTCCAAAATAGAATTGACAAAATAGCTTTTTTTTAAATTCAATGTAAGTTGATATATATATATATATATATATATATATATATATATATATATATATATATATATATATATATATATATATAATACTTCACAGTATTAATGAGGTTTCCTGATAAGCACAGTGTAGGATATATAAGAGCTTTAAAAACATAAAAAAAATGCTTGCTTATTCACTGCACGGTCACCATACTTTCATTCGTGTTGGTTAATAATCTACTGTTGTATTGTATATACACTCTCTTTGGACAAATTGATTTCTTAGATATTTAGACGACATTGGGACTCAGAAACACATTGACCGCCTCTCCTTTTCGGGCTTCTCTGCCATGAAATCATGCAGCCTATTGTAAAGTGGCTCGACAGTATTTCTCAATGCCATCTGTGGAACCAAAATTGAGATCAGCCTCATTGTTCACTTTGCTATCTTCATCTTTTGTCCATTGTCTGTTGACATGCGGGTGCCAGAATGGAGCTTTTGATTCTCTGTGATAAACTCTTGACCTCCACGTGTTTCTGCACGGATGAGGTTCGACCTCTCTGCGTCTAAGCAAACACCGCGCTGAAAGACGACGTGGGCTTTCTCCTCGGCTGAGCCGCTCCCGTCCCCAGTGTTTACTGTCTGGAGACGGCGGCGCGTCCAGGGAGCAGAGTCTAATTAAAAGCAACGAATTGAGAGAATGGATTGTGGTCGGACCTCGCTATCTGATGGGAAACGCCAAGGAAACTCGAGGCCTTTTGCGTTCCTGACTCGCGGAGAGGTGCGATTACGCCTGTTTTGTATTCATGCAAAAGTAACATCAGCCGCTGAAGGGAAGGCACTTGCTGGAACTTTTGTTTGTTGCGAGGCTGCCGTGCTCTCGGTGCTATTCTGGTTCACATGTCTGGGGGGGTGATTTGTAATTCATGGCATTTTGGGATCAGAGCAAATGCCTCAGCTGCCATTGCCGCTTGACGTGCCTCCAATTCCGCAGCACCCCATCCGCGGCTCTATATTCAGGGATGCCATGTTTTGAGCGCGTCAAGTGCGCATCGAGTCCTCAGGAGAGATGGAGGAAGAGACGGGTTGGGAGATGGAGGGAACTAGAGAGAGGGAGCGAGAGACACCGGGGTTGTTTTGCGCGCAAGCTTCGTTATCCTCTCACCGGTGATTCTGGCTGCAGGCGCGTGTTCATAAGCTTTGGATCATATCCGGCCTTTGATGAGCGATCATTAGTGCCGGGTCATGAGTGATGTGCGAGCGCAGTCTCCCCGCTGTTGCTCTTGCTGTTATCTGCAGCGGTGATAGCTACGCTTTCGCTCGACGCGCTTATTCTTTCTCGTACCTTGATAAAAGTAGTGCCGTGTCGCTTCTGCTGGCGAGGGGAGGAGAGAAGAGATGAGGCGATTGCCAGTCGCCACTTCACTCAACCGCATTTTAATTTTCGGCGGCGTCTGGTGGGTGAGGGAAAGAAAAAAAAAAGAAATGAAAGAAATCCACGTCTCGCAAATGACTGCATGTCTTCACGGCAGAGGAGCGGGAGCGGCGGAAGGAGAGGAGAGGAGATGCCGTGGCAGATATTTGCGAACAAATCACCTGGACAAGAGAGCGCGCTGCTAGCTCCCTAACGGAAATCCATATTCATCTCGGTCCCCTGTACGTCTCAGGGGGCCGCAGATTTCGGGCCGATTCCATATCGTCTTATCCGCCCCCCCCGTACCTCTCATCTCAAATCTCTGGTTTCTCATCTGGCATGCTCTATTATTTCCAGATAGCGGCTGCCGCATCATATTGCACCGCCGTGGGGACTCCATAAACCATAAAGCTCGCGCTGGCCGTTATTAATGACAAGGCGGCAAGAAGTATCGGTGCAGAATATGTAGATCAGCCCGGTGCGTATGATTTTAATATGAACTGGAGTGATCAGAATCTCCCCTGTCTGCTTTGACTAATGATGCCTTCCTGGCTATTTAGTATACCTGTGCTGGCACCCAGGCTGAGCATTGAGCGGTAACACAATCACTGCTTTCTTTATCAACATCCACATTTACCCTGACGGTAGAAAGTCATCTGCATCGGTTTACAAGGCCTAAAAAAAAAAAAAAGAAGATCTCTTCCCCAAAATGTCCTAAGTTGTCAGGAAGTGGTAAGTTTCTCAAGGTTCCTCTTTGTTTTGCCGTGTCCTCTTTAAAAGGGCACCTTCCAGTGGGCTGCACTTGGAGAACATTAAGACATAGGCTGTACACGTGATGCCTCATGAGATAGCAGAAGTGAATTATTACAGTGTGAATGATCTTATTTATTAAATCCCCTTGGCCAGAGTTGGGCGTGAGCCAACTGTTGCCGCTCGGCCCGCTGCGATCATCAGTAATGAGGCTGCTCCAGACGGATGACTGTGGGTCCCGGTCGCCCAGATAAAACCCGACTTTAGATTAAGGGAGAAGCACTGAAACATATTATAAGCGCAGGGGTAATATCACTATCTCTTAAGAACTTCCCCTTTCTTCTGCGGCAGGAATAGTGTCCAGACCTTGTAAGCTCTTGGATGCACTTGAATTGCTCTTTGAGGTGACCTACACTCTTAAAGGGGAAATGGGTCCCGTGGAGAACAAGTCATTTAGAGATACCAGTGCAAGCTTGTGCACTCTATACACTAGTTCTGTTCTTTTTCTCTAGCCATATTTCACATTTATTTAATTGCCATTCTACGATATCAACTTTTTTCATTCAATCCAATTTTCAAGATTTAGCGTTGTGAGTATTACTGCTAATAAAAATTAATTGTTAAATTAATGTAAGGGTTTGCACAGATTGGTTGACTGTGCTTCTTAGTGATTATGCTTTTAGGCTTAATGTCAATTAACTACATTATTATGACACTGGATGCCCCAGAGAAGACCTGGTGAAGAGCCTAGGCTGCATAGCTCCAGTTTCCTGAAGGCTAGCAATGTGATCCATGGCTCACTAAAAACGGGCATGTCAAGCAGTACTGACCTGTGAAGGGGCTTCATTCTGCCAAAGTCACCTGGACAAGAAAGCTCGCTGCTAGCTCCCTAATGGAAATGGGGGGGGGCAGATTTCGGGCCAATTCCATATCGTCTTATCCGCCCCCCCCTCATACCTCTCATCTTTTGGGAAAACCAATGCAAGCTTGTGCACTCTCCACACAAGTTATGTTCTTTAGCACGGCAATGCCAAATTCTAGCCACATTTATTTAATTGCCATTCTACTATATCAACTCTTTTCATTCGATCCAATTTTCAAGATTTAGTGATGTGAGTATTACTGCTAATAAAAATGAATTGTTAAATTAATGTAAGGGTTTGCACAGATTGTTTGACTGTACTGTGATTATGCTTTTAAGCGTGACGTCAATTAACTACATTATAACGACACTGGATGTCCCAGAGAAGACCAGGTGAGGAGCCTAGTGATTATAGGTTGCATAGCTCCAGTTTCCTAAAGGCTAGCAATGTGATCCATGGCTCACTGAAAACGGGCATGTCAAGCAGTACTGACCTGTGAGGGGGCTTCATTCTAACATTTCTCCACCAATCTACAGAGCATCAAAGATCAGATATTGAACAAGGTTTGCCAAAGTCAACAGTGAAAAGACATGTGCCTCTTTGGCCACCATGGACCAACGTCTTCAGCAAGGCCGCCTGGGGTGCACTCACGAAGGATTGTTAAGACAGCATTTCCTTCTCCTGTGGTTTTCTTAATGACATCATCAGTGAATAGTCGACGTTGACTCATCACATAACTGTCGACTTTTGACTTTGAAAAATCTCAAGTCACGCAATCCCTACAACAAATTACAGACTTGTACCTTCTAGTTTCCAGACGTCGGTACGTCTTCTCTGATGGCCTAAAATTCCCTAAGGGGTCCCCGCTGGTGGAGAGAGACATGGTTTGAATGACTGAGTGCTTCACATGAGGCATGTAGAAATTAGATTGAACAATGGTGGATTTTATTCTCTTCTGTTGTATCACCCCAAAGAAACTCTGATACCGTTGGGGCCTAAAATAATGAGTTTGTGGGTGAGCAGACGAAGCTAAAGTATATTTTCTCATTCTGTAGGTTTGGGGTCCCATATGACCATCTCAGTGTAATTTGTCTTGATTAAATATGAATTGAGTTTGTTGTTTGTGCAGAACTTGTTTGTGACAGTATTGGCTAGACTGGAGAACAGTGTCACACTCTTTTCAGGCTGGAGACTTAAAGCAGTAATAAGTATCATCTGCACATGCTCAGCTGGTCGGCAGCATATCAGCTGAGAGTCATGTTTGTTCAGGGTTGTTTTCCACATTGCAAGAGCAGTTTGGGGTAAACAAGGGGAAACAGAACTTCTACACATAACAGCGCCGCTCAAGGCATGAACATCACTACCGCATCAATTTGCCATCCTTCTCCTCCGGCAGCCTGGGCCTGCTTAAGTGCTTCTGCTGAAGCTGCGCTAACTCTACCGTTGGAAACACTCCAACTGAGGAATGCAGGGCTCTGTGAATAAGATAAATGGTGCTTTTTCTGCTTACTTCTGTTGTCTGCGATACTTGTTGTTCCGTGTGTTTGACGAGTTGTCAGCCATGTGATCCTGATGAATATTTGTGTAATGAAAAGTGGTTTTTCACCTCTCAGTCGCTCTGGATGTTTGGTAGAAATCAGCAATTCTTTCAGTATTTGGTGAAATAATAATAATAAAAAAAAAATAATAAAAAAGACCATCGAAGAAGCTCTTTTGCTTCCCTAAATAATCTTTCGCTCAATAATTCTTTGGAAGCTTGTTATTTCTGGAACTGTACACGCAAACCAAGCTGACCCTTGTTGCTGGGGAACATCCTTCTTTCCCGTACAAAAGGAATACAGGTTCCCATGTACCAGAGTAGGTAGTGATCATTCCAAAAAAAAAAAAAAGAAAAAAAGAAAAGAAGCCATGTTGAGAAAGCTGGAAGACTATTCCACATGGGCTCGTACATTCCGGGCTGCGAAATCAGACAATGAAATATTGATAGGAACATTCCCCAAACATGTGTAGTACCAGCTGTTCTGGTACCGCATACGTCAGTGAGGATCTGCAGACGTTCCCTTTTAGACCTGTTTCAGAGATTTCCTGCAGGCCTGATGAGCAAGCCTCAAGCAAAGAAGGTGGTGCGCTCCATTTCTGGAGGGGAAAAGAAGGTGGGACCGGCGCATCGTTCCAAACTGAGCGCCCACAATGGGCTCTCTCACCACCCAGGAATATCCAGCTTATCAAGCAGCCTCATCGAGCGAGATGATTCGGTTATGAAGATCACACACCGTGGCCTTTGTGTACTAACCACTGACAACCTCACAGGGCATTCCGAAGAATTTCTCGAGAAGGAAATTCTTAAGTCAGACCCCTTGTGAGCCAAATAAAGGGGGTTTCTCACGGAAAATGAAGAGGGAACACATGCCTAACAGAAAATAGTAACATGCACACACACTTGTGGCAAACTGTGGAAGGAAAAGAAACATAGATTAAATGAGGACAGTCCAGTCGCATGCAGTCGCAAGTTTGATGTCCAGGTCAAATTGCATGTTTTGTTGATTTTGTAATCAAAGCTAAGCTAATAGATTCTTTGCAGAAACATACATCTGCACATTTTAATAGACAATTGTTGTTTATTGTCTGGATATATTAGAAAAAAACTAAATGTTTATATATTTATATATTGTCTCCCCAAGCAAAAAGAAATTGTGCAAACAAATTGGCAGAAGAAATGCAAAATTTGAACTGAAGTGAGCATGCTAACCAGCTAGCCTTCGTCCATCCTGTCTTGTAATACCACTTTGTACCTACAGAGGAGATTAGTTTATTTGTTTATTTTATTTGGATCCCCATTAGCTCCTATAATGACAGCAGCTATTATTCCTGGGGTCCATCAGATATTATATACATTATGCATATGCAACAAAAAAGAAAAGTAAAGAACATACTCTATGTATATTCCAAATGTATACAAAAGAATATACATTATACATATACAACAAAAAAGAAAAGAAAAGAAGAACATACTCTATGTATATTCCAAATGTTTAAAAAAGAAGAATATACATTATCCATATACAACAAAAAAGAAAAGAAAAGAAGAACATACTCTATGTATATTCCAAATGTATACAAAAAGAAGATTATACATTATCCATATACAACAAAAAAGAAAAGAAAATAAGAACATACTCTATGTATATTCCAAATGTATACAAAAATAATGTACATTATTCATATACAACAAAAAAGAAAAGAAAAGAACATACTCTATGTATATTCCAAATGTATACAAAAATAATGTACATTATTCATATACAACAAAAAAGAAAAGAAAAGAACATACTCTATGTATATTCCAAACGTACATACAAAAGAAGAATATACATTATTCATATACAACAAAAGAGAAAAGAAGAACAAACTGTATGTATATTCCAAATGTATAAAAAAGAAGAATATACATTATCCATATACAACAAAAAAGAAAAGAACATATTGTATGTATATTCCAAATGTATACAAAAGAAGAATATACATTATACATATACAACAAAAAAGAAAAGAAAAGAAGAACATACTCTATGTATATTCCAAATGTTTACAAAAGAAGAATATACATTATCCATATACAACAAAAAAGAAAAGAAAAGAAGAACATACTCTATGTATATTCCAAATGTTTACAAAAGAAGAATATACATTATCCATATACAAACTGGAATGAAGGGGGAGGAGGAAGGACCGAGTGTGAGTATGAATTTTACATATTGCCCCCTTAACTTCCTTGTATATGTATTGCGGTGGGAGGTGCTGCCAACCAGGAGTTGGCATTGCAGGGGAATGATTGAAAGGAGTCACTTGGAGGTGAACGCTACCACTGTAAATGAGCTGTTTATCTTGTCATGTTAAAGGTATATATTTGTGTTATTGTTCTGTTATCTGTGGTGGGATGTGGGTTTTGTTGTGTGTGGGTTTTAGTGTGAGGGGGTCACCAATAGTGTGAAGCCTGTGGTTAGTGGTGAATTCCCAGGTGGGTTCAGTGTTACGTATGTGCCTGTTTCACTACTGTTCTAATAAAGAACTGTTCTCAGGTCAGGGTCACAGCTTCAGTCTCTACAGAACACTGTTAAAGTATTAACTTATTAACTTCACTTCAACAAAACAGGCATTTACATATATTTTATTGTGTGTAACAGGTTTACAGTGAGTCTTTCAGCAAAGATCCTACTGCCACAACTGTTATCCATTTCTAACAACTCACTGAAGCCTGGAATATGACTAGAATATGATTTGTATTTAGAATTAGTGATGTAGCTGATGCTTCCAGAAGGCCTAGAGCGACATTAGTTTCTCACAAACTTGGAACCCATTGCAAATCAACACTGCTGTCACTTTTTATTACTGATTATGTTGTTTGTTGGTCTGATATCTGGGAATATCTGCTTTTAGCATTGAACATTTACATGCTTTAGTCTCTACCCCCTTCACTCAGCCTGCAAGTTTTATTTAATTTTACATAACTTTTAAAGATTTTTAAAGATATATTTAGATATATAACGTTTTACATTCTCTATTCTTCTTATTTTGTTTGTTAGGGTTTTTATTAATATACATCTATTTGATTTGTTATATTTCTAAAGTTATTTTCAGCAGTTTATTTTGATTTGATTGATTTTTATTATTAATTTTACTTTAATGTTTAGCAATTGTTATGGTTTTCCCAGATTTCTGTATTGGCTTGGCTACAGTGTAAAAGATCACATACCCCAAACCTTAATTGCTTGGTATCTTAGTCCCTCTGTCCAGCTCTTTAACCAATGGGAGAGCATATCTACTAAGATACCACAGAGAAAAAATTCAGAGATTAATAATTTCCTGCTGGGAATTTTAAACTTTTTGATTCCTTCAAATATATTAAAACATTTTTAATTCTTAACAGTCATACATGAGTGTTAGTGCAACATATGCAGAGCTTAAATGCAAGCATAATGAATCTATTCCCTAGAAATGAACCACAAATTGCAGACATCATTAGATCTTTTTTAAAGGCCTAGCAGGCACTGCTAATTCTCCTCAGCTCCATACTTGCGCTGTACTTGCTCCACTAGCCAAAGATGTTCCTTTCAGATAGCGAAAAAATAAGACAGCCAGCCAGAAGTCCTGGTTTGCCCCCAAGACACAAGAAGTAGCCTGGGACCTTTGACCTTTGTCATTATCCAGCAGAAACATCCCAGAGACCCAATCGGCACGCGGAGGCCAAATGGGAGAAAAGCTGTCTAAAGACATAAAATACACACAGAGTCATCCTTTCCAGCCCCACTCTCTGGAATTCAATTTCACTCCTACCGACATACGTTAAAGATAAGAGAAACATAAACCATGAGCACCCCTCCCCAGCCGAGCGTATTGCACTGCTGACTGATCATACTGCTGCGCCGACTCCGTCTCTAATGGCCAACTCGATGTCTACGGCCGCTCCTCTATCAGTCACGTAGCAGTTCATATCGGTCTGAAGATGCATTCGACATGTTGGGGAGGGCAGGTAAAATGGGACAGGTGGGATATTTGTCTTGTGTTCATTTGTGGAGGAGCAGCAGTCCGCACAATAGTTTTACAACCGGAACACACCCAGCGTCGTCCTTGTCTGACAAGCGAAGGGCCTTTATCGTCAATTGATATTGTCTTCAGTAGCCTATAATTTATCAATCTCATCGAACATCATCATTCTGAATGTGGAGTGCTGGGCTGTAAGTCTTTGCCAGGTGTTCGGGACTCATCTTATATATCTCATCTTCATAATGTGTTTTGAATTCCCTGGAATGTGCAGTGTGGCTAACTCTGGTGCATCTTTTATAAATTAAGGTAACTGTTTTTGCAGATTGTCTATATTTTGTTGATGCTACTCTGCTAACATCAGTAATCAGCACTATCAGTTATTAATGTGACTACCTATCTGCCTGCTTACTTAATCAGTGAGGTTTTCTTCTCCTGCTCTTATCTGTCCTTGCCTCTACTCCTTTCTGCCTCAATATTAATTTATGCATAAAGCAGTCAATCATATTCTAATCATATTTGTTTTGCTATCTGGTGTCGACCAGAGGAGCATGGGTTCTCCCTTTTGATTCGGGTTCCTCTTGAGGTTCTTCGTCTTCATCTGGGGAAGTATGCCTTGCCACCGTTGGCTCTGGCTTGCTCATTGGTACATATAATTAAATTAACCTCAACCTCAATCTTAACCTTAACCTTACTGTCTGATATCGAAGGCTTGACAGTCTTGACAGAACATTGTATCTAGTACTGAGGTTCATCATTTTAGTTTTAAATGTTTTTTAAAGTATATTAACTATTTTTTTATTCTATAAAAAGTTCACTGGCATGACATACATTTTTGTGTCCAAGACCATCCAAGGTAACCCTATACCCCCCAAAAAATTATTTGATGAATACATGACATTCAGCATGTATCCATATTCAGTTCATTTTGGCTAATGTATAGAAATGTGCAACCGTTTAACCGTATATGTTGATTAAGTGAACTATCCTTAAAGGTAATTTAATTCTATACAATTCTAAATATATCAGGCATGATTTTACTTTTGAAAACTCAAAAATCAGAACAATCTAGCAAGGTCAGACGTATCTTTGTTTTTTCTATTTTTTATGATTACAATCTTTAAATTTACCATGTCAAGTGGTACAACCTCATCAGGAAAGCATGAAAGTGTACACTTTTTACAATAATTTAATTTGGAAAAAAAAAGTTTAAGCCCAAATATTTCTATGAATTTTGTAAATAGATACTTGTTTAATTTGGAGTTAGTCTGAACTCCAAACCAACCAGACCAGCACAAACTGAAATAGGTGATTAAAAGCTCTGAGAACACAAACTATATTCAGAATATAGACTGCACATACATATAAACATAAATATATCATGACTGTTGAAAGAAAAACAAGCACCTCCAAAACTTTACAGGAGAGGACCAAAACTGTCTTACTTTAAATGTAAGTCAATGGAAATTTGAAGCATTTCTATTGGTCCATTCACTGTGGGATTTACCGAGAATGTAAACGTCAGATGTTGTGTTTGAATTATTTAAAAGAAAAAAAAAAATACAAAAATAAAGATACTATTCCTTTGGGAAGCGTTGATATATGTTTATTGTGTGTTATTTTGAAAAGCATGTTTGCCATTGACCCAAATAAAAAATTGAAATAATTCATATCAGCTATCAGTTAAGTTTACATTGTCCAAGTGAAAATGTACCAAGTGTCAATCAATGCACAATAAACGTGATAAATTAAATTGCTTCTCTAGACATTTCATGGAAATCATTACAGCATGTTTCTTTAGACATGGTAGTGTATTTCATTTCACATGAAATTATTATTTATTTATTTATGTATTTTTTAAGTCACTGTTCATTCTTGGTTGTTCATTTCAGCTTATCAGAAATTCCAGCTATTATAAATAAGTGTATCTTGAATTGATGCTATATTTTTATCATATCACTCGCCCCTACTACACGACCGCAAGCGACCCATAGTTACAATTCAGGAACATGACGATTTGCCAACTTTACGAGTTAACGAGGACAGTCTTAATGCACCATTACGTGCAGACTACTGCAGTAATGAGATCCATTTCAGCCAATGGCCTGTAGTGCAGCACACTATGTTGGCTGTGGTACTTTAAGTGCTGGATTGATGTGAGGAACAGCTGTTTGGCTATTCTTTATTTAGGCCAGATAATGGAACCTAGACAGCCGCTGTCCACATGGGGCGCTTCTTATCCTCCTCCTGTTCACCGCTAATGGGACACAGAGAGCTGCTTGAACACATTCTGGACTCACACACACACACACACACTTACACACTATCTCTGGTTCTTTCTCTCCGCCACATTCTCTGCCATTTGATGTTTGTATCTCTCAAGGCTCTCTTCAGTAGGTTTTTTTGCTCTGTCGCCGTGGCGGGACCCAAAGAAAACTCTACCGCACTGCAGAAAGCTCGCTATCAAAGACCATGTTAAGCCTGAGACTTGAGCTACTTTACATAAACGCCCATGGCCATGGCCTTCGACGACATAAAGGATCCATCACGGCTATAAACGCGCCTCGCGCTTCCTGAGTGACTCGGTGAGCGAGAGAGCGGGAGTGCAGAGGGAGACGCTGTCTCATCTCTCCTAGTTGAACATGCTTTCTTTTAGCCTTCAGGTTTACATTAGGGAGAATCCATGTGGCATAGCATAAGGATTCTGGCTAACGTTAACAAGACCTCTCTGACGTCAAGCCGAGACAAAATGAGCGCTGGAGGAATCTGTTTACAATTGAACACCTCTTCTTAAGGCTACCACTCTACCAATAGTCCACTGATTTACAGAGCATATAGAGTCGCTGGAGAGTGGTGCTTATATTGTATTGGGGGTATATTTCTAAAAAGTGAAAAAAGGTTAGGGTTAGGGTTAGATTCTGGCATCCCGTTGGTGTAAATGCAGTTACTCTTAAAGCAGCTGCTGCCAAAAATGAGCTCTGTGCTAGTTTTGGTTCTGTTAGAAACCTTAGGACTGTTCTTTAGAGCAGCCAACATTCAGGGAACCCAAGTAGGTCCACAGTCTTCCTTCACACGCGACACATAGGAACAGAGCCAAAGTCTGGGCCATCTAGGGGGGTCCCAGAGGACTACTTTGAGAGCTGTAAGACTTTTGAGGCAATATTTGAATATTTATGTCCAACTTATACTTGTAACCCCAAGATGAATGACTTGAGATGTTCTATCAAGAAAATGAAATTGGATTGGCATTAGATCCATAAACGGAAGTGTAAGACATTTGTTTCATTTATAATGCTATTATGAACATCATTCCCAAATATTAGAAGTTGAAAGGTCTCATTTAGAAGTTTATATCAGTTCTATGCAGTTCCACATGAGGTAATGTACAAAATCAGTGCAATGCCATTTCCTTCATGCCTATGGTATGTTGTGATAACTGGCATAAGCTGTTTATATAGCCCCAAACATTGCTTTATTAATGTGTTATTCAATGTTTGTGCACATGTTAATACATCCTTATGCAAGTATATATTCAAGAGTGTTGTTTAAGTGTGCTTTAGAGAAACATTGGTGACCATTGGCACCTTAATGAATGGCATGTCTATCAGAATATATACCAACACAATCATAGCTTGTACATAGGTTAGTGTTATAAATAGATTTAAATATTTATTGGAATGCATTACCCATTATGGGCACAGTTATTATATATTGTGAAGAACATGCCATGCATTATACCATGTTGTATTGTTCCAGGGCTGTGTTGACACAGCTTATAAAGGTGAACTCACTTTTCCAGAAATTAAATGTGGCCTATATCTGACAATAGTCTGAACAGACTGTACTCCTAAAGTGACCCACATGCCTGAGAGAACAATGCTTCACATGGCACATTCACCCAGAGGTAAACAATCATGACTGCCAACGTACACAGGTCCGCTCCCAGAGGTTTCAGTTTCATCGTCCCCAGCATCACAGGAGCGAGCAGGAAGTTTCAGTTGCTGACGGTTGGGCTTATTACCCAGAATATGTTCATGTTAGTCACTTCACTGATTCATGTCCTTGTTTTTTTTTTTTTAACCTTAGACTTTTAAGTGTTCTTTGACACCACAGTCTCATTCTTCTGTAACCACATCTGGCCAATTCTTTCTTAATGACTTCTAACATAGAGCGGTGGTGGAAGTGCCTTCTAATTTTGTTTGTACAGAAATATCACCCAAAATGTAGGGGGCAGCTGTGGGCTGGAAGTTAGGGAGCCAGCCTTGTGACTGGAAGGTTGCCAGTTCGATCCCATGAACAGACAGGACTCAACTCAACTGTGCCCTTGAGCAAGACACCTACCCCCTGACTGCTTCCCGGGCGCTGTGGTAGGGCTGCCCATCATTCCGGGCCCCCTATTGTGTCAGTTCACTTGTGTGTGTATGTGTGAGTGGTTCACTGTACCAATGGGTTGAATGCAGAGATCTTGAATTTCCCTCTGGGATCAATAAAGAATATATCTACCATGTTAGGGAGTTCTCAACACAGCAAATTTTAGATTTTCAGGGTTGATTCAGAAGTATAAATCCTGATCTGGCTGTTCAGATGGAGTCAGATTGTGTCATACAGATGTCAGATACATACTGGGTATTAATACCACATATGAAAGAGTCAAAAACTATCAGGTTTAACAAGTTTTCACTCTTCACACTACCACACATACTACCACATGCTGAACCATACCATGATTTCTTGAAACAGCTTATGACTTATCCTAATCGGCAATACAATAATAATATGTTATCATTTTAAATGTTTTTATGTAAGCTGTAAAGTGACAGAATCCATGCCAAGGGTTATTTTTTAAACTTTGAGTCACTATACATGAGAAAATGAACATAAATTCTTTAGAAGATGAAGAATATTTAAGCAAGAAGTTAGTAATTAGAACTATTTGCCACTTGTGTTTACACACAGTGGAATTTGACCTCTGTATTTGACCCATACGTGCTGTGAAACACCCACATACACACACAAACTAGTGAACATACACACTAGGGAGCAGTAAGCACACTTGCCCAGAGTACTGGGCAGCCCAGTTAGGGGTTAGGTGCCTTGTTCAAGTCATGTGCTGTTGGTCCAGAGGATCAAATCCCTAACCTTCAGCCCACGACTGCCCCAAAGTGTGCTCTCCCCGCATGACAGGCAGGGACACTCACCACTATACTAACGAAGAGTATTTAAATCCTTCATTTCGTCAGGCATGTATTTGGTTTCAGTGTCACGAAAGAAAGAGATCAGAAAGAAATCAGAGTAAGGTGTACATGCACTGAGAAATCTGTTACTGAGCTCAAATTTGGTTTCATAATCAGATTTCTGGGCCTTAATCTGATCTAAGAAATCTAAATATGCTGTTTACATGACCGCTTGATAGATATCAGATAACTGCAGAAATCTGATTATGATTGGGTTTTTAAGTGCTTGATAGACATGTGATATTATAACCCTGTTAAAAATGTATTGCATTCTTATAGATGTATATAATCACATTTATAATGACTAACGGATACATTAAAACATGGTTGGAATGTCTTCATAGCTTCATAATGCGTGCCTGGTTGATATTTCTCATAGCTCTACTCTAGTTCTTGCATGGTTACGAGGTTACTAAGGAACTATATCGTAAAGTGTTAACCAGATCTTTTTTTCGAACATGGTTCTTTGAGGGAACCAAAACTGGATACTCTATGACATCACTCCAATAATCCTTTGTGGCACAGGCTTTTTTTTGTGTGTGCTATGACCACGCACAAACACAACTAACACAATTAATATTTGCACAACCATGATGGTTCCAAAGCCAGACAAATCCATAAACCGGATTCTTTATTTCCTCTGGTGATCGGAAGAGCTCCTGGTGCTCCGGGTGCTCCTGGTCAGCGAATGTGTATGTCAGAACAATGAAGAACGGCCATCGATAAAGGCGTAGATGTGCTTTACCTTTGTGCGCCCTCTCTCCCAGCCTCATCACATGAGTTATTGTTTGTGCAAGTGAGCAAGGTACACATAATGTCATCAGCCCATCCTGCACCTCCTCCAACTCACAGAAGGATATTGCTCTCTCTATTGTTTTCCATGGTGAAGGAGGGGGAGTCGGTGTGCATGCAGTCCAGTCTGAGTGTAAGACACCATGAAGATACATCTGATGTAGATATGGCACATATAGTTTGATGATCACAGGCTGGCCAGGTATAGCTATGCTATAGTTTTATATTCTAATTCTGTTTATGGATGTTTTCGTATGTAAGCTATGTGAATTATGGTAGATGTGGTCACAGAAGTATCAGGGATTCTTCTTCTGGGAGGACATCACACATCGGTATTTACAATATTCTATGTCAAAAGGAGTGTAATTCCTTCATGTTTGTGAACACACACATTTTCATTGACCATAATTGCCCATATGTGGGTCAAATGCTGCAGCTGACCTATCCAGTGTTTCATTGCAGTAGTCACTAGAGTTTGGCTTCTGCACCTTGAAAGAGATCGGAATGGCCAATTCATATGGGATGAAGTATCTGTGGAATGTTTCCAAATGACCTCAGATAGTTTGAATTGAAAAATGTTGATTTCAGTCAGTGTTGAAATTAAAACTGAATGGGCCCAAACAAACAAGAACCCTACTTCCAGTTAAGGTCATAGAGAAAAGCATTAGACTAGTAACGTTGGGTCCTTCAATCGAATAAATGCCACCCAACAAGACAGGAGTTGCACTGCCCTGCAAGTTGTCATTTAAATGCTTTTAATTTTATTTTCATTTTCCTTCTAATTAGGCCATCGCCCAAACATGTTCAAGGTTAGAGGGGACCTGTATTGAACACACAGGATAAAGTATCTGAGAAATTTCTCCAAATTGGAATCAGAATCACTTTATTTCCCCAAATAAGCTGCGAATACAAGGATTTCTTCTTGGTTTGGGTCAAAGAGCATTAAAATTAATATTAAACGGGCCCAAACAAGCAACTAAACTATGTCCTGTTAAAGTGTTAGGCTAGTAAAGTGGTATCATTCAATTGAACAAATGCCAACAAATGTGAAATTGCTTTGCACTGGCACAAGGTCTTTTGAGGGTTAGAGTTCAAGTCAGTAGAGTTCAAGAATTTTTTATTTTGTCCTTCATTCACTGAAAACAATGCGAAAAAAGTGCTGTTAATTACTACCAGCGTTTATTATTCCGTTACTGTGAGGTCAGTTGTAACAGGACTTCTGTGTAACGAAAATAGTTGATGAGATCAAAAAACATTAACCATCACCTTGTATCTACACACATTGTCCAATTCATCAGCTCCACTTACCATATAGGAACTACACTTACAGACTGTAGTCCATCTGTTTCTTTGTGTACTTTGTTTATCCCCTTTCACCCTGTTCTTCAATGGTCAGCATGCCCAAAGGACCACCACAGAGCAGGTATTATTAGGGTGGTGGGTCATTCTCAGCACTGCACTGACACTCATGGGGTGGTGGTGTGTTAGTGTGTGTTGTACTCGTATGAATGGATCAGACACAGCAGTGCTTCTGGAGTTTTTAAACACTGTGTCCACTCCCTGTCCACTCTATTAGACATTCCTATCTTGCTGGTCCACCTTGTAGATGTAAAGTCAGAGACAATACCTCGTCAGTGGTCATCAGTGGTCACTGGACGCTGCCCACAGGATGCTGTTGACTGGATGTTGCTGGTTGGTGGACTATCACTAGTCCAGCAGTGACACTGAGATGTTTAAACACTCCAGCAGCACTGCTGCCTGATCCACTGTGTGAGGCAACATGTGGTGTCTAGCATTGTTCATTTTGACAGCATGTTATGATTTAGTTTTAGTCAGAGTCACAAGTAGGTGATTTTGGACGCACCTACTGTCCAGATAACTTACTTCCATCATGAGAAATGACAGATCACAGACTCGTATGGTCTTCCTGGGTTCAGATCAAATTTGTGCAAGGGTGCGTTTGATTGGTAACTACCCGGCTTGTACTGCCTCTCCATAAGTAGTTATGATTGGATGTTTTCCTAACTTGTCCCCGCCTTTAACAAAACTAAATCAGTTCTGAGTGGATGTTGTCCCTGCCAAACATTTTTGTCCTGTTTTTATTCGTTGATGAAAGTGTCAATCATAGTTTTTTATCCTTTTATGTAGTTTTAAGTTATGGTCTCGTTTTCATCATTAAAAAAAGGGTTAACGAAATTAACTCTGGTGTCTAGTTTGGTTTCCAGTGTGGTGTCTAGTGTGGTAGTAATGTTAGCAAAGTAAAATACTGCAGTCAGATGCATAAGGCCAGGCAAGGCAAGTTTATTTGTATAGCACCTTTCATACACAGTGGCAACTCAAAGTGCTTTACATAAACAAAGAAGTAAGAAACAAAGCATTAAAATAAATCTGTTAAAATAAATAAGAAATATACAAATATATAAAATAAGGAAAATTAAACATAAAAGTGAAGAATGAGGTTTAAAAGTGCTGTTGGACTGTATGATGAGGTCCTGATGTTTTTCCTTACCATGCATTACTGCTGCACCCCACTAGAGCCGGCTCCGTATATACTGCTGGGCCCGTCGACCCTAAAGGCACAGTTTTATTCCAGAAACTGCACTAAAGATTTCTCTTTAATCAGCATATACATTTGTGATTCCTATCACCTTTCTCTCTGCACTAAAGATGTCCTTTATATCCTCACATATATTGGTGATTCCTATCACTATTCTCTCAAAATGGGGTTGCCAGGGTCCATCCCACGGTATTGACTTGCCCTGGGGAAAGCTTCCGTCTCAGTTAAAAAGAAAAATATTTAAAAGAAAGAAAATGAAACATAAAAATGAAGAAGGAGGTTTAAAATTAACGTTGGACTGTGTGTTGCGGTCCATTCTTCTGGCTTATGTTTTCTTTACTGAGTAATAAGGCACTGAGCTGCCAGTACATATGGAGATAACTACAGCACCAGAACTTTTTTATTATTATTATTATTATTATTATTATTATAATCATTATTATCAATTCACTGCCTTGTAAAAACTACAGTTGTTGCAGATCTGTACTGTGATTAAAATCACAGATCATGTCAATAATCTCTCAGGTGTAATTCTTCTCCAGCAAGGCTTTAATGTCCCAGTGATTACGAAAATGTCTAGCAGTCACTGGATAATATGTGTTGAGATTAATGACTGAAGACTGGTAAATGAGCGAGTGGCCTGCACTGCTTGTGCATGCGGTTGTGTATTTGCGCGCCTGCCTTTTCTCTCAGCTGAAACTCAAATTGATGCAGATTCGTCAGACTGGACTGAAATGGCTAATTGTCAGAGGCCATTAGCAGTGCATCAGTCAGGCAGCGGAGAGCACAGCGCCTGGTGCTTACTGTTAGCCTCGCTCACAGTTTCCTGTTGGCAGTCAATAAACAGGAAACTGCTGTGTCATCTTACATTTGAAGCCGGCCTCCATATGGCTGCAGGATGTGCTCATTAGTAACAATAGGGAAAATACTTTAACAGAGGGATCTGTAGTCTCAGCAGGGTTAACCTAACATTTACACTGTTCATAATTCACCAGCGTGCACACACTCATTTATCACGTCGTGCCGGAGAGATAGTGGAAGTGAAATTGCATGCCATTAAAAAATAGCTGCCATTTCTCTCTATTAATCTGCTCTTCTGGTTTGATCCTTGAAGCGCAGAGCTGAGCTGAAAATGCACTTTTATTAGCGTTTGTGTAAAAAGCTGCTTTTTTGCGCCATAAAACAAAAGCAGCGTAATTGAGATTATAGTAGCCTTTTATCATGACGGAATCTTATTAGCGATGTGATTTCAGTTCTTAATCTCTGCACAGGCTCGCTCAGAAACCTTTCCCAGCGATATAGTAAAATAGGAATAATGGCCAAAGCTGTACGCGTCTTAAGATGCATTCATTTTACTGTTTTATTATATTTTTATTTCGTTTGCTGGAACTCGATAATCTGGATATCCATCTGCAGATGAAGTGACACCAGCGAAAGTTACGGAAAAACAGCTAATACTGTCATTGAAACCGGATTCCGCATTAAAACTAATCCCATTAAGTGATCCTTATCTCCTGCTGATGCTGTTTGGGTGTTTTAAGTGGCTGCTCAGAATTAAGCCTGTGACTAAAAACTTCAACTCACGTCGTCCTCCTCTTTTCTTCGCTGCTTAAACCCTCCAGTAATCCCGCTACACACGAATGACCTCATGCTATGACTGATCTTTTAGACAATGGTCTCCCTGTGTGTGTGTGTGTGTGTGTGGGCGGGTGGGTGTCCTCAAATCCTCGCTTTCTGGAAAATGAAAGCAAAACAACTTAAAGAAGAAGTATGTAGTGTTAATAAGATTTAAGCTCTTGCATTGGAAAATAATGTATGCAGCATTTTTCTGGGAAAAGTATACAGTTTGACATTCTTCGATGCTTAATTTCTGAGTAAATATGTGAATAAAGCATAATTGGAATGTTTTCTAATGTAAAGAATAAAATATAAAGCAAAATAACTTAGAATTTGACAAAAAAATGGAGTGGCTAATATGAAACCTCCTAAAATTCTATCTCTGTGTAAGTGATGCAAAAAACATACGTCACAATGGAATTCAGTGGAATTTTCTAGAGCTACATTCTGGAACTTCTCTTTTGGTTACATTCATCATGAATGTTTGGAACACATGGGAAACAGCAAACAGCTTCAATGAGACAAGCAAGAGGTTGTACCCTCTGAACAATCTGAAAAAGAACTCTATATGAAAGATAATCAGCTCTTACACTTTATTTCTTGTGAAAACTTTAATACCATAGGCCTGCACTCTTAAACATAAAGCTGTCAAATATATTCTTGGTGAGATTCTGTAGAAGAACCACTTTCAGTGCATTAAAGAACTTTAACTTGATTTGTTATGAACTGTGGCAGCATTAAAAACCATCAGAGATTAAAAAAACCTTCACATATTGAAGAGGTTCTGGGAAGAACCTTCAAACTACACTGTAAAAAGTGCTTTGTTGGTAAAAGCTCAAACATTCATGTGGTAACCAGCAGTTGAACTGGTTTTATTCAACCTGAAATGTAGTTTAAATGATTGATTCTGTCCATCAAAGTTTTTCTAGTTGAGTAAAACTAGTTCAATTGCTTTTTACCACATGTGTTATTTTTTTAGGTTGTACCCATACATTACTTTCTACAGTGCAGTAAGGAAGCTCTTAAGGATCCTAAAGTTTTTTTGGTATTGAGATGAATCTGCTACTAAAGGTTGATCTATGAAAAAATAATAGACCAAAGTAAGAAAATCCCAACATTGCTGTTCTTACACATATTATTAAACAAGCTATTCTGGTAAATGTGCTTCCAAGACCTATATGTGTAAATAATCTCTGTTCTCTGTTTCGTCCTTCATTCAAAAGAGCAATCCAGGCTGAAATACTTATGAATGTACAGACGTGAGCAATTGTGGTTATAACTGGGTTTATTTTTATTTATTTTTTTATAGTTTTTGTGACATCATAAAAAGTCCATTCAAAACAGGATGTCGTCTTTTTTGGTCAATTTTTATTTCTCAATCTTATTCAAACAGGGCAGCTGATCTTTAGATCCTGTGAAAGTTTCATGATGAATGGACCAATAGAAATACTCCAAAATCACTTTTAAAAAAATCTGGTTCCATTGCCTTCCATTGAAAGTAGAGAAGGTTTTTGGCCTCTCCTGTAAAGTTGCTTTTTTCAAGAGACTTGTTTTTCTTTGGACGGCGGCGATATATTTACAGATTGGTTTCCAATTATGGACTAGATATACTGCAGAGTGAGTGTTACCAAAACATCAACAATGTTTACGCACTGGATCAAACAATTCTTTCAAAAATAGGACCTCAGTCGGCAACACATGCAATTAATGAAGACAAAACAGTTAACAAGCTGCTAAATAAACAAGAAGAGGGTCATTTAGTTATGACTGTATATTGTGTGAGTATGTGTGAGTATGTACGTGTCCCTCCCCCGAGTTGGCAGAGTTCCTCTCCTCCACTGGCAGTAAGGAGCAGCTCCATCCTCTCCTCCGTCAGAAGGTCCAGGCCACATCCTTCCTCCTCTTCTACTATATTTCCCTCACTCCTCCTCCTGCATCCTGCCTCAGCTGGGCTCTGGCTCCAACAGCCAAACATCCACCATCTGCTTTCCACACCAACACGCCATCCCCCCCTCAACCCCTCCACGTACACACACGTGTCACATACCAACAGGAAACTGCACCTGCTCAGAGCAGCTCCACTTCCTGTTCCACTGCCCACCCTTGATTTGAAGTTACTCTGGCATCGAATGTCACTGTGAGATGGAATCCTCAGCAGATGTGACAGAATCTGATCACTGAAGATAAATAAACATGAGGGATTTAATATCTTCATCCCAGGATCGCTGAGATGATTCACTCCATAACACTGACCAGTGCTCTTCTCTGATCACCACACTGGGTGTCCGGTGTCTGCCTGTCCTCTTTCCTTCTAATGTTTCTCTAAAGTTCCTTTCAGTGGACCACTCTTCTCTTCCCGCTGTAGAAGAACCACTAATGTTTCTCTAAAGTTCCTTTCAGTGGACCACTCTTCTCTTCCCGCTGTAGAAGAACCACTAATGCTTCTCTAAAGTTCCTTTCAGTGGACCACTCTTCTCTTCCTGCTGTAGAAGAGCCACTAATGTTTCTCTAAAGTTCCTTTCAGTGGACCGCTCTTCTCTTCCTGCTGTAGAAGAACCACTAATGCTTCTCTAAAGTTACTTTCAGAGGATGGTTCTTTGAATAACTATTGGTGTGAATGAAATAGAACTTCTGGTTTAGAGAACTGTAGAACAGTGTGTTCTTTGTGGGAATAGAAAGTCTCCAATCTGTGGAGGTTGTGCAACATAATGTGAAGGCTCTAGAAAGAACAGAGTCATATAGTTTACATTATATGGAGGTTGTTCAACACAGTTGTAAATTTGAATGGACACTGTACATTACGTGAGTTGTTCTGTAAGACAATGTAAAGGTTCTAGAAAGAAAAATTAAAATAGGGAATATAAAGTTTACATTATTTGGATGTTTAATAATTTTTGGCTTAAAAGTCTCAATTGATTAGCAAATTGACATTATGTAAGGATTAGAAGATTCTAGAAAAAAAAATAATTAGAAGATTTATATTTCTTTGAGGTTCTTGAACACAATGTACAGGTTCTATGACTCCATCTGTAATGGGAATAGAATATTTACAGTATGTGAAGGTTGAGTAATGTAATGTAAAGGCTGTGCAAAGAAATAAATAATGGAAATAGAATGTGTACATATAGGTTCTATTACACAATGTAAAGGTTCTGCAAAAATATATTGCAATAGAATTACAATAGAAGGTTTACAGTATGTGAATGTTCTTTAACCCAATGCAAAGCTTCTGTAAAAAACAAATGTAATGCAAAGTTTACATTATGTTGAACTTCTTTACATACTATGACGTTTCTATGAAGAACACTTTTAGTTGGAAAAGAAACGTTCCATTTGTTTTTAAATAAAACTTGTGTTTCTTATTCATTTAAAGGTTCTTTGGATCCAGAGAACAGTTTTAGCAACTTTATATTTAGGAGTAAACCCGTTTCCTCCATGTGGTTTGATTTTTAAGCCATTACAGCATTTGTTGTGACAGATGTTTGATATCATAATCAACAAATATATACTTTTTAAACTGGTGGTTCTTTAAAAGTAAAAACAATGATGCTACAAAACCATGAACGCTCATAGTTCTTTACTAAAGAATACTAAAAATATCTTCCACTATCTAAGAGTAAGTGTACATGGCAAGGATATTACATAAGCTGTCATTGCATCAGACATTATGACATCACTCATGACAACTACAGTTTATGTTGATAGGACACTGTTTTACTACTGAGCAGAATTCACCATGATGGCTATCAGCATATGATGTCTGATATAGCACGTTCATAACATGGTTATGCCAGTGTTATATAACATATATTCAGATGAACCACTTTAGAGATGCTATCTAAAGACATGCAGCATCTGTTTATCTGTTTGTTGACGATCAGTCGACAGATGTGATTGCTGCTAGGCAACATAACATTGTCGCTAAGGTAACTTTAGGTGACGTCATCAGGGATGAGGGCGTTTTACTTTGTCTTGGTTAGCGACAGTTAGAAAGTACCGAACATCTCGTACGTCTTCTGAGAAGACCCGAGATATTTCAGGCGTAAAGAAAATCCACTGGAGTCACATGGCTGTCCCGGCTCTTCAATGTGCGTGCTGCTAAGAGAACATCCTCACATTGGTTATCTCTTCGCCCACACAGTGCACCTCTTCCTTTTGAGGGTTTCCTGCACGTGTCATACTGCCCAGGCCTACTGACCTGTGGCCTTTGTCCCTTGTCTCAGTGTGGTCATTACTCTGAGAGGAGGAAAAGACAGATCCAATTGTATTTGGACTTTAGATGATCTACACATCAAAAGAAATCCTTAGATCTTCAACATGACTATTTTACAGTAACATACTTTACTTGTCATGTACTTCAATGGAACCAGACTTTTTGGATCACTTCTTTTGGTCTACGTATTCAGTTTACACACTGTATGAAAAGGGTACAATCAAATTATGTACATAACAAAGTTTTGTACTAAGGTTCAGGTTATCATTAGAATGAAATTAGATCTAAAGGTTTGTAAGTACCAACATTCGCTACGTTTACAGCCCGATAATCCGTTAATAATCCGACTAATAGCTCAATCGGAATAGAATACGTCCATGTATACACCTCAATCCGAATAGACTAGTCCGATTGAGGTCATTCCGATTACAATTTCTATCCGATTGAAGGAGGTGGGGAATCTTGTAAATAATCCGTTTAATAGAAGAATAATAGTCGTGTAAACACCTGTATCCGATTACATTCCCAATCGGAAAGTTTAAATACGTTCTGTTCATGTGCAGATTGCTTCAACTGTTAAAAGATAAAAAAAAAAAAAACTAGCAGGATGGACGGCCGTAAAGCTCACAGTAACGAGCTGTTCAGACGAGTATATGAGCAAATGAACGACGGCGGGTTTACATGAACTATAGAGCAAATTAAAACAGATGGAAGTTTCTCAGATCGGAGTATTACAAAGCTAAAAACCTGAACAGCTAAAGCAGCTCCGCTCCGTCCACTTCCCCGTTTTACGAAATTATGGATGAATTTACGGGAGATCGACCCAAAACTAACACAAATGAAAACGTGGACGTGACGTCTTTCTTCTTGCCCCTTCTTTAATAAGTACATGTGAAATATGTTTTTCTGAGTCTGCATCATTTTAAAGCAGTTAAAAACACGAGCGCGCTAACTGAAAATTAGGTAACGTACATACTGCCGGCCTCACTCTGACTGAACTCGCTTAATGCTCGTTGTCATGGAAACGTTTACACCAAGTTGTACTCTACGCATGCACACAATTTTGAATCTGATTACTTGTAGTGTATGTAAACGGAGATGAATCAGATTGTTGAGTAGATTGAGCATATAAACACCTCAGTCTTAATCTATAACCAGAATTAATTCAATCAGATTGGAGAAAATCTCTGCATGTAAACATACCAGTGAGTGTTAATATTTGCTACAGTACCAATCTCTGCCTCTCTGGGAAGGTTTTACACTGGATGTTGGAACATTGCTGTGAGGATTTGATTGCGTTCAGCTGCAAGGGCATTAGTGAGGTCAGGATGATCAGTTCTGAATCATAAGTATCAATTAAAGCGCCAGCACTCCAGTTGTCCAGTACTGGAAGCTACTGGTGATTTTAGGCTTATGTGCAGCTGCAGAGCCTCCTGTTTTACTGGCAATGCTGGTCTATGAAGATTATACAGCACAAGCCGTACAGGCAGTGGAACAGTTGTGGCACCTACACTGGATCATCACCATAAAGGGCTAGCAAAAGAGATGAGGAGCCTAGAGGCAGAGGGCAGTTTGTACACACAGAGTAACAGCAGGGATGCTGTATTTGCCTAAATCTGGATGATTTTCCAGAAAAGCTCCGGCCTCTGAATGAAAGGCAGTGTATAGTAGTGCAGAATGCTGCAAACCTGTACAACAAACGTGCTATAACAGTGCAGCAGAGCTTTTATACACACACATGCCTACAGAAATGTGTGTGTGTGTGTGTGTGTGTGAGAGAGAGAGAGAGAGAGAGAGAGGAGCTTTATTTGTCATGTGTTTTAGCCAGTCTGTGATCACGCTGGAGATCATCACTTGAGACTGACTCATCTCTCTCTCTCCTCTCTCTCCTCCTCTCTCTACCTCTTTGTGTCTCTACTATTTTTCTGTCTCACTATCTCTCTTGCCTTTTACATATTTTTAAAAAATATTTTTCAAATATTTTTTTATCTCTACCTCTCTGTCTCCTTCTTTCTGTTTCTGTCATCTATCATTTTTAGCTTTCTTTCTTTTTCTTTCTTTCTTTTTTTGATTTTTATCATTTTCTTCTATTATTTACTTCTATCTTTTTTACTGTGTCTCTCTATTTGCACCATAAAACTTCATGCAGTTGACACCTTAATCTCACTCTCTCTTTCTGTCCCTCACTTTAAGTATGTTTCTCCATCTTTCTGTCTCTTCCATCTCTCTCTGTCTCTCTCCCGCATCTCTCTCTCTCCCATCTCTATCTCTCTCTCCCCATCTCTCTTTCTCTATCCTCATCTCTCTCTCTCCCCATCTCTCTCTCTCCCATCTCTATCTCTCCCTCCCCATCTATCTCTCTCTCTTTCCTCATTTCTCTCTCTCTCTCTCCCCATCTCTCTCTCTCCCCATCTCTCTCTCTCTCTCCCCATCTCTCTCCCCCTCTCTCTCTCTTTCTCTCCCAATCTCTCTCTCCCATCTCTCTTTCTCTCTCTCTCTCCCCATCTCTCTTTCCCCATGTTTCTCTCTCCCCATCTCTCTCTTTCTCTCTCCCATCTTTCTCTCCCATCTCTCTCCCTATCTCCCTCACTCCTCATCTCTCTCTCCCCTATTTCTCCCCCCATCTCTCTCCCCCATCTCTCTCTCTTTCCTCATCTCTCTCTCTCCCAATCTCTCTCTTGCCCTCTCTCTCTCTTTCTTTCCCCATCTCTCTCTCTCCCATCTCTCTCCCAATCTATCTCTCTTTTCCCCATCTCTCTTTCCCCATCTCTTTCTCTCTCCCATCTCTCTCTCCCCGTCTATCTCTCTCTCCCCATCTCTTCCCATCTCTCTCTCCCTATCTCTCTCTCTCTCCCCATCTCTTCCCATTTCTCTATCTCTCTCTCTCCCCATCTCTCTCTCTCTCTCTCTCTCTCTCTCTCTCTCTCTCTCTCTCTCTCTCTCTCTCTCTCTCTCTCTCTCTCTCTCTGTGTTTGTTTGATTGAGGGTGCAGAGAGATGTGTTTACACGGGGCTCACAGAACGCACAGACATGCGCGTCTCCATTGATCCAGTGTTTGCAGTCAAAGTTCGGTGGATAATGACACTCTAAAATAATCAGCCATAATGAATATCAGATTATTGTTGTCACAAACGGCTCCAGTGGAGGATTATTCACGCATAATAACTACATAAATGTCTAGCGGTCTCTGCGGTGGCAAAAACGCAGCTTATTAAAAACAAAAGATCGAACAAACTGACTGACTGGCCTCCGCCGTTGCCATGGCACACTGTAACCAGGATACCAAACAACGAGGCGCCAAAACTTACTAACAGGAAATGATTTCAGTATCTGTTTCCTTTAATGTGCAACCAAAATCGCCTGAGCTGAACAAAGCGTGCAGCCGCGCCGAGCGGAAACCATTGGGCAACCACAGCAAGTGCAGCGCAGAACAAGTATTACATCCTGTCAACTAATCGCAGTGGAAGATGTGTTGAAGGTGTAGATCTGGTTACAGCCTGTGATGCGATACTTTTCTTTAGAGTGGTGATGTCAGACCTTACAGTTCATCAGTAAGACTTTATAATCAGATGTACAGGAATAGGTCTTCCTTAAATACTTATGAATAAAACAATTCAGCGTAAAAATGTTGTGAAAGTGTGAAAAAGATAGATTTTAAAAGAGATTATAAAAAACCTAAGAAGCCCTAAATCTCCATACTGTGTAGATTTAGTCTGAGACCCCTGAGCTGATAGTTTAAAAGTCTTTATCTGATTAATAGTGTATTTTCACCAGTAAGAACACCAGATATAATATGAATGTCATCAACAAATATTTCCAAAATGCTCACTTTACAGCAGAAGATAAAAACCCTCTGAATTTCTATGTAAGTTGATGGAAATTCATTTTTTTCAAAGAGGTTTTAGAGCATTTTCAATGGTCCAATCACTAAATTATGCAGAAAATTAAAAAAACATAAATGGAGATATTTGGTTTTCATTAGGGCGGCACGGTGGTGCACTGTCGCCTCACAGCAAGATGATCTGGGTTGGATTCCTGGTCCAGGTCATTCTGTGTGGAGTGTGCATGTTCTCCCCGGTACTCCGGTTTCCTCCCACAGTCCAACGACATGCATGTTAGGTTGATCAGTCACTCTAAATTGCCCGTAGGTGTGAGTGCGTGAGTGAGTGTTGGCCATGCGATGGACAGGCAAACTGTCCATGGTGTACCCCGCCTTTGCCCAATGACGCTGGGATTGGCTCCAGCCCCCCCCCCGTGACCCTGACTAGTGGGATAAAGTGGCAGATGATGGATGGATGGATGGTTCTCATAAGACAGCGTCTATATCTTTTTGTGAAAGAAGTAGATGATATCTTGAGCTCCAGTTGGAAGAACAAAGTGTAGTTCCAGATTTCTCCTGGACGCCCCAGACATTGTATGATTGTATTCAAGTACTTCAGCAGCAATCTTCATTTAGCTTAATGAGGTACTGAGCAGTCAAAGCAGGTATTAGATGAGAACTGTTAATAATACTGGGTTGTTTCCTCAAGGAGAAGCTTGGAAAGGGTTAACCCTATGGGGTCTAAGGGCATTTTCTCGATTTTGCTTTTAAAGGTACTTGCATGTAACACAATACCCACATATTTTATATCAGAATATTCAGAACAGTCTTGGCTGTCTCAATAATGAGGAAATAAGTGACCTGGAGGAAGTATGTAGAGATAATCTGGTCTTGAAGTCCGATTAAAAAGTTTTTCTTATATCTTGTAAAAAAAAAATTTTACTTATGTGGACAAACTGTTTTGGTGCTTGAAATGGATTTACCAAAGTCTTAGCTTTACATCAGTTGATACAACAGTCAACAGCCATAAACTTGGACGTAAACATACAAAAATTCACTGTTCATTAGTAAATGTTTACTTTAAATAAACACACTAATATGTAAAAGCACTACTTGTTATATTAATACTGTTGCATATTTAAATAAAAATGTTTTGCTGCTTGAATAAAAGCTTCCTGTCTGGAAATAATAGCGTTTTAAATATAATAATGTCCTTAAATATAAAAAGTGTTCCTGCTATAAAATGAAGATTGTACAGATGACAACCTAGAACCATGTAAAGTCTGAAGTCAGTTCTTCTTGCTTTCAACGAGTTACAGTTTTCTAAATGCCCCTTATTCACTGGACCTCCTGTTCAGGTGAGTGTCTCAGCAAGACCACCTAGATTTCTTTATATTATTTGAGCTGTTGTTTACATTGTGTGAGAATTTCATGATGAATGCATAAATAGAAATTCTTCAAAATGGCTTAAAATAAATGTGGTTCCATTGACTTACATTAAAAGGTAAGACTTTTTTTGGCCTCTCATGTAAAGTTATTACTTTGGAGACACTTGTTTTTCTCTGGACAGCAAAGATATACATGTTTGTAAGATTCCAGGGTTCTCTGTGCTCTTGTTCCCTGAAGGGTAACAGTGCAATCCATGGGTTGCTGGAAACGGCACATCGTGCTCTTCTGACATGTGGAGTTTGGCTTTGCCACAAACTTTTAATGCAAAGCATTCCCCACCCCTGCTGTTTTATCGACTTGACTCCCATCACATAACTGTCAGCTTTAAAATATCTGAAGTCGAGCAAGCTCTCCTGTGAAATAAGTTTTTATTTTATTAGGAAAAAAAGCAAAAATCTACAGGTGTTTCTGTCCATCCCTTCACTGCGAGAAGACAACTCAACTGTATGGGTCTGATGTGTAGCTGTTGAGAAGCTTCTCACTGAGAACAGAAAAAAGATCACATGAAGGAAATTATTAATGAAACATAGAAGCTGCTGGTGTTATTAGAACAATGGCTTGACCACCAGTTCAGACTTTTTTGGGGTCTCTTGGATGGTGAAAAACAGAAATGTGTCCAACTTATAACACTCACTGTCCACTCTATTAGACCTTGCTGGTCCACCGTGTGGATGTAAAGTTAGAGCCAGTAGTTCATCTGCTGCTGCACAGTTTGTGTTGGTCATGATCTAGTCCTTCATCAGTGGACACAGGCCACTGTTGTCTGAATAGTGTTGTCTGAGGGACGATTCTCAGTCAGAAGCACTGCTGTGTCTGATCCACTCACATGAGCACAACACACTCTAACACAGGGGTATTTAATTAGAATTCAGTAAGGTCCAGTTAGAGGAAATGTCCTTAGGTCAAGGTTCGGACAATCATCATTTCTAACTTGTGTTATGATTCAGTGCTATATCCTGTTTACTGAAGTAGCCTAGTAACATATTTCAGTATATTTATAGTTTTAAAAGCTGAACTGAACTAATTATTTATAGAAATTCCTCATTTATAGAGTTTATATATATGTTCAACTCTAAGGTTAGATTTCCATAGTAACTACTTTGAGGTAAATATATAATATAGTTTTATGTTTTGAGCCCTTATGCTTTAATTGGTTAAAATAATCATGTTTGTGCGTCTCCTATAATGCAATAAAATTAAAGTTGTGAGTGATGTAGGCGTGGGAAGGCTCTTGTGATAAGCATGGAGCATGGCGTGTGTATGGGCAGTGTAGGGGTCAGACCTGGTGACAGCTCCAGACTGATAAATGTCAGGTTAAACTCAGCAGGACTCAGCCTGGGAGATAAGAGACAGGCAGCTATGCGGCTGGGAAAAGCCATGACCAAAAACCTGGGAGACCACTAGATCTTTCTGACCCAGAGAGGAATGTACACACACAAGCATTCGCTTGTACACACACACACACTGGTTTATTTTAGTATAGAACATCATGACATATGTGGAGAAATTCATGTGTCTTGTGTGTCTTATACATATGGTGCTTGTTATTATTATATATCACTGGTGTCAGAACCAAATCTCATATTTTAATATATGACATAATTACAAAATGCCTGTGTTTTTACATTGTGTGTAAATTCTTTTGCCCAAAATTA
This sequence comes from Megaleporinus macrocephalus, assembly GCA_021613375.1. Lineage (NCBI taxonomy): Eukaryota > Metazoa > Chordata > Actinopteri > Characiformes > Anostomidae > Megaleporinus > Megaleporinus macrocephalus. The sequence continues at coordinate 44,169,689 of CM038705.1, forward strand.
CATTGAAATGTTTGGCAGTTTGGTAGTTTTACATTAAAAGTAAATTTATTTTATGTTTTTTTTTTAAGAGAACTTAAAAGTATAGAGTACTTCTAATTTGTCCACATTATATATATATATATATTTATATATATATTGCTAATATCATACAAGCTAAAGAAATATATTACCGGCCAACTTGCGTTTCAGATTGTATATTAAAAGAGCACAACTACTGAAAGGCTGAAGTAGAAGTAGTCACATCTTTGTTTGCTGGTTGTTGACACAGGCATTCAATTGCTGCATGTATAATCTCTGTAGAAAAGTACTGCCAGTTATACCCCAGTTATATATATATATATATATATATATATATATATATATATATATATATATATATATATATATATATATATATATATATATATATATATATATCATTCATTTTTCTACATCATCTAAACACAACAGCTACCATTAACATTGTCTACAATTTCCATAATAAATGGACCAATAGAAATGCTTCAAAAATCACTTGGAAAAAATCTGGTTCTATTGACTTACATTGAGAGTAAAGACTCTTTTTGGCCTTTCCTGTAAAGTTCCTATCTCAGACATACTTGTTTTCCATTGTTTTCCATCCATATATACATTTATATTCGTTGCTGTCCAATGGAAAACAAGACACGTGTGTAAAAGTATCTATATTATATTACTATACAGCCTATCCTATACAAGTCCTGCAAAAAACAAGCACAGTATCACAAGAAAACATACACAAACCCCTACACACAGACAGACATGCTGATAAATGGATGTTCAATAGGATGGAGTGTGTTTTTCTTTGTACTTGTGCCCATTAACTGCACTCTGTTTGGCACAAAAACATCTCTTTCCATTTTCCATTTAGATTTGTTGTGTCAGTGCTGCGGTCCACTGAAATGCTTCCAGTTTGTGCTGTACAATTGAAGAATCATCTCACCTGCAGCACACAATCCTTCTATTCAAAAGGGCTATTCTCCTTTTTAATGCTTTCTGTTCTGCACAGTTTATCTTTAGACTTTCTTTTATGTCTCCTAACAACTATTTCCAACGCTCACTGTCTCCAACGTTGTGTGTTTCTTTTTTGTCTCTTATAGATAAAGCCTCTCTGGAGGATGTCTTCCTCTTTTTTTTTTAATTATTTGCAACGTCTGGGTGTGTGAGGGAGGCTCCAACGCTCACCAGGGGAGGAGTGTGTGTGTGTGTGTGCAGGAATTTGGCTCCAGGGCACATGGATGTCCTTTCTGAATATTGCTGGAATGTTCTCTCGTGAGCTTCAGGCATGCCAGTCTTCCTCAGTCAAACAGCGGGCCGTTAAAGGTGAACAGTGAAATTTTCATGGTTAGATGAGCTAAAAATAGCAAATTTAATACAAACCCAACATTATTTGAAACAGATTTTCTCTTTAGAAATGTTTTATGAAACACTGGTAACATTTCCAAATGTATAAATAGGCTCAATCCATACGGTCCATACATGTACATTAGGCAGACCATTCTGAGCTTATTGCTTATATGATATCATGAAGACAATTTGTTATTCACCATTCAGCTGCCTATTTATTATACAGAAGTTTAGCCCCACCCATTCACACTGGTGGTAAGGAGTGTTTAAGCCTGGATGGAAAGTTCGTAAACCTTATTAAGGAATATTTATTAAGGTAAATGAAATTATTTATTGAGGGGCAAGTTGATGTTAACTTCTTACTTTTCAGCTTTCTATTTGTCATTATATGCCTGAAGGCAGTGTACCTGCATCACAGTTTGAGATGGAAAGGGAAAATTCGAATAAGAAGCCATCATCATCTTAATATATACATCAGTTAAGTTTTGGCAATGCCATTCTGTAAAATCTCATTCATCAAGCATGTTTTTCATGGTCTTTTTGGTTTATTTTTGGATTTCTTTTTCTACCTGTGGCATTGTAATGGTGACAAGCTCATATGTGTGTATCTATCTATCTATCTATCTATCTATATATATATATATATATATATATATATATATATATATATATATATATATATATATATATATATATATATATATATACATAAAGCACAGGTGGAGTTCCCACTTGGCCTTCCAAAGTGTTTTTATTGAATCTTAAAACTGAGATCAAATCACTGATCATTTTAAAACAAAATTGAAATCACTGATAAAATCTCACAGAAACAGCATGTAGTGTTTGGTTTAATAACACATGCTTGCACAGATGTGCAAAATTAAGAGTTAACTTTTCTAGCTAGCGCTACAATATTGTCAAACCCTTTCCACCAGTGTATATTTATATATATATATATATATATATATATATATATATATATATATATATATATATATATATATATATATAATATATATATCATGTTTTTCATGGTCATTTAGGTTTATTTTACTTTTTACTTGGGGTCTTTATCTACCTGTGGCATTGCAATGGTGACAAGATCACATATATATATTTATATATAGCAAAGTTGAAGTTCCCACTTGGCCTTCCAAAATCTTTTTATTGACTCTTTCTATAATTTGCAACGTCTGTTGAACCGGTAGAGACCCAAAATCTTAAAACTGAGACCGAATCACTGATTATTCAAAAACAAAATTTAAATCACTGATAAAATCTCACAGAAACAGTTTGTAGTGTTTGGTTCAGTAACACATAATGCCTGCACAGATCTGCAATTCTAGGGGGACCTTTTTCAGCTAGTGCCATAATATTGTTGATCCCTTTCATAACCAGCAGGCCATTTTGAGCATTACAAGCGTTCCCATTCATATTTTAATGCAGTGATTGGTCTCCTCATATGTAACATCTCTGAACTGGACTGCTTTTTGAATGAGATAATACAGCACAGCTAATCAGAATAGTGAACATTTATGTATATCAGACCTAAAAGCACAACAGCTTCTTTAATTCTTGGAGATGTATAAGTATGTAGAACATGTGCTACTGTGTTTCCTGTAACTGTATAAAAGATGAACAAAGCTATTTTACTGGTGAATGTTAAGTATTTTATACTGATTGAGTGTGCAACTCACTTAAATTTGGATCAGTAAGCATTTCTTATTGACCAAGAGTAATGATAAAACATCTGATGTGTGAATTGTGTTCAAATTCGGGTGTTTTCTTGTTCAAAAATGTGATTGTGAGGCAAGATCTTGTACCTCACGTGTAAATAAACATCTTAACTGCATTGAGACATCACGTTATCACTAGAATAAACATCAGACACAGCCACGTTTCTGCATGAACCTTAAACAATTACTTGTTTTATTGTTGCATGACAGAAAAGCCTTGTGCTGCGTTCAGTTTATAAAAGGTGCCATATAAATGAAGTGTGAGTTAAATTGAGTTGAATTGAAAGGAGTCAGTTCTGAGCCACGTTTGATGAGGCAGAAAGCCAGACAATTGGTTTTTACATGAACGTGCAACAATAAAAACTACTTTGGAGTGAATTACTGAGTTTGCAGGTTCCTTGCAATAAATCACGTTTCTCATAGTCAGAAAATGTGCCTCAGCGAAAAAATCTAAATTGAATTTAGCGCGTGTGTAATGACAGAGATCTATCACGCCGGCCGTAATGGTCACCTCCAATCTGCACATAATCAGCCATAATGAAGGCGTTTGTGCTGATACTCCTTTGACGTCCTGCGGCGAGATCTCGCCTCGCTTAAAGGGGCCATATCCAACGTTTTACTGGAATGGCGTCATCTTTTTGAGGGCCACCAAAAACTTTTACCACTTTTAGCACACTTCTTTGTCAATCAGATTTAAACAAGCTGATTTTGGACATTTACTCAGTTCTGATTAGTTGGCTTATATTTTGCCTTAAAATATGGTCAGTAATATTAAAATTTTTATGTGAGAACTTATTATATATATATATATATATATATATATATATATATATATATATATATATATATATATATATATATATATATATATATATATATTGGAAAAACTGTTGTTATTTGTTGTTGTTGTTATTCACTCCAGTTCTCCTTATTTTAGAAGTTTAATATAGTTTAAATAAATGCGGCCATGTCACACTCTTCAGTATGATTTTGCTGCAGTAGTAAAGCACCCTATAGTATCTGGGTGTCACCTCAGAGCAGCTAGCCTGTTTTTGTTTTTTTTTCGTCCCCATCCAGAAAAACAAGATCACAGAACGCTTTTAACCAAGAACATCCTGTCAAGCTTTGCATTGTTCTCATTTTCCAGCTTTAAAAAGCTGATAGATCTGCTCTAAGTGGTATAAGTGCTATTAGCAGAGTTATTACAGGAAATGATGAATGAATACTCAGTTGTATGGCAAAAACATTCGGCCTCATTCACCAAAATCTTTATAAGGTTTTTCTTGAATGTATTCTTTTTCTTGTTAAACCGCAGGGCATCTTTGTGATTTTCGGTGTGCACAGATTCTGTTTTTACCTTACTAAATGGGTGAACATCAGAAAACTCCGTAAATGGGTTTTAAGGAGAAACGCATTCTTAAGAAGTTGTTGAATGAGAACCATTATTTTATGATAGTTTTACAATAAGATACATGGCAGAGAGGCAAGGTATTGTAAGGCACTCTACCCCCATGCCCCCCCCCCCCCCAAAAGAAACCATTACTATTCCATATTTAATCCTGATTTACTACTATTTTACTTTCATCAACATATCACATGAAACAGTCCATAAACTGGCTACATTTCTGTTGTAGACATCATGATCCCTAGTTCCTATCATTACTCAGTATGTTTCACTATAATTAAGCATTTCACAGCAAACCACTCTGATTGACTGTTATATACAAGTGTCTAAATTCAGGACCCCCCTTAAATACATGTTTAATATGTAGTAATTTGCATGTTTTTTTAGATTCACTATTCAAAGAATGACTCAGTCCTGTACTTACTGATGACTGCACATACTAGGGAGCACATTTGAAACAATATCTGCATCCAACATTCTCTTTTATTTCAGAAAGGCGAGGAAATGCATTTAACCATGAGACAGGCCCATTCAGCAAGAAACTCATGTGTCAGTCCAGCAGCTTACTTAAAAGCGCACACAGCACAAAGCCTGTGTCTTTCTATATGCATTGGCTTTGGATTAAAAAGTGTATTTCTGGGTTACTGCGAACTGGGAAGCAAATATTAACCCACTCTTATTAGCATGTGAATGCCGTCTGCCCTGTGAGTGTGAAGCAGGCAGTCGTCTGGTGGAAAGTGGCCCAGGGCAAGGTGCTTTGCATCCACTTCTGAAAACATGACACGCTGGAGATTAATATTTCATGGCATACTGTAAAAATCCAGCTATATGTGAGGTATACGTTTATATCCCCCCAAGGGCCCACCATCAACCAGCTACTGTATCTGCAGCAAAGGTGTACCGCGCAGATAAATACCAATATTATGATATGGCTTTTTCCCAGCAGTGCTTTTTTTCCCCCTCTCTCTTGAGAAATATGCCCAGTTACAGCCTGTAGACTATTACAGCATTTGACATATGTGCTGGAAAACCTGCGTGGGTTGGTGGGTCAGGCGTTCGCCATGGCCGCGCATGTCCACACATGTTTGTGTGCTTTATGATTTGTTTTAGCATCAATTCTTTCTGAACGGAAATCAATGTTCCATTGGGAGTAAATTGTCTGCTCTCAGGCTTGAGGCTTGCCTACTAATGGTCTCTTCAGCCTCCCCCCACCACGTACCCGAAACCCCCAAACCGGCATTTACACCCGATTACAGACGGTCTAAAGCACGCTGTCAGGCAGAGGGAAGGCTTTAAAAGTGGATTACTGGTGTTGAGTAAGGAAGAAAAATAACAGGCTCTGTTCCGTTTTGATTCATTGCTGGCATCTCAAAGTAAAATGAGGCTTTTTAACTTTACATGACCCAATTACATCACTTCACAGCCACTCTGCTCCACAGAGCTGTCATCATTATTACATTATTAGTGTAGATAAGTGTGTGAGTGTTTATATATATATATATATATATATATATATATATATATATATATATATATATATGTGTGTGTGTGTGTGTGTGTGTGTGTGTGTGTGTGTGTGTGTGTGTGTGTGAGAGAGTGTAGGTATTTTACAGCTTCCAATGATCCTCGCTGAAGAAAGAGAGAAAAAAAATCAGCAGCATTTTTTTTTCCAAGGTTACCTCCATGAGGACACGCGCATAAGCACTGAATAATGCATTTATAAAGAAAATAGCTTGTGCAGTTAGTCACAAGGCAGCAGAAAATGTTTTATAAATTAAATGATATTGTATTGACAAAAGAGGCCTTAAACTAAACTGATTTGAAGGGATGACCTTGAATAGCTGACTATTAGATGATTCAATCTGAGGAGTTTGACTCAAACTGCCAATCTTACAATCGAATCATAGCAAAATGTGTTTATAAAATAAGGATTTTTGCTATATAGAGGTGCTGAATGTCTGACTTTATAGAGAATTGCTTGGATATTCCCAATCAATCATGATATATAGCCTATTTTGATATAAATATCAGCCTATAAATAATTAATAATAATTTCCTTCAATCTCACCTGATTCACACGGGCTACCTCTATGTGGCCTGAGTGACCCAGCACACTAAAGCTCACTCAGGCTGGCTATTTACACATACAGTGTTTGCTTCATGGTGCATAATTGCAAGACTCTTATACAGTCACCCTTTTCCCAGATAGATAACAGTCATATTAGCCACTATGGTCAATAAAATATTACACTCCACAGCTTTCTGACTGTGGTTGGGTGAACGTTTCAAGCTTGGTAGAGCAGCCGGGAAATCTGTGTCCACCACAGAGAAGTAGTATTGCATTTAACAGCATGAATTCAATTCAATGAAAGGTTTTCTGTTTCATTTTTCTTGTTTTTCATGGCTTATTTTAGTGTGGTTTGCAGTTTGGCATGCAGAAAATAGTTTTTGTGGATGAAAACATAGTAATAATTTAGTACATTCTTATTCAGGAACACTCCTGCCTACATGCAATTCCACAACTGGAAGTGATACAGTATTTTGATTACTTTACTAAGCTTTTATTTTCTGGCAGGAATCTGAATCTATTATAAGAGATTAGTTCAGACTGCTTACCCACATCTGACTTCCGGCACATCCAAATTGTATGGGTTGATTTCTGATTGTCTGGACAGCAATACAACACATGAAATTTGGTCCAAAACATACATTTGGAGGTAGTCTGCAATGTAAATCCAATGTATCGATTTTGAGTTTTCTACATCATTTGAACATGCCAATGGTCATTTACATTGTTTCTGAATTTCATGATGAATGGACCAATAGAAGGGCTCAAAATAGAAATATTAGTAGGTTTTTGGTCTCTCCTGTAAAGTTGCAATTTTGAACATACTTGTTTTTCATTGGACCAATATAAACACTCCAAAATCACTTGTAAAAAAAATTCAATAGTTAATATTTAATAATTCTATCAGGATAATGTTACTACTAGAATTAAGATTACAGTTAGGCTAATACTTGTAATACTTGTGATTAAGGTTCTGGTAAGTCTCCAGGGAATGCATGGAGGTCTATGTAATGGCCCCACAGTACACAAAAACAAGTTTGTGCGTGTATGTGTATGTGTGTGAGTGCGTCTCTGCTCAACAGAGGGTTCCTATTAAGAATCTGAAACTCACTCTCTCTGCTTTTCAGAAAACCTTCAGATGTCATTTACAGCTCACACACTTGACATCAGGCTCCGACCGAGAGCACAGCCGTCTCAGGATCCTTCTGGGCACCCTCGCACACCCACACGCACATCAACTTTCAACCAGATAATTGGGCTTTCACAACAAAATAGGCTCTTCAAGGTCATATACATTCCACTACACACTCCCTCTGCACCTATTTAAGCTATGTAAGATCAGTCGGCGTGCAATCAAGGTCATGAAACCGAGAAAGAGACGCTAAACAAAACCTCCTGTTCCTTATTGCTCCTATTAAAGGACACACAGGAAATGTACAAGGCAATATGTCTTGTAGGAATTTGTGTATGGTCTCTTGTGGGAAATTAAGAGGGCTATTTTAGCTAGTTATCAGCAAAAGACTCTGTCTGTGGGGGAAATGTCAGAAATTTGTCGGGATATGCGGGATATGAACTCATTTTGACCCTTGCTGGCCAAACATGCAGTTGTATGTAAGCACACAGTGTGGAAAGTAATGCAGTATGTGTGTTCATTTACTGTACTTAAGTACCTTGTTAAAGTATCTGTTCCAAAAACACTTTATAATAATAACATTCTCGAGCATTTATCTAGTTTGTTAATGCTAGTGAAAATTTATATAATTGTTACTTGTACATTATTAAATGCTACCATTTAATTTATTACCAATTTGCATTGTGATATAAACTTTAATGACTATACATACTTTTCATACATGGATTCTATGTACAAACAATAATACCTTTATAAATATGCGCAAGTTTGAAATAGAGGCCCAGTAATCCTTTCAGAAATGTATGTATGTATGTATCGTCACAGTGTATCTCCAAAACAGTAACTTTAGAGCAGAGTCCATCTTAACTTGTAATGTAAGTCTATGTAAAGAGGTTTGATTTTGGAGCATTTCTATTGGTCCATTCATCATGAAACTTTCAAAGGATATAAAGAGCAGCTGTCGTGTTCAAAAAACATCGAAAAATGAAAATCAACACAAATGGAAATACATGTTTTTCTTTGCACAACCGCGATATGAAATACTTACTAGTGGTTCATACCTAATGTTACTTACCTGTTTTAAACTTGTACATAAGCATTAAGAAAAAAAGTTTTATAGACTTTTATTGCTTTACTAAGCTTTTATTTCTACTAAGCTTTTATTTTCTGGCAGGAATCTGACTTTACGAGTAAGGCCCTGTTCAGACTGCCTACCCACATCTGATATTTGGCACATCCAGATTGTATCCAGGTTGATTTCTTATGGTATGGACAGCAAAACAACACATGACCCAGTAATCCATATTAATGTTTCAAAAACATATATATCATCACAGTGTATCTCAGAAATAACAACTTTACAGGAGAGGACTTAACTTTCTATGTAAGTCAATGTAAGGAGGCTTTTATTCCAAGTAATTTTGGAGCATTCCTATTGGTCCATTTATCATGAAATTTTCACAGGATATATACAGCAGCGGTCGAAAATCCAAATGGGGAAACATGTTTTCTTTGGAAAGTACAAAGCACTTACTGGTGCTTCACACTATTTTAACTTACCTATTTTAAACTTGTGCATATGTAGTAAGGAAAGGTTTATTCATCCAAAAGCATTAAGATTTAATGTAGACTATCTGTTCATAATTGTTATGGATTGTTTTTTTTTTATGCTTAATCAAATGCCTAATATTAGATGTTATATTTTATCAAATAACTGAGTACTACAATCCCAATACGTTAGATTAAAAAATAGTTTAAAATTGAAATGATAACATTCTTTAATGCATATGCAGCAATTATAGAGTTATAAACATATATTTTAAAAAAACAGCAACATATAAAATAATGTTATTTACCTTCACAAGCTGCTTTTTGTAGCGTCCAGAAGTAAAGAAAATGCTGCAACATGGAGCATATACCCAATATCCCAGGAGTTTGAATAAAAAGAGTATTTTTAGAATATCTCATAATACCTTTAGTACTCCCATGCAAAGTTAACCTGTTATTAATGCAATAAATATAACTCAAAGCTGAAGTTGCTGAAATACGCTGTTACGTTATAAATGGTGCAGCAGTTGTGCTCTGTACAAACAACTGTACAAGTAGCTCAATGGCAGATTTCAGACAGGGAGAATGGATTAATGAATCTCTTCAAATTTACTGAGTATTTATTACCAAAACTGACCCAAACTCTCTCAGCTGATGTCAGTAATATCAGTATGTTAAAACTAGAGAACATATCACACTGGACAGTGCTCACAGGAGAACTACTGATAGGAGGACTAACAGAAGCAACAGCAGAGTGGAAAGTGTCACTTCCCCTCGAAACAAGATGCGAGAGGCTACACTTGTTGGAGGGGGTTTGAACAAACAGGCTGTTTGTTAATCTCACTGGAAGTGACAAGTGCGTCCAACAGCCTGTGTTCAGAGTGATGTTTTATGTTCAGGTTATTAAAAGTAATGAATGTGTTTTGAAGCAGTTGATCACTAAAACAAAAAAAAACTTTTTTAATCTTTAAATTAAACTTAAATATAAGTTGTTGTAAAGCCCCATTGTATACATTCAACAGCAGGTACTTCTGTGCTCAATTAAACACGCTAATGCTTTTAGTTGAGTACTACTTTATCATGCATGTCTCTAATTTTACTCCAAAACTGGATTCGTGCTGGACTGCTGGCCCGCACACGTGGAGCCGAGAGAATATGTGTTGTGTTCATATTCAGCATTGCTGCAAAACACATGGGTGTGGATGCGAAAGAGGAAATATCCACACATGCATGTGCCCACAAATCACTTCAGCATGATATGATTAACTACATAATCATATACACACGCAACCCAAACAAACAGAACGAACACAGGACACTCTCCCTTGAGGCCAAACAGCATAATTCAGAGTGAGTCTGCAGTATTGTGGCAAATTGGTCATGGTTTACAACCCTAGTCAACAAACCATCGCTTATATGCGTCAACTGTACATATCGAGAGATAAAAATAGGACCCATTGCCGCGTGCAGTCCCTTTACTTCTTCATAATTTGTACTCATACGTGAATCTTATGTATAACACATGTACAGCATTCCAAAACACAGGTGAAGTTCAGGCCAGGCTCGTAATTCTTCCTCCTTATATAACGGCTGTGGAAAGTTGTAAACCTTGAGTGAAAACGTATATAACCGATGGTTCAAACACGAGGACGTTATTTACATTCAGGATCTTTTAAGAGAAATCTGATTGAATCTGCCTGCATGCGTGTACGCGGCCCAATTCTAATGCTTCCTTAAGCAGTAAATGTCATTCGGTGATTGGTTTTGCCATTCGCTTAACATTTACTGTTGCGGTTTAAAGAGTGAGCGCAATTTATTAACGTCAGATTTTCTCCTGGTTTGAGGCGTAGATGCACGGCGCGATCATCAGAGACGGATGCTTTACTGGCCTCGTAAGCGGCGGATAATAGCGGTTTAAGAGCCGGCGTAATTTGTCACCTTTGTTTGTTCTCCCGGTAGTAAAGTACCTCGGCAAGGACAAGCGAAGATCTTGAGGAGCCTTCTGGCGGGCAGCCAAGGCTGGGGGAGGAAGAAAAAAAAAACAAAAAAAAAACGCTGTGGCAGAGGGTTATAAAAAAGAACGCCTGCCTTCCATTATCAATAATTTTAGGGCTGCCAGGAGAGCGATTGCGGGTAGTGTGTTACAGCATATTCACCCGCATGGGCTCCTGATCACATAAAAACAAAAACATTGCTATAAATACTGATGCTGCCGTTGTTCCGAAACCCTGCCCCTCGCCACCCCAGCCTCCACCTGCCACAAACTATCATATATTTATCTAGGCATTGATTATCTGTTACTGCGGCCGATGAGCCCGGCGAAGACTGAGATCAATGGGAAGGTTTAGTTGGAGAAAGGCATTTATGAGCTGCGCCCGAGCTCCACTGCGGTGGTTTATGAGCATTGCCGAGGAAGGCCAGGGTCACCACAATTCACAAGCGCGGCCGGGGTAACGCGGGCCGAGCGCTCAACAAAGCGACACATATATGGCCCAGCTGACACAGCCTCGTATCAGGTGTCCTTTGTCACTTTTACATGCATATTTCTCGTCGCGGGGAAATCACTCTTTTCATTCCACCCCAGTTCCTTTTCCTCCTCCCAGCCGTCCATCATAGGCCTTTTCTGCAGGGGCTGATGGACTCCCGAACGGCATAACAGCGAATCGAAAATCACCGCGCCGTGGCCGATAATAATGGGCCCGCTCTATACACAGGCTTGCAAATTAAATCTGCTTCAAAGATCCTGGCCCCTGTCTTTTTCGTGCCTGATGTTTCGGTGGCTCCCAAAGAGCGAGAGAGAGAGAGAGAGAGAGAGAGAGAGAGAGAGAGAGAGAGAGAGAGAGAGTGGCATTATTCAGTCCAAATGAAGCGGGCCGAGTATAACACGGACGGTAACACGCGGGAGAAAAATGGCAGCGTTCTTTGAGCGCTCTGGCTGAATAAATTATGTGGGAGAGAAGAAAGCCTCTCAGTGCGGCCCGTTGTGAAAAAGGTAACTCTGCCCGCATTAAATACAGTTTAACATTTCTGAGCGGCCCTGCCCGGCCCCCTCCGCCGCACTTGTTAATTTCTCATTACGCGAACGCCAAAGCTTTTTTTCTTTGGTTCACTTCATCACAGGATGCAGGTAAAGCTCTGATTCAACAGCGACTCCATATTAGAGCAGCGGTTCACCGACTGCAGCCTAACGTGTGATTTACATGGTATTTTCAAAAGGTCACAAATCCAGCGTGGGTGCTCTTGACAAGGTGATATTATCGTCAGAGCCAGACAGTCATGCAATACAGCTGGCCAACACAGACGGAATGCACTTTGTACAACACGCGCTCAGCTTTGATTTGCATTTAACTTCGGTTTGCATACAAATTCAGAATAAAATATATTAAAAAAAGTCTGCTGGTGACTATAAACCCCAACAATGGGCTGCTGTAATGATTTAGCAAAGTAAAGCCTGCTACATTGTGAGGACAACTCCCGACTGCTTATTATAAACCATTTGAATAAATGTCCAATTAAGCTGGGCTTTTTACAGCGAGAGCCTGCTTTTTTTCAGCGCAGCAAAAATCCTGGAGATTGAATTTGCGTTTGACCTCTTAAAAAAAAGTAGTGCAAACCAATATGTTAAGTTAAGGAAGAAAAATGGAAGTTAATGCTTAATTAGGATTACACAACGTTAACGGATGTCAGGTCACACTCATTGGAACTTCTTGCTCAAGTGTCTCGAAATCCTTTGGAAAGCCCGTCGATTACTCAGAATGAACTTCCTGAAGTGACATAAGCACAGACTACACTGCATAGAGGTATTCATGTGGTTTCACTGTAAGGGCTTAAGCCACTCGACAACATGTGTCTGCATGTTCATGACTGGGTAACTGAAGTTGCCACAACAAGTGGTGACCTTCTGAAGAAACCCTCATGCTGAACTGGCGGGTGGATGGTGGGGGAGGGGTAAACATTACCCGGAAAAGTCTGTCAGTGTTGCTCGACCATAACCATCTTGTGACACCCATCAAAAACAATGGAAAGATTTACACAACCAGGAAAAATCTCTCAGCTTCTGAGGATTCATTTCCTCCTTGATAAGAAATCATTTGGCTCATATGGAGTAAACCTCAGTGGACCTCAGTTACAGCCTTGGAGCTCCCTCTCATTGCACAGTTTAGTGTTTCCCTTGCTGAAACATATCTAATACGGCCCACTGGATGATGAGTAACTCCATGAGGTGCATAGAAAATACTAAACTCGTCAGTACTGAGGTACTCCAGAAGTTGGCAAACACTGATATAATAGCCTTAAAGGTCATACGAGCCTGTAGTATGTGAGCGTCCATAGAAAAGGTCATCAAACATATGCATGTTGTGTTGCATGTGCCTGCATTCCTGCTGCGCTGTTTACAGCTTAGTGTCCATTCATTCCCAGCCCTGGGCAGTTTGGGAGAAAGTTTTGTGGTAATGACTGCGGTAAAGTTGGGCTTCCCTCGGGCCAAATCACAATGCCTGCCTATCTCCCCGCTGCCTATTTAATCAGACAGCACTCTGACAAAGGTCATTCAGGATGCATCCAAAACACAGGCTCCAAATGTTAGCCCTTGTTTGCCATCGGAAAGGGCTCCTCTTAAAACATCCGCTTTTGCATTTTTTCCCCCTCCTCCTGCAAGCTTGGCCATTAACCTTTGCAAAAATCGAGTTTGAGTTTGACGAACGGAACGCCGTAATGCGCTTGCCGGCCTTCCGAAAGTGGATTAGGCAGCGAGGTCCTTTATCAATGTGGATGGGCATCGTAGATAGTGTGTAAACTAGCCAGACAGAATGGGGTAAACAGCATATGGGTCAAGAATAGACAGTTGCCTACTCGTTATTTACCACGGCCTCTCCGCTTCGCTGCACTGCATCCTCCTGCGCCGTATTGACCGCATTTATTATGGTCAGAGGGAGCCGCCGCTGCAGAATCCTCTCATTATACATTTGTGTTCCTCTGTTCTGTGCTAGGATGAACTGTATTGATTATTGAGATAACTAACAGGCAAAACCTCTTTTCTGCTGAACTAAACGATGACCCATTTTTAAAGTTAAGCACTTCCAGAAGTGGACCACTCACCTCCTGGACTTTAGGAGGTATTATGGTCAAATCAAGTAATTGGGACACATTTTAATTGTAAAGTGAAGCAACTGGACATGTGCTATATGGAGTGAAGTCCAGTTTGGCACTACTGAAGGGGCTACGAGAATGCAAAGCCTTCCCCTTTTAGGTCAGGACCACAGACCTCCTGGACTTTGGTAGCAATTGTGGTAAAACAAAGCAATAGAGATGCATTCAAAACATAAAATGAAGCAACTGAAAAAATATGATACAGAATAAAGCCTTGTCTAGCACTACTGAAGTGACTATGAGTATAGAGAGCCTTTGCCTTTTAGGTCAGGACAACCAACCTCTTGGATTTTAGTAGCTATTACGGTCAAATAAAGTAAATTAAATGCATTCCAAGCATAAAATTAAGCAACTGCATGCATATTATATACAGTGATGGCCGGATTGGCACAACTGATGCGGATATGAGAATAGAGAGAGAACTACCAACTGGTTCTCTCCTGGACTTTGGTAGCCATTATGGAAAAAAAGTAATTGGGGCACATTCTAAACATGGAATGAAACAATTGCATTTTAAAAAGTCAAACCCGTCCTGGCAGTACTGAAGAAGCCTATTGAATAAAAGGTAATTGGTTTGGCGGTACCGAAGGGGCTACGAGAATGCAAAGCCTTCCCTTTTAGGTCAGGACCACCGAACTCCTGGATTTTTGTAGTAATTATGGTAAAACAAAGTAATAGAGATGCATTCAAAACATAAAATGAAGCAACAGAAAAAATATGATACAGAATAAAGCCTTGTCTAGCACTACTGAAGTGACTATGAGTATAGAGAGCCTTTGCCTTTTAGGTCAGGACCACCAACCTCTTGGATTTTGGTAGCTATTATGGTCAAATAAAGTGAATATAATGCATTCCAAGCATAAAATTAATCAACCAGACACATATTATATACAGTGAAGGCCGGTTCGGCACTCACTGAAGGGGATATGAGAATAGAGAGAGAACCACCAACCTCTTGGACTTCGGTAGGAGAAAAGTAATTGGGGTACATTCTAAACCTAGAATAAAACAATTGCATTATAAAAAGTCAAACCCGTCCTGGCAGTACTGAAGAAGCCTATTGAATAAAAGGTCATTGGTTTGGCGGTACCGAAGGGGCTACGAGAATGCAAAGCCTTCCCTTTTAGGTCAGGACCACCGAACTCCTGGATTTTTGTAGTAATTATGGTAAAGCAAAGTAATAGAGATGCATTCAAAACATAAAATGAAGCAACTGAAAAAATATGATACAGAATAAAGCCTTGTCTGGCTCTACTGAAGAGGCTATGAGTATACAGAGTCTTTGCCTTTCAGGTCAGGCCAACTAAGTTATTGGACCTTGGCAGCTATTATGAGAAAATAAAGTAAATGAAATGCATTGCAAGCATAAAATTAAGCAACTGGATGCATATTATATACAGTGAAGGCCGGATTGGCACCACTGAAGGGGATATAAGAATAAAGAGCTTATTATTATGTGGGAACCACCAACCTCCTGGACTTTGGTAGCTGTTATGGTAAAAAGTAATTGGGGCACATTCCAAACATAAAATAAAAACAATTGCATTATAAAAAGTCAAACCCTTCCTGGTAGTACTGAAGAAGCCAATCGAATGAAAGGTCATTGGCCTTTAGGTCGTTATCACTGGCCTCCTGGACTTTAGGAGCTATAATGGAAACAATGGAAACAAAGTCATTGGGACGCATTCTAAACATAAAATGAAGCAACTGGACATGTATTATATAGAGTGAAGTCTATATACAAGAATATTGAGCCTTCGCCTTCTGGAAGGTTGGATTGTGGTGCAATGGAGAAAGGTCATGTGGTCCAGTGATTCCTAAATTATTCCAGAATAATTATGTGTAGTGCCCACTGTACAAGCTTCATTTGGTCCAAGCCAAGGCTCAACAATGTGAAGTGGCAAAACAATGAAGAAAGCTGACCACCTGAATGTACAGAATGACCAACTTATTCCATCAATGTTTTTTTTCCTTTCTTGATGGACACACCCACACCCAAATTCCAGCACATCCGAGCCTTCAACTTTTAATCAGAACCACTGACCTCCTGGACTTTGGTTGCTATTATGGTAAAACAAAGAAAATGTGATGTTTTCTAAATCTAAAATTAAGCAACTGGACACATATTATATACAGTGAAGGCCAGTTTGGCACCACTGAAGGGTCTACGAGAATATAGAACCTTAGCCTTTTAGGTCAGAACCACTGGCCTGGATTTTGGTAACTATTATATAAACTTATGATATTAGCTGGCACTTCTGAAGAGCCTACAAGAATGCAGAAGCATTGCTCTCTGAGTCAGGAACACCGACCTCCTGGATTTTAGAAGCTATTATGGCAAAATAAAGAAATTGGGACTACACATAAACTTGCCAATTGGAAACATATTATATAGAGTAAAGTCCGGTTTGGCTCCGTTTAAAGGGGCTACAAGAAAGGAGAGGCACTGGTTTCTAGGTCAAGACCACAGACCTCCTGGACTTTGATAGCTATAATGTTAAAGAGTAATTGGGATACATGCTAAGCATAAAATGAATTGCAAATGCTTTACGATGAGTCAAGCCTTGTCTGGCACTATACTGAAGGGGACACAAGAAACAAAGAGCATTGGCTTCTAGGTCAGGATCACTGCCCCCCTGAAGTTTATATGATATTTATCAAACTGTAAACTTAAAATGAACCAACTCCAGTGATATACAGCATGTGGGGATGTCTCATATGGTGGTACTGAAGCATTCTAGTATTTACTAGAAGAAAGGATGCACTAAAGGATGCATCAAATGTTATATCAGATACTTATACATACATACTTAGCTTGTCATGTGTGGCTGTGTGGAGGCTGGCTTGGAATTTATTGTGTTTTTTGAGGTAACATAGCTCCAAATCTCCAAAGCACGCCAGTTTCATCATGTGCTCCACGTTCAGGAGTAGTTCCCCTCATTTGAACCCTTTTAAAGAACGAAAACTTAATGAAAACTCACATAAACCTGTGTTCAGTATGTACGTTGCCGCTGAATTCTCTTGATTATGATTCATTACAATTCCTGTAAAACCTCCACTTCTCCTGCAGCTCTTTTAGCGAGCGCCTCCATTGTGATTGCTGCATTTCTCACCCATCTCAATATGTATGAGGTGGTATATAGAGCACTATCATTCACACTCATTCTTCCATAGACTCATAATGCAATTACCTCTCACGCAGCACACGGGCCCGTAAACCATAAATATTCATGCAAATCGCACAATTCATCTCAGACACGCCGAGGCGCTGGAGTGCAGTCAGGACGGCTCTCGGCTCCTCTTTAAAGCAAGACGCTGGCAGCGCAGTCATTAAAAACGTCACGAATGGCCAATTCCTCCTCTCTTCTCCTCTCCTCTCTGACAGACAGGGAGATGGTGCATATGGGCCACAGAGAGGCTGATCCACTTAAAAAGGGGCCTGCTTGCATTGTTGTGAGGGATGTCATTATGTTTCGAAGCCAGATCACGGTAATGGGCCAGACGGAGAGAGAGAGAAAGAGAGAGGAAGAGAGGGGGAAATAGACAGATGAAAGCACAAAGCATGTCTCAGGGTCAGCTTTCAAAGAGCATCTCTTCAAATGTTATGGCAGACATTCGCTGTCATTAAGTGACCTTTAATCAATGGAAATATAAGCAAAAAACAAAAACCTCAGAAAGGACTTCTTCCATAGAAACCACAAATTGTTTTACCAACAAAGACAATCGCTTCTTCCATCATGTACTAACTGAATGCGAGTGCATAAAGTGTTTATGTACATATACTACTTTAAGGACACCTTGCCTTCTATCGAAATCCATTTTTTCCAACTGTTTTGTTGTAAACAACTACATTACTACACTTTTGGCACCTAAGCTGATAGTTTAAAAGCCTTTATCTGATCAATAAGTGTATTTTCAACAGTACGAACACCAGATATCTTTAAAGCAGATATAAATAATCATAATACAATACAAAGTAACATAAATATCTTATTGTGAAAGAAGTAGATCATATCTTGAGCTCCAGTTTGAAGAACAAAGTGTAGTTCCAGATTTCTCCTGGACGCCCCAGACATTGTATGAATGTATTCAGTTCCTTCAGCAGCAATCTTGATTTATCTTAATGAAGTACTGAGCAGTCAAAGCATGTATTAGACGAGAACTGTAAATAATACTGGGTTGTTTCCACAAGGAGAAGCTTGCAAAGGGTTAAATAAACACACTGACGCATGTAAAAGCACTACTTACTCTATTAATACTGTTGAATATATAAATAATAAAGTGTTTTGCTGAGTAAATAAAAGTTTCATGTCTGGAAAACCCTTTGCACAATACCGTATGCAAAAGTCTCACCATTTGTATGAAGAAAACAGCCATAATGGGTGGTTCTTCAAGGGTCCTTGACTGAAAGCATTGTCTATACATTGTTAAATGGTTCTCCTCCAGAAAGGATGCTGGAAACGACCTTCTAAAACTAGCACCAGACAAGGTACTAGTGGTAAAAGTCATTGAACCTGTCTGGGGGTATTAGGAACAACCCTTTTAGCTAAGAGTGTGGCTTTTTACCTAGACATGATAAAAGCTAAGGCTGTCATAGTGAATGTGCTAATAATGCATGTACACTATACATTTGGAGAATATGTTACTGTGTTTTAGGAGGAAGAAACAAAGCAAGTAGAAGTTGAAATGACTGGGATAGGGGTCAGAATCATCCAGCACATTATTACAACCTGGAACAATAGCGGCGAACCATGAACTTCACAGAAGAAATGTGGTCAGAAGAAATCTGGAATGACCGTGATCAGAGCGAATCGACTCTGGAACTCATGACTATGTTTAATATTGGGATTAGGAGCATTACCACATGCACAATGTGACCAGAGCCCACAAAATTGGGACTAAATAACTGCATGACCAGAAGAAAAAGACTTGTAAACAAAACAAAAAACATTCTGGAAGATTGGATTGTGGAGCAATTGAGAAAGGTCATGTGGTCCGATGAGCCCTGATTAACCCTATTCCAGAGTAATAGGGGCATCAGAGTGATGCACCCGTCATGCGTAGCGCCCACTGTACAAGCGTACATTGGTCAGGTCAAGACTCAGCAATGTTAAGTGGCAATAAAATGAAGTCCGCTGACCATTTGAATGTACAGGATGACCAGTTTATTCCATCAATAGATTTTTTTTCTCTTTCCTGATGGACACACCCATATTCCAGCACAATAATATAGAGATTTGTTGAGCTTAGATTGTGAAAGGGTGGCTTTGGGAGCATGGGGAAACATTCTGACACATGGACTGGCCACCACAGAGTCCTGAAGGTCTTTGGGATATTCCATTGAAGGTCGTTGGGATATTCCATTGAAGGTCTATGGGATAGTCCATTGAAGGCACTAATAGGCGGACCACGGTCCGAATCCAGACCCAGCAATGTCCAATGCGGACCCTAACCAAAAAATTATTGACAATGATTTAATTCTAAAAGCTTTCCTTGTCTTTACAGTATACAGGCTTTACGGCGCAGTGAATTTACAGACCAAAGACGTGCACTGTAAAATCACCGAAGGCTCCTCAGCCAATCACATCCTTGCACATTGGAGCATGCGGCACGCGTACACAGGCGAGGTATGAAGCGAGGAGCAGCAGCCGGAGACTAAAGCGAGTCAGAAAGAATAACATAAAAACAGAAAAGTGAACAGAGAAAACTGAGTGTTTAACAGGAACGGTTCTGGAATGGACCTGCTCGTCTAGTTCTGGAGAATACCGCTCTGTACAACCTACATGTCAATCTGTGAAGCTGAGTTAACAAGAAGACACACATTTTATTTACATTCTCTATAAATAAACACTTTAAGATGCACTTTTTTCAAAAGCATTCTGTTTTTTTTTAAATGTAGCTCTTGTTTTTACTTGAAGTGAGTAAAAAACTTTATAGAAGTTTATAAATAATTCATTCAGTTCAGCATTTAAACAGTAAATATACTGAAATATACTGAATGGTATGTGTGATGTGTTGGTCTTTCAGTAGCTGATGGTATACTAGAGGTTGAGACTAGACTACAGAATACGCCACTGAATCATAACACACATTCGAAATGATGATGGTCCGGACCTTGGCCTGAGAAAATCTCCCCTAACAGGACCGTACTGAACTCTATTTAAATACCCCTGGTCTATGGGATATTCTGGAGAAGACTTTACTGTCATAGATACAAACCTGCAGCCAAAAATTAACGCAACTCGAATATAAATAAATGTTGTGATGATGCATAAAACCAATATGGTCGTCATCAAAGCTAAATGTGAGGGTTTTTTTTGGGCCAGACATTGTATATGCACTCATTGGCTGTAACATCTGTGTGCAGGTTCATGCAAACCTGTGTTCACACACTGGAAACCATGTCACTGAAGGTGATAAATCTGGTGAAGTTAATTTTGTCCAGTGTTGTAAGTTGTCGCGAACCTCCGAATCCAACATCCTGATTTGTGTTTGAATATTTCAGAGAGCTAGGTACCTTGAGATTTGTGTGTACATACGTCTTTACACACCTCCTCTTGGTCCGCTCTGATGATGGTACGTAAAACAAATATTGGAAGATGTTAAGCATCTGCGCTAATCCTGCGGTGCTCCAGCTCAGCGTTAGATAACATTCCCCACAGAGCCTTCTGCTTTAACTCACTCAACGTGCTGTGTAATACAGGACAGCGGTGATAAGTGCATGCTCTCTCTCACTCTCTTTCTCCACCTCTCTCTCTGCTCTATCTCTCTTCTTTACAGCATCGCTGCTGTCTCTATCCAGCCCTCTGGCTGTACTGGAGGTTTTACCTCCAGTGTTACCTTAGCTTAAGCACAGCGTCATTAATTATGCACAGCTTCTGAAAAATGAACCTTTTGGAGCTTCTCGTCTCCGGAGGAGACTTTGGCTGCCTGTTCTGTATATATAGTGGAGGGTGTGAGGTACGAGGGAACCGTTTTTCTTTCTCTTCAGCCCAGATAAAGCACGCTGTTGTATTCTTTGGAGAGAGGCGGCTTTCCACTGTTCTGTGCCGTTAAGTGAAAATCGCAATGCAGTCAGCTGAACAGAGTGGGACTAAACCACTTTAAAGCACATTAGCTCTCGTCATGCTCAATGTAGCTGGTAACCATCCCAGACTGTCCAAAGCAATTGTACACATGCTTTTCTCTTTCAGTAGTATGCAACAAACATATTTGTTTTTGTACGTTGTCAGGACCGGGAGTCTTGCAAACTACACAGTGGAATGCGAATGTTTGGATGCTCCTGCGTGAATTACATGTTTTGTTGATTTTCTAGATCCAGAAAAGAACACTCCTCTACAAAGAACTCACTTCTGTACGTGAAGCTTAATGTTATTTCTTGCCGGAATTTAACACCAACACATTTAACACCATGTAAAATATTTAATGTAGGTTTTATTTTATGATTTTTATGTATTCATGCAAGTAAATAACTAGAAACTAAGCAAGAAAATCTATTTGCACATAGTGAATCAACTGGGTGGGTATTCGCATACAACTTTCGATGAGACTTTCAATGTAAGGTTTTGGGCTGCCATGGGCTACCACAACGGCTTCTATCTGCCTTTCTGGAGGAGACAGATTTCAAATTCAGAATTCTTCCATATACATATCCCATAAACTGTGTTTATAATGATAATGGAGAGCACTTGCTGACATGTTGGCCCAAACATCTCCTGTAGATGGTCAATTTGGTTAGGGTCTAGTGATTACTAAGGCCTTGGCATCATTTTCATACTCATCAAACCATTTAGTGACCTCTCTGATCTTATGGATTGTCATCCTTGACGGGAATGTTTGAAGGTGATCAGTAAGATTCACATTGTATTGATTTACAGTGACTCAACTCTCAGGAGACAAAGAGACTCAAACCATGCCAGCAAATTTTCCCCCATTGCACCAGACCCCCTCACTGTAGGGGTTAACCATTGAGGCCATTACTTTGTTGCTGCGTGTGTATTCTCCCATTTTCCATAGACCAATGCTTCTGGACACCACTGAACATTAAATATGCAATCATCTCTGTAATTAGAGGTTTATGTGTGGACCACTACTGTATCTCCTGCGTTGGCATTCCCAGTCACCTGAGGGGGTTCTGTTTTTGCTGAGGTATCTCCCACATGTATGTCAATTATTTTCCAACCCTATTTCTATAGACAGACATCACATCACATAATTAAGTCACTGTTCCATTTGTAACACTAGCCAGGTGAGCAGTTTTGCGACTGAAGCTCCTCCTATCCATGTTCCATTAATGGACCTTCTTTCAAAGTCACTGAGATCTTGTCTTCTTGGCGTCTAGGTCAGTTGGACCTGCACAATATTTTCACACATGCAACAGAGCAGTTGCTTAATTGTATCATGCTGCCTGGAAACATCTGGACTTGTTATGCTTCTCCACTCAAATTGAATCAGGTTTCTCCTTGTTTTTATTCCACCTGTACGTGGATACATATCAGGGCTGTCAGGCAAAGACCCCTTGTATGTCCATTTTCGCCTTTTTTTTCAAATTCAAATTGAGTTTAAACACTTACTGGACACTTCATTAGGAACAGCTACCTTGTATCTACACTCATTGTTCATTTTATCAGCTACACTCACCGTAGAGATAGACAGACTGTAGTCCATCTGTTTCTCTGTGTACTCTGATGTGATGGATCATTCTCAGGAATTGAGTGACACTATTGTGGTGGTGTGTTAGTATGTGTTGTGCTGGTGTGAGTGGATCAGACAGGCTTTTTAAATACCTCAGTGCCACTGTTGGACTGAAAGTAGTCCACCAACCAAAACTACCAAAACTATGTATCCAACAGTGTCCAGTGGGCAGCATCCTGTGACCACTCATGAAGGACTAGAGGAACACAAAATGTCTCTAACAAACAAGATAGGTGTGTCTAATAAAGTGGACAGTGAGTGGGCACAGAGTTAAAACTCCAGCAGCACTGCTGTGTCTGATCCACTCACACCAGCACAACACACACTAGCACATCACCACCATGTCAGCGTCACTGCAGTGCTGAGAATGGCCCACCACCCAAATAATAGCTGCTCTGTGGTGGTCCTGATCATTGAAGAATAGTAGAGTAGTGTAGAACTACAAAGTGGAGCTGATAAAATGGGCAATGAGTGTAGATATAAGGTAGCTGTTTGTAATAAGGTGCTCAGTGTGCATGCAGTTTGTGTTTACTATATTAATCTCACAGCTCCAGTGCACAAGCAGAAGTAACTAAATGGTGACTATATGGGATAAAGTGAGGAGAAAGTTGTGTGAGTTAGAATTTTCGCTGTACTGTGGCTTTAAATACTCACAGTCCCCCTCAAAGGCAGTTCAATGTGAAGGAAAAGTGCTCAGAGAAGCGAACCTCGGAGCAAAGCAATTAATGTATGGATCGCTTCTGCCTTTATCACACCTCTTGCTAATGTCCACTGTCAGAGAGAGCACATACATGTGGTGGGCGGTTAAAAAAAAAAAAAAAAGGACTGGACACTTTTCATTTTTCAGGCTAATGGGTGCAGTGCTAGCAGCTGCTAGCTGGTCTTTCTGTCATTTATTACAGGGCATGTTATCCCAGGCTGCCACTGCGCTGCCATGCCTCTATAAATCAGAGAGAACCGGGCGTACGCCGCTGCACTTATGTCTGATTTAAGGTGAAGATATATGGCAATGTCCATTGACTGTGTGGGTTGAGTTTGGCATACATGAAATATAATCTTTGAAAGAGAGAAATATAAATAAATATTTGGAGAACGTCTGACGTTTTTGCCAAGAAGTAACAGATTGAGGAGAAAGGAGAAAGTCTGAGACGAACTGGAAAGCCGAGTGAGCAGGCCGCGCAGGCTCAGTGGAGCTGGCCTGCATGTTCATGACGTGAAGAGTTTTGGCTGTCGCTGACTTCAAGGAGAGACGGAGGAAGGTCAGTTTGTGGTCAGGAGGAAAGAGACATATTTCTTTCACCCCTTCTTTTCTGGATTTCTTGCTCTGTCTCCCTCGCTGTCGTTCTCTTGTTCATCATTAATTTATTTGTTTGTGCTCCCTCTGTCTCTGTCTCTCTCCCTCTTTTTCTTCCTTCCTCTCTGTCTCTCTCATACTGACTGCTACTTACAACTCTAATTTGTTATTTATATATATATATATATATGGTAGGAACTTCATCACTGTGTGGTGTTGTGTTGATACTCTTTATCTGATCTTCAACTTTTAATAATTGTGTTTTTTACTTTTATTAATTATATTATTAATAATTTTAATAATTTTGAATTGATTCAATAAAGCTGAATTAATTTTGTATTCTTTCCATCTCTCTCTCTACTCTCTTTTACATCTACTTGTCTTTCCTTCTGACTCTCTCCATCTCTTATTTCTCATCTTTCTCTCTCTATCTCTTTCTATCTCTATCTTTTCTTCTGTCCTTCTATCATCTTATCTCTTTCTTATTCTATCTCCCTCCATCTCTCTCTCGTTCTTTCTATCTCTCTCCTCACTGATCACTTCCTTATTTTACTCTCAACACTGTTCTTTTTTTCTTTCTTTCTCTTTCTCTCACACTATCTTCCAGTTTCTCTCGATTTCTCTTTCCCTCTCATTGACTCTCTCTTTTCTTCGTCTCTATATCCATCTCTCTTTCTCACTGATGTCTTCCTTTGTATCAACCTTTCTCCTTTTTTTGTCTTTCTCTTTCTTTCCATCTGTGCATTTCTCTCATCCTCTCCTTCTTTCTCTTACAGTTCTGTCTTTCTCTTTTTCTCTCCATCTCTTGTTCTCTCGTGCTTCTTTTTTGTCTCTTTCTGTCTCTCCCTCTCTCTTTCTGAGACTGTGAGACGTTCTGTTTAATTTACTAGCACTAGTGTCCTCCTCCATAATTCATGAGGTTGGGTGGGTGGGTGGGGGGGTGTAGAAAGAGACATATGATAAATCTCTATTCATGTTTATCCCGAGCTTTCTATTGAATGTTAATGGGCAGAGACAAAAGATTAAAAAAAATGTGGAAAACAATGAGCGTGTTGATAGTTCTCAGCTATAAAAGAACAATGGCTCAAACGTGGAAGTGCAACCTTGATCAAGAAACACATTCCTCAAAAACGACTAAAACGCGGCGGTATTAATCATTGGCAATTCAGCTCATGCCATTTGTCTTATCTCCATGATTAAGCAATTAACAGCTCTTGGACGCGGTGAGCATAGCCACATGTAGGATAAAAGCAGGGAATAATAACCATAAATCATCAGAGTGGAAGAGGATTTGGGGGGGAAATTGCGGAGGAGTAATCAAAGATTGGCCGAAAAGAGAGTGAGAAGAGAGATTGTGGTGTACTGAGCTGCGAGGAAGCGGCAGCGACTCGGGAGAGCGTTTGAGGGAAATTGGCTGCCGGCATTATCTCATACACACACACGCACATATGCATGCAGGCACATACTGCTCATTTGCTCTTCCATATATCTGCACCGCTCTATATATCTTACAATTTATTTTTACCCAAATTTCCTCCCCAGCTGGGTCACATCCACCAGGTAGGACTCCCCTCCACGGTGCCATCAAGTGGGAGGGTAAAGCTTGGTGATGCATTAAGTGCCACGTGTTTCTAATTGCCCTGTAATGCAATCTGCTGAGTAGCTCAATACATGCACTGTTACATGAGCACGCATTGCAAAGGAGCAGTTCGTGAGACGACGCAGCCTGTCAAAATCATCCTCCTCTCACAAACAGGCGGGCAACATATCTCCAGAAAGCTGTGGTGGGAACGCACAGTCCCCCCGTCCTCCCTCTTCACTCTCTCTCTACCAGTCTAGAAGAAAAGTTGCAAGTTCAGCATCAAACTTTCACTCGCCACGAGCGTCTCCAGTGTTGAAAAGAAGCTCCACTGTTAACTTGCCTGTCAATCAAGATGCTTTCTGACGCAGTGGCTTCGTCAGGTCCAAAATATGATGCTTTTGTTTTTTTCCAGTCAGTTTTCCATCAAACTTCTATTCAAGATGTGCCACTGGTCCTTATCACTACCTCCCTGTGTGTACACTGATCAGCCCTAACGTTAACACCACCTCCTCATATCTAAACACACCGCCCATTATATCAGCTCCACTTATAATACAGGTGCAGTTTCTAGGTTCTACATTACAGACTGTAAACATCTGTATCTTTGTATACTTAAATAGTTCCTCAGTGATCAAGACCCCCAAAGGACCACCACAGAGCAGGTAGTATTTGGCTGGTGGATCATTTTCAGTACCGCAGGGACACTGACATGGTGGTGGTGTGTTAGTGTGTTAGTGTTGTGCTGGTATGAGTGAGTGTGTCCACACACTGTCCAGTCTAATAGACATGCCTACCTTTGTTGGTCCACCATGTAGATGTAAAGTCAGAGACGGTAGCTCATCTATTGCTACAGTTTGTGTTCTCTAGTGCTTTATCAGTGAACACAGGACGCTGCCCACAGGACACTGTCGTCTGGATAGTTTTGGTTGGTGGACTATTCTCAATCCTGCAGTGACACTGATGTGTTTAAACACTGCTGTGTCTGATCCACTCATAGAGAATGAGAATGAACCATCTCCCTTATATTACCTGCTCTGTGGTGGTCCTGTGGGGAGGTCCTGATCAGGCTAAAATGAAATAAACATGTATGCAGTGAATCAAATGGACTACAGTCTGCAAGTGTAGAACTACAAACTGGTCCTATGCGGTCAGTGGAGCTGATAAAAATATACAATAAGTGTAGATACAGTAGGTGGTTTTAATGTTATGGCTGATCGAGTGTATATTGTCCTGCATAGTATTTATTGTCTTGTGTATTCAGGTTTGGTGTATGTATTGTATGTTCTGCATATATAGTGTATGCTTTACATTGTCCTGTACATTGTGCTGCTGTTGTGTGTTGCACCATGAGATCTGGAGTATAATATTTTATTCCAGTTCAGCATCAGATTTTATTCCTTTACTTTCAGAGCCTGGAAAGCACCTCCAGTGTTAACTCTTGTTTTACTTCTATTAATATAACTTATTTTGTTTGCTGCTGAACTTGGATTCTGGTTGCAAATGACAGCAGTCACTTGCCAAGAGCTTCAACCATTGTTCTCTTTACTGTATATTTCATAGGCCATGCTGGTTGATAAGTATACCAGCATCAAAACTCAACATATACTCAAAATGTTCTTTGGTACTGCTGTACCATTGAAAGTGTCCTCACTCATGGCATCCCAATATCCAGTAAAAGCTCTTTAGAGGTTAAGAAGGCACAGCAGAGAGTAATAAACACTAGACAAATATTGTCAATGCACTGCTGCCTATTCTAGAAGATTTATGTCACCTAGTCTGAAAAAAATAGGGATTCATCTCACCGTGGACATCACCTGTTTGACTGTCTGCCTTCAGGCGAACGTTACAGGTCTATTAAAGCATCCGCTGCAAGACTACACACCAGTTTTTATCACACTGAACGCTGCTCTGATATCACATAGTCAAGTCAAGTTTATTTATACAGGATGTTGTCACAAAGCAGATTTACAGACAATTGAAAACATGAAAACATGACAACATGTATCCCCCTGTGAGCAAGCCAGAGGTGATGGTGGCAAGGAAAAATTCCCTCAGACTGGAAGAAGAATCCTTAGGAGGAACGAAGACCTGTCCTCCTCTGGTCAAGCAGTGTTTACAGGTAATTAAACTAAATTCAAAATAGACCTGAGAGAATCTGAGTCTGGATGGCAAAAGCTTTAGAAACTGCACAGCTGGTACATCTGGATGATACAGTAATGGAGTTGAGGGTGTAGCAGATGGCACAAATGAAGAGGAGAACTGGTTGGTGCCAGGTGACCCGGAGGCCCTGATGGTCAGTCCTCCAGCAGTATTCGGCAGGTCAGGAGGGCGGTCATTATCTCAGAGAGAGTAAAGAAACAGAGTTAGTTCTGGTTTGGATTAATATAGAGGATGTGAAGCATTTCAGAGTGTAGCTGGCGAGTCTGGCTGATCTGATTATAACAGCATGAACTAAAGGTAGACAAGCAGAATCTAACATAGACATGAGAGCACCCTGAGACACTGGAGTCCCCCCACTCCACTGTCAACAAACCACGCTCCAGCATCTCAGTTCATCATAAATCTCTGTATCCATAAACCCCTGGGTCTCCTCCCCGTATATAAAAACTAAACAAATATCTTTTCAGTCTAGACTTGAAGGTTGAGACTGTGTCAGAGTTAACTGGAAGATTATTATCCACAATTTGGGGGCTTTCTAGCTCTTCCCCCCATTGAGGTCTTGTGAACTAATAGAAAACCAGAATCCTGTGATCTGAGTAAACGTGGTGGTTCATAATAGGAAATAAGATCTTGCAGGTACTCCAGTGCGAGACCGTGCAGGGATCTATACATCAGTAAAAGAATTTTATAATTTTATAAATTTAACAGGAAGCCAGTGTAGCTGATAAAACTGGGCTGATGTGATGGGATGTTCTGGTTTTAGTTAGTACTCTAGCTGCAGTGTTCTGATCTAACTGAAGTATACTCAGGTTCCTGCTGGAGCATCCTGACAACAAAGCAATCAAGCCTTTACAGCTCATTACAATAGATCAGGTACTGGAATTGAACAAATCTATGTAATGGCCATAGTGCACACACAGTCACACACAGAGTCATTGCTACTTTCATAGTGCTTATGTTCATTTGTGCCTATGCACATGTTGTGTAGTGTTGTATGAAACCCAAACACATGCTGAGTTCAGCAGTTTAACAGTTTTTGCCATTTTTCATGTTCAGCTAACAAACACACTGTAAAATACTGTATACTGAAATTTAGTAATTTCGTCTTTTAAAGAAAACATTATCCATATGTTGCTTATTTCTGTTGTTTTGTATGTGGCTGCAACAAATTTCCTGCCAGGAATTAATAATGTGTTATCTGTTTCATCGTTTACCCCCCCCACCTCCCAACCCACCGCCACGCACCCGCCCACACACACACACCCACACAAACACGCAGCTTTAGAAATCACCTGTTTGAGGGAAATTGACTGCCAGCATTATCTCTCTCTCTCTATTTTTCTCTCCCACACACACATAGGCATGTAAATATATAACCCCCCCCCCAAAACACACACACATGTTTGTCTTACTATATTTGTAAGGTCATCCATAGGTTCCTATTGAGCTTTGTATTACTGTAGCCAAATAATACTACATCACAACCTAACCTTAACCTCAGTACCCAAAAGACTATATCTATTAGATTTTACAAAACAATTGTGATTTGTGGAGAAAACAACATGTGCTCAAGTGAGGACCACCAATTGTTTTCAATCTCACTTCACCAAAAAACGGCCTATTGTTCACTATTAGTTAGGACATGTGGTCCTCATAAATATACCACTACAAGAACACACACACACAGGTCTGTGGGGCTATTACATAGACCTTATTCATTCATTTGCTAAAGACTAAACCAAATCTTAACAAAACTACTACAACCCTAAACCTAACTCTAACCTTACCCTTTCGCTGACCTTTCTCTTACTCTGACCATAAAACTTAAAGATTTACATCACAGGTTTGTGTTCCTCACAAGCACAAAAGGTCCCCAAGGTGTGAGTATATATTCATGTTTTGATCCCCACAGTGTGGCATAAACCAGACACACACACACACAGTTGTAGAGCCCTCCTGTAAATCAACTCTCGTCAAACAGGAATTTACGGCAGATTTGATTGGCCTTGTTCCTTCTGGGTAGAAGGGAATGTGTCGGCTCATTAAAAAAAAAAAAAACCTCAGACTCGCTCTGGTAATGACAGGCTGTGGGTTCCTCAGGTGCATTCCCACAGAAGTAGGCCACAATCAAACCAAACCACTGTACATTCTGTACCTTAAACACAGTTTGCACAAACATGTCATACTAAGATTTTTTCCTTGTTTACCTAAACGGAAATACAACATGCCGGGATTCTCATACCACTGTGTTATGACTATGGGTGAAGAAAATAAACTCCATAAGGCTGTTTTTTTTTTTCTTGTAATCAGAATCAATCATTCAGTAATCTTATTTTCATCAAGTTCACATCAATATAAAATTCATATGACTTCACAGAGTAAAAGTATCATCACCAACATAAACTGAGAGCATTGTATGTGGTCAGTGGCACAGTCATATATACAGTCAATGGTTCCAGCTGGTCCCTGATTGTAGGTTCTTTCTCTCACTCACACAGCTTCCGGATTCTTCTTTCAGTGGAGGATCCTAAAACGAAGTTTGCTGCTCGTGGATTTGTCCACCCTGCTGAAGGTACCACTTTTAAGGGCATTTCAAACCCTTTCCAAGCTTTTCCTTATGGTAACCCAGTGTTATTTACAGTTCTCATCTAATACCTGCTTTGACTGCTCAGTACTTCATTAAGCTAAATCAAGATTACAGCTGAAGGAACTGAATACATTCATACAATGTATAGGGCGTCCAGGAGAAATCTGGAACTACACTTAGTTCTTCAAACTGGAGCTCAAGATATGATCTACTTCTTTCAGAATAAGATTAGATTAGATTAAACTTTGTTGTCATTGTGCAGAGTACAGGTACAAAGCCAATGCAATGCAGTTAGCATCCAACCAGAAATGCAAAATACATTTTTATTTACATTAAAGTACAAAACAGAAATGACTAACAGTTTGAGGTTATTGTACATGTGTTGGTATATAAATAAATATATAGAATGTAGGTGTACACAGAATGTGAGATAAGAGGGTGGTTTATAAAATAGAATTATTACTAAATTATTAATAAATTACTATACATATATACAATAAGGAGTGAAATGTAAAGATTTTACACATAAGATAAGGGCATAAGATTATTTTTTTAATCTTCTCTAATGATATCTGGTGTTTTCTTACTGGTGAAAATACAATTATTGTGTTTTAAACCATGAGCCAAGTGCCTAAGCTCTCTCTCAAGGACTGCTAAAATAATGTCAACTGTAATCGTTATGAAAATAGCTCATCTATATTCATTTATATAATTATATACAACACTAGCCTGTATGCCAACCCCCAGCCCCCTCGCCACCCTTTTGCACAGTACTGTATATAATACAACTGTCCGTTTAGCTATGATGAGGACAGCAGAGACCAGATAGCAAATGTTGATGAAGCAACCTTGTACCACTGTAACACCAGCTTTATAGAACAATCTGTTAATGTAACTTACAGTAAACTTGTTTAGTTTTCAACTACCTCCAGTAGTCCAGCTGAACTGTCTGATTGTAAACATTCACATAATGTAAAGAGCAGTTGGTAATTGTAGAGTGACAAAAGTTAACTAGGTTTTTCTGTATTACAGGAATATTATACCGAGTAACCAGTAGAATCAGACTTGCACTGGGACCTTACAAGCGGTTAGGAGAAGCAACTGGTTTTGCATACTATACGTTTAAAGACCGGCTTGTTAAATTTCCAAAAATCTGTCCAGCAGGCAGAGAAATAATGAGAATAATGTCAGTGCCTGGGCTTTATAAAGTTAAACCAAGCCTCTGTTTCTGTTGTGCCCTTCAACAGGAACTGATCAAAAGCTAATGGGCTTTTCCATTGACAATGCACAGTGACTGCCAGCGCATGGGGAGTTATTATGCAATACGCTGTCTGATGGGAGTGTGTAAATTGTTTGGCCTTGTTTGACTCTTTGTAAGTACGAAAGCTGTTTTTTTTTTATCTTGGATTGGAAATCACTGGTAATGATCTGCTGTTAGAGCTGCAGTTAAAGAATGTGCTTCTCCTGTGGGGATAAACTCAGTTCATTCCTATGACTAAGAAGCAGAAATGCTGTAATGAGAAAAAAGCAAAAGTAAGCGCATCTCAAAGAGCGCATGATACAGTAGCGTGGGTGGAAAGAAGACTGGGAAGCCCTGTATAAGTTATGGTACTGACATTTCAGTCAACACTTACATGAAATAGAATCAAAGAAAAAGTGTTAACAGAATAAGTGACCGAAATTATAGTTTTAATTTAGTTATGGAAAATCAATGTTTGTTTGTATCTTGGAAATGAACCTACAAATTTAACTACCAGTCAAATGTATGTATATATATATATATATATATATATATATATATATATATATATATATATATATATATATATATATATATATATATATAATCATTGTTAAGACTTTTTGAGTTTAAATAGTGAAGTTGGAGCCCATGTACAAATATATTTCTAATACAAACGTTTTACATATTAATTAAAAAATTACAATGCATATGTATCTATTTTTTTCAGAAACAACAACATCATATATACTATCTTATTCAGTCCTGTTAGAAAAGCAGCTCATGTGGCTCCTCACGAAGCTGCTGGCGAGAATGTTAAAAGTATGTAAAACTTTAGATGTAGATACAAACAACAGGTCTGAGTTTCCTAAAAGGTCTGAGCTTCCATGATCGGGAGAAGAAACAGTAGAAGAACATAGTAGCTATTCAGCTAAGAATTTGCAAGTCTGCCAGTTTGGGCTGGACCCTGAGTTAAGTTATGTAAAGCAGAGTTGCTTCTATTCTTGCACTTTGTAATAAATCGCTTCGTAAAGGTTCACGCTGTTGGAAAAATAAATAAATAAATATATTGATAAATAAAAAGAGTTTATCTCTACAGTGATGGTAGAGTTATATAGAAAAATGTGCTTGAATTTAAATGTCAGTAGTCTAAAAATATTACAAAACAACAAGTTTCATGCCTAGGAAAAAAACAGTACAATAGAAGAACACAGTAGCTATTAAGTTAGGTTTTTGCAAACCAGCCAGTTACTTTTATTCTTGTACTCTGTAATAACTCACTTAGTAAAAGATCATTCTGTGGGGAAAAAAAAAAAAAAAAAAAAAAAAAAAATATATATATATATATATATATATATATATATATATATATATATATATATATATATATATATATATATATATATATGAAATATAATATAAATAATATAGAATAAATAATATACAATTACATGAAAAAGATATAAGTATTACATGCTTAAATCAGATTTTTACTATTATAAAAGTATAACAAGACAAGAAATATTGAGTTGATTTCTATTGCTTCACTAATCTAACTGAAAAGCTGAGAAATATTTAATAGTAAAGTAAAAATAGTAAAGTATTTTAAAGTTTTAACATCACACCAATTTTAGCTAATGCTGTGTTTACAATAACTGTTAAGCTAGGATTTTAAAGCCAGTCAGTTTGGGTTGGAGTTTTGTTAAACAAAGTTACTTTTCTTCTTGTATTCTGTAATAAATTGATTAGCAAAAAAGAAAGTAGCTAAACTGTCTATTGAAACGAACCTAAAAACAAATGTAATATTACTAAATTATAATTCCACTGAGAAAGGTGTTATTATATATACGTTAGCGCTGTAATAAGATCAGGACTGGTGACATAATAAACTGCAAAGCTTTGTGTTTTCTTCTGCCTGGGTTGGCCCATTATAACCTCACCTCTCTGCCTCTCTCCTTTTGTCCTTACTTTTTTCTCTTTCTCTCTGGTGTCTTTAATCCTTGCCTCGGTCTAGGCTGAGTTTATACCCTGCCATAATAGGAGTGCTTGAGCCTGACAATGTAATACACAGCATCTCTTTGATTTCTCTGTTTTGTTGCCAGGACGAACATAAAACACAGTTCTCTCCAGTTCACGCTGTTGGAAAATAAATAAATAAATAAAAAAACATATAAATAAATAAAAAGTGTTGATCTCTGCAGTGATGATAGAGTTATATGTGCTTAAATTCTATTTTTTAGTAATGTAACAATATTACAAGACAACAAGTAATATCGGGAAGATTTCTATTGCGTCACTAATCAAACTGAAAAGCCGAGAAATAGGTGCAGCGTTATGAAGTTTTAACAAGGCAGCAATTTTGGCTTATGCTGTGTTCACATGTGTAGTAGACGAATAGCAATAAGACCCATTTCCTGTTTTTTTCAATGGATTTGCAAAATAAAATTGTGCCACTGGTAGTGGTAACGTTCCGTGGACTGGATCATTAAGCAGAACGATCCGGCAGGAATCTCAATTTTCCCAAATTTTGCCATCGACTGCCATGGGTTTCATAAACCAAATATCTTGTTGCTGAATTCTAGGCAAACCCAGTATTACACAACAATAATAACTGTGTGCAGAGTTTCTTCTGGTGATCATCCATTTTCACCAGTAATGCTATCACCCTGCCAACGATTGCATGGCTTTGTGCCATTATCGGCCGCAAACAGCTATGAAGAGCAAAATGGTGCGTTTTTCAATGCAAACATGTGAATTTAGTATAATTCCTGGAAAAAGTGGAATTATAGTGACAACAGTGACAACAAACCACACTCACATACCTCACAATGGACCTAACCATGCTGTGCCTATGACAGCATTCTTTTGTAGCAACTGTTGGACAATTTCTGAAGTTCCATGAACCCTAATGAGAAACTGTAGTGCACAGAATAGAATAGATATATATAGATATATAGATCTATATACACTACCGCTCAAAAGTTTGGGATCACAGTGAAATGTTTTTGTTCTTAGTTAGTTCTTGTTTTCAATGGAGTATCTTCCTTCCTTAACACAACAATGGACTGACGGGTCTCTAAAGAAAGTTGTTTCTTTCTGGTCATTTTGAGTCGGTCAGCAAGCCATCTGCTGATCTTCAGATACTAAACTAAGCTAGAATGTTGTTCTCCCTTTTATACTCACTTATTAGTAGAATGTTTTTCAGCTGTGCATCACAATTGAGCAAGAGTGTCCTAACAACCAATTAGCCCAACAACATCCTTAACTTGGATTGGCAGCCGTACCAGGAGATTTAGACAGAGGACTGAGAATTGCTGATAATAGGACTATATGCAAAAATAACTTTAACATTAAACTCCCTGTGTGGAATGTTGTGTTGAGCTGCTAGCAAGCAATGAGGGTTGAAATGGGGTGGGGGTAAGAACCCCCTACTGTGAGAACTGCAGCGTTCTTGATGTCAAAGATACAGTCAAAATATATAGTAGCTTTAAATTGTGTAAAAGTTTCATGATGAGTGAACCAACAGAACTGTGTCAAAATTGCTTGGAATCAAAAAAAAAACTTGCTGGTGTACATTTACAGCATTTAGCAGACACAAACAACAGTTTGCATGTACATTAGTAGGTGAAAGTAGTGTTAGGAGTCTTGCCCAAGGACTCTTATTGTTATAGTGTAGGTATAGAGCAGGGGTGTTTAATTCAGTAGAGGTCCAGTTAGAGGAAATTTCTTCAGGCCAAGGTCCGGACCATCATAATTCCTAACTTGTGTTATGATTCAGTGCCACATCAAGTATACTTATAGCCTAGTATCAGCATCTTATACCATCAGCAACTGAAAGACAAACACATCACACATATCGTTCAGTATATTTCACCAATACTTATTGTTTTAAATGCAGAACTGAATGCTTTTTTCTTCACTTCAAATAAAAACAAGAGCTACATTAAAAAAAAAATGTTTTTTTTGCTTATTTATAGAAAAAGTAAATAAAATGTGCAGTCAGTCAACTCTCGTCAACTCGAGGTAACATCTTAACAGTTTATCTTTCTCTTGTATTCCTCTCTAACTGGCTATTTTAGTTCGCCACACTCTCAGAACTTTATGAGACATGTTGGTTTGGAGCTGTCTGTGGGAAGAATAAACATATGTTTTGGTCTTATTTTTCGTTGAAAAGTCACTTTTCGCTGCAGACTTTTCTTTTTTTAGCACGCCATCTAAATTAGCCTTTCTCCGACTGCTGCTCCTCGCTTCATACCTCGCCTGTGTGCACACTGCTCTCCTGAGTCTGCACAGATCTGATTGGCTGAGGATCTTGCAACACACGCGATTGGTCTGAGAGTTTAGGCCCGGCAAAGCTTGCATACCTTAAAGACAAGAAAACCTCCGCCTCTTAAAATAAACACAATCTAAATCAATCAAAATAGTTTATCAGTTTGGGTCCACATTGGACAACATCTGGGTCTGGACCCAGACTGCAGTGCACCTATTAAGATTCAAGATTCAAGAGTTTCATTGTCATTAGTTTCATGTTCATTAAAATTCTTCCTTTGCTGTTCCTCTATTCACCAACATATAGAGACAGCAAAAAAAAAGAAATAATAAATATTAGTGACTCCTGGTATAGAGTGTTGGTATAGGGAGGTTAGCCAGGTGGGGAATGGAACCCCTGTTTACAGCAAAGGTGGGGAGTATGCTATATGTATCTTGTGAAGATGTATAGTTCTACTGAGAGATCTCCAAAACAAGCAGAAACTGCATTTTATGGCTACCTTGAAAAGGGTTTAACTGTAAACCCAACATTGCTGGCTCATTGGTTTGAATGCACACACTGATGTAAAGCCTGTCCAACCAAAAAAAGAACACTGCAGTGTAGACAGGTCAGAGAATTGAATCGTCTGTGTTTATGTGTTTATGTTTACCTTCTTCGTTGACTCAACCGATCTACAGAGAACACACTCATCTGCACATCTGCCTAATGGATCCCAAATCTCTCAACACAGGACCTCCCCCAAGCTGTGTCTCCTTGCACGTTCTTACACTCTTACATGTTCTACCACACACTCGGCCCACTAATAGGAACAAATCCCACTGTGCTATTCTGAGAGACATGCTGACTCGTCCCAGAGACTTGGTGACCCCGGTGACTGGAACATCCTTTAGTGAAACATTTCAAAGCCCAGAAGCATTTAAAGAGTCGCTTTGAAAATGTGTGCAGTGATGGAGAAGAGGAGGAGAAAAAAGGGATCAAATATAAAAGACAGGTACAGTCTGGGCTGCTGTCTGGAGTAAGGAGGTCGAGGGGAGGCTGGCGGGAGGGGGTGGGCATTTTGATGGTGCCTTGTGTGCCGACCCCTGGGTCAGCTGCTTCTGATGTATGATCTAACATTACTGTGCACGCATCACATTTATTAAATTGCCTAATGATGAAATGATCAGGGGGAAAAGTGGATGATCTTAAAACCTGGGCCCACACACGCTGCCGCTGCCAACGCCTCCCGGGCTAGGCGGCCCCGTTCCCTGAGGTAATAACACGAAATAGGCGGGGGAAATGCTCGGGCCGAATATAAATGTTGCCTTTAAGTTGGAGTCGCGTGGCTGGAAATGTGGCACCGTATTGAAGGAGGAAGATTTAGCTCTTTAGTGGATTAATCACTGTCATCATCTGGGCATTCTGAAGAAGCAATTTAGATGGTAAATACCGACTTTCGCCATAAATCATCTGTTGATAGTGCGGCATGCCAAAGATGGCCCGCGCATCTCTGGCAGCCAGAGACTTATAGAGAATAAATGTTCTTATTTGAAATTGAGGCATTTTTAGCATGACAGGACATGAAGAATGTAAAGGAGCTTATCGGAGTATCACCTAAACATTCAAGATTCCTACTACACTGGAAATGGTCCTGCAGAGACCAGGCATGATCTTAGAACTCCGATGGGCTCTAGTCAAGTTTATTTGTAAAGCGCTTTTTACAACAATGTTGTCACAAAGCAGCTTTACAGGAGTTTAAATGCATGAAAACATGAAATCACAACACTTTATCCACTGTGAGCAAGCCAGAGGCGACGGTGGCAAGAACAACTCCCTCAAAACTGGAGGAAGAAACCTTGAGAGGAACCAGACTCACAAGCAGAGACCCATCCTCCTCTGGTCGAACAGTATTTACAGTTTAATAAACTAAAGCTGAGTCTGAAGGTAAAAGCTTTAGAAGCTGCACAGGTGCTACATCAGGTAGATGATACAGCGATGCAGTCAAGGAGAGCTGGTTGGTGCCACGTGACGGGGGTCTCCTGGTGGTCAGTCCTTTAACAGTATTCGGTGGGACTGGTGGGCGGTTATTACCTCAGAAAGAGAAAAGAGTTAGTTCTGGTTTGGGTTAGTACAGAGATAGAGATAGTTCTGGTTTAGGTTAGTACAGAGACAGAGTTAGTCCTGGTTTGGGTTAGTACAGAGACAGAGTTAGTTCTGGTTTGGAGTTAGTACAGATACAGAGTTAGTTCTGGTTTCGGTTAGTACAGAGACAGAGTAAGTTTTGGTTTGGGTTAGTACAGAGACAGAGTTAGTTTTGGTTTAGGTTAGTACAGAGACAGAGTTAGTTCTGGTTTGGGTTAGTACAGAGTATGAGTTAGTTCTGGTTTGGGTTAGTACAGAGACTGAGTTAGTTCTGGTTTAGGTTAGTACAGAGGATGAGTTAGTTCTGGTTTGGGTTAGTACAGAGACTGAGTTAGTTCTGGTTTGGGTTACTACAGAGACAGATTTAGTTCTGGTTTGGGTTAGTACAGAGACAGAGTTAGTTCTGGTTCGGGTTAGTACAGAGGCAGGGTTAGTTCTGGTTTGGGTTAGTACAGAGTATGAGTTAGTTCTGGTTTGGGTTAGTACAGAGACTGAGTTAGTTCTGGTTCGGGTTAGTACAGAGGCAGGGTTAGTTCTGGTTTGGGTTAGTACAGAAACAGAGTTAGTTCTGGTTTGGGTTAGTACAGAGACTGAGTTAGTTCTGGTTTAGGTTAGTACAGAGGATGAGTTAGTTCTGGTTTGGGTTAGTACAGAGACTGAGTTAGTTCTGGTTTGGGTTACTACAGAGACAGATTTAGTTCTGGTTTGTGTTAGTACAGAGACAGAGTTAGTTCTGGTTCGGGTTAGTACAGAGGCAGGGTTAGTTCTGGTTTGGGTTAGTACAGAAACAGAGTTAGTTCTGGTTTGGGTTAGTACAGAGTTAGTTCTGGTTTGGGTTAGTACAGAGTTAGTTCTGGTTTGGGTTAGTACAGAGGATGAGGAGAGTTTACAGTGTAGCTGGTGACTCTGGCAGATCTGATTATAAACAGAATGAACTAAAAGGAGAGAAGCTGCACAGGTGCTACATCTGGAGGTTACAGTAATGCAGTTAAGGTGTAGCAGAAAGAGCAGAGCTGGTTTGTGATGAGGAGGCTCTGACAGTTGGACCTCCAACAGTATTCAGTAGGACAGGTGGGCCAGTTAATACCTCAGAGAGAAAAAGAAAAAGAAAAACAAAGTTAGTTAACAAAGGTCCATTCATCATGAAATTTTCATGTATATATTATTTGTTATGGGTTGTGTTGTATGGTATTGTGTACATGTGTTATGTATAAGCTTCTAGTTGTCTAAAATTCCTTTTTTAAGTACTACCAAATGAAACAGTTCTGTCATCTAATCATACCATTTGGTTTGCTAGCTTTTTTTGCGCTTGTGTTATTGGTCACTTCCAATAATAATGGTATGTGGGTTTTAAAGGAGGTGCCCCCTTTTTAGTGGCTAATTTTGCCATAGTACCACACCAAGTTTAACAAGTTGTTTAACAAGACATGAATTCTCACAATGAGATCACGTGTATCCCCACGAGACTGCTCTGCAATGTGTTTGGAATCATAGTTATGTGCCAAGAACGTGTCTTTCAAGGACTAATATTAGAAACAAGTTATTACATAACTTTCAGTGTGTCATTAAGTCGTTGTATGAACTAGGAGGTTATAGTAAATGGCATTTCTGAAAGACGGAGGAACGCTAAGACGAGCTCTGCGTGCCACAACTCTGAAAAGTTCCCCACTTTATAGATTCTACATACAGTTACTGTTGCGTGTGAAGTTAACTTCAATGACTTGGTTCCTTTTTCAGCCTGCGCTCAAACTCCCTCGCAGCTGTCTT
Organism: Megaleporinus macrocephalus; assembly: GCA_021613375.1. Lineage (NCBI taxonomy): Eukaryota > Metazoa > Chordata > Actinopteri > Characiformes > Anostomidae > Megaleporinus > Megaleporinus macrocephalus. The sequence goes on from CM038705.1 coordinate 44,209,806, forward strand.
TCATACGTGCCAGTAACAAAGCACACTATATCTTTTATGGAATAGTTACTTTCTCAGAGTCGGATCAACAAGTAGGCATGAAACAGATTCCTGCAACGCTGGGCCAGATGTACGTACCAGTGCGGGCGCTGTGGAACATGTGCTTAGATGTGTTGATAAATATTATTTCCCAGCAAAACGTTCAAAAGGGGTGTAATTTCACTCCAGCCAAGAACAACAAACGTAGAATTTGCTTAACAACAACACAGACAGCAAGTGCATGTTGCAACCAAGCCAATAAACATGCACTGCATATTTACCCGCATGTTCAACAAATTAAAATAATGTTATTCGGTTTTATATATTACATCAGCACATGGCCTGTACCTCCATTAAACAAGTATGACTGCGACTCCAGCACCACACCAGTGAGACACTTTTGCTAATTTGTTGTTTTTTAAAAGACCATGTGATCCAACCTTGTGATAGCAGGCTGCTGCTAGTTCTCCAAACTGTAAAAGCTCCAGCCACCTTCCCATCCATCCATCCATCCATCCATCTACCTCTCAAGCACATTTCACATTCTTCCATGCACATGTACTGGAGGAACTGGAAATCTAACTGCGGGTCAGGTCTTCTCATCCAACATCACTGCTTGAGCTCACAGATGCTCTGAATATACAGAAACGTCCACAAACACACCCCCAAATATTGTGCCTCCTTTGTTTTAATGTCCATGGTTTTGGAATTGGATATTCAACAAGCTCATATAATGGTGACACTATAAACTTTTAGGTTACCATAAACTTCTAAAGTAGACATGTGTGTCAGTTATGTACACAGAATCATAATGCATCCATACTGCACTGCTACAGATGGCTTAAAACATGAAACCCAATGTCTTATGACATTCTGGCCTCAGTCTTCTTTATTAGAAATACCAAAGGTGTTAAAAGTGGTCTTTGGAATGTTGTTATACATGCACCTGTTTTAGTTCCATAAAGAAGATTTTAGTAGATCAGATCTTTTCCGTAACGTCAATCATTTGAAATAAGCCTTTGGGCGTCTATATTTGTAATAGTACTGGCCCAGTCTATTAAAAAATTAATGAGATAGCACAATGGTTCTGCTTCCCACTCAGTGTGTGCAATGTCTAGCTAAAAGTATGCGGACACCCCTCCTAATTACTGTGTTTCATTTATACCCATTCCTAACAGGTGTAAAAAATCAAGCACATAGCCATGCAATCTCCTTAGACAAACATCAGCAGTAGGATGGATTGTACTGAAGATCCTACTGACTTTAAATGTGGCACTGTCATAGGAGGCCACCTTTGTCCCAAGTCTGTCCTGCTATGGCTGCTATATCTGGTCAACTATGAAACAGAAGCAACTATTAGCAATAAAAGTTTAACCACAAAGCGGTAGACCACACAAACTCACAGAGTGGGCCTGCATAGCATGTAACAATTGGTGTTCCTCTGTTGCATCATGTCCTCTGGAAGCAACATCACAAAAACTGTTCGTTGGGAGCTTCATGAAATAAGACCAACTGCTGCACACAAGTCTAAGATCACGGTGTGCAATGGCAAGCGTGGTGTAGTGGTGTACGGCACACTACCACTGGACTCTAGAGTGATGACATCTAATATTCTGATGAATGTATCTGGGATTGGTGGATGCCACAGCACATAAAGACATTTGAAGCATTTATATACCTTTACTTTTGTGGAAATGGTCCCCATGCACAGGTTCCAGAAAGACATGGGATCTCTAGTGGTCTACACAGAGCCCTGACTTCGACCCCACTGAACTGCTTTGGAAGGAACTGGAAATCTGAGTGTGGCTCAGGTCTTCTCATCCAACATCAGTGCTTGAGCTCATAGAGGCTCTGAATGTTCAGAATTGTCCACAGACGCCCAAATCTTGTTCTTCCTTTGTTTTAATGGCCATGGTATTGGAATGGGATGTCCACAAACTTTTGGCCATATTGTGTAGTTCAGGTGAAAATTGTTCTAAAAGTTAAGCAAGTTTTTATATGCCAGCGAACCTGTGAAAACATTTATTTAATTAATTATAGTGATAGTAGTGACTCTGTGCCTAGAATGCATTGTGACAGAATTCCCAAAGATTTGCTTTTATCATCACAAATTATCGTTGCTTGGTGAGGGTGAGATACACAGCTTAACTTTCCATTGACTCCACTAGCAGTGGATGCAAGTACAGCGAATAATAATTATAATAATAATGATAAAAAAAAACTAATTCTGTTTTGTGCGGATGCCAGATGATGAACTACAACACAAACAAGTCAACAGGGCGCACTTTGATCATCATCAAAAGTCAAAATCCTTTCCATGTTTTCAGATCAAATAAGCTCATTGAGTAGATGCATTTGGGGGACGAATCTGCACAGGTAGAAGGAAATTCTCTTTCATCTCTTCCTCCCTGCGTTTGACAGCAGTGTAGACTATATGTAGCCTATGCAGTCAGGCAGATTAATTATTTACAAGCCATCTATTTAACAATGCCTGGAGTGCAGATTCTTTTTTTTTTTTGCCTCGAGATCCGCAACATCTTCATTACGTGCCCTGTCACACATCGAGGAAAAGCCAGCGCAGAGCAGCAAAAGAGCAAAACACATTTGATCCTTTTCAGAATTTTTATTTTTTATTAATTTATTTATTTACGCGGCGCCTGAAAGCATGAACGGGAATTCTGAAGACAGAATAAGTTACCGGGAAGCGGAACAACAAAGGCAAAATGTTTGAAAGGTCATGCAGTTTTTATACTGTAGGTTTTCAGGCTATGAGCTAAGAATGAGCATGAATTGTGGTGAATAGTACGCAACTCTTAAGTATCTCGCGCAACTCTTCGAAAGGACGGAGCGCTCTTAACAATATAGGTGTCAAACACAGCTCTCTGGAGCAATGCCGTGGGTTCCACTCTGCCGCTCTGGGTTCTTTACGAAGAAGTACTTGTATGCATGAGATTGAACTTTTTCAAGTTTAGGAAAGGTCCTATACCGATTAAATGACCTTTAAGGAGCACTTTGTAGAATGATGCAACCTGTCAATTCATACCCCAAACAAGAAAGAAGCAATGTACCACCACATAGTTGTGCTGTCTGCCTCCTCCCTCTTTACTCCATACCAGTTTAGAAGAAAGCTCAACCTCAAACTTCAGCCCTTCACTCGCCAAAAGAGTCTCCAGAGGTGGAAAACACCGTCTATGCTATCTCTTGTTTTGCTTCTGTTTATATCACTTCTTATGTTTGCTGTCAAATGTGGTTTCTCACCAGGAGCGAGCAGTTTAATCTTCCTTTCATTGGTTACTGGGAGCAGAACCTTCAAGATCATTGGCAAGAATATGCTGTTGGAGAAGTGTTACTTCTTTATCCTTTCATGTTAGACTGTTTTGACTCAACATGACAGTGACTCATTATCGCCTCTGCAGGAACAATGTAGTAATACAAGACTACCTACACACACATACATACATATATAATATATACATACAACTGTATGTATATTAATAATAAGCCACATTATTATGGCCACTAGCTAATAACCAGAGCTGCTGAAGGGAGTATGAGGAAGGACCCACAAAGTGAACACGACCATCCAGGTGGTCTCAAAGATGCTCAGTTGGGCTCAAATCTGGGGAATTAGTGGGCCAGGATAGTACTTGGAACACTTGGGGTGTGTCTGAAATCGCCTACTTGCCTACTACTCAGTAGTGAAATCAGTAGGCGAGCGTGGGTAGTATGTCTGAATACTCAGTAGTGAAATCAGTAGGCGAGCGCGGCTAGTATGTCTGAATACTCAGTAGTGAAATCAGAAGGCGAGCGCGGCTAGTATGTCTGAATACTCAGTAGTGAAATCAGAAGGCGAGCGCGGCTAGTATGTCTGAATACTCAGTAGTGAAATCAGAAGGCGAGCGCGGCTAGTATGTCTGAATACTCAGTAGTGAAATCAGTAGGCGAGCGCGGCTAGTATGTCTGAATACTCAGTAGTGAAATCAGAAGGCGAGCACGGCTAGTATGTCTGAATACTCAGTAGGTAAATCAGTAGGCGAGTGCGGCTAGTATGTCTGAATACTCAGTAGTGAAATCAGTAGGCGAGCGCGGCTAGTATGTCTGAATACTCAGTAGTGAAATCAGAAGGCGAGCGCGGCTAGTATGTCTGAATACTCAGTAGTGAAATCAGTAGGTGAGCGTGGCTAGTATGTCTGAATACTCAGTAGGTAAATCAGTAGGCGAGCGCGGCTGGTATGTCTGAATACTCAGTAGTGAAATCAGAAGGCGAGCGCGGCTAGTATGTCTGAATACTCAGTAGTGAAATCAGAAGGCGAGCGCGGCTAGTATGTCTGAATACTCAGTAGTGAAATCAGTAGGCGAGCGCGGCTAGTATGTCTGAATACTCAGTAGGTAAATCAGTAGGCGAGCGCGGCTGGTATGTCTGAATACTCAGTAGTGAAATCAGAAGGCGAGCGCGGCTAGTATGTCTGAATGCTCAGTAGTGAAATCAGAAGGCGAGCGCGGCTAGTATGTCTGAATACTCAGTAGTGAAATCAGTAGGCGAGCGCGGCTAGTATGTCTGAATACTCAGTAGTAAATCAGTAGGCGAGCGCGGCTAGTATGTCTGAATACTCAGTAGGTAAATCAGTAGGCGAGCGCGGCTGGTATGTCTGAATACTCAGTAGTGAAATCAGTAGGCGAGCGCGGCTAGTATGTCTGAATACTCAGTAGTAAATCAGTAGGCGAGCGCGGCTAGTATGTCTGAATACTCAGTAGTAAATCAGTAGGCGAGCGCGGCTAGTATGTCTGAATACTCAGTAGTGAATCAGTAGGCGAGCGCGGCTAGTATGTCTGAATACTCAGTAGTGAAATCAGTAGGTGAGCGCGGCTAGTATGTCTGAATACTCAGTAGGTATTGAGTAGTAGGTGAACGGTACCCGGATGACCTACTGAATCGGCAGACATTTTTATGTAGGCGAACACGGCACACTGCGCTATCCCATGATTCACCTGGAGCTGTGGATGAATTCAAAGTGGAGGAAAAAAACGGTGAAAAAATGGAAAGTCGGCTGTGTGTACGCAGCTATGCCTACATAGCTATACAGCTATATACACTGTCTGAGTACATATTTAGACAAAAACAGATTACTGTCACAAAAAGATCTAAATCTGTCAGTAAACAGAGCTTTTAAATGAATAGCAGGACTTCTACGGTGGTGGTCTGACGTCTTGCGTCACAGGACGCTAGCAATATGGTGGACGTAGTACATCTGAGCTTGTTTGGCTACTAAAACTAACCTACTGAACTTACCTACTAGTCTACCGCTCGAACAGTACGTACTGACTCTAATCTAGTACCTACTGACTAGTAGGCAATTTCAACCGCTCTTCCAACCAATATTGAAATCATGTGTGACATATATAATGTCTCTGGTTCAAACCATTCTTAACAACTTTGTTTACAGTTTAACCCTTTATTTATGCAGAAAAAAAAACAACAACACACACACAGTGGAATATCTCTTTGAGAGTCAGGACTAAAGTTTCAACCAGTAGAAAGTTCTCCTTTATCCAATCTAGGCACTCTTTTATAAAGTAGCCACTCCTTTACACTCTTCTTAAAGTTCTAGCAACTCTTGGATCAAAGTAAAAAAAACAGATTTTCCAGTTTGATCCTCATGGGTGCCGTGATTCGAGGCCATTACGTGCATATTAATGCATCTGGCTGGATGGTTCCCATGTCTCTTCGCTGCATGCTACAGTGATCTACTGTTTTAATATCACCGCATAAAGGGACTCTTCCCCTACACATCACTTCAGCGTGGCAGTACAGTAAATGGCTTGGTGACAAACGCATTCATATTGAAAGCGTATTTCAAATAAATTAGTCAAAGCACTGAATTATTTTACAGTGTTCGGCGAGTACAGTAAAGAACATCAGGCCCAGTAACAAACGAGAAGCGATTCTTTCTGTGACGCTCACACAACAGTCACGTCTAATAGCAGATGTCCAGAATGCAGGGACCAACTGAATAATAGATCCGATGCAATTTCTCCTATAATAGCACCACGGGTGGCCTGAAAGGCCTTGGCTGCACGCTGGTAATAAGCTGGAAATTACCCAGTGGCACATCCTTATCTCCAAATGAGCTGAGAGGCTTCGCTGAGTAGGTTCGAGGTACTTAAGTGACGGCTTTACTGCAAAGTCGAGCTATGCTTGGCCAGCTGCGGAGAATGAAGAAGAATCCAGAGCCAGAGGTGCGACGATACGGTCAAGATGTTTAAACTACGCTCCTCAGAATCACAAAGGTATACAGAGAGCTTGTCATTTGAGGGCTAACAGTAGAAATGAGTTAAAAACTTGATGACTGTGATTCTGGAGTTTGAATGCAGAACCACGTCCAAAGCTATGGACACATAAAGCTGCATGAAAAACATTCTCTTAGGTCCAATTACGTGTTAAGGACAGGAAACCATTGTGCTGGATGAAAGGGTGGTGCACACGTTCATGACACCAGCTTCTCTTACTGTGTTTGTCAGACAGAAGTGTTCTGTAATACCAGTATTTAGATTGCTAATGCATCCAAACACAATTGAGAGTGTAGATGAAAAGCATGAGCCATGCAGTTCTTTTGTGATGGCTCCATTGACTAAGGTGGTTCTTTGAGAATTTTTTCAAATATTCAAATCGTAATAACCACATTTTATGGGAGCAAGAGAGGTAAGCTGTCAAATATGTATTTGTTATGTCTCTAAAGTCTATAATTAATATGTTTTAAGTATAAAACTTCTTCTGGAAATCCATCCATGCATACATTACCTGCTGCTTTATCCCGCTAGTCTGGGTCATGGAGGGGCTGGAGCCAATCCCAGCATCTTTGGGCGAAGGTGGGGTACACCATTGACAGTTCACCAGTCCATCGCACGGCCAACATTCACTCATACCTACGGGCAATTTAGCATGACCGATCAACTGGAGTACCCAGAGGAAACCCACTTAAGCATGGGGAGAACATGCACACTCCACACAGAATGACCCGGACCAGGAATTCAACCCAGATCGTCTTGCTGTGAGGAGACCACTACTGTGCTAACCACTACACCACCATGCCGCCCTTTCTTCTGGAAATGTTTTTTTTTTTTTTCATATAGGTTCATACAGTTTTTGGGCATATAGGTTGGAGCAGGTATCTTGGGCACAGTTACAGTTGCTAGGCTATGAAGGACCAACTGGATATACCAGTTGGCCACAGCGAGACCTTTAGGAAGACCAGTGCTGCATCTCTAGTTAGTTATATCAGAACACCAGACAGAAGGTTACAGTTTTGTAAGTAAAGCAGACTACAGGGTTCATTTGGGGGTTCTATAAGGGTACCCACCAGGACCCATCATATATATTGTACCTTGACCCTAGAGTTGAGAGTTTGATCCCAGGTGATGCCACAGTCGTAAGCGGGAGCCAAAGAGAGCATAACCAGCCTTGCTCTCTTTGGGATAACTTCCTATCTCCCTCAGTGCATTAGCCAGTGCGGTTTGTCTGTTAGCTGATTGGCAGTTAGTGTTCTTCTGCAAGTGTATTGAACTGTCTGATGATGTTCTGCTAACAGCAGTTTAAAAGGATGTGGCAGGGCTTTATGTGTCTCACACTAGCCATCACCCTCCCTAGCTTGGTAGCATCATGTAAAAGGCAGAGCTAGCGAGTGCAATTGGCTCTGACTAAACTAAAGGAGGAAAAAAACAACAAATTGTGCTGCTCATAAAATAATAGTCCATCTATTGTACTCACAGTCACATTTCTATAAAATCAACACTCTGTTCGAGGCCCTCATTTATAATGATTACACTGAGGCTGAGGGGGGCTTATTTATTGATTTCATAATACGGTATTTTCGTTTGTATTATTTAAACTAATAGCTAAAGTGATATTACAGCGTTGGGCGAGTTGCTCGGGAGGGAGTTACATGATAAAATGATGGTAATGTATGGCCTCCAGTGGCTTAGCGTATAGTTTAGAGCTTTCGAGTGCTCATGCATCTTCCCCTCCCTCCACACACGTCCTCAGGACCCCCACTGCGAGGGGTGATGTCATCAGCAGACATGTTGACCCAACACGGCCCGGCGAAATGAAAGCCACGTGTGAAAGCACCGAGTGGCCTGATAATTGACAGCGGCACTTTGAAATGCTGATTATGCAGGACGCTCGCCGTCCCGCTGACTGTGCATGTGCTCTTACAAGAAGGTTTAGATCAGAGCGATGACCCTCACAGCAGGGAGACTTAGACGCACACCGTGAGTCTCAGAAATGAGGCTGGAGGTGCTCCACTTACTAAACACTGATGAACATACAGACGAGACGGTACATATATGCTCTGCTGCAGCCAGTACAGCTTTCCAGTCTGGTTCCATTAGATATCAGTTATATAGTACTGACTTTCATACCAGTGAGAAAATATCATATATTAAAATGTGTAGTGTATATAGGTTTATTTTTATTCTTGTTAAGTCACTTTTTTTCCACTTTTCTATACTTTTGCATCAGGGAGTCACAAACTGAATTTCATTGCAAATTTCACTGTACATTTCACTGTTATGCCGTGTCTGAAAGTGGGGGGTCCAAAAACATAGTGCAAAAGATCCAGTGCACTTAAACAATCCCAAATGTTTAAATATTTAAAGCTGTAATGTTTAAATGATATATAAAATTCTAGTAGTATGATTTCTCAATGCTGGCATTTTTATATGTAATGCATAAAATGTAAGAATTTGTATTTTTATATTGTATGTATCCACCATACAAATTAAATGCATTGAAATATACAGCCATCTTTTATGGTATACAGTTATCTTTTTATTATCCTCAATAAAAAATATATTAAGTCTACTCTTAATATTGATCAAAATATTAATGCACACTTCCAATAATCCAATAATATACATCCAATGATAAAGGCAGCATTGATCGTCTTTTACACGGTGACAGACAGCAACACGAAAAGCCCCAAATCAACACGCTGATCAAATTTTTTTCTATGACCTACAAACAAGACCTTAAAAACAATCCCACAGTGCATAGCAATAAGAAACATATATTCCTATAGATACCCATAATACACCCATAATTCTATTCTATTCTATTCTATTCTATGCTGTTCTATTCTATTCTACACTGTTTTTTGCTGTCTCTTCTATTATATTCTATTCCATGCTGTTCTATTCTATTATATTACATGCTGATTATTTGCTGTTCTATTCTATACTACTCTATTATATGCTGTTCTATTATTTTCTGTTGTTTTCTATTCTATTATATGTGTTTCTATGCTGTTCTATGCTGATTATATGCTGTTCTATTCTATACTACTCTATTATATGCTGTTCTATTCTTTTCTGTTTTATTCTATTCTATGCGATTATATGCTGTTCTATGCTGATCATATGCTGTTCTATTCTATACTGCTCTATTATATGCTGTTCTATTCTTTTCTGTTTTATTCTATTCTATGCGATTATATGCTGTTCTATGCTGATCATATGCTGTTCTATTCTATGCTGATCATATGCTGTTCTATTCTATACTGCTCTATTATATGCTGTTCTATTCTTTTCTGTTCTATTCTATTATATGCGGTTCTATGCGGTTCTATGCTGATTATATGCTGTTCTATTCTTTTCTGTTCTATTCTATTATATGCGGTTCTATGCGGTTCTATGCAGATTATATGCTGTTCTATTCTTTTCTGTTCTATTCTATTCTGTAGTTTTATGTCATCCAATAGTTACTTGAGTATTGAGGAGGGAAAACCCGAAGGTCTCAGCAGTTTCAGGATACTGTAGACATGATGTATTTAGGTTAACTTTAGTTTTTACTCTGAAGAAAACCATACACAAACAGCTGGAAATCACCTCTCCTCTCACACAAACCGAAACTACTGTGCAAGTGCTCTGGCTCCAGTTAACCATTTAAGTGTTTGCCAGTAAAAAGAAAAAAAACAGACGATACACTCAGCCGCAGTCTCACAGTCTCGAAATCCAAACTCTAACAAGCATATTGTTACTTATCTTCTCACATCAGTGCTCCTAACCGTGTCTCGTCCCTGAAACTCTGTTTATTTGATGGTCTAATGCCTCAATCTATGCAATGTTATGCTGAGTAATCTTCTGTTTCATGTCTCCCTCAAACTCTGTATAAAAAGATGTGACTTCGTTGGGTCTAGGAGAGATTAGCCTTAGCATTGGACCTATTCCACCAACTGAGGCACAAAATTACTTAATGAGGGCTTTTGGCCAGTTGAGTTTCTCAGGTTTCACAGGTTTTATTTAACAAAGAGCAGGAAATGAATGTGTTCAGCCATCATTGTGTCACATTATGCTTTAAATATCAATTTAATGAAACTACCATTAGAGTTTTAGCTTAGAACTACTCAATATTGTGACATAGTAATATTTTAATACTGAGAAATCAGCGGATTCTCCATTTTATACCATTGTGTCCAAAGAAAATGAAATATCTCAAAAATAACCTGATTTACAAAAAAATAACCAGATGAACAAAAACCTGATTTACTTCTAATGTAAGTTAATGGAAACAAAATTTTTCTAATGATTTTGGAACATTACTATAGGTCCATTCATCATGAAATTGTGATTTTTCAGTGCTGGCATTTTTATTTGTAATATATAAACAATTAGATTTTTCTATTGTATGTATTAAGCATACAAATTATATGAGTAGAAAAAAAACAGTTATTTAAATAAACAGAAATAAACAGTCACAGTTATTTTTAATCAATAACAAATCTATAAAAAATATCTATAAAAATCAACAATAAATGTATCCAATATTAAGACCACTATTACACTGTATTCAATAATAAGGGCACCATGGATCTTCTTTTACACAGTGATGGGCAACAACCCATTTTACTTTGATCTACAAGGGAAAGACCTTAAAGTTAAAGGGGACAAAGTCTCTGAACATATCACCAGTGATATATTAGGCAGGATTAAGGGTTGAGCAAACCCTCCTTGAGTAACTTCAAGCCAACCAACAGATCAGCTTCCGGTCCGATTTCAGACTCTTTGGTCTGGACAAAGTCACAGAACACCATTGTCCCCACTACAAGGTCAACTGCGGAAGATTCATCCATCAGCGAAGCGTGATTAGAAATATTGACAGATGGAGAAGCCAGGAGAGGAACCAGGAAGGAGGTGACATGGAGCTTCTTCACCATGAAAAACAGCAATGCCTGGCAAAGTGAGCTAGGATTAAAAACCATGATGAGAAAGCCACCTATCACTCAGCGCAAGACAGATGAGTGGTCACAGTCAGCGAGCTTGAAACCACTTCCAGGATGGTCAATGCCAGGCAGCTGGAGACAACAGGAGAAGATATGGAACAAAAGAGAATCACTGGTGTCTTTCTCTTGTTGCTCTTTCTCTCTTTTTTTTCTCTCTCCAGGGATGGTTGGAATCTGTCCCATGAGGGATGATGGTCCAGCTGCATTATTCATCCAGTTGACCCTCTGACCTATCAGCTCCAGAAAAAAGCTTGCAGTCTTTCAGGGAATGATGGATGTTCCTTAATGTATGAACCTCAAAATGTGATTCATAAGGAGGTAAGGTAGGGTTGTGGGGTATGTATTGTTGGGGGATTCCTTTATCAATGTATTCCCATACATATTATTGATAAACTATAAAAGAACTATAAAAAATCAGTTACTTAGTCCACAGGATTACTCTACTTAGGTGATGTAATTTAATTACTTTGCATTACTTTTTTGGTTAATTATCTTTTTCATGTATAACTAAAAGCTACACAAGTTTTGATCATTTAAATTTGGAGACCTCTCTGGTGGAAATATATACAATTGCACACAATGTGTGGAAGAACATTTTGTATCATTAGTTGACCCCCTCCCCGGTGTGGATGAATGCAAGCACATTGTCAAGTCAAGTCAAGTCAATTTTATTTATATAGCGCTTTTTACAACGATGTTGTCTCAAAGCAGCTTTACAGAGTTTTGAAAACAGTTATAACATATATCCCCCAGTGAGCAAGCCAGAGGCAACAGTGGCAAGGAAAAACTCCCTCAACTGGAGGAAGAAACCTTGGGAGGAACCAGACTCACAAGGGGAGACCCATCCTCCTCTGGTCAAACAGTATTTACAGTTTGAACTAAATACCAAAGAAAGGAGCCTCTGTTTAAAATCTGGATAGCAAAGCTTTAGAAGCTGCACAGGTAGAGGCAGTGTATGACTGAGGCAGTCTCTGGCTGAGGCAGTCTATGACTGAGTCTTTATGTAAAGTGGGCGTGAGCTGAAACAGTCCCATTCTATCTCAGTGCTGGTGCATCTGGATGGCACAGTGATGTAACTGAGGGTGTAGCAGTAAATGGACAGGTGAGCTGGCTGGTGATGGTGGGGTGATGGCCCGATGATCAGTCCTTCAACAGCCTTCAACAGATGGGAGGACAGTCATTTCCTCAGGAAGAGTAAAGAGAGAAAGTTAGTTAGGCTCGGGAGTATGACTGTAGAGAATATGAATTTTCAGAATTTTAGAGTGTGGCTGGCGACTCCGGCAGATCTAACTATAACAGCCTAAACTAAAAGGAGAGAACCAGAAGGTAACATGGACATGAGAGTACCCTGAGACACTGGGATCCCCCCACTCCACCATCAACAAACCTGTGTGATCGCGTGAAGTGGTGGAACAACAGCACCAACATCTCAGTTTACCATAAACCTCTGTGTCCAAGAACCCCCAGATCTCCTGCCTTTATCTAAAAGAGAAGCTTAATTACCAAAAGCTACACTAAACAAGTATGTTTTCAGTCTAGACTTAAATATTGAGACTGTGTCAGAGTCCCGAACATTAACTGGGAGATTATTCCACAATTTTGGGGCTTTGTAGGAAAAAGCTCTTCCCCCCATTGTAGTCTTCTGAATTTTAGGAACTATTAGAAAACCAGCATCCTGTGATCTGAGTGAACGTGGCGGTTCATAATAGGAAATAAGATCTTGCAGGTACTCTGGTGTGAGACCGTGCAGGGCTTTATACGTCAGTAATAGAATTTTATAGTCGATACGGAATTTAACAGGAAGCCAGTGTAGCGCTGATAAAACTGGACTGATGTGATCGAATTTCCTGGTTTTAGTTAGTACTCTAGCTGCAGAGTTCTGAACTAACTGGAGTTTATTCAGGTTCCTGCTGGAGCATCCTGACAATAATGCATTGCAATAATCTAGCCTTGAGGTTATAAAGGCATGCACTAACTTTTCAGCATCAGACACAGATAACGCATTTCTTAACTTTGAAATGTTTCGCAGGTGAAGAAACGCTGTTCTTGTAATGTTACCTATGTGTTGATTAAATGTCAGATCTGAGTCAATTGTTACACCAAGATTTTTGGCTACTGAACCAGGAACTACAGAGAAGTCAGCAAGATTTAACATTAAATCTGAACATTTAGTCCGAGCAGCCTTTGGGCCGAGGAGGAGAACTTCCGTTTTATCTGGGTTTAAAAGAAGGAAGTTCTGTAGCATCCAAAGTCTAATATCTCTTACACAATCTTCTATCTTATTTAATCTGGATTTGTCATCTGGTTTGGCTGATATGTACAGTTGTGTATCATCGGCATAACAGTGGAAACTAATTCCATGTCTATTTATAACTGAGCCTAATGGTAGCATATATAGTGTAAATAACAGAGGACCTAAAACAGAACCTTGTGGAACTCCATATTTCACTTTTGTAGTGTTAGACGATACATTGAAAGAGAATTCAAAGAGAACTCAGTCAAAACTTGTTGATGGACATATCTTTTGAGGATGTAAGTAAATTATCTACTATTGTCATCATATCTTCACCAGTATAACATCAAACCAGATCTTCTTTTTGGTTCTTACATGTGATGTTAATACATAAAGGCATAAAATGGCATTGTCTGAAAAACTCTGGATATTATTTTATGAAAAAGGCTGAATTTGATGAACCACAGAGTTTAAAGATAAAAAATAAATATATTCTATATATGTAAATATTGGTGTATTGGAAGTGAACATAGAACCTGAATTAGTAAGTAGAATTATTATTTTTTGGGTCCAAACCAGGTATTTAAAATTGTGATATGGAATTTCATAATAACCATGGGTAGCTAATTTGCCTCACACAAGCTGGCAAATCTAGAAGCTAAGGAGATATTTCATACATAAAGATGATCAAGTTGCACATACAGTACTCCATATACGGTCTTTTCGCTTTCAGTAGTTTGTTTTTACGTGTGTTAAATTCAAAGAGAACTCAAAACTTGTTGAAGGACATATTTTCTGAGGATGTGAGTGAATTATCTATTATTGTCATCATATCTTCATCAGTATTACATAGACGTCAAACCAAATTTTCTTTTTGAGTCTTATATGTTACAATAATACATAATGATGGAAGGCATTGTTTGAAAACTCTGGCTATTATTTTATTTAAAAAAGCCTGAATTTGATGAACTACACATTTAAAAGATAAAAATTTGTGTATTCCTTATATCTAAATATTGGTATACTGGATTTGAACCTAAAACCTGAATTATTAAGCAAAATTAATCTTTATTTTTTCTCTTGAACTTTTTGTTTTGGTCCATTCAGAATCAGGCATTTAAAATAGAATCATAGAAACCATAGAAACCTGATATTGCCACACACAAGCTGCCAAATCTATGAGCTGAGAAGATATTTCAGACACAAAGATGATGAAGTTGCACATTACAGTACTCAAAATATGGTCTCTTCCCTTGCAGTAGTTTTCAAGTGTGTTGAAATTCAAAGAGAACTCAGCCAAAACTTGGTGAAAGATGTGTCTTCTGAGGATGTAAGTGAATTATCTATTATTGTCATCACATCTTCATCAGTATAACATCGACATCAAGCCAAAGCTTCTTGCTGAGTGTTGCATGTGATGTTAATACATAAAGACAGATGACATTAACTAAACTTCACATTCATTTCACACAAGAAATAAGCATGAGCTGGTTGTCTTAGCTACATATAATTATCATTTAAGCACATTAAGATTTTGTATGCATAATTAAAAATGTTTTTCACGTTTCGGAGCTGTAAGTTAATGTTAGCTGACTTTGGCACAAAAATCTGTTAAGCTAATATTAGTGACAGTCAAGCTGGAGAATAGTGTGTAGCAGCTAAGGAGAATTAAATATGCCAATATGGAAAACCAAACATATACCTGTTCACATATCTTTGAGTAAACACTACAAACTCTGCCAATCATTTAAATATTTACTGGGAATAAAAATATATTTCCAAAGTAACCATTCTTCAAATCTACTTCATTCATGTGACATGTTCTCACGTTTTAGTGAAATTTGACAAAAGCACAACACGTTTGCACGTATATTGTTTTATTGTAATCCTGATAATAATAATCACCCCATTTCTATACTTAACCTGTAATCTGATTACTTTGTAGTAACAGAGTTAAGTTTTGTTTGGTATCCTGACCACATGACACCATTCTATTACTACTCAACCCTGTATCATGAAATTTGGTCAGTTTGGTGTAAGAATAAAGAAAATGAAAACAAACACTACGAGGGTTTGGATACAAGAACTGTGGTTTGCTCTATGCCCCTCCAGCCCCCAATTATTTATGCCTTCGCTACCATTTCTCCCAACCTTCACCTCATCTTTTGATGTACCAGTTAACTTCTTCCCTTAAGGTCAATCCATCCTGCTCTGAAAAGAGTAGCGAGAGCTTCTCAAGACTTTGTTTGGCTTCTTACGTGCAACTTGTTGGAACAGGCTGAAACGTACACCTTTAATATCCATATGTCAGCTTATTTTTCCTTCACCTTACCCCCAAAATAAGCTCTGCGGCCCCTGGAGGCAACAAGTTCACCTAAATCACTCAGCGGGGTGCAGGGCTTGTGTGCAGGAGCGGTGGAAAAGTACAGGCTTGAAAGAACAGCAAAAGGCTATTACATAATAGCCTGTTGGAACAAGTCGGAACAGCATTACCTTTAGCTGCGTGCCCCAGAAACATCAGCTATTTCTGTAACGCAACTAACCCTGCTCTCTCTTTCTCACCTCCACCGTCTCTGGCCTGCCAGCAACGCTATTCGCTGTTCTCATCAAGAGCAGCAGTACACAACGCTCGCTGATGGCTCTGTTTTGCTGAGCGTAATAGGCTTTTTTTATGTCTATGTTAAAGTCAAGGCTTTTAAAGGAGATGCACAGGCCCATTTTCCGCTGGTTTCACTCCGCCTAATTGCCATCGCCGACTAAATCAGAATAAAAGCAACCGATGAGCAAATTTATCCGGACGGTAAAGTCCAAATGCGATGTCCGAAAAACAAACGTGATTAAAAGCATATTTCTTGCCTCGGGTGCAGTCCGCTAAAACTCAGGCCAGTTGTTTGGACAGCAGTGCTCAGTGGGTGGGAGGCACTATCGAAACCAGATTTTGGTGTTTGTATCCTGTGACCTCTTTGATTTTTTTTACACTCCTCCCCCAACTCCAGTCCAGGAGGGGTGCGCCAGAGCAATACGTGGGTGTGCAACGTTGGGATAGAACGGGCCTACTTACCAGAGCTGCACAATATCAACCAAACTCTGGCATTGTGACTCTGTTGCAACATACTTTACATTAGGCATTTGTAAACAAATGTAAAGACTGGATTAGAAATGATTAAATGTTGTTGCACCTCGTTCATCCAGTCCAAACTGATGGAACTAGATCAGGGGTATTTAATTAGAAGTCAGTAAGGTCCACCTAGGGGGGATTTCTTCAGGCCAAGGACCGTCATCATTTCTAACTTGTGTTATGATTCAGTGGTGTATCCTGTTTACTGAAGTAGCCTAGTATCAGCATCTTATACCCTCAGCAACTGAAACACCAACACATCACACATACCGTTCAGTATATTTCAGTATATTTACTGTTTAAATTCTGAGCTGAAATGCTGAACCTTAATAAATTCTTTTTTCATCACTTTAAATAAAAACAAGGGCTTCATTTAAAATGCTTCATAAAGTACTTATTTATAATAAAAAGGGAAATAAAATGTTTAGTCTTGTTAACTGAGTTTCAAATCTTAACAGCTTATCTTCCTCTTGTATTCCTCTCTCACACTTTCTCTTGTTTAGTGAGAGAAGTGAGCGCATGGTTGGCCAGCCAGGACTTTACATCTGGGCAGAAATTGTGTTTGGACCATTCTCACACAGATATGAGATATCCAGGTGTGTATGTTGGCCATGCAATGGACTGGCGACATGTCCATGGTGTACCCCGCCTTTTCCTGATGATGCTGGGATTGACTCCAGCCCTCCCACATGACCCCGACTAGCAGGATAAAGTGAAAGATGATGGATGGATGGATGGATATGAGATACGTGGCTGCTTTTAATTAGCGCCACAGTCTCAGAACATATAAGATGTTGGTTTGGAGCTGCCTGTGGGAAGTATAAACATCTCTGTCTCGGTCCATCGACTTTTCTGTTTTTAGAGTACGCCATCTGACTCGTTTTATTCTCCAACTGCTGCTTCTCACCTGTGTGCGCGCCACGCGCCCGAATCTGCACAGATCTGATTGGCTGAGGAGCGCACGAAGCCCGTATACAGAAAAAACAAGAAAAGTTCTGCTGCTTAAAATAAACACTGTTAGTATTCAATCCTTCTCAATAGTTTATCAGTTTGGGTCCACATTAGACAACGTCTGGGTCCAGACCCTGACCGCGGTCCGCCTATTAGTGACCCCTGGACTAGATATACTACAGCTTGTGAATCCTATGTTGGCTAGCTACTTTAATGTCGGTTGGCTGCCAACTTATTCGTCATAGCAGTGTTTATACGTCTATGGCAACAAAATGTTTGGGTTAATATCTCTTCTTCTGGAAATGCTCTTTTCTAGTTTGGTAATAAGCTTTTCCACACATTAACGGAGATCTTACAGTTTCAGTTTATTGTAAAGTTTGTTGGGGGTATCCTGGTCATAGATATATTAGCTAGGGGCCAATTGGGTGAACCCATCTGATGAAGCGTCAACCTGAGGTAGACGAGCGCTGAACTTCTATTGAACTAAAAATACCCAAATCAGAATATCACCAATTGTGGGTGAAGCAGATAAACAATGACTATTCCTTGAATTTGTATTTGAGCATAACATCATAATAAGGGGTCCAAGAGGTTAATTGCTGATGGTGCTACCTGTTTTCACAGTTTGATATATAGCAATTTACTGCACATCCTTAATACTCACTTACTTTAACTGTAACAATAGCAAATTCACTATGTATGAATAAAATAAGTAACAAGAATAAATAAAATCTTAAAATAACTTATGTTTATGGCAGTGCTAAATGTTGCTGGCCTCTTTATGGGATTTCCAATGGTATGTTAGCTCCAACAATTTTTGGTGTTAGTAGATTATACTTGAACATTTGCAGCTGGTAAAATACGTACCTTATTTTATTTGAAGCTTGTAATGCATTCATTTATAATGCTCCTTGTATGTTACAATTCCAAAGTAACTCTTAATTAACACTTTCCTGAAACCTGCCTAGGCTACTGCTCATATGTGCAGTCAGTGATGCAGCTGCGACTTCCAGAAGGTCCAGAGAAGCTTAGTTCCAAAAACAATTTTCCACACTTACTTAAGCTAACCATCCTCCTCCCCAGTCCCTGATTGACTGAACCAGATGTATCAGAGTTACATAAGAGGTCGGACAGCTTATTGGATACAGGTTGTAGGTAAAGTAGCTCTCCAGGACTAGGGGTTGGAGACCACTGGCCTAGACTGAAGGGTTTTGGTTGGCATATCAAAATCCTAATTGGTTGATTCCTCTATGATTTCCTAATTATGTTGGTTAATTTAATGTGTGAGGCCTAATGTAGACACCACCAGGGAAAAACTTGGACGGTTTCCCATTTCACGATCTTAACCCTTTTGTTTTTAATCAAAGTTGAACAGTGAAGTAATAGCAGATCTGCAATACTTGCCAAGTTTAAACACAGGCTGGAAGATACTCTTAAATAAAAATGAACTACAAATGACAGGCATGCATTGTGTTGGTTTTTTAGTATTCCAGAAAATCATTAGACCTTCTCTGAAGGCATTGAAGCTTCCCACTGATACAAAACGATTTACATATAGATGTGAAAAGAATGGTACAGTACATGTAAATGGACTCATAGAAGTATGTGGAAAATAACAGCTCTGTGCTCGAATTTCTTTGTCCATGTAGCATCTATTGTTCTTGTTCTTCCAAGACACTGGGGCAGATTTGGATGCAGCAGCACGTTTAGCGTGTGTGTGCGTGTGTGTCTGTGTCCTGTCACGTCCTCCTTGCCCCCATGCTGTGCTGATCAGCTCCTCTGTCATGGCCGTGCCGAAGTCTGAGTGGAGAGGGTACATACCGGGAGTCAAAGGTCAAAAGGAGAAATCAGGCCAGCGGCTAGGCTATCTCTAGCTCAGGTCAGGGCAAGCTTCATTTGGATTGCTAGAGATGTTCACTTCTTTGCCCTTTTCCTTCACTGCGCTGAACAACCATAATGTTTTTTGGTTTATTGACTTTCTATTTATACTCCAAGTAAACAAACTGAAGACGGTAAACCAAATGAATGTGCCAGAATCTTGGCTGCTATTAATTTCTCCATTTTTGGGAGCACCAGCGTCTGCTAAATGCTGAGCATTTCAGATTAGCATAAGCTCGTTGCTCTCTTCTTGGGCTGCTGAGCGCTCAACGTGGTCTCTGTCTCTCTCTCTCTCTCTCGTTGTCTTTTTTTTTAACCCGATTCCATTTGATTAAATTCTTGTTTATATCCCAAATAAACAAACTGCGAGATCAGAAGACGATGAACCAAATGACGAATGTGCCAGAATCTTGGCTGCTAGTCATTTCTTGGGTTTTAGCTCTTGCACATGAAGTGCTTTCTCTGACACTACTTCATTTTAGTCCATTTTTTGTTTATATGTCATATAAACAAAACACAAGATCAGAAGATCCAAGACCACAATCAACAAATCAGAGCCTTAACTTCTAGTGGTTTGTTCAATTGTAAGAGCACATAATACTGGTAAATACATAATTTCATTTTATTAGTATTTCTGTTTATATCCCATATAACAAGATAAGAAGATCATGGCCCAAAATGAACCAATCAGAACCTTCACTTAAACTGCTAAATGCTGGTCGTTTCGGTTTGTGGGCCAAAGCTTGTTCTTCCTTGTCCACTTCTGTAAAAGGTGTTTAATTTCATTAGGATTTCTGATTGTATCCCAACTAGCAAGATCAGAAGGTCATGAACCAAAATGAAGAAATCAGAACCTTCTTGTTGTAGGAGAACCACAAACTACTAAATGCTAATCGTTTCTGTTTGTGGGCCAAAGCTGTTTCTTCTTCGTCTACTTCTTTAAAAGTTATTTGATTTTATTAGCTTTCTGTTTTAATCCCACATAGCAGGATCAGAAGATCATAAACCAAAATGATCAAATCAGAACCTTTACTTGCAGTCACTTGTTCAGTGGTAGGAGAGCCATAAACTGCTAAATGCTGATCGTTTCGGTTTGTGAGCCAAAGCTTTTTCATCTACTTCCATATAAAAAAAACTCTTGATTTTAATAGGGTTTCTGTTTAAATTCCAAATAGCAAGATCAGAAGATCATGAACCAAAATGAATAAGTAGGAACCTTCACTTGTAGTCACTTGTTCAGTTGTAGGAGAGCTATAAACCGCTAAATGCTGATTGTTTCTGGTTGTAGGCCAAAGCTTGTTCTTCCTTGTCCATTTCTGTAAAAGGTGTTTAATTTCATTAGGATTTCTAATTGTATCCCAAATAGCAAGATCAGAAGATCGTGAACCGAAATGAAGAGATCAGAACCTTCTTGAACTTGAACTCGTTTGCTCAGTTGTAGGAGAACCACAAACTACTAAATGCTAATTGTTTCTGTTTGTGGGCCAAAGCTGTTTCTTCTTTGTCTACTTCTTTAAAAGTTATTTGATTTGATTAGATTTCTGTTTTAATCCCACATAGCAAGATCAGAAGATTGTGAACCAAAATGAAGAAATCAGAACCTTCACTTATAGTCACTTGTTCAGTTGTAGGAGAGCCATAAACTGCTAAATGCTGATTGTTTCTGGTTGTAGGCCAAAGTTTTTTCTTCCTTGTCCACTACTTTAAAAGGTGTTTCATTTCATTAGGATTTCTGATTATATCTCAAATAGAAGACCAGAAGATTATGAACCAAAATGAACAAATCAGAACCCTGTAGTCACTTGTTCAGTTGTAGGAGAGCTATAAACCACTAAATGCTGATCGTTTCTGGTTGTAGGCCAAAGTTTTTTCTTCCTTGTCCACTTTAAAAGTTGTTTAATTTCATTAGCATTTCTGATTATATCCCAACTAGCAAGATCAGAAGATCATGAACCGAAATGAAGAAATCAAAGCCTTCTTGAACTTGAAATAGGTTGTTCAGTTTTAGCAGAACCACAACCTGCTAATTGCTAATTGTTTCAGTTTGTGGGCCAAAGCTTTTTCTTCCTTGTCCACTTCTTTGAAAGGTGTCTAATTATATTAGGATTTCTGTTTAAATTCGAAATACCAAGATCAGAAGATCATGAACCAAAATGAAGCAGTCAGAACCCTCACTTGTACTCACTTGTACAGTTGTAGGAGAGCCATAAACCGCTAAATGCTGATAGTTTCTGGTTGTAGGCCAAAGCTTTTTCTTCCTTGTCCACTTCTTTAAATGTTATTTCATTTCATTAGGATTTCTGATTGTATCCCAACTAGCAAAATCAGAGGATCATAAAATGAAATGAACGAATCAGAACCTTCTTGAACTTGTAGTCGCTTGTTCAGGCTTAGGAGAACCACAAACTACTAAATGCTAAACGTTTCTGTTTGTGAGCCAAAGCTTTTTCTTCTTCATCTACTTCTTTTAAAGTTATTTGATTTTATTAGCTTTCTGTTTATATCCCAAATAGCAAGATCAGAAGATCATGAACCAAAATAAACATGTCAGAATCTTTGCTGCGAGTTGTTTGTACAGTTCTGGAATCACCAAAGACAAACTAAAGGAGCTGGAGTCTAAATTAAGTGAAGCCCGAACAGCCAGACTCTGCTTGAGCTCCATTGTTGAGCGCCGGAGGGCCAGAGTGCGTTAGAAACGTCTCGTTCTTTGGGCTCCCGGCATGGAATCTGTGGGTGTCACAGGCTGGATGAAGGAGAAAGAGAAAAACTCCTTGCGCCGGGCCTCATCCTCTCCTCCACTGGGCCTCCAGAGATCTAGTTCTTTAATCAACCCACTGCTGCTCAAAGTGATCATGAGCTACAAGCCTTTGGTCTCCACACATCTCTCTCACTCTGCTTCTTAATTTGGCCCCACATTCTCTCCTCCTCCTCCTCCTCTTATCACTCTCTCTCTCTCTTTGTCCTTTTCCTTCTGCCTCTCACTCTCTCTCTATCTCCTCAGCTCCCTGTTTCACACTCGTTTGTTCTCACTAGCTCATTCCCTTTTATTTGATGTATCATTCCCACTTGTACGTTTCAGCGAACGCTTGCCATGCTTTTCTAAATGCATGTCAGAGCGAAAGAGAGCCAGGAGAGCTTGTTTGTGCTTCTGCAGCTTGCAAGAAAGAGAGAACGAGCACACATGAATACATGTATATATGTATATTTAATCTATACTTGTTTTTATAGCTTGCCAGGACGCAGGATCCTACAATGTGTATATCTATATTTATTGTCCATTGTATCAGCTCGACTAGTTCTACACTTCAACAGACTTTAGTTCATCTGATTCTCTGTATTCACGATATTTTCCTTGATAACACTGGGGGGCATCTTTGTTTACTTTGTGTTAGAACTTCCGGTGCGGCCACGAATACGTTGATACTAATTACAAGCAAAACGACAATAAACATATAAAATGACTAGCATAACATGTTCAGTTAGAGGGAGTCAGTAATTGTAGGAAGAGGAAAACTTGGCTTGAACAACAGAGTTACGAACACAGCACATAAAGATCAGAGTGTTGGGGGGCCGCCTTCCAAAGAAGAGGACCTGCGTCTATGACTGAAGCTCTAAAATTAAAACATCCACCCAAACCTCCGTATGTCTGCTCTTACCATTCTGTGGAGGAGAACCAGCACCAGAGCATCCTTATCCAGAGAAATGTCTCGCTTATGAAGCTCCAAGGAAGCCGATGCGTCGGATGTTTGCGAGTTAAGGAACTGTTTTCTGATCAGTGTCCACCGCGCTAGGCTATCTGGGCTGTAACTAACACCCACGCAGAGTGGCTCGGGCAGCTGGCTGGACTTGGGTTTAACTGGCTTTCAGAAATATAAACTCATCGGCTGTGTGTAGGAGGACACGCCCACCTTCCCACTGTGCAGGTACTGATACGCTTCAGTACTTTTATAGTTTTTCATTGCCAAACCGTCTACACCTTCTGAGAGTACAGAGTAATTAAAAATGTTGCCGTAGGTAACCTCAGACCACCTTTTCATATAATCCACCCACTGTGTTAATAATCTGGGATGAGACAGTGTTGTAACATCCGAGCTTCTTACTGTCTCTCTGGTCTCCTCCCATGTAACTGTATTCATTTTGGTTAGCTGAGCAGAAGTTCTAACACAAAGGCGGAACAAACACACGCTTGAAAGTGGGTGTGGTGAAATACAGTGAATACCTTGTTACCTCGTTCTTCAATGCTCAGGACGCCTACAGGACCACCACAGAGCAGATATTATTTGGGAGGTGGATCATTCTCAGCACTGCAGTGACACTGACTGGTGGTGTGCCAGTGTGCATTGTGCTGGTGTGAGTTGATCAGACATAGCAGTGCTGCTGCTGGAGTGTTTAAACACCTCAGTGTCACTGCTGGACTGAAAATCGTCCACCAACCAAAACTATCCAGACAACAGTGTCCTGTGAGCACTGATAAAGGACTAGAGGAACACAAAGGGTGCATCAACAGTTGAGTCTCTGACTTTACATCTACAAGGTGGACCAGCAAGTAGTAGAAGTGTCTAACAGAGTGGACAGTGAGTGGACACAGTGTTTAAACACACCAGCAGCACTGCTGTGTCTGATCTGCTCACACCAGCACAACGCATGCTTAACACACCACCACCATGTCAGAGTCACTGCAGTGCTGAGAATGATCCCCCACCCAAATAATATGTTCTCTATGGTGGTACTGTGGGGGTCCTGATCATTGAAGAACATGGCAATAGAGTATACATACAGATGAACTACAGTCTATAACTGTAGAGCTACAAAATGAACCTATATAGTTAGCAGAGCTGATAAAATCGATGACATGTGTAGATACAAGGAGGTGCTCAGTGTTCAGTGAGTGTTCAGTCTCAATGTAATGTCATTCGCTGGAAAGTAGAAAAACAAACAAACGCACACAAACACAGGCCGAGCAAATGAGCAGTCTCACCTTTGAGCTTGTGATTATACAACAGGAGGTCTTAAAAGTGCAGCCAGCAGTGGTCATTACCACCCCCCCCCAACACATGCCGCAGGACATCTTCCGTCTTTATGGGGACATGGAACATATTTGTGAGGAAATGGGCGACCTGAGCATTTACCAGCCGCGCTGCTTCAAGCCTGTCATTTTCCTCAGCTCTGCTCCTCAGGCTGCAAACAAACTGCACCCCAAGCACAAAACATCACTGAAAGCATCATCATCATCATCATCACAGTAGTCGTGGTTACGTGCGTGTCCACTAAAGGGACTTGTTTTTTTTTTTTCCTGTCTGAACTATTAATGGCTGCGGAAACCTGATCCCCAAAGCTGCCTTCAACCCTGAATTATTCACTAACTACAAATAGACCCAAATCATCAGGCCATGATTTATTCAGCTGGTAAAAATCCAAGCAAAGTGCTCGTTCTGCTGTGGACAGGGACGTCACGCCGCAGGTGAAATCATCTTTAATATCGTCGCTGTCTGAAGAAAAATCTCCAAAATGACAGCTTTACAGGAGACGACAAAAACATGCTCATAGTTCAATGTAAGTCAATGGAACCAGAATTAGTTTAAAGCTGTTTTGGAGCATTTCTATTGGTCCATTCGTCATGAAATATTCAGACGATGTAAACGGCAGCTGCTGCGTTGAGGTGATGTAGAAACGGAGATAAATCCTTAATTTTGGACAGTGATGGTATATACTATATTTCTACTTTTATCTCAATATAAGAATATTACAAATTTTTTGGCCTACTTGTTTGTATACGAGTGGTCACTCATTTGATCATTTGATAAAATGATTATTTTTGGTTGCGCAACAATATTCTTTTTTCTGTGATCAAGTATTTTTATTTATTTTAAAGGAGGACTGATAATCAGGACAACATACACAAATTCTCCAAACTGACATAATTCCATAAACTTACCCACCCACGTATCTCCCACCCATGGCACCCAGAACAGGAGAAAAAGAATATATATGTAATAATATATTAAATAAAATGGAAAATAAAAGAAAACAGATGAAAACAGCAATCATAATAGAGTAACAATATAAGAGACAATAACAACTATATTCTTATTTATTTCTTGGTTTCTGATGTGTCTCTTCTTCAGTCTTTCTTTCAACTGGAACCACATTGTGTTTGTTAATAGAAAAGGATAGATGTGAAAGATACTGTATTCTGATTGGGGTATGAATGGGATACATTTACTACAGGTCATCACAAGCCATGTACATGTGATTCATTGTTTATTTACAATGTAGTTAATACTAGAAATCTGTAATGACATTTGAAAAGCATGCCAAAGTGATAGTTATGACTTAGTGGCCATGGACTGCAGGAGAAGCGAAGAATACTAAACTTATTGTCATGTTCATGAAACCAGTTTAAGACGATGCTTTGCGACATGGTCTGTTATCGAGCTGGACGTAGCTGGACAGAGCTGTTAGAAGAGGTTCAATTGTGGCCATGAAAGTAAGCACATGGTCAGCAACTATACTTAAACAGGCTGTGGCATTGAAAAGATGATTGAACGCTATTTATGGGCCCAAAGTGTGTCAAGAAAACATTCCACATCATTACACCACCTTTCTTGGTTTCTGATGTGTACCCGCCGCATAACTCTCCCCCCAGTTTTCAAAATATCAACACTGTTCCTACTCCAGATTGTTTGGTCTGTTGGTGTGATTCAGGCTTGTATACAGCTTTTTGATTGGATGCATGGATTCCCATAGAGAATGAATAGGATAGAAAAGTGCACACCAATTTGTTGAACTTCTGCTTGACCAACAGAACCCTTGACCACGACTGCAGTGTTGGTTCGACCCGCGCTCGTCTGTTTGTTGTTTTATTTCTATGTCTCTTTTTTTCACATTGTGTTCAATTCATTTTCATTTACACCCAAACCTCATGGTTTCATTTATCCTACAACCTCCAAACTGCCTGTACTCACTCAGAGCAGATCCCCAAGCACTAATCATAGTGACCAGCACAAACATACTGACCTGTACTCATCTATTTGTCATGTATGCCCTTTTCTAGTTAAATTCTGATATCACTGTTTAAAATAAGTTTAAAAAATGACTAAAATTAGGCTGAATAATCTTATAATAATCTCATAGAGAGAAGTTTTGCCCATATAAAAGATGCTGTCACGTGCTTTATACTGTACAAGCTGTTGTTCTGGCTAGAGAAGCTCAGCTTAAGGCCTATTCTCCGCTCAGGCTGCTTCTCCTGACAGCACTGAGCCCCTCTATGAAGGATCCCTCTTTAAGTTAATGTCCTGACCAAGACTGAGCACTCATTGGTTTAGAGGTGTAGAATTTAGCGTAATGTTTTTTTACATGCGTTCAGAGAGAGAGTGAGAGAAAAAGAGAAATAGAGAGAGAGGGAGAAATTGCATATTGCTGTTTTATTGCATGCGGCTGGAAGCAATAAAAACATTTGCATTCTTTGTGAGTGGAGCAATAGAGCACTTAAAGGCAGTCTGTTTAGCTTCCAATGCGCCGTTCATATCACTGACGCGTGGCAGCTATCAAATGTAAGTGACAGTTGAAGCATGACCTCACCTTTGAAACTCATTTCCTTTCATATGTGAGCTGGAAAATAGATATATTATTAAAGTTGCTGCGCTGATTTAATTTCATCCCAGTGTTTTCCCCCTCGCTTGCACCTCCCCCTTCCATTCTTCCTCAGACGCTTCCGTTTCCTCTCCCCGCACCTCCTCCCTGAGTAAACACGCTGGAGGTTTTGGTGGGATCCCCTCTTCGTGGGAGCTTTTTTTGGAGCCCATTCACACAAGCTTTGTCTCGAAACATGTACTTCCATAGCGTATTAACCCTTAGGAGTCCAGGAACCTTAGGAACCTCTTAAAACCCAGCTTTACAGCCTAATATTCTATAAATACATGGAACTTATCAACCAAAGCCCAACAAGGCCTCACAAAATGCTGGGGTTTGAGCCAAATCCAAGCCAAATTGTGTAGCTCAGGTTTATTCAGCAATGATTGACTCTGGTATGTAGTAGATTTGATTTGATTTACAAGAAAATTTGCACTAGCAGTAGGACCTGGTTGTGTCAGGTTGGGGTCAAGTCTCAAAGCTGTTGATGCAGGAGGTCGATGCCTGTGCAGACATCTACACACACATACAGTACAATGCCAAACTGTCAATTGTTATTGAAGTTTTTGAAATGTAATCAATGTTTGGGCCTGTTGGTGGGTGATAGTCATTTAAAGGGGTAATTGTTTGTTACTTTGTTGAAAGTGTAGATTCTTCAATCTTTCTTTCAACT
The DNA here is from genome assembly GCA_021613375.1 of Megaleporinus macrocephalus. Classification (NCBI taxonomy): domain Eukaryota; kingdom Metazoa; phylum Chordata; class Actinopteri; order Characiformes; family Anostomidae; genus Megaleporinus; species Megaleporinus macrocephalus. Next base: position 44,237,585 of record CM038705.1, read on the forward strand.
GGAACCACATTGTGTTTGTTAATAGAAAAGGATAGATGTAAAAGATACTGTATTCTGATTGGGGTATGAATGGGATACATTTACTACATGTTATCACAAGCCATGTACATGTGATTCATTGTTTATTTACAATGTAGTTAATATTAGAAATATGTAATGACATTTGAAACGCATGCCAAAGTGATAGTTATGACTTGGTGGCCATGGACTGCAGGAGAAGCAAAGAATACTAAACTTATTGTGTTAAGAAAACATTCTCCACATCATTACACCACCTTCATCAGCCTTGACACAAGGCCGGTTGGGTCTATGGATTCATGCTGATGTCTTCAAAGGGTGTGACCTAGTGAGGGTCTACATAGGCAGCATTTTACGTCATAGTATGCGCTCCTGACATGTAGGCTGCCCCAATTCTTACATACCTTAAACATGCTGTCTACTGAGGAGCCTTATTTTGGCCTGATTTTTGAATGATGTTTGGTTTAAAATGTAAGTTATTTTGATTCTCTCTGGAGTTTTAATGTGTTTCTGATCATATAATCACACAAACCAGTATTTTATCAACAACTCTGCAATGAGTCGTTGACCATTCTGCAGTTTTATACTGAAGCCATTAGCATTTATGCTAGCAGATTTATAAGCCTCAGGCTATTGTTTTGGATGCCGGCCAGTAGCTTATCAACCAGCTAAACCACCGGTCACGTGCTGCAGTGGGCGGGAACAAGCCGTGACTCAGTAGCTCTTCAACTAGAGCGTCTCAGTAATCTGTTTGATGAGGAGAGATGAGGAGAGAACACTTCTACTTAAACAGCTGCCTACCTAGACAGCCTACTTGGACACTCACTAGGTTTTGAGACAGACCCAAAATCTCCAATATTTTCGCTTGGATTATTGTTAAATAGCATCGTTGTCCAAAGAAAAACATGTATCTTCTTATGCATTTTTGTTGATTTTCATTTGTCTTCGTCATTTCCATTTTTCTTCACTACCATTACACAGTGTAAATGTTTTATGATAAATGGACCAATAGCAATGCTCCAAAATAGCTTAGAAAAATTCTGGTTCCATTGACTTACATTGAAAGTAAAGAGGGATTTGGGCCTCTCCTGTAAAGTTGCCATTTGGAGATACAGATGGAAATTATTCTGATAAAACTGAACATTTCTGATATACTTAGATGTGAAAATAGGCCAATACTTTTTATTTGTCCCCCCACCCCCCCAAAAAATTGAGCCCATATGTTATTGAATATTATTATTATCGATTACACTCCATGTGCCACGTTGCTGCAGTCAAATTGACACCTTCAGATCGATACGTTTTTACGCACCTACTACTGCCTGAGTGCACAGAGCACAAGCGTGCCAACTGGAGCGCAGCCACGGCTTCAGATAAATGTGTGGACGATGTGAGATCCGGTGGTCCATGTGGAGATGACCCCAGGCCGTCGGGTGTCAGTGGTGATGACATCACCCACACCGGGCCTGCTTACTCTCCAAACACGGGGGAAAGTTTCCATCACACGCGCACAGGCTGCGAGTGTTTGCATTAAAAATACACATCGTCTTCGCAGCCAGGGACACTCTGGCTTTTGGGATTCCACTGAATGCCCACTTCCTATATATTACCATTGTCCAATGAAAAACATGCATCTATATTTTTGTTGATTTTTAGTTTTTTACATCGTTTGAACGCGCCGATGGTTGTATACATTGTGTGAAAATTCCACGATGAATGGACCAATAGAAGTGCTCCAAAATAGCTTGGAAAATATTCTGGTTCCATTGACTTGTATTGAAAGTAAAGTATGTTTTTGGTCTCTCCTGTAAAGTAGCAATTTTGGGGATCCTTTTTTTTGATTGGACAGCAAAGATATGTTGTTGTTGTTTTTTGTATTTGTAGCAGTTTTGACTCTGAATTTATTTGGGCTAATTAAGCGACTCCATCAGATCGTAGAAGGACATAACCGTAGGTGCGCGTGCGCGTCTGCGCGGAGCCTGCTGTGTTTTCAGCTTGACTGTGAAGAATACTGAGTGGCATTTTGACGCTGTTCCAGCGCAGCAGCTCTTGCTGAAGTGCTGTGTGAGATCCAAATGTCTGTCTGCTCTTCTTTCTCCCTCTCTCTCTCTCTCTCTCTCTCTCTCTCTCTCTCTCTCTCTCTCTCTCTCTCTATCTCTCCTTCCTCCTCTCCTCCTCCTGTTCCTCCACTGTGTCTGCCATACCGTGGCCATCTGCCATGTTGGACAGATGCCTTGAGACAGCTAAGTGAATTGTGGCCTGGGACCACTGTAGTCTTCTATGTTAGACATTTTTTCAGAGGCAAATTTCGGATCAAATCTGGGGCCGCCGCGAACCCACAGTCGTTCATCATCGCAAATTATGCGCATCCGCCTCCACCCGCACACCTTTGGCCCAAAAAGTCTAAAGTTTTTTTTTATATATATATATATATATATAGACATTCAGTAGCATGTTGTGGTTTCAAGGTATCCAGCATCCAGCTAACAGAACCGACTCCACTGGGTGCACCAGCTTTTCACCATGATTTAAATCAAGTGAGCATGCTTTCTTTGTCATTTTGCAATAACCAAACACACTTAAGACTAACCAGGTTTTATTGTGAGGAAACACAATATATGAGATAATGCTGTTTTCGTGACAGTCCCATATCGGGAATAATGCCCAAGGCCAAGCGTCCCCCCTGGGCTCAGAAATGAAATCAAAATCAGATGCTTTGCTTCAAGCGCAAACAATCATTTAACATCTCGATCTATGCATGCCGATCCCAGCATAACGTTTCTAAACTGTTTAGAACAAAATGAAAAAATGGTTAATTCTATTGCTGTTACACAGACTGTGAATAGTCCTAATATAATAGAAGAGTAGGTTTGCAAAGCTATTAGACCTGCAGTTATGTTTGTATTGATCTGGACGTATGCCATGTTATACACTGTCAATAAAGTTAACATATTCCCCATAAAAATTGCATGGACGGGTCATTCAGAGCTAGTGCTGTAAACCTGTAGGGCAGGATTACCAACTGAATCTGTATCCTGAGCACAAGACTACATACAGGCCATATGGATTTTGTTAAATAACATAAGCTGCTTGATTGGTACCGGCCTGATTCAGCTTGACCTTTTTTTGGTTTCCATTGGGCAAATCTGGTATCATATATCATATTGTATATCACAACAATGTTCACTGAGAATAATACAAGTTGTGTAACTCGCTCCAGCGATTGGATCACCCTTCAGGTTACTAGAGCTTTTACTGAACTGGGAAAATCTGCTTTTAGCTACAGTGGGCCAGCGAGCTGCAGGAAACACTAAAGCTCAGCTCGCTTAGCTCAGATCAGCTCAACTCTTAATTTCTAACCACCTCCACACGACCTGCCAGTGTTTTATTTAATTTTAGTTGATTTTGATATTCAGTTGTTCTTTTATTTATTTTTTATTTTCATTTTAATTTCCATTTACCATTCTTTTATCTTGATTTCTATTATTATTATTATAATTATTGTATTATTTTTTATTATTATTTCTTTTACTATTTTATGTTTTACTACTATATTTATATCTACTTTTATTGGCTTATTTTGTATTGTTTTCTTATTTTTTTATTCTTGATTTTAGTTTCTTATTCAGGTTTTATTAGTTTTTCTTATTGTTTCTTTTACATTTTAAGTTCTTATTAAAATTCATTTTAATTCATTTTCAATCTTTTTTTGTTTAGCAATAGTAATGCTCGACGAAATTGTAAATCTGGGTCCCCCTCAATGTACTCCTGAGTGAAAATAAAGGTTGATTGTATCTGGTTCTATTTCCAATACCAAATGCACATGTTCAGGGCAGCGTACGCTCTTGCGCTGCCATAATTGTTTTATTGTCTGATCTCTGATGTAGCATTTTCCAAACACTCCTGTTTTTTTTTTCTTCAGTGGTCTTATGTTTTATTCCCGTCAGGCTCTTCCCAACAACATTTGTCTCTTTCATGTCATTGTGGTTTAGGTACATTGAGGTTGTATAACATCTGCACTGGGAAACAAAGTAGGTGGTACCAAAAGCCAAGTCAAGGAAAGCCAAGCTGTACCGCGTAGTAGAAAAGCAGTTATATTGAATGAAATCATTCAAGATGTAAACATTTGGAAGATGAAATAACAGTAAGACGTTAGTGGGCTACAACAAAAAAAAATGATGTCATTAACTTTCATTGTTTAGCTACAGTCTGCTCTTTATACCAAAGAAATCTAGGCTTTCCAATTCCAGCTCACAGCACTTCATGACATGTATTTATTTATTTATTTTATTTAATATTTGACTCATAGATTTTTGTCATTCTGAGAGGACTAAGGAAGAAAGGAAGACTGTCCTCAGACACTTTAATGAACATGAAAGCAAACATTGAAACAATACAGTGTTGTGCAAAACCACCCATTTATTACATTTCCAGTCAAAACTGTCGTCAGAAAACAAAAATCCACAGGTGTTTCTGTCCATTGTTCCACTATGAGAAGGAAAATCAGTGTAATGCCTCTTAACGGATGTGTAGCTCCTCTCGGAGACACATTCATGGTGTTCTCAGAACAATAGACTGACCACCTCAGAGTCCAGACCTCAGCATACTTGAATATGTTTGGGATTGCTTGGATTGCAAGATGGTTAAAATGGTAAATCAGCTTCTTTAACCAAACACTGGAGAATTAATGTATAATAAATAAGCGGAATATATATATATATATATATATATATATATATATATATATATATATATATATATATATATATATATATATATATATATATATATATATATATATATAGTGTGCCTTAAACATAGGATTGTAGTACTAAGGGAAGACTGACTGAGGGAGCGACAGTAACTCTGGTCAGCTTCTGCCTGTAGCTGAAAGGTCAGGCCCTCCTTCGCCTCATGACTGTGATGGGAGTGATGTTGGGTCAGCGAGGAGATGGGTTGGTGGTGGGAACTGCAAAAACTTTGTCATGAGATGTGAATTTATAGGGCGTTAGATTAGAAGGAGGGGTTCTAGGTATAGACCTCCCACCAAACTGAAGTCATTCCAGAACAACAGCTGAGGCATCTGTGTAACTGTGTGAAATATTTTGTTGGAGTCCAAAGAAAAACAAGTATCTTCAAACTCTGCAAGAGAGGACAAAAAGAGTCTTTACTTTATCTTTCCATGCAAGTCCATATAAAGGTATATTGTTAAAAGCAATTTTTGAGTGTCTTTATTGGTTCAAATATTGACAAGAACAACTGTAGAGCTGAAATTATGGAGAAAACTAAACATCTAAAATACTAAAATCCTTGGTTTTGGTTGGACAGCGATGATATGTTGTAATGTAAAAAGGAGTAAAAAGTTTTAGTAATGAGTTGCTTTTCACATTTTTCATTTTTCATTCATAACTAAAAAGTGAAAATGGTCACCTTTCTGAAGCAGACAGGCTGTGATGGCGAGCTGTAAACTTAGTGAGTGTAAAACAGCAGGTAGAACCTTCTGTGAAGACCGTTAGCAGGGAAACCCCCTTCATCAGGCTGGAGCCGCTAACAAGGGTCATGTGACCTGTTCTGACATAAACAGGGAATCCCTTGTTTTTAGTTACTCAGCTGCCGCTGCTGTAAGTGTCTCCATGGTGACGTGTGTTTGGAACAAAACATCGTGGCGATCCACAAATGACAGTCCGATTCAGTAATTCAGCTCTATTTATATCAGGAACGGGAAGAACAACTTCAGCGCCTCTGTGTGTGTGTGTGTGTGTGTGTGTGTGAGTGTGTGTCTGTGTGTGTTTGTTGTGTGTGTGTTTGTTGTGTGTGTGTGTGTGTATGTATGTATGTATGTGTGTATGTGTGGTGTGGGTGTGTACGTTGTGTGTGTCTGTGTGGTGTGTATGTGTGTTTGTTGTGTGTGTGTGTGTATGTGTCTGTGTGTATCTGCATGGAAGGCATTTCTCAGACGTTGATTCTGATAGGCCGCAGTGACCGATGACTCACCGCCAGACGTTCAGGACATGCGCGG